>JAITYX010000049.1:3600000-4200000 GCA_021018815.1 Talinum fruticosum
GGCAAGGAGGTATGCCTGGGCCTCCGGTCTCGCCGTTTTATGAGCACCGATCCGGACACCAAGGCCATCATGGTGGACAACCTTCGAAGGCCTATGGCGACACTCCTCGTAAGGATGTCGCCACTCCTGTTTCTGCGCGGCCGAGGTAAAGAATAACCTTTCTTATACTTGTATTTTCTTTGCTTTTCGGATTCTAAATCTTTTATTCCACGAGGCTCTCATCAAGGTTATAGAGGCTATAGAGTCTCGATCCTTCTTTTTAAGTCTTCGGGAGGAGGTATCTTCTCTTTGGGGCTCTTTGAGGAAGCTCTCGAAGGAGAAGAAGGATGAGGTCGATCGATTCCAAGCGGAAGTGAGCAAGTTAAAGGCCCGACTGGGGCTTCTCGGAAACGCGAGAGGGATCCGAAGGCACAACTCGAGGCCACGAAGGCTGAGTTGGAGGTCACTCGAGGGAAAGAGCGAGACCTCGAGGCTCGCGTTGGAGCTGCCCACGAGAAGGCTCGTAGTTGGAGGTCGCGCTTTGAGTCCGCACGAGAGATAGACGCCGCAGCTGGGGATGCGTCTCTTCGGAAGCTTCTTGTGTTGGTTTCCCGGCCTTGGGCGAGGAGGCGGAGGGGCTAGAGCAGTGGATAGCCTATGCCAACCTCCTTTACTCTAAGGCCTTTGCCTCATGATCGGACTCTCGGCCGAGGGCACTCCCGAGGATGGTGAGATTCCTCCCGCGGACGGAGCTGATGACCAGGCCGGAGACGGCCCTAAGGAGTAGCCTCCATTCCTCTTTCCCTTTCCCAATCCTTAGGATTGCTTTTGATGGCTTGCATGCCATGTGTTTTTGAATGGCTCGCGTGCCGTATAGCTTGATACTTCGCTACTTTGGGTTCGTTTTGCCTTGAACTTTCTTCCTTGGTATTCCTTGCTTGATGCCTGCTTGTGTGCTTACTCGATGTTTATTTGATGCTCGCTTGGATACCTATTCAATGCTTTATTTGATGCTTGCTTCATTGTTTCTTTTGGTTGTTGCCGATTTTCCTTGTCGTTTCTTGTGTACATGATCATCTTCGACTTTGGCGATTTTTGGCTATCTTAGGGGATTGCATTAGCCCCTAGTGTTGCCCCCAAAATCGGTACAAGCAAAACATACAAGAGTAGAATTTTACAATGTAGTTGTCATCGGAATTAACAACAACCCCTACTCTTTCTTCCGACTTTAACTAAGTTTGAGAGAATACAATAAGAGGGACCGAAGGGTTGGAGGCCTTAGGGGTTCGAATTAGCCCCTAGTGATGCCCCGAACTTCGGCTAAGGTAAAATATACAACGAGAGAGATCGAAAATTTGGTTGTTCCAGGGGATCGTATTAGCCCCTGTTCACATTCCGAAAATCGACTTAAAATAAGACATAGGTCGTAAAGCTGCAGAAAATGTTCCCATTGTATTAACATAGAAGATCAAAGTTCATTACAAGAGAGAGAGGAATGTGTGCCCCTATTGAGCGCTTTCGAAAAAGTCGCAACAATCGTGGTCGATTCCTTTACAACATTTTTTAGGCCTTGAGTCGGGTGGGTCTTTAAAGAAAGGCCCCCACGCCAGCCGGTAAGCTTGTACTCGCATACAAAAGTCGCTTCCTAGTACTTAGATGAAGTACTTCTTCAAGTTGCTACTATGCCATGCTCGGGAATGTCTGCTCCTTCGAGGGTGGCCAACCTATAGGTCCCTGGGCGGACTACCTCGTGAATGAGGTACGGCCCTTCCCGGTTAGCCGTGAGCTTGCCATGTTCCGCCGCCTTCCCTATAGCTTCGGTTTTTCTCAAAACCAGGTCACCAACTTTGAGATCTCTCCCTTTCACCTTTCTATTGTAGGCTCTTGCCATTTTCGGTTTGGTTATGGCCTCTCGGAGATAGCTATCTCCTCGAACCATCGGGAGCAAGTCAAGGGCCTCCCGAAGGGCCCCGTTGTTAGATTCCTCCCGAAAGTTTGTGAGGCGGTGGGTGTGAAGGGCTACTTTGACCGGGAGCACGGCTTCCGATCCGTATACCAGCATGAAGGGCGTTTCTCCGGTGGCTGACTTCTCTGTGGTCCCGATAGACCATAAGACGGCTGGCAACTCGTCCGCCCATTTTCCCTTGGCATCATCTAGCCTCTTCTTAAGGCCATTGAGTATGACCTTGTTGGTCGACTCGGCTTGGCCGTTGGCTCGGGGATGGGCCACAGCAGTGAAGCGGGCCTGGAAACCATATTGGGCGAGGTAATCCCGCACCTTGTCGGTGTCGAACTGCCGCCCATTGTCAAATATCATATCCCTGGGGATGCCAAACCGGGTGATTATGTTCTTCCAAATGAACTTGCGCACTTCTTTCTCGGTGATCGAGGCAACGGCTTCCGCCTCTATCCATTTAGTGAAATAATCCACCGCTACGAAAAATACTTGCACCGAGCCGTGGCTTTTGGGAATGGGCCTAGAATATCCATCCCCCATTTTGCAACACGAAGGGGCGATTGGATGGGAGTCGGCTCGGTAGGCGGGCGCTTTGGCACGGGAGCAAATTTTTGGCATTTGTCACATTTTCTCACTAGGTCCATCGAGTCTTCTCGCAAGGATGGCCAATAGTATCCGGTTCGTAGGGCCTTTGCTGCGAGCGCCCTTCCGCCTATATGCGAGCTACACACCCCTTCATGAATTTCTTCAAGAACTTTCGACCCATTTCCGGCGGAATGCAACGGAGCGAGGGTTGGGAGTGTGCCTTCTTGTAGAGTGCTCCCTCGTAGTAAACGAACCATTCAGCTCTCTTCTTGACATGCTCGCTTCTTTGCTGTCCTTCGGAAGTTCCCCTTTGATAGGTAGTTGATAAGGGTATCTATCCAAGTGTTGCTCCTGTCCTAGCCACATGATTTCTTTAACATCGATGCTTCTCTCTCCAAGTATCTCCCATTGGATCTTCTTTAGCTACCCATCAGCCGAGGAGCTAGTGAGTTTGGAAAGAGCATCGGCTTGTCTATTCTCTCGAGCGGGGCACATGAAGGATTTCGAAGTGCTTGGAGCCGTCCTGCCGCTTCTTTGACCTTTCGGCGATATGCTATCATGTCCTCGTCCCGTGCCTTGTATTCTCCATTCAGTCGGGGATCGGAGTAGGCCTTCACGGAGCTCGCTCTCGCCGCATAACGAGGTCTATGCCTGCTAGGAGGGCCTCATATTCCGCTTCATTGTTGGAGGCCTTGAACATGAACTTAAGTGCGTGTTCGAATTGTTCCCCCATTGGCGAAGTGATGACCAACCCCGCCCCACTCCCGTCTTTGGTTGCTTGAACCGTCTATGTAGAGGGTCCAACATTCGTCTTGGGATGGTAGGGGTGGCTTGGGTGTGAGCATTCTGCTATAAAGTCCGCCAATGCTTGTGATTTGATAGCTCTTCGGGGTTCAAACTCCGGGCCATATGGGGTCGGTTCAACGGCCCACTTTAGCATTCTTCCGGAGCTTTCGAGCTTACGTAACACGTTCTTCAATGGTTGGTCGGTAAGGACCATCACTTTATGCGCCTCAAAGTAAGGCCGCAGCTTTCGCTGGCCAAGAGGAAAGCATATGCAAATTTTTCAATCACGAGGTAGCGAAGCTTCGGTGCTGGTGAGTCCATGGCCGACGTAATACACCGGTATTTGCTCGTTCTTTTGCTCCACAAGGGGACTGCACTTATTGCTTGATCCGAGACGGCAAGGTAAATGAGTAGGAGCTCCCCAGAGTGGGGTTGGCGATTTTGGAAGCTGGGCCAAGTATGTCTTCAATTGAGAGAATGCTTCTTACGCTTCAACGTCCCACTCAAACTTGACTCTCTTCTTGAGCACCTTGAAAAAGGGTTGGCATTTGTCTGCGGACCTTGACATGAATCGTCCAAGGGCGGCCACGCATCTTGTTAACTTCGAACCTCCTTGATAGTCCTTGGGGACTTCATGTCGAGCACTGACTTGCAATTTGTCGGGGTTTGCTTCTATCCCTCGTGATTGATCATGAAGCCTAAGAACTTTCCAGCCTTGACTCTAAATGTGCATTTTTTGGGATTCAACTTCATCCCATACTTTTGTAGGATTTCGAACGTCCTCCGGAGGTTGGAAACGTGATTAAAGTCCTGCTTGCTTTTGACGATCATGTCGTCCACATATACCTCCATGGTCTTCCCAATGAGGTGGGCAAAGACCATGTTGACCAGCCGTTGGTAGGTGGCTCCACCGTTTTTCAATCCGAAGGGCATCACGTTATAGCAATACAGCCCTTGGTCGATGATGAAGGCGGTTCTCTCCGATCTTCCTTGCATAATGGTATCCGATGGTACCCTAAAAAGCGTCCATAAAGCGAGGAGGGCGTGGCTGCCAGTAGCATCGACAAGTTTGTCGATTTTTGCAGAGGATAGCTGTCTTTTGGGCACACTTTGTTGAGGTCCGTGAAATCGACGCACATTCTCCATGTACCGTTCGATTTTTCACCAAAACGACATTGGCCATCCACTTGGGGTAGTGGCATTCCCGGATAAATCCCGCCTCTAGTAGCTTCTTGACCTCCTCGGCTACTCTGCTTTGCTACGCTCCGCCCCGGATGTCTTCGTTTTTGGATAATAGGCTTGTAGGAGGGGTCGACATTCAACTTGTGTTCAATGACCTTAGGGCTCAACCCAGGCATTTCTTTGGGTCCAAAGGCGAAGATATCTTTGAACTCTCTTAAGAGTCGGACAAGGCCATCTTTGATCCCTTTGCGGAGGCTCCTGCCCACTTGTACGGAATGGTCGGGGTGGGTTTCCTCCGAGAGGATGAGTTCGACATCTTACGAAGGTATAGGTCGGTCCCCGCCATGGTCCTTAGTGGTAGCGAGACAAACCATCATCGTTTCGGGGATCTTGGCGGGGAGTTCTACTTTTGGTTTCTTGCCCTTAAGGTCATCCTTGGCCTTTTCTTCTTCGATCGCTTCGCCATTAAGGGCCGAAGGCTTACGACATAACACTCCCTTGCTTGTTTTTTATCCCCGTAGATCTCGCCTACGGACTCGTCATCAAGCTCATACTTCATGAGAAGAAGATATGGAGCGATGATTGCTTTGCTTTGGTTGAGAGTGGGGCGCCCGATGATGACGTTGTACGCGGAGGGCACGTCGACCACCAAAAAGTTTACTTCCATGTTTCTTCCTCGAGGCCTTGTCTCCGATCCTGACCGGCAAGCGGATCATACCGAGAGGGTGCACTGTCTCGTGTAATACCCCGAAACTTAATTGTAATTAATTTTTTGCATTTTATCGTCTTAATATTGTTTAAGACCTTTGAGCCACGCAAAATACGAAACTAAAATAAAATATGCGAACAAATTTGATAATCGCAAATAATAAGGGTAATTCGTACAAATTTACATTTGTACTTGCGAAATGTATATATATATATATATATGTGTTCGAATGATTTATTCCAAATTTGAATAAATTAAATTAATAAGTAAAAAGAAATAAAGTAGACCAATATATAAAATTGAAATTGTTATAACAGAGAAATAAAATTTAGCCAAATGTGTGATATATACTTAACCATGTGATAAATTAATAGTAAAGGACAAAAACAAAAAAAAAAAAAAAGAGAGAAGAGGAAGAGAGGCAAGTGGCGGAAGAATCAAGAATAAACCAGTGAAGGGGTTTGAAAAGGGAGCTAATACATTCATCTTCCCACACACACATCTCCTCCCTCTCCTTCCCCGCCCCTACTCGCCGTGTCGCCGGCCAGGACTACGCAGTCGCCACCCCGCCGCCTTCGGCGCCTCCTTCTCTTCCCTCGATGCTCTGTTTTGCGCCAAGCAGCCCTACCCTTGCTGTTGCCACTACCACCGGACTGGGCTGGTGCCACCGTCCCCGGCCACTGCCGGCGGCAGCAAGCCGCCACCGGCGTTCCGGCCGCTGCCTACTCCCGCACCATGTTCTTCTCCCTCTTCCCCTGTCCTACGCCGGCAGGGCAAAACCGCCCCCGCTACTGCTGCACGGTCGTGCCATCCCTTGCCGCCGTCCCCGGTAGCCGACCGGCGCCTTACGCCGCCGACCAACGTGTCGTGCCACTGCCGAGCCACCGAATATCCACCACCGAGCCACCACTATTTGATTTCACATTTAACTCAATTTGAGGTATATCTCCACATCTCCAATCCTTAATTTATAAGCAAATTTTATCACAAATTTATGTTATTATTGAGTAATTAGGCAAGTATATGTGAATTTATTATGGTGGAAGTGAAGGAATTGTGGGAAAGATTGAAATTGGATTTAGGGTTTAATATGTGTGGATATGGAATTGGAAATCGATTTGGGTTTGTTTATAATTGTTAATGTGCTTGTTTATGGTTTATATGAATATGAATGAATTGTTTGGTGCTAGAAGAATTGGAAGAAAAATATTGAAGATGATTGAAATATGAGCGTATATATAATTTTGGGAGTTGGTTTCAAGAATGTGTAAATGAGACGTTGAAGATTGATGGAGGATTGAATTTATTTGTTTGTATGTGTGCTAAACTTGAGTAAATTGACGTAATTGAGTCTTGGTTTAATTGTACAAGTGCGAATTAATTTGAAATGTAGAGAGTGAATGGGAAGATAGATATATGATCATGGGAAAGTGATTAAAAGTTAGGTTATGTTAAGCTTGATTAAAAAATGAAATTGGATTATACTTGGGTACTTTATTGAAATTGATAGAGACTTTGGTGAAGTTAGTAATTTGGTGATAATAAGTGATATGGTGGTGAAAGGACAAGAATAATTCAGTGTGCAATGATCTTTGCGAGGATTCAACAAATTACTTAGAGTGAGACTTGGCTGGAAAGGAAAATTCGAATGTTGGATTGAGTAGGAGGAGGAGGGGAAAAGAAATTTACAGAAATTAAAGTAAGTTAGAAATTCAAATGAATTTGGGTAATAAGTGGAGAATTAGAGGAAGTCAAATGTGAAAAGTTTGCATAAATAGAGAGTAGCTATCGAGTTTATTAATGCATAAATCAAATTACTTCACGAAAACAGAAAATCGATGGAAATGGACATGATCGAAGGAAATAACGAAAAACAATACTCGAAGGAAAACGATCAACTACCTCGAGTACGTTATCGTCTGCACTTTTCAAAGTATTTAAATGTCAACATGTTAAAATATTGATGAGTTTCACTATTCCGTCTAAGACCCATTAAGTCATTAACCGATTATTGGTACTATTCCTAAAAGAATTAATCGTACTGAGTCATCTCCCGATAATCGGGATTTTTATGATTAAATTGCTTAACCGAAACCTCAGCTATAAATATACATGTATGACAGTTCTTGTCTTAATAAAAAATCGGAAAGTTCATGAGCCCAAGAAAATGAGAACACCGACGAGATTGTAACATGGTTTATATACTTGGTTTGAACCTTGGTTTTGTGGTTATAAATATACTCCGGCGTGTGGCCGTTGAGTTGTATACTCCGAGCGTATGCCTCGTTGAGTTTTATTGTGAATTTTATGCGGGTTTTAAGGCTTTTAGCCTAATGGTTAGGTCATATTTCAAACGAAACTCTACCAAAATTTTTAGGAAATTGGGAAACCAAACCCACACCTTAAGTAGGAAGTATAACTAGTTTACGAGATAAGAGGACATCCGAGCATATTAGATGAAATGAGTGGTACAACTAAGTTTAGCCTACATTAAGCACAAACTAGAAGTGATAGAAGTAAAAGATCAAACTTGAGCTATATTACAAGAATGGGGAATTAAACTTATCAATCGTTATATACAAATTCAAACCATATCATCAATAGCTGATTTCGGGAAACGTATGAATATCGGGCTCAAAAGGAAACATTATGGATAGGCGCGCAAAAGTAAAAGTTTGGTAATCGTAAATGCATATAAATGTTGTTAAAGGACTAGTAATCTACAAAGTAGATTAGTTTTGGAAACGAAATCGAATTGAAATTGTGTTGTAGAAACAATCGAGTCATTGGAGTATTGGCACGCTGAGGTACGTTATTGCTTGTACCTTTTCCAAAGTGCTTATCATTATTATTGAGTTGCTGTTTTAATAATACAAATAATTTGGACCCACTTCACAGCCACAGTTCACGGTTTACAATAGATTTATTACAATTCGCAGTTCACGGATGCGGTTTATAGTTCAAAGTTACAACTTACGGTTCACAGTTCACGATTCACAGTTCATAGTTATAGTTTACGGTTCATAGTACAGTTTACGGTTCATAGACACGATTACAATTCATTGCGCTTATACATAAGTTTTTCACAATTTAATTGATTTGGCCATGCAAAGGACCCGTTAACCGTTATGACGATCCATGAATGAATGTGATCGTAATCGTAATCGTAATCGTAATCGTATGACGATCCATGAATGAATGTGATCGTAATCGTAATCGTAATCATAATCGTATGATGATCCATGAATGAATGTGATCGTAATCTTAATTGTAATCGTAAATGGTTGATCCGGGGACGCCTAGACAATGTTGCTCGCTAGCGAGCATTTAACCATTAATTGTTCAATTGTTCACGAGAATCGTTAATCGTTTAACCGTTTAATCGTTTAATCGTTTAATTGTTCACGACCGATCGCCTTAGGGTTAAATGAACCTAGGAGTTGGATTCTATGATTGATTGTTCCACGAGTACGGGTCCTAAGTTTGGCCAATTGGAAAAGCAAATCGGCAATTGAGAAGTTTGCAAACCGAGTATTCAAGAAAGATGATTTAAGATATGCATGATTTACTAGCATCTAAATCGCAATTTTATTTTATAATCGGTAACGTCATCGCGCTTCTAGCTCACACGTCTATTGTTTTATACTTTAAAATTTTTAGGAAGTCGAGCGCATGGCGGACTACTCTCAATCACACCCAAAGCTTAAAGATGAAGAAAAATAAAGTTGGTCGAGAGAGGTAATGTTCGACTGTTCGTCTTGACCCCATACATGTTAGTCCCTTCCTCGGTCTCATGGCTCATGATTCCTCTCCAGCTGATCCTCGGCATTTTGAAATTTCATTTTCTGTAAAGAAAAAAATTTGGGTTGGATTGTTACATAAATTATTTTTCGAATTAATCTGCTCAAATGAACTTGCCTCGTTTTCATTCCGAAAACGGCGTAACGTCTCCAATTTACAAGTCTTCCGCTGTTAATTAATTATTTATGTATTTACATATTGGGGCGTTACAATCTGCCCTCCAAATCCAAGGATCGGGTTTACCGGAGGGATGAGATTCTGAGGATTGTACTTCAACTAGCTCAAGCATTCCATCGTAATGATGTCTACAGAGCTTCCCGTATCCACCAGGACCCTCCGGACAATAGCATCCGAGATTTTCAGCGTGATGACCATGGGGTCGTCATGGGGGTGGCCAGGCCTTTTAGGTCCTTCTCTCTAAAGGTCATTGCGATCACCTTCAGGGGTGGAGGTTGCCCGGTGATCGGCACTTGTTGCGCGCTCCTTAGGTGAGCTTTCCAAGATGAGGGGTCACGCCCCGACCAGGCCCCCAACGATGGTGGCTACAATTTTGGTGATGTCCTCATCTTCGTAGCTCTTTTCCCCTTGCCTTGAGGAGCCTCCCTAACCCCATGGACGTCATTTTTAAGGAAACGGTCTATCTGCCCATTGTCGGCCAACTCCCCAGCGCTTTCTTCAAGGCCCGACACTCAGCAGTGTTGTGTCCCGTTTGTTCATGGAACTCACGAGTATTTGTTGGAGGCTCGTGCCTTGGCGGGAGTGGACATGGGAGGTGGCTTTTGAGCATAGGGTGCCCTTTGATCTCCATCAAAATGCTTCGGGGATCGGTGTTGAAGCGATGATTCACCTCATTCTCGCAAGGCTTCTTTCATTTCGGGGTTGAACTTTCCTTCCCCTCCTTTTCTTCTTGCCTCCTCCTCTTCCTCTCGCGCGGATCTCCGTGGCCTGGATGAAGTCGGCCGCCTTTCGGAGAGCTTCCGCGAGAGTGGTCATTTTTGTTCGGCGAGGGAAAATTTGAACCTTCCGCTCCCGAGTCCATTTAAGAAGGAGGTGTCGGCAACTCCGTCTTGAAGGTTGGGGATGAGGACGGCTTCCCGTGGAACCGCCGCACATAGTCCTTAAGAGTTTCATTTCTCCCCGCTTGATTTTGGAGAGGTGGATGCTAGTCTTCTGTTGTTTACAACTAGCGATGAATTGCGCCACAAACTTCTCACGGAGTTCTTCAAAGGAAGAGATGCTTCCTTGAAGGAGGTCGTTGAACCATTTCACGCACGACCCCTTTAGTGTGGCGGGGAAGAATCGGCAGTAGGTGGCATCGTCTCCGTCCCGCACATACATGTGAGACTTATAACATGCCAGGTGGTCCTCGGGATCGGTGGTGCCGTTGTACGGTTCGACACTTGGGACCTTCACCTTCTTCATCCTGGGTGCATTCATGATTTTCTTTGAGAAGGGAGTGTTGAAAGTATGTTGGGTCGGCCTCGAGTTAGAGCTAGAGATGGGGACAGCGCGGGGTTGGTGACGCGGAACCTCCACCAGTGGAAGGACTCTTCCTTCTCTCGGATCGATGTAGAGTGCGTATGGTCCTTTCGACTTCTCTAGACCCCTCATAGCCGATCGCCCCGGGTGCCTCTCCTTCGAGCGCTCGCGCTTTCGAACGATAGATCGTCCTTGGTCATGTTTGAGAGCGTCGTAGGCTCGTTGGGGCTCACGACCATGAGTAGCCGATCTCCCGGGCTGGCCGTCCTTCTACTCCCCGGGGTTTGGCCCCGCTCTCTGCGCGGAGCATTGCCCTTAAACCAGGCGGAACGCTCGCTGTGGGTGGCGTAGGGGTTGAAGCCGTGTGTGATGTTGCGACATTTTCATTGGCTCTATGAAGAGCTCTCTTGGCTTCGATGATCCCCTAGCGTCTCCCTCCTCATAGTGCCTCGTGGGCGGGCGTTTGGTTGTTCAGGAACAAGTGTCGTCGGGGCCTCGGTGGGTTGTCTTGGAGCCACATGGGAAGGCATCCCGCCCGAGAAGTGGCCAACAGGCTGACCTCCCAGGGGATCGCGCCATACCCGGGAGTTGGGGCATAATGGAAGGGCATGATTGGCATGCGCTATTCCATGGTGGCTCGTACTTATTCTTGCACTTGTTGTGCGACAGTCGTTTTAAGGGTCTCTATTAGGTTCGGAGAGCCCCTAGGGTGACGTACCCCTCCAGCTGGGTGTGGCGGTTGCCGGTAGACCGCCGAGACGATTCCGCATCCTCGGCTTGAGGAGCATCGCGGGATTGGCCCCCGTAGGCATTGAACGATTAGGGTGAGGGACTCGGTGGGTTGTTCATGTCACGAGTCATCATGGATCGAGATCGAGTGCCACCGGCAACCATATGCTACCTTCCTCCCCACAAACGGCGCCAAACTGTTTCCGGAGAAAACCGAGTTGATGATGTGGATTGATGATTCGGAGAGAGGAAGGATTGACCGCTCCGGTTCCGAGGACGTGGCACGATCGATCCGAGTCCGAGTGGCGACCGCTTGAACCCGCAAAAGGCGAAGCCCGGGTGGTGGATCCCGAGGAACGCCTCTCCGACGCTCAAGTTAGTAGTGAACTAAGTTGAATGGATCGAGGAGATCTTCCTCGATGTGCGTGGGGGATTCCTTGGGAGACGAGAATATTTCCAAAGATGGAAGTTCTCGGGATGAGTGCCGATAAACGTTTATGAACGTTGGTTGAAT
Organism: Talinum fruticosum; assembly: GCA_021018815.1. NCBI lineage: Eukaryota > Viridiplantae > Streptophyta > Magnoliopsida > Caryophyllales > Talinaceae > Talinum > Talinum fruticosum. The sequence continues at coordinate 3,611,722 of JAITYX010000049.1, forward strand.
GTGGATGAATATCTGATGAATGTAGATGAATGTTCAAGGCTTAGGAGCTAGAGAATTTGGATGCTTGAATGATTATCCTCCCCAAGAGATGTCTTGCCAAAAATGAACATAACCTCGCCTTGGGGTTAAGGAAAGATGGGTATTTATAGGAGATTTTAAAGGGTAAAATGGTACTTTTACCATGGTTTAGGGAAACCCTAGCCCTAGTGGGATTTGGGGCTTTTACCTGGCCCATTAAGGGTTATCTTGGGCCGATTCCTCCCTTATCCAACCGATTAGGCCCGGTCGGCCGAGTGACGTGTCGGGTGAGCTGGAACCGTGCTGGGAAATACCCGAATCAATAACTAAGAATAATTTTTTTCACATTAAGGAGAATTGTCAAGGATAAGTAAAATACCTATATTGCTTTTCATTTTTGCTAAATAGCAATATGAATTACATTATATGCGTAAAAAATATTAATTTCGTTGGTATCATTATAATTACAATTGTTTATTTTTTAAAATCTTAGACTTCCTTTTTTAATAAAGATTTACTTAACTACTTATTTATGACATATAAATAATTATTACAGTAATATTGTAGAGTTTTTAGTAGTTAGATAATATTTTTTAATATAATTCAATAATTTATCACATTAATCTTTTTTTGCATGAAAAACTATATTTATTTAGCTATTTATAGAATCATTAATTATCTATTGAATGGCATCCTGCATGGCAATTTTAGGTGTCATTTATACATGACAAATATATATATATATATATATATATATATATATATATATATATATATATATATATATATATATATATATATATATATATATATATATATAAGGGTTCAAGTAAGCACCCCCTAATAGGTAAGCACCATGTATCCGGACTGTTAAATCATCATCCTATAGTCTATATTAATCAGTTATTTTTAACACTTAAAAGAAATCTAAAAAATAGCAGAGTGTAGTTCCAACCCTCGACATTTCTCTCCTCATCTTTGCTTCCTCTCTCTTTCTATACCTCTCGCTCCCCTCCCTCTCTTTCGTAGGCAACCACCTCTCTCCTTTCTCTGTCTCTCTCGCGAGCCGCTCCTTACTCTTCACCGGCCACCTCTTTCTTTCTTGCCGGCTACCCCTTTCTTTCTCCCCGACCCTCCCTCTCTTTCAGCCCCTCGACATTTCCGACATCCTTGTTTCTTCTCTCTCTCTCTCTATGCCTCTTGCCTCCCACCTTCTCTCTCACCGGAAACCAAACCTCCTCTCTCGTGTCTCTCTCACGGTCGCTCTTGTTTCTCTTGCTTGCCGCCCTTTTCTCTCTCACGAGCCGCCCCTTTCTCTCTCTTTGGCCCTCTCTCTCTACCTCTCGCTTCCCCTCCCTCTCTCTCTCTACCTCTCGCCTCGCCTCGCCTCGCCTCCCTCACTCTCTTTTGCTAGCAACCATACAAATAAGGCGACAGCCACCTCCCTCACCGGCAACTTTCGTCCACTCGCAAAAATTAGGGTTTTTTTACCTAATTGCACAATTTCGCTACAAGAAATTTCAAACAGTCTCTTAGATATTAGTGTTTTTATTTGAATATAGTTCTGATTTTAACTTTGTGCTAAATCATGCAAATTTTCAATTGTGTCCGAATTCTCCATGTTCCTTTTCTCTTCTTTCCATTTGACGAGTGAAATCGATGTGCACTCGTATTGAAGTAAGTGAAAAATGGAGAAGTGCTAGGAATCTTGTTAGAGAGAGGGAGTGAAATTGAGGAAGAGAAAGAGTGCTTCCAGAAAGTTGCATATGTTGTTTTTGATGTGCTCAGCATTGGAGAGGGCAAACGAGATTATTGGTAAGACCTCTGTTTATTACCGCTTAATAAATTCGGATAGCTTTGCAATATTATTGTCTATTGTAGTTTGATTCAATTTCACACGCTCGTCTTTTTGCTCATTCACGGAATCTTCAAGACAAATTATTATAAATTGTGCGTTTAACTTCCAACATGATGCTTCTTGAAAATCGTAGTGGCTAATGATTGGAGTGATAATGCAAATATATTTTGGATGTTCTGTTTTGATCCAATCCCTAGGGTTATGGCATGTTGCGTTTTTAGATATGCCAAAAACTGAATTCATACATAAATTGTAAATGACCTTTTAGTGAGATTAGTTTATGTTTGTCAAATCTTAATCATTTAGTAAAGTGGCAGGAGTCCCGAATGCCAACTGCAGCTTGATTCAAAGAAATAATGTTCTATGATTTGTCTCAAATATTCATAGTTTATACCGATTTGAATTTTGATGATCTATAAAGGGATGTCCGACATAACAAAGGAATGTTCTTATAAATTTAGTAGAGCGCATAATGTAAAGAATGAAATTAAATAATCTAAACAACAAAAAAATAGACTAACAATGCAATATCTAACCGCTACATGGGCAATCATGGAATATTAAGCTAACTATGGTAGTTACGAGTCTTATAGAATGAATGGATGACAGAGTGGGAGTGCATTGATAGGAAGATTACTCCCTTAGCTGCCCCAACAAAATACACAAAAGATTTTAAGGCGTCTATGTTCCTTTTAATATTTTTTCTATATAAGTAAGACTTCAATATAGTTGTCAATTGTAACCAAGAAGTTAAGACTTAGCATGATGAACTCAAAATTCCTACGAGTGTTTCGAAATATTTACTAGTTCGAAGGTTTTGTTATGCATGAAACACATTGTGAAAACCTACTAGCTCAATGGTAGAGCGTTATGCAACTGCACAAAGATGTGGATTCGAATCACATATAGGAACCACGGGCCCTAGCGTCCGCCTCCATCGGAGGGGAACAAGATTTGGATCGAGCTTCATGGTGGGTTTCTTTTTGGAAATGATTTTTTAAAAGATGATGATTTTAGAAATGAGGATGTATCTCTTATTAGGATTCCCGATTTTTATAATCTAATTTAAAATAAAAGGCGATCAAAGATTTTATTAATCATTTTATTATTTTTAGAAGCCTCGGGATGTTATTTCACAACTTAAGAAAAAGAATAAATTTATTTCGCGGCAAAACTTTTTGGGCCAAACCAATGTAAAAACATCGACATGGACCAAAGCTTTGCCCGATGACCGTCCGGTGCTGGCAAGAGCCAACACCATACGGTTACCATTGCAGAGCCATGGGCCGTGACTAAGGTGATCAGTCCTGGTTCATGGCTTAACTATCAGAAAATAAAAATTCTTTTTATGATTTTCATCGAAATGCCGAGGAGCAAATTATAAACAAATTTAAAAAAAAGTAGAGCCGCCGATCGGTTTTAGGAATAAAAACTAATAAAAATATGTAAAAGACTCTTTCAATTTGAGTATGGAAAAGACTAAGCTTGAAAGAGGTTTAAAATTTGACTATATCGGACTAGAACCGAGAATCTAGATTCCGGGGAGGTACGAAAGGTAGGGATAAGCAATTTCGTTCGCCCATCAATAGAAGACCTTTACCAACTTGAGAAGTGAGTTTAGGGAATGTATTTCGAGCAAGCACACAACATATTAAATGCAGAATTTAAATCAACCAAGGCATGCTTAAGAAAGCGGTAAAAGCAAATACGAAAGTAGTAAATAAAAGAAATAAAGAATAGTGAAAAGAAAAACGAAAGAAAGAAAAATAAAATATTATATCGGGCGAGAGAGGAATTTAAGAGCTATTACATTCTTTTTCCACAATAATGAAATCAATAAATAATATAAATTAAATAAACTGTAAGAATTAAAGGTTGATTTGACACCCTCAAGTTATTCCACTCGCTGATCCGGATCTCAAACTAGATCTAGAAGCATGACGGTGGTAAAAAGATATAGTAAACTAATGAAGGATTAGGGTGGTTCAAATGTTAGTAATGTAGTGAGGAATAGCCGAAAGGAAACCAAGATATCGGAATACGTAAAATATGCAGTAGATCGTAGTCAAATTTCAATAGTTCATAGTCAAATTTTATCAAAATTTAGCACCATAACGCATAGGAAATGACCCTTATGAAAAATGAGAGGTTAAGCTCTCTATTTATAGTGGACGATTTAGGTCACAAAATGAAGGGTTTAGCTTAATCAACCGTCCAAATAAAGCAACAAACCGGCCACAAAAATCGAAAAAAAAAAACTGAAGCAAATCCACCTTAAACCTGGATCCCGTGGACAATGCTAAGATACGTGGCATCGGTCAAGAAATAGAGTCATACGGTGTAGCCCTCCTTCCGTATTGCAGCTGAACTCTAGAGCAAATTTCAGCATTTGGGGGAAAACCTCCCTAAAATGTGACGACGGTCAATGCGACATCGTACATAGTCCGATGCGTGGCGCCGGGCAACGTTGACTTTGGAACGTTAACCCGGGCTTGGACCGGTCGAAAGAAATGTGTTTTTGGACCAATGCAAAGCAAATAAGGTTTTTTTTGTGCTAAAGGGTTTTTGTGGTTCACCGGCTTCGTCATGAAGGTTTGCTCTGGGAGAGTCCGAGTCACCCTAGAGGGGGTGAATAGGGTGATGGAAAATTCTTTGCGAAAACACACGCCTTTTGACAGGAAAGAGGCAAAGACAGTTTCGAGTCTAAGCACGGGGTTAGAAAATCTTGGACACAGTAATGCAATGAATCGAGTAAACAAGTACAAGCAGGTCGTCTCGAGTCTAGAATGAACTCGAAAGAGAACACAGAGATTTAACGTGGAAACCCTCCCGGGGCAGAAAACCACGGCCCGTGTCAATCCAGTACACGAAGTCAAATCCACTATTTTGAGTCCACAAAATACCGTGAACCGACCGAACCCGAGCTGCTCCATTGGACAACTCTATACAAGTTTTCCTAGACTCGAAGTTACCTTATCTCGATCTAATACTTCCTAGCTGAGATAACCCTTACAGCTAGGGACAACTAAGCCGAGTTAACCTTTACAGACTTAGTCAAGGGACCTTACAAAGAATGTAAGAGGAGTTTGTAACTAAGTACAAGACCTTACAACTCGTAAAGTAATGAATTACAAAGTGGGAGTTGTAAGTTGAAGATTGTGAGTAAATACAATAACTTTGATCAAGTAAGAGTATAGACAATATGTTCGGCAACCTTCAAGTCTTGTGAAGTGGCTTCTATTTATAGATAACCAAGCGAGTAGCCGTTATCTTCATCTCGCTGACCAAGAGTCCTCTGTGACCGTTGTGAAAGGCTTTCGAGTCACTCGTAAAGTATCCGTTGAAATATGGACGTTGGACAACAGTTTAACTCTCTTGGAAGTCCCAAAATCATCCGTTGTGTCTTGATAAATGTGGTGGAAACCACCGTTAAGCTTAGCGTTCAGGTTTTCCGGATATGGAAGTAGACGACTTCGACACAATCTTCCGAGACTAAAGCGAGGGAAGGTGAAAAGCCATATCTCGCTGGTGATTAGACGCTCTGAAGCCGGCTACTTTTGTAGTTTGAAAAGATATCCTCAATTGAATAACCTACAAAAGTAAAAACACCTTTGGTTCTCAAAGTATAAAATACTTTGGTCCAAGGTTAGACACGAGATAATAAAATAATTATTAAAATTACGCAATTGATTATCCGAGTCGAAAAGAAATGGAATTTTCGAGTCTAATATCCATGTTACTCGGAATTCCATATGACTTATTCTTAGGTAAAGAATCAAGTTCTATAACGAATATCGAGTGGGAAAAACTTGATATAGACTAAGCATGAAATGAACTACGAATGCCGACTATGCAAACAATAGATTAGATAACCACAAGTCGATTCCGAGTGAGAAACGGCGGAATACCGATACACTCAAAATGTGAATAGTCCGAGTGAGAGTGGACTCAAAATAAAGAACTAATTTTACGAGTCGCTAACCGAAAAGCAATAATTGAAGGCCGAAACACTTAGAGAAAAATACTATTTTACTCAAGTAAGTTTCTAAGTCCCGAGAGAATGCCTTGAAATCAAAACTTTATATAAATAACATCGTTATACCCGATTCCTTTTGCATGACTCGAGAGAGATATGGAGCGAGTGTCCGAGTCTTCATGTCATGCCAATCGATTTCGGCCCGTGATCCAAATCCGTAAATAGGATTGGGATTTCATCATCGAGCTTACAAAATAAAATAGAGAAATAAAAGATATAAGAATGAATGTGTCAACAAGTAATAAAAAAATTTTATTAAATTTTTATCTTCTCAAAATTTGACAACTTTTTAATGACGGAGGGAGTATATATTTTCAAATATTCTTTATTGACCAAATATTCGTTATTGTGAATATACAATGAATAACACAACTAACTCGTATCTTAAAAATTTTGTAACATACTCATAAAATCTCATAATAGCTCATAAATATAATAATTCATAACGACTCAAAACAACTCATAACAATTATAATAACTAAGCTGTAACAGTCAAACTGAACAGACAGTAATTAAAAAAATATAAATACTAGTTCGAGAATAAAATACAAGACATAAACTTTACAAACAGAGAAAACTCTCCGTGTTACACCAGGATAATGTTCCTCGCATGGGACAACTTCTTTAAAAGAAACACCGAAGTACAACCAGTCACAAATCATAATTGTATTTTAAAACCTTTCAAAATGCAAGTTAATCAAGACAAATAATGACTAATTTTGAAACATATTGATTCCATAGTACATAAGAGTAATCTTATAAGATTAACCTGCCTTGATTTTGGCAAAATTTTTGTCTAAAAGCCATGGGTCAAAGGTTTGACGATTAATAACCATTGGGGGAGTAATTTTCTTAGACTTCATTACTAGTGTTTTGCAGAAGTGAACAAATAATAAATAAGAAAATTTACAATCAGCTGATGTTTTGATTTATTTCAATCATATAATTTACACTTTGATCATTAATTAAAAAGTAAAAGGATAATTACACTCCTCTCTCCTTCTTTCCTTTATCTCTCTATCAACCCCTCTATCTCTCTCACTTTGTGAGCCTCTTTCTTTCTCTCTCTCTCGCCCCCTTTCACTCTTTCTCCTCTTTTAGCTTTTCTCTCTCTCTCCTGTCTCCCTCCGCTATCTCTCACCTATCTTTATAAAATTTTTTATAAATAAAAAAATTTATTTTATTTTTGAAGCATATTATTTTTTCAAAAGATTTTATACTTTTTATTTTAGATGAAAAATTACTTATTTGTGTGATAGATAATTTTTCAAAAGTCTTTTAGTGAAGAAATTATTTCACATTTTAGATTTTACGTTTGTTATTTATTTCTCTTTATTTTATAACCATTATGCATTTCTCTTATTATAAATAGGTTAACTTAATTTTACACAAAAATATATGTATTTTTATGATTTAATTTTAAGTAAAATTATAATTTTTATTCATTATTATAAAATTTAAAACTTTGAGTTTTAGTTTTTTTATTTCAATTAAAATTATTTTGATTGGAAAAAATAAAAATATTGCTTAAATCATAAACCTTAATTACTAAATCTAAAATATTAAATTAATAAACCGAACCATAGACAGTCATCCTTGGATAACATAGTAAGTCATCTCGGAATAAGATAAAAATTCATCCTAGGATAACATCAAGGTTCACCCTGAATAACTATCAATGTTATCCCGGGATGATTATTTATGTTATCCCATAATGCTGCCTATGTGTAGATTTACTAGTTTAATATTTCAAGTTAAATAATTAAAGTTTAAGATTTAAACAATATTTTTATATTTTTTCAGTCAAAATAAGAAAAAAATTTAAAAAGTTCTAATTTTATAATAATGGACTTAAAATTTAAATTTTATTTAAAATAAGACCATAAAATTAAATATATATATTTTTTCGAAAATAAGTTAATTCATTTATAATAATTGAAGCACATAATGCTACTCAAAAAGGAGTTTTAATAACAAAAATAAAATTTAAAATGTAAAATAACTTTTTTAAAAAAACTTTAAAAAATTATCTAAGACACAAGTAATTAATTTTTTATCGGCGATGAGAATAATTAACTTTTTTATTTTAAAAATAGAAAGTTATGAAAGAGAGAGGGGGAAGGAGAGAGAGACACACACAGAGAAGGAGGGAGGATAGAGATAGAGATAGAGAGGTCGACAAAAAGAAGGGGGAGGAGAGAGAGAGGAAGAATAAGGACAGAGAAAGAGAGAGGCTGACAAGAGAGACAAAGAGGCTGATAAAGAGGGGAAGAAGAGAGGGAGAAAGGGCCATAGTTATCCTTTTACTTTTTAAATTATGACCAAAGTATAAATTGTATGACTAAAAGTATAATTATCAATTAAAAGGTGACCTAACTATAAATTTTCCTAAGAAATATAATAAAAAGAAGATACACAAATCGAAAAAGAGTCAGCTAAATGGTTAGATTTTTGAGAGATACAATTCGAGTAACCAAACTTCGAAAAGTTTCGATTTGGTTTCAGCCAGTTGCAAACCAAAACTTTATTTTCTAAAAGAAAATCAAAATTTATACAATAGTCAAATATTGATAGTTTATTTGGATCTCGGATGCATTGAACCTCTGCTTATGCATACAAAAATAACTATAATAATAAGGGTAGGCTCCCCTCTAGAGTACCTCTGACACTCATGTTAGAGAGAATTCAAGAGTAAGGTAGTAAACAAATGAATGTACTTAAATCAATTTTGAATGGCCTACGTTGAGAGAAGCGTGCAACCTACTTTTATAGGCTTTAATGAGAGATGTTCTGGTAGTAAAATTAGGACTCATAATAAAACCCACATTTACATAGGATTTTTATAGTGGTAAGTTGTCATGTTAGGAGAATTATTTTCACACTAAAGTATTTTATACTCTTTTTTTTTTTTTACTTCACGATCATGTTTTTCGGTCTTTGGTTTTCTTGTATAGATTGTGACTATATGCACCCAAAGTACATATGTTAAGCTCATGTTTTTGTGTTTTTGGTTTCTTTGTACATATTATGACTGTGAATCCAAAGTACATGAGTAGAACGATGATTTTGAAGCCTATTAAATCAAAGTTGGAATCAAAAGAGGCTAAAAGATAGCCTATAGTTTTAATCGTTTATAAACTTGGCCTACAAGGTTGAATTGTGAAGCACGAAGAAAAATAAAAAATAAAAATTGAGCTAGATAACACCTAACATGGACTACCCATGATGTTGACATATCCATGTTAAGAGACATAGCTGACTCATGTGGCTATAAGTTGGAAGCTACTGTTCATTTCCACCGATTTTTTATGATTTTGTGGGAAACTTTCACTAGCACTGGTAAAAATTCAGGTTCGGGTCTTATCGGGTTCGGTCAATTTGGACATTCGGACAAATCACTACTACTCGAACCCTGTCCGAATTTCAATTCGGACGTACTTTTCAAACCCGAACCCTAACCCGGTTGTCCGATTACCGAACCCGATTGTCCAGCTTGACCGAATTTATATTTTTATTACTGATATAAATAGCTATTCATTAATGAAAAATGAAGGCGAGATAAAGTTTAAGATCCCTAACTTTAAAAATTACATTTTACATACTATTTTGTAAAAAAAAAAAATTTATTACAAACACATCAAAAACATATAAATAAAAGTCATACAAACAAGTATGCATACAATATTAGTTACAAGCATCCAACCATAAACATAATATACAAAAGTAATAATCATGACAGTTAAGAGTTAGAGATTGTTCGGAAATTCAGTAGCATTGCTCCAAAAATAAATCCTCAAATCAGCAATGCAAGCATCAACACAGCTTACACAGCAATCTTTGGTCTCCAAAAAAACAGCAACACAGACAATCTTGGTCTCGACAAAGATGATCTTCAAATCAGCAAACTTGCCCCAAAAAATTATTCACATACAAGTAAACTTGCACCATTCAATCAACTCTCCATATATATCTCCGATAAAAAGAAACAGAATTAAAATCTAAACAAAAATGATAACTTCAAATTAAAAAATATATATAAAAGATTAAAAATAAAGTACTTAAAAAACTAAATGATAATTCATACCTTTAAGGCTTAACTCTCATCAACTCGCCTGGTTTGAACCGACTTCGTAACAAGATCGATCAACATCAATATTTAGATTGCCCAACTCGGAAGGATCTATATGTCCTTGATCCTCCTCTAAACAGAAGGTAAATAATTGTTAATTACCAAATTGACTCGAAAATCATTTGAAATAACACATAAATACTTTACGTAACGTTACACCTTTCAAACCAAATAGCCAATTACGAGCACAAATCAAAGCTTCTACGGAATCAGGAGACAAGGAACTTCTTAAAGGCTTTAATATTCTTCCACCAACACTAAACGCAGACTCGAAGAAATAGAGGTGATAGGAATACATAAAATATCACGAGCAAGATTAGTGAGACAAGGCCAACGATATCTGCATCGTTTTCCACCATTGCAAAATGTCCAGATCTTCAGCACGATCAATGAGAGGCTCCTCCAAATACAAATCCAGCTCGATTTACGTTCACCAAATTTGGAAGAATTCACAAAATTTTCAAAATCCTTACAAAACAAATTAGATAGAATAAGTAAACAGAAAAATCAATATCTAATGAACAAAACAAATATTCAAAAAGACAATTACATTGTTAATGAAACAAGAATAAAAATTGCTGAACAAACTTACACATTTTCTCGCAATAATTATATCACAAAAATTACTTACATTAGAATATAAACCGAAGTAGCCGATGCCGAATGCAAAACCGTAGAAGGCCGCACTTGTAATAATGGTGATGGTAGGTTTGGATCGGTGCTAATGTCAACAACATACTCATTAAAGAGACCAAGTAGATTATCATAAACTAATTTAGATCTCTTTCCATCCTCAACGGACCCATACAGCTTTATCATAAGCAAACTCGAACCACCTTCATCTTATAACGAGGGTCTAGGACAACAACAATACCTAATATCAAGTTACACTCTTGCCAATAACTATCAAACTTCTTCTGCATTCTAACAACCATTGCTTGAATAAAAGGATCAGGATTTGTAACCTCTTTTTGCAAATGGTGTTGGATAGCCCACATACCATGAAAGAAAAATTAGATGTAGGATACTTGCTTCCCAAAACAGATTAGTCAAGTCAAAATACAGCTTGAAAACTTGCAGAACACCTCAACTTTATCCCATTCATCGGAAAAGGACAATAAGTATAGTGCTTATCAATTATGGCCAAGTGAGACAAGACACCCCTATAAAATAAAGCACACTCAAGCATAAGAAATGTGGAATTCCACCTTGTTAAGGAATCTTGTTTCAGCTTTCCTAACATTAGAGATTTTCTTGGCTTTTGCAGCTTCATTAAACTTAGCAACTCTAGCATATGAACCCTTCAAATATTTTCCAGTTTCTCTAATCTTAGAGATAGCCTCATGAAGCTCCTCTAAACCAGATTTCACAATTAAATTAATTACATGTGCGGCACATCGTACTCTAAAAAATTTCCCCTTCCAACCAAAGCACCCTAAGACAATAATCTAGTCTTATATGTACCAACAAATGTATCATTATTAGTGGCATTATCCAACGTAATAGTCATTGTGTTCAATGTTCCAACCACTTTCACCCAAAGAATTTAGAAAAATGTTCACCGATTGCTGGCCCATTGTGAGGAGGAGGAAAATAATAAAACCGAGAATAAAATCTTGCAGCCTTCCAATTTTTATCAATGAAATGACCAAGTGATGGACATATACGAATCCGATGTACAAGAACCCTAGAAATCAAACGTTAACGAAATTTTACCCGGACATGACCGCAACAAATCCTTAACCCGACTCTTGCCCCTTTGGTAGAGTTTAAATATATCAGCTTTTGCAGTATTTCTAGAAATATGCTTCACATCGTGGTTCGGATAGATATGACAATCCCTAACACCTTCATACTCAACACGAGAAAAAGGCAATTCATGACGAACAATCATTTTTGCAAGAAACTCCCTATATATTTCATTATCTAGTTTCGGCCCTCTAATTGATATACCACCAGTCAAAAGCATTTGTTTCACATCATTTTGACCTTGCAACTTCAAACAATTTTTAATATGACGCTTAAGGTTTGTAGTACCATACCTTCCATCGCAAATCATGATAGTATTACAACCCAAACACTTACCCCTTTTGTAGTCATCACCTTCCTCAACCTCATACATTCCTTCCTTCAATTTTTCAAAGTAATCCCAAACTTCGATCGATTTTTCCTTTTTCTCTTCGTGCCAGTGCTATTACACCAGATTTCGTGGGCTCTTTCATTACAGAATTGGTGGTATTATTGACATTCTACAAGAAAAACTGTAATAATTAAAATTAACAAGCAAACAAATAAAACAAAATGAAAGTAAGATAGAACACTTACCACTTCGTCGAATCGAAAGAACATCAACATCAATGGTTTCCATAATATCAAATTGAAACATTTAAAAAATTGTAGTTAGGGGTTTAGAGTTTAGGGTATGGACTATTGGAGTGTTGGGTTAAGGGTTAAGGGTTTAGGTTTTAGGGTTAAGGCTTTAGGGTTTGGGGTTTGGGATTTAGGGGTTTGGGTTTAGGGGTTAGGGTTTAAGGTTTACGGTTTAGGGTTTAGGGGTTAAGGTATAGGGGTTTGGGGTAAGGGTTTAGAGGTTGGGGTTTAGGGGTTAGGCTTTAGGGTTTAGGGTTTAGGGTTTAAGGTTAGGGTTAGGGTTTAGGGTTTAGGATTTAGGGGTTAGGGGTTAGGGGTTAGGATATAGGGGTATAGGGGTATAGGGTTTAGGGTTTAGGGTTTAGGGGTTAGGGGTTACGGGTTACGGGTTAGGGTTTAGGGTTTAGGGTTTAGGGTTTAGCATTTAGGGTTTAGGATTTAGGGGTTAGGGGTTAGGGTTTAGGGTTTAGGGTTTAGGGTTTAGAGTTTAGGGTTTAGGGTTAGGGGTTAGGGTTTAGGGTTTAGGGCTTAGGGTTTAGGGTTTAGGGGTTAGGATTTAGGGGTTAGGGGTTAGGGGTTAAGGGTTAGGGTTTAGGGTTTCGAGTTAGGGTCTAGGGTTTAGGGTTTCGGTTAGGGTTTAGGGTTTCAGTTAAGGTTTAGGGTTTGGGGTTTGGGGTTTAGGGTTTAGGGTTTGGGATTTAGGGTTTAGGGTTTAGGAGTTAGGGTTTATGGTTTAGGGTTTAGGGTTTCGATTAGGGTTTAGGGTTTAGGGTTTCGGCTAGGGTTTAGGGTTTCGGTTAGGGTTTTGGGTTTGGGGTTTGGGGTTTGGGGTTTAGTGTTAGGTTTTAAGGTTTGGGTTGCGCTGTTGGGCTTCTAGTTTTGGGCTTGGGCATTCAGCTGCTGGGGTTTAGGGTTGTTTTTACTTAGGTTTAGGGCTTCGATTAGGGCATGCGGTTTTGGGCTTCGCATTGGGTCAGTTGGGGTCTAAGGTTTTATATTTAGGGTTTGGGTATAGTGTTTTGGTTAGGGCTTGCAGCTTTGGGCTTACGGTATTGGGCTTAGGCATTGGGCTGTTGGGGTCTAGGGTTTTTTATTTAGGATTTCGGGTTTAGGGTTTTGGTTAGGGCTTACGGTTTTTGGCTTGTGGTTTTGGGCTTGTGTCTAGGGTTTTGTATTTAGGGTTTCGAACTCTATTTTTGAGGTGTAGGGTTTTTTATTTAGGGTTTTCAAAATCCGTATTTGAGTTATGGTAAGAAGAGAGAGTGGAAATTTTATAAATTATATAAAAAAACAAACAAAAAATTAATTATCTAAACAAAAAAAAAACAGACATGCAAATTAAACGAATTGATGAATACAATTTACAAATTATATACCATACAAATTTCTAAATATATATTTTATGAGATTGAGAAGTTAATTACTTTTACATATTTAACCTAAATTCCCAGCCAGCAGTTTATCTAAAAAAAAATCAGAAAAAAATCTCGTCCGGCCATTTGTCAACCTAAGAAAAATCAACATACGGATCTAACAAAAATCAAAATTAATTATCAGTCATAGAATAAAATTCAAAATACCATATTTAGAAGACCAAATTAGAAAAATGAACAAATTTAGGCCAGATCTAAAAGACAATTACACATGAACGGCGGCGAAAAAATCAAAATACGGATCTACAAATTTTTGGTACAAATTTATGCTACAACTACAAAAAATACGAGAAAGAAATTCATGAAATAAAATATTAGACAATTACAAAAAATACACAAATTCATAACTACAAAACCGTAGATCTAGAATTCATAAAAACAACGAACGGCGGCAGCGGGCAAGCAATGAATGACAAACACACATAAAGAACACATACACCACCGTAAAACCTTGAAACGCAACGATCGACCATGGCAAAGATAGAGAACAACAAACACGAACGGCAGGCGTGCATGAACATGAACATATACAGAGATAGAGAGGGAGAGGACAAGCAATTCCAGTCATGGCAAAGTGAAAAGTTCAGATTTACCTGTTGGAGAAGAGTAAAGCAACGATCGGAGGCAACGAACGTAGGAAAGAAACGCCGGAACCAGCGGCAACGAATGGCGGCAACGAGCGGCGGCAACGTACGGCGGCAACCAACAAGATCTGGTCACCGGATAAAGAAGAGAAATAAATCTGGTGACTAGAGAGAGAAAGCGAGGAATCGATTTAGGAGTGAGGGAGTGACTAGCGCATACTACAGTGTAGAGCAGAGGCGAGTGGAGGTTGGAGAAGGTGGACGGTGAAGAAGGTGGACGGAGGGTGGCCGTTAGGCGTCGAAGGAAGAGAGAGTGGTCACGGAGGTGGGACTCGAGTGGGAGGTGGGAGCGAGAGTGGGAGTGGGAAGGGCAGCGATCGGATGTCTTTTTTGAACGAAAATTAGGTTTCTTTATGCTTTTATACTCGGGGTGTAAGAGGAAGGAAGCATCTAGAATTAGGTTTAGTAATGGGCCACCGTAAACTATTACATTTGGGCAGCCCAACTTCCATTAAACCGCCCCTTGCCTACAATGCTCACCATTTTATCTTTTGGGCCTTTACATGATGTAGCCCAATTTTGTACACAAAATCAATTCGGGTTCGGACGGGTCCGATTGACCGAATTTGTCCGAACACGAATTTTCAAAAATTCGGTCAACCCGAATTTCCCCTCAATGCCCGAACCCGACCCAGTTTAGTATTCGGTCATGTCCGAATGACCGAATTTTAAATTTGGTCACAAAAATGTGACCAAACCCGGTTTTTCTGGTCGGACAAATTCGGTTATTCGGGTCGGTCGGGTTTTTGCCAGCGCTAAGTTTCACAATACAAGGGCTTGAATGCTATTCACATTTGCACCATCAATCACATAAATCCTGTCCACATTTGCACCGTCCATCATATTAGATAAGGTTTTCTATCATTACAATTAGAGAGAGGGCTTTAGGGAGAAGAAGAAGAAGGTTTTCAAAGAGACATTAGATCGGGTAAGTATTAAAAGATTTAAGCATCACTTCAAAAGTGAGTATTTCTTTCTCCTTTTCTCTCATCTCTAGATTAGTTTAATTTTCGATTTGTAGTAATGTAATCTAAATATATGTAAAATTGAGTGGTCTTATATATGTTCTTACCATTTGCCAAAGTTATAATTTAAATAAAAAAGCAAAAACTATTTTTAAGTAAAACATTTTACCTTACCATCCAAACCCATTAAAGATGAGCTCAAACAAACCAAATAAAGATGCTTTATTTTTATTTTTCTTGGGGACAAATGGTCACATGTTATTGCTCTTAAGTACGCCTGAAATGCATAAGTACATTACATGAGGGAACATGGGCATACCTAGGGATAATTACAACATTTTGAATCCCTTTATCCCTAACAAACTTATGCATCCTAACATAGACAAAGTACTTGATTTGAGAAACAATCTCTTTAACTCGAACTTTCTTGCTTGCTAAATTTGTGAAAATTCCTAGCCTACCGGATAAAGTAAACTCGTAGCATAGAGGAAGTTCTTAGAACTCTAGCTGTTGTATTTCTCCCCATAATATTTTTGATAAGCCACTAAATTTCATGGTTCAACATCCAATATCTCGTGTTTTTATACTCAGCCAAGTGTAGAATAGAGTTCCAAATTTGATGACTAAATGGGCATTTGAAGAATAGGTGGTGACAAGTTTTAGTTTCAAGACAAAAGCAAGAGGAATCTATGACTGGTTTCATCATCTTACTAAATCTATCAATAGTCATAAGGCTTTTCTTTGCAGCAAGTTAGGTAATGAAGGAATGCCTTGGCATGCACATGGAATCCCAAACAGTTTTGGCCCATGGTATCTTTGTGGATCCCTTATTAGTTAGACACTCTATTTAACTAATCACACATTTCATTCAAAATTAAGTAATAATGTTAATAATTTGATTAATTATATTATCCTTGCTCAAATCGATTTTAAAGTGAGATTTCATTTTTTATTTGGCTCAATTATAATTCATATTTTAAGGAATGTTTTTAGCAAGCATTATTTCTGGAATTTCCGAATTAACTCTAATTATATCTTAGAATGATTTTATTCTCGAAAATTTAATTATTTTCCCATATTTTATTGTGTTTCTTTTTGGAAAGAATATTGTTAGATTACGCTATTTAAGGTTTCAAGAAATAGAACTGTCAACCAAAAGAAATCAACACCGATAGAAGGTGTTAAGGATGACTTTCAATCATTAATAGAAGGAAATTTCGGAAGAAGATTTCAATAAACTTATAGAAGGTAAGTCGATTGAGTTGAAGATCTTGTTACCCAATCACGGACATAATCCTTCCCCTTATAAATATTGTGTTGTCATTATTTTTAGTATGGGTAGGGAGTTTATTCAAAAATTTCCTATGGTTGTAAATTAAGGTGAGGACAAGCACTTTATGAATTTCAACCGATGGATTAGAGGGATTTTTCGTCCTAGTGGAGAACCTAGCCTACTTTAAATTCACTTTTACATCTTGCTCTTAATTTAATTGACCTCTTATTTTACTATTTTAAAAATTGAGGAAGACAGTTTACTATTCATCATAGAAATGGCAGCTTTGGCACTCGGGGCAAATTGGGTATAAGAAAAATTAAAGATATAATTGACAAGGGAATGTAAATGGGTATTCTGATAATTTTTTAAATATCTTGTGGAAAAAGTTATTCCAATGAATAGTACTTTTGAGGAGAAATTATAGCATTTTCCTCTTTAGAGAGATATCGGGAGGGCTTTTTGATAAATTTATTTTGGTTTAATATGAATGGAATTTTTGTTATCGTTAAATGTTACCTATGTCTCGTGGGGCTTGTTAATTTAGGTAAGTCCACGTATTATTGCTTTGTAGAGTACGATAGGTGGTTTCTTGTGGATTTAGGTTTAATAATGAGTTTAGTTTGTGAGGGGAGTTTCTCTAAAGGAAAAAAGGGTAGTTATATTTTATGTACGACTTGCTTGTGAAATCTAACAGAGATCAAGAAGGACAATTTCTCGTGCTTGTTATGTACTTTTAATTTGTGTACTTGTTTACATGTTCACGGTATTAAGCAAGCAAGGAAAAAGAAATTTATGGCTTTTGTCGTGTTTGATAATTGTTGCAGCTTCTTCTACTTTTTAGTGAGTGCTCGAATGTTTTTGCTTCCAATTTCACTTGCTTGCTTGCTTCGATTCTATGTATATTACTTTAGTTATTTATCCGAAAAACAACACTCTTTCCTTTTTTCTATTATTGTTTACGTTCGTTCTTAGATCTTTGTTTGGTTTATACTTGCATAAATGAGCTTTGACGATTTAGTAAGTATATTCGGTGTGTTGGTCTTTTATGTGAGGGAATTAGATTGTTCTTGTTAATTGCATGTTTAGTTGGGTTTGATCGCCGGCTTTAGGTTGTTTAGTTGATTGAATGTTGATGTCTACTTTAATTCTTGTGTGTTAGTTGTGTGTGCAGGTTTGTCTGTTACTACTTAAACATGCAGTATTACTTACGTATTTTGTTTATTTTTTCTTATGTAATTTCTGCCTCTTTGAAAAGGAAAAATAGCGTATAAGTTGGAAGAAATTGTAGGTTATGATGTTTGCGTTATTGTTAAGATGTTTATTATTGTTTCTTTTTGTGTCTTTTAGACAAAAAAAAAAGAGTTTGGTTTGAGGCTTATAGATCATAATTTCGTAGTGATGTGAAAATCAGAGATGTTGGTTGTTTTATGTACGTGTTTGGGGTCATATGTTTGATTATTAGAATTCCAGATTAGCATTCTATGTTTAGTTATGCCAGTGCTAGTCTTCTAGCATTCTATTTTTATTGAACAAGGTTGAGGTTCTATATAGAATTTGTGCAATCATAACGTGGTGTATTATTAGTTGTATTTCCTGGGATGCTTGTAGAATTTAAAATAGTTTTACTAATATTTCTTTCTTTCCCCAAGTTTAATGTGTTTTTGGAGTATAACATGTGATGTATCTTGTCAAGGTCTTTTGTTTATGTGGCAAACTATTGAAGTGAATTTAAGCTCATATAATTTTGTGTTGTTTGTTGGTTCATTTTTATGTCCTCGTTTGCGATGTTCTTAATTTTCTTTTCATCAAAAAGAAAAGGTCAACAAATTTAGGAAGGAATATTATGACTCCCCAAAAAATCACATGAAGGATTTGAATGCACAATCGTAACAGTATTCAGTGAAAATTAAAGAAATATACACACATACAACCACAATTGTTTCACAAACAAAATTTTTCATATGACTACAACCACAACAGTTCCATCTTTAACAGGTTCGACAACAATTCCATATTTGAAAATAAGTTCCACCAAATAATATATTACAATGATGTGAAATGTAATTCAAAGAGTCGTCTTCTTTCAGTATTTATGCCAAAAGTTCATCTCTCGTCTTGAAACTTTGTGTTATAAACTAATTTTAATGTTTATATCAAAAGGAAAATCTCGATTTACCAAAATTAATGCTTTTGTAGTAGATTTAGTCATATGATTGTCTTTATGACGATATTGCTTGCTTGGATTTATTGCATCGGTAGCTTACACAACATATATAAATCATATTTGTTGCTCACACTACCAATGCACAAACTCCAAGCAAACAATATATTCATAAAAACAAGCACATAACTTGATCTACTAAAAAGTATAAATTTGGATAAATATAGATGAATCATTTGGCATAAATATTGAAATCATTTAAACCACAAAGTTTCAAGACAAAGAGATGGAATTTTTAGCGTAAATACTGAAAAAGGATATATTACAATGTGGATATAATACAAGGAGTACGTAGATCTCACTAGCACATTCCTTTGTCATGGTCCCATATTTTTCTACATAAGTGATTTATACAAAAAATTCCAAATCAAGTTGAAATTTTTTGGTATTAATCACTTGTTTAGTATAAATATGGGAACAACTTATTCCTTTCCATCCTCAATGAACAATATGTTACAGGAAAGTGTTAAAGTCGAAATAATGAAAAAGCATATTACAGTTGCTGAATAAGCAAAAATATGGATATCGACTCAATAAAATTGTTTTTTTTTTTTTTTTTTTTTGTGCGTAAGAGGGCAAAGCCCCAAAAGAACTAGATTTAATTATTAATAAATCCGGGCCAAGAGGCGCCTACAAAGTCTCGCATATAACAAATCCTTAATAGTACTTGGGGGAAATCAAAGGAATGGAGACCAAATTCCCTTTCAATACCTAAATTTGCCAATTTATCTCGTAACTCCGATTCGCTTCTTAAAAGCAGTGATTGATTTTAACTTCCCAATCACAGACGATCGATAAGATCTTTGCATTGTCGATTAGGGGTATGAAATGACTATTCAATGCTTGCTTACCCTCAACATTCCCACTACTATCATGGAATCGATTTTAACCAAACCTTTCTAAACCCCAAATTCCGAACTAATCGCAAGCCTCTCCAAATAGCCTTTATTTCAGCCATGGCGTAAGAATAGTTTCCAAAATTTTCCATGAAACCAAGTAGCCACTCACCTCTGTCTCCCCGAGTACCCCACCTCCAGCTGCCGCACCCGGATTTCCTTTGGATGCTCCATCAATATTCAACGTAACCCAACCTCGTTGGAGGTGGTTCCCATCCAATCGAGTTTCCATTCTATTCGAATTTACATGATTTATGATGAGCACATCTCTCTTCCATGCATCGAGTATCTCACCGCTCCTTATACGTAGAAAGCCCACCTCATCCTCCGGGATAGATCCTCCATTGTCAAAGCACATAGCACAATGCCATTTCTATATGTACCGGAGAGCAACTAAGAACTTAATGTCCCATTGACGATCGATACATTCCGATCTAACATTCTTAATAATCCATTCACCAAATGAATTTCTTTGCCAATGAATATCCACTCCACTATTGACAAAGTGATGCCATATGAAATTGATAGAACGACATTCACGAAAAATATGATTTAGGTCTTCAATTTCAACCCCACACCAACGGCAACCCGGGTATGTTGATAGGCCTCTTTTGAATCTATTGAAATTTGTCATAATTTGATCCTCGTAAGATTAACGAAAGAAAGACACAGATTCTTTGTGGTACCTTCACTCTTCAAACCCAGCGCTAGTCTTCCCTTGGTGGAAATTCATGGCCATTTCGGATTAAGGTGATAGCGGATTTGATTGAGAGACCCCGACTCGGTTCCGCACGCCAGTAAAAATTATCATCAACTCCTTCTTCTACAACTTTGAAAGCGGCTATCCTTTGGAGAACTTAGATTGATAATCTATCAGCAAACATCTCCCACTTCTAGCCCATATTTTGGTCCCATAAATCCCGAATTTTTAATGCGGAATCCTCGCCAGTAATCCGGCTCAATGCACACTCACTTAGCGGCCGCTCATCTACCCACCGATCAACCCAAAAGAAGGATGAGCGCCCGTCTCCTAACGCAATGCCCATCCCTTTCTTGAGATTGTCAAAGTTAGCTACCAAGCCTTTCCAAGAATTACAGGAGTCATTTCTAGACACTAGGGTTCCACCGGGAGAATTATGGCAATATTTGAAGCGTAAAACCCGAGCCCAAAGAGAATTGGGCTCGTGCGAGAACCGCCAGCCTAGTTTCATTAAAAGTGGGGTTGAGAAATCTCATCGATCTAAGGCCCGACTCCCTTTTCTCTTTGATCTTGTAATCTTATTCCATGAAACCAAGTGAATTTTTCTCTCAAAAGTTGTTCCTTCCTAAAGAAATCTTCTAGCTTTTTATCAATATCATCATAAAATGATCTTGGCAAGGTGATAGTTTGCATGGGATAGGCTGGAATTGCACCAAGAGTCGATTGTATCAAGGTAGCTCGTCCCGCCAAGGAAAGACATTTCGTCTTTCAACCCGAGAGCCTTGTATCTACTCGTTGATAACATCTTGAAAAGTATTCTTTGTGACTCTGCCATTAATTGTTGGGACTCCCAAGATATTTACCCAAATTATCGATAGTGGGAATCCCTGTGGCCTCACCGATTTGGTTAATAAGGCTAGCCTCCACATTGGGTGAAAAGTCAACACTAGACTTGTGAAAACTCACTTTCTATCCGGATGCCTCATAAAACTTGTTTAAACAATTTTTAACAATCTCAACTTGTTCTCTCGCTAGTTTCCACGAAGAGGATCACGTCATCGGCGAAGAATAGACTAGAAATTCGAGGTCCATTCCGACTTGTGGGAAAAGGATGCCAATTTCCTTGGCTGACCGCATCTTCAATTAGGTGATACAATCTCTCAATACAGGCCACAAAAATATACGGAGATAGCGGGTCTCCTCGTCTTATACCACGGCTTGGTCGGAACCATTGCGTAGGTTCACCATTCCAAAGATCATTCAGTGAGCATGTCGATATACGGAGCATTATCACATCAACCATTAATTGAGGAATGCACATGTCCATCAAATTTTCTCGGATGAAGGACCATCTAAGTCTATCGTATGCTTTTTCCAGTCGATCTTTATTGCCATCCAACCCGTTGCCACTTTTTTCTTCCTCATCGAATGCGAGCTTCCTGAAGAATGATAATGTTATCACTAATTTGGCGTTTGGGAACGAAGCTAGCTTGAAGTGGCGAAATTAAATCAGGTAGAACCAACTTGAGGCGGTTGACTATACATTTAGTCGGAGCTTGTAGGAGACATTACACGCATCAATGGGTCGGAATTGGGTGACCAATTGAGGGGCATTTACCTTAGGGATGAGTGAAATGTAGTTGTCATTAATCCCTTTCGTAAAAGTTTGGCCATAAAGGACTCCTAATACAGATGCTTGCAAACTTTCCGACCCACCAGGGACCAAAATTTCTAAAAGAAAATGGCTTGGAACCCATCTGGGCTCGGTGCTTGGAGCGGTGCCATGCTCCTAAGTGCTTCATATATCTCGTCCGAATTGAAATGTTTGACAAGTTTAGAACGTTCCTCGTCCTCAATCCGAGGGAATCTTTGAAGGAGAAGTTGATGATTTGCTATATCGAGAGTCGGTTATGAAAATAGAGATGTGGATAAGGTAGTAATTAGCTTCTTGACCTCGTTGATTTCCATTACCTAATTATCACAGACCATTGAGGAGAGCCGCAATACAGCTTACGTCTTCTCCGAATTATGATGGTAGTATAAAAATATCTCGTATTTCTGTCACCATCTATTATAGCCTCACTCCAAGATTTTTGGAACCATAGTAATTCAATCTGATTGTAGACTTCATTAAGATGCGCCTTGAGTTTACTTTCCAACTTGATTAATTGATGGAATCCTTCTTCAGCCGGTAGCCGTTGAATGCCTTCAAGTCTAGCAAGTAGGAATATTTTCTTTTTGAATAAATTTCCAGAGGTGGATTTATTCCAATGGTTGAGTTCTTCGGCAAGACAAGACAGGGCTGAGGGAAGTGGACAATCCACTTTCCACTTTTCTTTGATTAGATTCTCAAAGTTATTGTGAGTTAGCCACGTAACTTGGAAACGAAATGGCTTACTAGAGGATGAAATGTGAGAAAAACCCGATGGGCACACTAGAAGCAAAGAGTGATCCGAATAGCGTTGGATTAGATGTCTAACACCTCCCTCTTGAAATTTGTTGCGCCAAGGTAGGTTACAAAGAGCCCTATCAAGTCCGGCACTTTTCCGAGTTGAATCACAATTGCCTCTACTCCATGTAAATCCGGGCCCGTAAAAGCTAAGGGCAATAAGTTCGTTGTTTTCAATCCAGCTTTTGAAGAGAGTGCATCTTCAAGCCATCTCGGCACCCCCGTGATCTCTCTCATCCAAACTAATTGTCTTATTAAAATCTCCCGCTAACATCCAAGGGTGATTAATGGTTCCAGACAAAGCATTCTAAGTCTGTCCATAAACGATTTCAAAGGCCTTGATGAGGGCTAGCATACACTCGCTGTAAAAACCAACAAACATTATCATCTTTTGTAACTTTAACCGTGATATATTGATCATGGGAATGTATTATATCCAGTCAAATTTTCCCGGTTTCCAAAACAACCAAATCCCGCCTTGGAAACCTTGGGCTTCTACCCTAAAGAAGCGTCCATAATCGAGAGCATTGCACACTATATCCGCTCTTGTCCCACTTATATGAGTTTCCGAGAGAACAAGAATATGAGGATCATAAATCCTCAAGAGGTCTTTGATTATAGTCTTCAACAGGGAATTACCAGCTCCACGTACATTCCAAACTAACGAGGCTCAAGGAAGAACCGCTGCTTTGATTCATGTTACGAATTCTAGTAGGGTTTTGATCCATTAAAAAACTAAGGGAATTCAAAGCCCATAGGCTGAGATCAACAAGTAACCTCGGAGCCTTCAGCTCCAAGAATACTATTCAATTGCATATCTTGGTCTACGGGCCCATCCACAATGAATGGATTACACCACTAGAAATTAGACTTCTAACGACGACTCATACAATTGGTCGTTAAAAGTTACTAATAACGACGGAATTAATTTTTCGTCGTTTAATTTTATCAAATAACTATCATTACACAACGATTAAAACAATGCATCGTTATTACTCTAATATGTTGGTCGTTAATACTATTAAGACTCAAAAATTTAATTATTAATGTTTTCTTTTTCAAGATAAATTTAAGAAGAAAAATTAAATTAAAATTTTCCTCCTAAAGTAAAATTATTGAGGGTAAATTTAGGTGGCTGTAAGCCTCAAGCTCTCTAGCTTTTCACCAACTCTAGTGAAACCTTAACTCCCTTCCTTCATCCTCTCGTCTCGCTCTCGCTCGGGCTCTCGCAGCATCTCTCCTTCACCTCCACTACCACACTCAGCTTTCCACTCCTCTCCCTTGGCCGTCGCCGTCCCGGTCTCCGTCTCTCGTCACTATTGCTTTCACTTCTCTTTTAGTCGCCCAGCCGGAGGCTCACTCGGCCGACCTCTCGCTCTCGCCCGTCTCTTGCTCTCGCTCAATCGCTCGTCATTCACTCCTCTCCCTGGCCGTCGCCGTTGCCGTTACCGTCGCAGCTCTCCTTTTCTTCACTCAGGCGACCTCTCGTTCTCGCTCACTCGGTTCTCGTCCTCTCACCTTTCGCTCTCTTGCTCAGCCGACTCTCGTGCATTGCAACTTTCAATCGGACACATATCGGGTTCGTTCATCTCTCTATAACTATGTAAATTCATTCACGAATTTCTTTAATTTGCATTGAAAAGTATCAATTGATATAGGCATGTTCTCTTCCTTAATTTGCGAGAAATTCATTCATCTCTCTCTATGACGGTTTTAGGGTTTTGCTTTTGCTCTCCAATTTCTGTTTGCTTTACGATTTAATTTGCGAGAAATTCATGTCTTAGTGATCATATTTCTTGTTTATTGATCAATTGATTCAATTATTCCCCTCATATTTTTATTTGATCATTAATTGAAATACAAGGGTTGGAGCAATGTTCATTTCAAGTGATCGAACATTGAAACCTAACCGAGTAGTTTCCGGTTAAGAGGCAGCCCTAGGATGCTAAGTTTGGATTGTGTATAATATTTGACTCCTCAAGGCTTAGCTAATACTGTAACACCCCTAGACCCATCCTAGGAGTATTACATGACAGGGTTCCCGAGAGGAACCCCTAAGGCCGCTTAAGATCTCAACCTCGGGGTTAATAACCCTTTCTTGGATTGGCGGAAGCGCGGTTTTAGGTTTTCGAAGGTTTTTCTAGAAATTTCAGCATAGTTTCCTCTCGTAAACCGGCTAAACCCATAGGCTTAAAGCCCTAACCCCGCACGAAACACAATCTTAAACTCAACGAGCCACACGCTCGGAGAAACACAACACAACTCAACGAGTCACACGCTCGGAGTATTCACATAGGGATTTTACATTTAAGTTCAAAATTTAAGTTCGGATACAACAGTCTTTACAACATCTTTACAAACAAAAGACAGAAAACATGCAAGTAAGTCCGGCATCTCCTATTCGTCCGCTATTTCCAAAAGCCAAAGGCAACTCCTGCCGGTCTTAACTTCGTACCTGAAATGTTGGTGATGTCATGAGCTCACTAGCCCAGTGAATAATCCAAACCCAACCCCGGGTTTCACTTTGCACATTAGTTCATTAGCAAACACACGTAAGTTCACAATTCATTCGTAACATGCAATTCGGATCATACATGCTTAAGACATGCGAGATTCTAAACTTACCAACTTGCCGAGAATCATAATGACATCACTTATTCATGAATTCAATTAAACATGCACCATTCGTCTTTCTACGCAAGTAAGTCATAGAATCACTCATCATGCAAATCAATTCATCACGTACATCACATCTTAGTTCTTATCGTATTCATTTCTTATGAAATCAGGATTCGATCTTCTTCTTATTCTTCTTCTTGAGTTCAATCATGCATTTCATAAATCATCGGTTCGTTCTTTCCGTTCAATATGCACGATCATTCGTTTCTTCATAACATACTTCTTTGAAGTCTTCTTAGTTTCGAATGGAAAGAAGATTTATGCACTGCTCTAAAGACCCAATTCTTGGAGCCAAAACAATTCGTGGGCTCGGTTCACGGAGGCATACAATTCGTGGCCTCGAGGCATAACAATTCGTGGCCTCGAGGCAGCCTCCCTTCCCCGAAGGACGCATACTGTCAATTCTTAGTGGAAGCAATTCAATTCGTGGCTTCGGGTTGACAGACACTTCTATGGTCATAGCTTCAGAGGGTTCTTTAATTCATGGGGTCCTAGATCAATAACACAATCCTTTCTCCCTTCTTTAGTTCTTTATGTTTCTTATCTTCTTATTATCTATACATAAGAAATACTTAATTCATATAATTCATGCTCAATACGTTCATGGGTAACTTCTTCAAAACAAGCAATTCACATAAGCATGTTCTAACTCAAGCACAATCAATTCATTTCACACACGCATGCTTATGCCATTCGTAATCAACGTAATTCAAGATAAACACACAATCACATAAGTATGCCAACTAGGATCTCCATCAATGAATTCATCGTTTTCATGATCGCGTAACAACGCACAAAGGTGGCTCATGGTTCTACAACTTTTCTTAATCATTAAACATCTCTTAATCTAGCCATATAGCTTCTTAAATTTCAGTTCTTAATTCAGCTAATCACTTATATGCGATTTAGCCCAAAATAGAACATTTTCACTTAAAATTGCATATCTCTCAATCTACTCATCCAGTGCATACCAAATTTTATAGAAAATTCTCATAAATCATCAGGAAGCTGTAGTAAAAGTTTCAGGAAATTTGGGCTACACATTAATTCACGAAAATTCGGACAGACATGCTTATTTATTGAAAATCTGCACTAAATCATGAATTCAATTTTCCGATTTTTCTCACTAAACCTATTCAAGCTATTTTCATCAAATGCTCAATATTCAGTTTAATAATCATGCATAAGAATGGTCAATAATCACTAAATTCATGAATCGGACATCAAATTCACAACATGCTTTTCAATTCGTGAGTTGCTAATTCATGAATTTAGGCCTCTAGCTTCTTCAATTAACTTAGGGTTCCCAATTTCATGCTTCGAATTCATGTTCAATCCACCTAATTCATTTTATTTTGGAGGATGAATTCAGATTACTCACCTTAAATTCTTAGAGGTTCTAAGAATTCAGTTTTGGGAGGGTTTTGAATTGGGTTTCAATTTCTGTTTCCTCCTTCCTTTTCTTCCTCTCGGTTCCCCCTTCTTCCACCTTGCTCAAACTCTCGCTGTCTCCCTCTCGCTCTGTTGTTTTTGGGTTATCAAACCCCTAGCCCCGGTTCTGTTCGGTCTCGCCGGCTTCCTCTTTGCCCTCGCCGGCCGTGCGGACACGCCGTGCTCCTCTTCCTCTCTGTCCCGGCCTTGGCTCTCGTCCTCTCGCTCGCTTTCCTTCGCTTCCGCGTTCTTTCGTTCCCCTTTCTTCTTCCGCTCTGCTCGGCCTCCCGAGCTCTCG
Organism: Talinum fruticosum; assembly: GCA_021018815.1. Classification (NCBI taxonomy): domain Eukaryota; kingdom Viridiplantae; phylum Streptophyta; class Magnoliopsida; order Caryophyllales; family Talinaceae; genus Talinum; species Talinum fruticosum. Next base: position 3,639,125 of record JAITYX010000049.1, read on the forward strand.
CTCTCCCTTGCCCACCAGCAGCGGCGCCTTCGCCGTTCGAGCGCTCACCGCCACCGGCCCTCACACTCTCTCCCGCTCTCGCTTTGTTACGCTTCTACTTCGTCTCTGCTCTGCTTCTTCTTTCTTTCGTTCCCCTTTTCTTTTCTCCTTCGTCCGGCGCCTATCCTCAGGCTCGCCGTGCCCGCTGGCTGCCGGTTTCCGGCGTTCCTCTCGCTCCCGCTCGCTCTTCCTCTCTCTCTGTGCGTTCTCCCTCTCTCGCTTGCCTCTGCTTCCTTTCATTTTTCTCTGTTCCTCTTCCTCTCGTTCTTTTCTTTGTTCTCGCTCCTAATCCCAGCCTCACTCTCTCTCCTCCTTAGCTAATTACACATAATGGGCAATTGTTTCATTCCAATTGGACCCTTAATTCCCAACTTCGGTTTTCGCAGCACTCCTACCCTCAATCGCCAGCCATCCCCATTCTCATTCCCTTTTTCTTTTCTTTTAATTGGGCCCAACTAGCTTCACAAGGCCCAATTTAGGTAGCCAATGCTCGGTTTCGGTTCTCGGCTCCTAATTCCGACTCGGAAAAATTCTAATAATTCACTACCATGCAAGCACCTGAAATTTCGAGGTCTTACAAATACGTGAACCGAAAACAAATGATTTCTTCCAAGTGCGTAAATTGTGGAATTATGTAAACTTTCGTGATTACACATGATAATTCAGCTTTTTCAGGCTGGTGATAGGCACTCTATTTTATGTAAATTGGGGAGCATTATTGTATCAACTAGTGATAGGCCCTTTATTTGATGGAAATATATTTGATGATTTCTTCTTTCTGTTCTTAACTTCATAGTGCCTCTACTTCGCTTTCTATTCTTAACTTCGTAGTGCTTCTCAACTTCTACTTCTTCTTTCAGTTCTTAACTTCTACGATTCCATTCGAAATTGGTCAATCAATCGAATATAATCAAGAATTGTTTCTGTCTTTCCCAGTGCGGCGGCGGTTTTCTCTCAAACTTGAAGGTTTCGGCTATGGTAACCGGCGCTTAAATCCAGCGCTGGACTTTTCCGTCCGACTCGGTGGTGTCTGTCGGGTGAGTGATTTATCAGCTTTTCTCTATTTATAATTCCCTTGGTGAGTTGCCTCTGAATTTTGTGAATCCAATATCCCTATGATAGAGAAGGGAATCTTCAATTGTGAGATGTAGTAGCACAAAAATTAGGAATTTGGTGGTTCAAATTCAGTTATATTGAGTTGAAATTAAGTCCAGTAGGCATCTTCGAGTCTCAATATATTCTGAATCCATATATCGTCTAAATACTTTGTTGTTTAAGTAGGCAACAGTCTCACTTGCTGTTCAATTTCTGAAATGATGTCAATTTTGTTTCACAAGCAATGTCGGTTACAAATTTCCTTAAAAATTCTTTTCAGCAGATGCTAGGAATTTGTCTGTTAGAATTATTTCATAGCACCGATACTCAGCAGTACTTAAAACACAAAGTTGACAGACTAAAAGAAAAAGAAAAGAAAAGGTTGATAAGACTTGTAAACAAGAGTTAAGAAATCTATCAAATATGCTAATATCATAGCACAGAATAATCATTTAGAACTTTACCGTAATCAATATTATAGGAATGATCAATTATAATGTTTTGAGCAATTGTTATGGTTCAAGTAAATACATTTCTTAAATTTCTCTTAAATATTGTAAGAAAAATTAGTGTAATATTATTTGGGACCATAATTTTTGAAAATTAAGATTCAATATCTTTGAAAATTTAAAGGTTAACTAATAGGGAGAAATGACAAAAATATCTTTCTTCTAGTAATTTGATCGACATTTTAATTTGTATCTACTTATTATAAGAGAGTTATATTTTGATCATTTTCTTCCATTTATAAGGAAGTATTAACTGCAATAAACCCTTGAGATATTAGCTTTCTCTAAGTGTAACGAAATCACAATTGACATCCAATTTTTCAAATCCCTACTCGCAGTTCTTTTTTCCTTCTTAAGCAAATTTGGCTAGTATCCTCTTTTGTTTGATAAAAAAATAAACAAGGCTAGTTCTATCCTAAGTTCATTCCATTGGATCAATAAGCTCCAACCCATGCCGTTCAGAATTCTTGTACCCAAACAATATCTTTACTGCACTTACATGTTTGTTGTGGCACTAGATCAATTGCAATTTGAAAAAATTCTTATCTACATTATAGTGTTGCATGCCGTGGCAAGGGCATATCAGCTTGGTCTTTTCCTAGTTTAAATCAAGAAACATGCAAAAGTATCTTATGATTGGCAAAGGTTGTTTCAAAAGTGCCACAAAGCAAGTAAGAGAGCCTATCTCCCATACACATGAGCACAATCAGGGAATCATAAAGTAGAGGCCATTGGAATAAGCAACAAAAACTAGTAACAAACATTTTGCTCCTCGTAAGCAACGTCACACAAAAAGATACTATGCTTGTCTTTAAACGTTTAACAAGGAAAGAAAATAAAGATGCAAAACCCGAGAGGTTAAATGGTAGGGAAAGACTGAAAGGTTAACTTATTAATCTGAGCATACCACCCATCTATGTTAGGTCATAACTCATAAGTTATTCCTAGTGAGCTGCAACCTTACATCTTTGCATTAAGTGGGAACGGCTACAATAATTTACCCGCTAGACACCAACCATGTTTGGTTTGCACAATACATGCCAAATCATTAGGTAGTCCATCGTCCTGTCTTTAAACCCCGACAAACAAAATCCTCCTTGTCTTTTGAAGCCTTTTAGCCGTCCAGCAGAAATGTAGTATCTTTTATATCTAATAATATTCTACACCATACCAAATGATATAATTAGCATCTGCAGATTCATAGGGTATAATGCTAAGAGTTTTGGAAAATACGTCATACTTTTATCTTGAATCCAGGATACAGCTCTCAAGTGAAAAGGTGAAGCCGATGTTGTACAACGAGTTACATTATACTCTTCAAGAGAAACTTAGCAAAGGGTCCATTTACTCATCATATCTGCAGTAGCCGCATCGGCTATTCGTAGTAGCCAGCGAAGCTGGTTGCTGCAGATGAGCGGCTATCTCGCAGCAGATGGCTCGCTGCAGATGAGCAGCTATCTGCAGCAGATCATCTGCAGATAGCGAGCGATAGTTATCTGCAGCCTATCCGTAGCAGCCAGCAGCAGCTGGTTGCTGCGAGGAGCGGCTAATCTGCAGCAGATGGCTGCAGATGAGCAGCTATCTGCAGCAGCGAGCAAGAGTTATCCGTAGTAGCCAGCTACGGATGAGCAGACGATCCGTAATAGCCAGCATACCACCCATCTATGTCGGGATAAAATCCGAGATGCTATAGAAAAAGACCCTTCTCTTTCCCATTTGAAAAATTCAAGATGCATTGCACTGAGGATGCGGACATCAAGTGGTGGTTGTTTGTTTGAGTTACATATGTTTGTTTGATAAGAAGTTGAATACTTTTGCAATTTTGTAAAATTTTTAATAATTCTCTATTTTTTGCAGATGTGGACTTGTTTGGAGATGTGGACTGCTCATTGAAATTCCAACACTTCCTTACCTTTTATGAGTAGTTGATGAAGATTTATACTTTTTAAATCATTTGGAGGACTTCATTTTTTTTTTTTAGTTTTTGGTTAATATTGCTTGTACTCGGATATCAATTACTATAAGAACTTCTAGTTTCCTCGATTGTTTTTAAGATTATGTGTTTTAGGATGCTTTTGGTATTAGGTTATGTTTTATATTGTGTATTCGCAGACCGGTGGTATTCAAAGGAATTAATACATATCAATTCGAGTTTGTTGTTACTATATATTAGTGATCAATAGTTTATTACATTATTTTAAAGATAATTGGAAAAATTATATATTTAGGTTATCCATAATATTATTAACGATGAAAATGTTAATCGTTAAAGAAATAACGATGAACCAAATTGGTTGTTAATGATCATGATTTTAATTTTTGTATTTATGGTTCTTTTAAATCTATGACGAAAATTTTTGTTGTTATAGATTTGTAGTTCATCATTATTCAATCAACTAATTACGATGACATCTTGTTTCATTATTATTTTAAGTGACAACGAAAATTTTAAAGTCATCGTTAAAAGTATTAACGAGGGAACCACTAACGACGATCGACGACCAAAATTTTTTGGTCGTTAATCACTTTTAAAGACGATAAAATGTACTTTTAACAATTACAAATACTCACACTTGTTTGCTCCTTTGGAAGCTTGGCCTTGGCCCACATCCCGACCAAGTCTACAGAGAGAGAGTCTTCTATCTAGTCCAAGTGGTAAGGAATGTTGAGTAGGAGATGGGCTCCCCTCAAGCCGATGAGCCCATAAGGACCCCGCTTTCTTTCTTTCTTCGAGGAGAGAGTGGTGGTTGAGAATTGAGTGAGAATCTCTACTTGGAGATTGGGTTTGACAAGTGGATTGGACTTGGGCCCTCCCATCTATTTGACTAAGCAAAGGCTGCGTAGAATATATGTTGATAGGGAGATTTTCTTTCTTAAGATTTCCCTCCAAAAGTGGAGCTACCAATATTTGCTCTTCCAAGTTTTGTTGATTTTCATTTCCTATATTCGGTGTCTCCATTGATTGCACTATGGTATCCCCCACAAAATCTCCTATCTCCATGCAATCACGTCTTGATTTTCTTCGATTCTAAACTCGCAAGTGCACTAAATCTTGACCCATTTTTGGGGGCTTGATTTCTGGGATTTGGTCCAGCACAATTGGCAATAGAATTATCTCGCTCCATGTTAGGACTCTCTCAGTACCGAAGCGTAGCACCACCTGTTTGCAAAGTTCGATTAGCCGGTTGGTTTGGACCGGTTCTCGGGTTCAACTTGGTTCCTGATTGGTCCAATTGCTTGTTGTTCTTCTACATAGGAGCTTTTCTAACCAACATCCAGCTACCATAGGTGTCCGAAGTGTCTGTGTTTGTATCATCAATGTGTGGCTCTTCGATCGCGCTATTCCTTAGCCGATCATCCGATTTGGTAGCTTGGGATTTACTAGGACAAGTTTCTCCTTTGTGAACATGTCTTCCAAAATGAAAACAAATCATTTTGAGTCCTTCGTATTTCATACTCTAAACTCTGCCATTTAGTCCGAATTTAGATAGCAGAGATTTAGACAGATCTACTTGCACACTCAATCGTGTATATTGACCTCTTTCTACGTTGGTCGTTGTATCATCGACTCTTAGCACTTTGCCAATCTTCTTGCTTTCTTTTTCCAAGTAAGAAGCTCTCATTAAAATATTCTACACAATTTTAGAATCCTTACCCACGCCAAGAGATAAGTGATATTATCTTCCTTAGGGACAAAATTGGGTACCCATTCGCGAATGACCAAATAATCGTCACCTATCAACCATGGTCCATTGGTTATCACGTGCTCATAATCATATAGATAAAATTGGGTACCTATTCGCAAATGACCAAATAAAATTGTTATATAATAATGTTCTTACTGAGTTGATATAATTACGGGGTTTATGCCCTTTTTCCCTTCCTTTGGACTTATCCTCAATATATATGCCCTCTTGATTGTCAACCCTTAAATACAATTTTTCAAAATGGACGTCCTCATTTTAGACAGGCATTCCCAAGGAGAAGAGTAAGGTCTCATCAACAACCTAACACACATCCCAACATCACCTCATCAAAATAAAGAAATTTGATAACAAATTTATCTTGATTACAAGTTTTTGGGGAGAGTCCTATATCCAAAAAGCTTTCTAATTGCTTATATTTCCACCTTTAATTATCTACCTTTTGATCCTTATACCCTAAACCATAAATATTTTCATTTTTCTAAACCCTAAATCATAAATTTTTCTATTTCCCCAAACCCTTAACAATAAATCTTTCTATTTCTCCAAACTCTAATCAAATTTGAATACCAATTTCGATAATTGGATAAATGAGTCTATCCCAACATCACCTCATCAAAATAAATAAATGTTGATACAAATTTATCTTTATGACAAGTTTTTGGTGATGAACCTATATCCAAATTATCTTTTTATTCCTCTAAAACCTAAATAAATATGGATACATTCTTTCGATTTACCATCCTAACTATCATTCTATTGCCCTATGTTGATTAAATCCTAAACTCCTAAACCCTTTTCTCAAAATCTCAAACATTTCACGAATTTCAAACTTAACAAGCTAAACAAATGTTACCCACATTTTTATAAACGATTCAACATGTCAACAATGTCAAACATTACCTACATTCTCAATATTTAAGTAATTACCGCAAATACATTCAACATTTAACTACTTATATTTTGTAAATAACTTAAAGCGAAAAATAAGAGAGGATAGAGATTTATACTAGAAGAACCACGACCACGGCAAGAGTGATCGAGAGGCTAGAGGGCATACAATAATGACAGTGATAGACGACGGATACAACGGCAAGAGACGACAACTACACCTAAAAAGGAAGAGAGGAAAGAGTGAGGGAAAGGAAAGAGGCAAAAAGAGGTACAACGGCGATCGAGCTTATCGGCGACAAGTATTAGACCGAGTAGATCTAGATCGGAGGTAGTAATTGATGAGAGGAAGTGTGGAGAGGGATAAGAGCAAGAGTTGAGAGCAGATTAATGAGGCGGGAAAACAACGAGTTCTAGTTCTCGCGTTTTTAGATATATTTGGAGACAAAATTGACGACGGTTAAATGGAAGAATCGTTATAAAATACAATCTATGATTATGGGTCTTTCACAAAACCATAGTCAAAATTTGACAACTCAACCTATGACAATGGTTTATTGAAAGAACTCTAGTCACAGGTGTTATAAAAGCCACTTATTTACAAAAATGTTACCGCCTCATTATTCATGATGATGTTTCCTTTTAAGCATTACAAATTGATCGTAATAAAAAGTTATATCTCGTAGTAGTGAGGGATGGCAATTAAGTCCGAGTTAAAAGTAAATCCAGCCCGATCTTAGGCAAAATAATCCGATTCGAATCCAAAAAATATTTTAGTTCAAATTCGATAAAAAATAGACTAAAGCCGAGTTTGATCCGAATTGATTTGAAGGTTGGTGAAGGTTTGCTCGGGAGAGTCTCGAGTCACCCTAGAAGGGGGTGAATAAGGTGAAGAAGGATTTTTGTAGAAATTCAAACTCTTTTGCTAAATAAAATACAGAGATGGATTCTGAGTCAAAAACGAGTCGAAAGGTATGGACTCGAAATGCCGCTTAGAGTAAAGTGGCAAATTAAATAAAGACTTTAAGACAGTCCGAGTCTAGAATGAACTCGGAATGTAAACACTTAGAGATTACGTGGAAACCCTCCCGGGGCAGAAAACCACGGACCGTGCTAATCCAAGCACGAAGTCAAATTCACTATTTTGAGTCCACAAAATACCATGAATTGATCGAACCCAAGTTGCTCCCTTAGACAACTCTTTACAAGTTTTCCTAGACTCGAAATTCCCTTATCTCGATCTAGTACTTCCTAGCTGAGATAACCCTTACAGCTAGGGACAACTAAGATGAGTTAACCTTTACAGACTTAGTCAAGGGACCTTACAGAGAAAGTAAGAAAGTGTTTGTAACTAATTACAAGACCTTAAAACTCGTAAAAGTAATGAATTACAGAGTGAGAGTTGTAAGAAGAAGATTGAGAGTAAATACAATGACTTTGCTCAAGTACGTGTATTAACAATAATTTTGGCAATCTTCAAGTCTTGTGAGTTGGCTTCTATTCATAGATGACCAAGCGAGTAGCCGTTATCTTCATCTCGCTGACCGAGAGTTCTTTGTGACCGTTGATAAAAGCTTTCGAGTCACTCGGAAAGTATCCATTGTGATATGAACGTTGGACAATGGTTTAACTCTCTTACAAGTCCCAAAACCATTGGCGGTGTCTTGAAAGATAAGGTGGAAACCTCCGTTAAGCTTGGCGTTCCAGCTTTACAGATTTGGAAACAGACAACCCCGACACAATCTTCCGGGACTGGAGCAGAGAAGGTGAAAAGCCATGTCTGCTGGTGATTTGACGTTCGAAGCCGGTACTTTTGTAGTTTGAAAAGTGTATCCTCGTTTGAATAACCTACAAAAGTAAATCAATTTTGGTTCTCAAAGTATAAAATACTTTGGTCCAAGATTAGACACGAGATAATAAAATAATTACGATGATTAAGCAACTAATTATCTCGAGTCGAAAAGAAATGGAATTTTGTGAGTCTAATATCCATGTGACTCAAAATTCCATCCGACTTAGTCTAAGCGAAGAATCAAGTTACATGAAGAATATCGAGTGAAATAACTTGATATAGACTAAGCATGAATTAGACTAGAAGCACCGACTTCAGCAAGATAGAACAAATAACATGAAGTCGGATCCGAGCGGAAAACTAGTCTAAACATTGAACGATATATCTAAGCACCGAGGGACTCGGAACCGAGTGAGACACACATATACGTTTTCGAGTCACTCAAGAATAAGCAAGAAAATCATGAAGTAAGTGTCTGTATCACTTAGATAAGATACCATATCACTCAGAAAAGTTTCTAAGGTACAAAGAATGCCTTGGAATCAAAACTCTATAAGTAAGCAATTGTTATACCTGATTCCGTTCATACAACTCGGAAAGTGTTGTGCGGTGTCCGAGTCTTCGGTTGGTACTCCGATCCGATTAAAATACGAATCTAATTAATTTATAAATTTTTAGAAAAAATAAATTTAAATTTCTAAAATTCATTTAAAATATAAATTAAAAGTATTAACCCGATTTTTCCCCAGCCCCTCCGGCCGCCCCCACCCCCATAAAGTAAAGGGAACACTTTCTCACCTCATTTTCGTCCCTCCCCTCTCTTAAATTATTCTCTCTCCCCCTCCCCACTCTCTCTCTCATCTCAACCTTACTGAGTAGTCTTTTTCTCTTTCTCTCATCTCTCGGGCTCTCTCTCTTTCTCTTACCCCGTGAATCTCGTATGTCCCTCTCCCTCTCCTTCTCTCATCTCTCATCTCTCAATCTGCCCCTTTCTCTTAGCTCAATCTATCTCACTCATCTCTCGATTTCTCTTTCTCATCTCCTTCTCTCTCATCTCAATATATATATATATATATATATATATATATATATATATATTTCTCTCTCTCTCTCTCTCTCTCTCTATCTCTCCCCCATCTCACCTTGTCTAGATCTAGTGGCTAGAAGATATTATCTTGGCGAGTAGAGTAAACGAGGGTGCGCAGACGGTGAAGGAGATGAGGGTTATAAAAAGAGTGAGTTTTGGGATTGGTTTTAAGGGATGGGGTGATGGCGTGGGAATTTGCACTAGCCGGCATATGGAATTTAGTTATTTTTATTTCTAAGGTTAGAGTCGAGTCGAGTCGAAGTCGGCTTAATCCGACTCGACTCGGATTAGATTCTAAGGAAAGATCCGACTCTATCGAGTCGATTCTGATCGGAATTTTGACTTTAAATATTAATCGGATAGGATTCAGAGGTGTGTGTGCATCTAATCCAAATTCGACCAATTGGCATCCCTAGTTACGCCAAACAAGAAGAAGTATCAAAAGATCTAAATGAGAGATGAACAAGTATATTTTATGTACATTTATGTTTGGTTGGAATTTTGCACAATATACTAAACTTATAACATATTGGTTTAACTTTCATATATGGTGATGAAATTGAAGTTATGCTTTACAGTGACAATATTGAACTTTATGAAAAGGCTATTGAGTATCAGAGGGCTTATGAAATCTCCAATGCAACCTTGAAAGAGTGCATGAGGAGAGGGAACGACATGATGAGATGGAGATTGGCAATCATACAGTTATGCGTATGCTATTAAAGATATCAAAAGACATGAATCTTCTCAACTATTGTGAAATAGTTGTTGTGTCGACGGTGGTTCCTTGGAATGATCATTATGGTAATTTTTAATTTATTTGTGTTTATTTCTATTATAGTATGTGTTATGATGATATCTAGATATCTAGATTTGTTGTTTGAATATTGATGGGTTCTTGTTTGCATATGTTAGATGTTAATATCTTTATTTTTTGCTTTCTTCAAGTTTGGCCTTTTATTTTTTTTTATTTTTTTATATATAACTGATTTTATTAATTGATGCAGTACCTCTTATAAATGAACAATGCTTTTTTACTAGGTATTTAGTGTTGTTCTCAGATCTTCTTAATAGTCTAGACCTTGTGCTGTGGTGCTTTGTGTTGGACACATACGTTAGAAACAATATGATGATGCGAACATTGGTGCTAAGCGTGAGGTTCCTGTTAGAGAGTTGGTGCTTGTTGATCAAAGGTGCGCTTGTTTCTAATTGTTGGTGTTGCAGTGAGGTGTTTTATTGATTACTTTGATATAATGTTTTTTTGTTGTTTTATTTTCTTTGGTTAATATGCTATTCTAGGGGTAAAGATATAATACTTATGTCATCTTGGAATGATTTGGGTACGGATGTTTGTCAAAAACTCTGCGATACAGTTGATTCAATGCCGGTCATTGTAATGACAACCCTTAAACCTTCAACATACAAAGCTATAAATAATTAATATAACTAAGGTTATTAGATTGATTCATTGCTTGTTTAGATTATGGTTTCTGTTGATGAATGTCAGGTTACTCTTTGTATGTGAATTCTTGCTTATTTATTACCAGGGTTCTCATTGTCTGCATCTATTTCGACGAATGTAATGTTGGACGCTAATAGTGATAAAGCTAAAGTTGTTATGAAATGGTTGTCACTTATCTTATTTGGCTTTTCATTTTTCGTGTTGTTGTGTAATTGGTTAGTGTTGTTTTAAATGTCTTTGTTTTCTTTTAAGCATGTCGATCATTCCAATAGTTTGGCTTCTTTTGGCAAAATTATAATGGAACTTGTTCCACTCCTACTGAAATGACGACAGAGTATGAGAGACTTGAAATCTAAAAAGGTCGTTATGTGTGGAAGTTGGTGTTTTACTCTTTTGTTTTGTTTGTAACTTGTTGGTGATTTTTTATGGTTTGTGTTGTTCATTTGAATGGGTTGATGAAATTGTACCACAAGAATGTTATCATGCCAGTAACCAGATAACTGATGTCCAGAGTCCTATGGTGTATCTTTATCTTGGGTGTGATAGATGTGGTAAAAAGACATACGCAGAAAGAGGAGCTAGGTTGTAGTGAGGAAAAAGCATCTTGCAGGAATCAAATATCCCATGATTAACAATTTTGATAATTGGATCAAAGTAAGTGGTCTGTTAGGGTAATAACTGAGCCACACGAATGCATAGCTTTAATTGACATAATATTTGTAGATATCCACATTGAAATCAGTGTAGAATGAGATTTGCTTTTGACTTTGTCGGCGAAACTAGCTCTATGAAATTTATTGCTTTTTATAAAGATGCGAACGATTTTTATTCTTATTAGTATTTAGTATTTTTTAGGTAGTTTTCTTTTATCTTGCTTACTACTTATTATGGTTAATCATTGGCGGATTGCAATAGATACATTAGTAAGGTTACAAATCATCTGCAAAAGAAGACTGTTCATGTCGAGGTTATGCTAAATATGTAGTTTGCTCTTAATAAAATTTCGAGTTGGACGTTAAAAGGAGTCTCTATTAAGGAACCTATTGAAGAAAGTTAGAAGGTAGCATCGTTGTGTTTTTTGCAAGTAATTATAAACTGCGATAAACTGGTTGTAATGAGGTTTTTTCAATGAACTAAAGTTATGTTGTTATATGTTAACTTAATTACTATGTAGTTTGTAAGCTTTATCATGAAGTTGTGAGTTGTTTCCTTTGACAATTTAAAGATAGCTACAAGTGAACAAACTTTTATATGTAATGCGTATCATAATAGAGAAATGGGTAATGTAATGGAAACTGAAGCTTATCTGTTCATATTGTTATATTAGTTGTAAATATAAGAAATTGATGTACTCATTTTACTTGCACTTTTGTGTGTTAGATAATTTGTCATGTTTTAATGTATGAAATAACTTATGAGTAAAGTTTGAAAAATTTGCTTGTCAGTCCATGTAAGTATGGGTAATTATATATCTGACCCATTAATTTTAGATGAATGTTTATCGGTCCATCAAAATTTGGGTAAAAATAATTTTGAACCAAATCCGGCAGGAAACTCTAGTGTCTAGTGAATATGATTATGTGTCCATAGAAATGACGATTTTACCCTTTTAGTGGCCACGTGATTTAAGCGGAGTAAAAGAAAAAAAAGTTAAAGAAAAATTATGGTTTGAATTTTAGTAAGGGTAAAACCGTCATTTCTATGGACACGTCATGATATTCACTGGAAATTAGAGTTTTCCGTTGAATTTGATTCAAAATTATTTTTATCCAAACTTTAATGGACCCAAAAACATTTATCTAAAATTAGTGGGTCGGATAAATAATTACCCATATTTGAATGGACCAGCAAGCAAATTTTTGTAAAGTTATAACATTTTCGTAGTTAGTTGCAATGTAGGAGAAAAATAAATTTATTCTAGGCAGATGTAGGCCATAGAAAACCAATGTACATAATATTAGTTTATTAACCACTATATGAGAGTATTAAATTTAGTAAGAACGAGTATGTTTTAGATAGTTATCTATGGTAGTATACATGAAACAAAATATTCATTCAAATGGAAGGAGATTTATATTTCCAGATTTGGGACGAAGGTTATTTCATATTGGAGCTATTATTTGTAATTAACAATTGTAGATGCAATAGAGTTGTTCTTTTTATTGCTACAAGTCGGTGAAAGAATTACTCTTTTATTTTTTCATATATAGCTATAATCAGTGAACGAAAATAATCAAGGATACCAATATTGCTCTTAAATTACCTAGATAGTATAAATTGTAAGTTAATTGCTGCAAACTCTTTATGTTATATAGTTAAGGAAAAAATAATAATGCAATAAAGTTGTATAAAGCAAACATGATCTATTTACAATGTACATGGATACACACTTTAAATTCTTTTTGTGTGTGTAATTTAACAAATATAGTTGCATCTAATTTATAAAAGAGTTTCAACTTTATGGCGTAACAATTATTTAGAACGTGCGAGGAATAAGAAGAAAGGTACATAGTGTGTATACTGTTGATTCGTATTTTGAGTGTTAAAATTTGAAAAAGAAATATATTTTTCGTACTTTCGAAATAATTGATATAATCTTGTTTCCTGCACACGTAGGGATTTTATGTATTGAAGGTTAGTGTAATCTCCATTTGTACTTAAGCTTGTGAAGGGGATGAGTTTAGTTTATATATACTCTACATCTTTGGACATTTCATTTGATATATTTTAGACTATAATTTGCCTACGATAGGTAATTGTCAAATGTCTTAATAACTCATGAATTCATTACTAAACATCTTTCTTATATGAGTTTTGACATATTTGGAATTTGAATATATTGAATATTAGACTTGAAAATTTCCTGATTAATAGATTAATGATAAGTAGTCATTAAATGATTTATTAAGACTAATCCTAATCTAGTTTTGGATCAAAGTATTCCTATTATTTAAAAACCATTCTTTATTGGTTTTACATGTTTTCTAAAGTTGAATTATCACAAATATAATAAAAACAAAGGCTTCATTACCATTGAAACTCGCTGCACGTAAAAGCCGAAAATCTTGCAATTGCTCATAACCGATCGTCGACGGTGTTTGTTGTTGTTGTTTTGGCTAATATCTTATTTCTAAGTCTAATGATCTTTTCTATTAGATTTTTTTAGTTTAGAGAAGCCGGTAAAAGAGTTGTTGGAAGCTAGTACTAGGACACAACAACTATTTCATAAGGGTCCAAAAATCCGAGCCTTCGGACTATCCATGACAACGGCTAGTTGGCTGAGAAAGCTCGGCTGAAAGACGTGAAAGACTCAATGGCTAACTTTCCAAGGCATACTAAATAAGGAAGCCTTAGCACAAGATTTTGACAGATGAATAAAAGAACAAGAAAGACTCAATTGAATATTTTCTCTAATATACAACTCTTTCAATGTACTCTTATTATTCTGAATTGTATTCGTTAATTAGAAATCTTGTAATCCTTGTATATCTTTTTATACACTTCCGCTTGACTGAGTTGATAACATAACTTCAACTTAATTGTCTCAAGTTGATAAGGGAACTTCAATTTGGAAGTACTAGGTAGGATAAGGGAACTTCATATCCGGGAAAGGTTGTCTATAATTGATAAGGAAATTTCAACTTGGAGTTCCCAAGATGATTAGGGAACTTCAACTTGGAAGTACTAGGTCGGACAAAGAAAGTTTTAGGCTTGAGAAAACTATAACCGGTTTATTAGGAAACAAATCTAGGTAGTCTTATTCATTGTAATGGAAGATTCAATTATTAGATTTGATTTTGTGTTTGGATTAACACTGTTTGAGGTTTTCTTCCCGGAAGGGTTTCCTAGTAATATTTCCTTGTCTCCTTTTATCTTTCTGTCTCGAGTCATTCTAGACTCAATTCTTCCACCCAAAGTCGAGTTCAGTTTAGAACTCATCATTACTTTTTAAGCGCTCAATTTCAGTTGAACATTAAATCGCGTAAAATCTTCCATCATCCTATTCACCTCCTAAAGGTGATTCACTTCTCCTACTGAACTTTCAGACCATTAGTTTCATGATTACATTCATGACAACATTAGCCAACTATAGATTAGAACTTTAGAATATCTTAGGAATTAAATGGTATGATATTTAACAGTATTTTTATTGCTGATTAGGTAACATTAATAAAAACTGATTTTAAAAATTTCAACACGAAAGCTAGCTTTAGTAACAAGTTTTAAATTTATGGAAAACATATGTATACAAATTACGGATATATATATATATATATAGGTTTTACATGGTGAAAATAATAGAGGATTCATTTAATATACCTAATGATATTTTATTACTGAGTGCTTTTTTTTGTTGCAGTTGAATAATGATTAAAAAAAGATCTTCAGAGAGTTCAAAAAGTACTTCTAAAACAAAAGGCTATAAGAAACGATTAAGAAATCCACCTATATCCATAAACAACTTGCCTCTACTTCATGATACAATAGCTAGGCCTTACAAAGCTGCAGCGATGTTTCAGAACATATGTTGGGCTTCAGGTGCCTAAGAAATCATTCGCAGCTAAACACATATTAATCTTAATGTTCAAACTAACAACAAAGAACTCATAAGAAATGAAGGGGAAGAGAAAAATTCAAATAACAACGTTGCACCAAAAATGAAGTGGGTGAGGATATAGGCATTTATCTATTAATGTATGTTATTAGATGGTCAAATTTAGGTGTTTGCTTCGTAAATTTCATGTTATTAACACTAATTTATTTTTTATTAAATAAATAACATTCAAGTGTGATGTTTGCCAGTAAAAGTGTTCAAGCCCATGGCAGGAAAAGTAGATTAAGTGTGTGTTTTATAGGGGAAAGGAAAAAGTGTTTGTTATGTTATGAAACCGTAATAGTTTAGGCGTTGGTTATGATAATCAATGTTTAGTGAAAATATTTACTTTGGCAGGTTCTTCGTATTAGTTATAAGTTCTCAGAAATCTTTAAAATCATTGCAGGAAATGTCACTAAGAAAGGCATCTGGAGAAATGTATCAGGGATATGTAGGTTATCCATTCCTTATCAGCTGCCATAAACTTTTTGTTATTTCACTATGCTCTAAAGTGAATATTGTCTACTTATACTACGAAATTCTGTTGCAATTGGAATGCTTGATATACCTGAAATAGTTGCATCATTGGAGAAGCAAAAATCATGTTGTCATTGTGGTGCTAAAGGGTTCCAATATGATCCATAAGGAATATGTTGTCAACAAGTGCAAGTTAGAATAACATCAAACAAAATAGTTGATGAACTGCTTATTTTATTGACTTCTAAATCTTATGATGTTTTATAAGAACGGACAACAATTTGTTTGCATTCAGTTCAATTGGGAGGGAATTTGACAAAGAAGCATACGAGGGATTGTATATCTTTAGACTTCAAGGTCAAATATATCATTATGTGTATAATCTCGATCCTGCTGATGGAGAACTTCCAAAATACCTGCGACACTACTTTATGATCCTCAAAATGAGATTCAGAATCGAGTAGGTGCTTATAATGAGTTAAGACTAGAAATTGTTGCAAAGTTGATATAGGTGTTTATAATGATCCTTCAAAGTACTTAATTATCGTTAACTTGAGAGAATAGAAGTTTTTGAGTCTAATATTCAATAGGTTCAAATTTCATCTTGAGTCTATATGATAAACATATTAAGATTAAATAGACAATATGCATAAACTTGATTAGGTAAATAATTTCTATTAACAATTTGACTTTGAAATACAAATTAGCGCAGTAATTCTTTTTAGTTAACTCCTGAAGTCGGTGCTCATAATAAGATATGTTCATGATATTACATGGGCAACTGTCTAAGTTGCATCCGAGTGGGTCGAAAGCTAGTGACGTATGTTCTACTCGAAGAGATGCTTTCTAAGTAGATCGGACAATGTTGAAAGCTTAAAGACGAGCTTCTTAAAAACATTGGATGACTTGAAATCAAAACCATAGAGAGATAGAGAGTTATACTTGAGTCTTCCATCACCCCTTTTTTGATAAAAGGCATTCACCGCTTATCAAAGAAAGCTAAAAGTTTAGAGATTTAAGTTTTCAAGACTCGAAACGAATGAATGCACAATGTGCTTTGTGAAGCAAAATCAGAATTCATTGTTAGAGCATATTGATGAAAGAAATATCACAAGCGATAATTGTTAGGGCATAAGAACAAGTATTAAAGCATAAGATCAAAGAAAAATAATGAGATATGAATAATACAAGTTAATGATGCTAAGTAATTATAAAATTTCATTGATGCTTAGAAAGGAAGTATACAGAGACGAAAAATAAACTAAACATAAACTAAACTACTAAACTCCTAAACTCCCCTACATCAAACGTCCATCGACTTTTCTCTCCCTCTATGCATTTCATCAAAAATAAATGGGAAAGGGAGTAAAAGGATATACATAGATGTTTGACAAAAAGAATTTTGAAATCGGGAGGGGCGTGGAGTAGTGTGAGTTGAGTAGGTTGTATTTCCTCTATCTCCTCGTTTGAGCCCTCGACCTCTTTAGCTTGAGATGGTTGTGCAGGTTGAGCCCGAGATTGACCAACATCCCGTAGACACTTAAAAAGTGTCTTTCCCTTGTCTATTTTAGTTATTTGTTAGCCCGGTGATGAATCCCGAGTCTTATTTGAGGATTTTGATCACGAACCGAATTTGATTGGTGCGACGTAAGCCGATAAACGACAAAGAACCCCCAACACCACATAAATAGCCTTTTTTCCTTTGATCAATCCAAAAATCCCTTTTTCCTTTGGATAGTCCAAGCCCAAGCTATGCCTCCAGAAAAATGGAGTCCGAGTGTTGTGTATCGGAAATTCCGGGCTCAAAATTCTACATTTCACTATTATCTTATCGGAGACGGAGCTAAAGACCTTAAAGACTCCCTTAGACGCTGCATTTCAGGATCACAAGCATCATAGTGCTGCGTTTTGACTCTAAGACAGTCCACCCGAGACTAGGAGCACACACATCCCCAAAACGACATAGCATGGATGGTGCCCCTTATCACTTATTTTTCATCAAAACATTGTGTTTTGACACGAAGACTCTACGGGCATCTCGAAAGGGCACGAAACCCTAGGTGACACCATAGCTGGTGCCCTTACAGCCTTTTTCACCTTAAAATGCTGTGTTTTGGGGCTCAGGAATCTTGTTGCAGCACGAAGGGCAGGAAACTCTAGAAAAACCCTTGTGGTCGGCGCCCCTACATGTTTTTTATCCGGTTCAATCTTTACATTATCCTAGCCCAATTTTGCAGCTAATTCTAGATGGTTGGCCGAGACTTAACCCTAGGTCATTGATGAGCTAGCTCTCTTCCTATAAATAGAGAGCCTTGACTTTTATTTCAACATTAGCTCATCCCTTAGAATGACGCTATCGAAACCCGATTAAGAGCTACTAAATACTCATCTTTGTATTATGATCTCTTGGTCTCTTTTTAACCTACTTCCATCATGCTCCCTACATCCGATCCCCGAACTCCATCATTCATCATTCTACCTACTCACCTCCACAAAATACCGACAAAAAAGCCCCTTTAAGTCACCACCGTCGCATCACCACATCTAGATTTGAGATCCAAATTAGTAGGTGGGATAACGTGAGGGCACCAGATTGATCTTCGGATCACGGTTTACTTATTTATTTTATGCCCTTATCGCTTTCCGTATTACGGTATCGCAATGTAATCGATTTTAATTCCTCCCCTCCCGACGTAATATTTTAGTTTTTCTCTTTCTTTCCTTTTCATTTTACTTTCGTATGTTGTATACTTGTGTTTAGACATTATGTAAATTCACTACTCGAACTAGTAATGGCCATCTTTGGACGGGCGGAACGGAAAGGCTTATCCCTATGTTTTGTACCCTCGCCCCGAATTCGATTCTCGGTTCTAAGACCGATGGAGTCATTTGTTAGCCTTTTTCAGTCTTAGTTTTCCCATACCGAGATTGGAAGAGGAAATTTTATTTTTGTTTTTGTTAGTTTTTCTATCCTAAAACCGACTATTAACTCCCTTTTGATTTATTTCTTCTAGATATGCTTCGTGAGCTAGGCCAAAGGTCGAAGCCGACTCTCTCAGCCCTAGTCCCCGGCTGGCGTCGACCACCATTGGGATTATGCTACCGCTCGCACCGAGTGGTTAGTAGGTCTGCGCTCGGATCCAAACCAGGTGTTTTCGCACTAGTTTTACCCTAAAGCCTCATAGCGTAAACAGAAATCCCGGATGTCTTGACTTTTTAGTTAAGAAATAATATCGTGCGACTTCTCAAAATAATTTCCAAAAATAAAATAATTAATAAAATCGTCATTCAAACTTTACTTAATTCGTTTTAACTTGATTCAATAAAATTCGGAAACCTTAATAAGAGGTTCATCCCTAAATTTCAAAACCATCTTCAAAAACACTCAATCATTCTTTAAAATTTCTAAAATTCCAACCATTCGTAGGAAAGCTCGGTCCCGGGTGGGTCCCGTTGACTGTGGTTCCTACACATCCCTAGCCTCTTCCGAGGCAAACTCAGTATGTTCCGAGATCTTTCTCCCCTTGGCCTGTTTTTGTCTCTTCTTCTTCGTCTTCTTATTCTTCCGACTCGGAGTCGGAAGAGTAGGAGGACTCCGAGAATGATTCTCTTTCGAGTGGGAGTCCCGAACAGCCTTTCATCTACGCTCTTGAAGATGGCGAATCTGGTCCTGTTGCTACTTGATGATATCTTTAAGCTCATTGACCAGGGCTTGACTCGATCAATCCGCCTCCGAGCTAAGCTCAAGCCGAGTCAAAATTGGCATGAAGCTTAGAAAGCCGCAACAATTGATGACAACTCTTTGGCAAGAGCAACGAAATTGAGAAGCCAACTTCTGAAGTATGTCTGTAGATGGGTAGGCTTAGAAGAGGATGGTCCATGAGTGAGAAGAGGTTTCTCAAAAATTTTCTAAGTCCGAGGTGGAGGAGGAGGTGGAAGTTCGGAAGAGTGAACCCAAACACTAGATGATATTTCCTGGTATCTTAGTGCAATTAGCTCACCTCTGCCTATACAAACAGACTAGCTCCAGAAATTTGTGTGGATCCATTGAGAGGTCCATTTCGAAGTGAACAAAAACATTAGAAATTAAAGCATCGAATGGAAGAGGGGGATTTTTCTAATCGGATGGAACAAAAGCTATTTGTTCAAGAATGAAAACAAAGAGGTCAACCTCATACCCTTCAAGAATGTCAAAGAGAACCTTGAGAACCTTACTCGTTGGTGTTCTCCTTGGAGGGATAGAAAGAGAACACAATTTTCATCGAATAAAGTAGAGAAGTCTAACTTCGAAGTCATCCGAGTCACAAAAAGTTCTTTCTTAACTTAGGAACATCGTAGGCGTACTTGTCAAAGAAATCATCAGCGATTTCATTGAAGGGAATTGGGTTTGATTTAGGGGAACGAGTGTGAATATAAAAAGTTTATGAGGCAGAAAGAGGTTAATGCGAATAGTTTTCCCTAGAACGAGAGAAGACAATACGTTGTCTCTCGCAACCATATTTGTGTAGAACTTAGTGATAAGTTCCGGATAGATGCAGATCACAGAAACACAAGTACTTGAAAGTATCTCGTTTTGAGGATATGCTTGATCCATAAAAGTTTTGTGGATAATAAGAATTTTTCTTCAATGAAGTAGCTTTGGGCAACAATGAGTTTTTGATCATCGAGAATGATTGCCTTCCTCTTGGAAGGATCCTTTTAGGATATTCAGGCTGAATGGTTCGAGTTCTAGCCTTTTTGGTGGTTGAACCTCCTTCGGCTGCAGTTCCTCTTTTAGAAAGAGAAAGGGATTGAGAGAGTGAACGAGTAAGAAAAGTGAACGAGTGAGAAAGAGAGAGAGTTGAGAGTTGAGAGTCCGAACTAGAGCGAGTGTCCGAGTAAAGGATTCCGTATTTGAGAGAAAAGAGAGTAAAGTGAATGAATGAGGATGGATAAGTTATATTTATAGAACGAAAGCTCTCATAGAACAAAAGCCTTTCTGTAACACCTCCTCCTACTACTACTAATAATAATAATAATAATAATAATAATAATAATAATAATAATAATATAGTACTTCCTTATAGCATATTTATATAATTAAGAAGACATATCAAATGAACAAAAAGAGGAATCAAAGATCATGTTTATTTACCGACTTACCGAAATATATTAGACAAAATTTATAGTTTGTGCAATTGTGATGAGTATTAAAATCCCAAACCCTAGAGTTTCCACCTTACTTTAATCACCATGTTAATATGATTAAATTTGCTTGCTCCTTTATATTCCTAAACGGAAGAAAATCATAACTTCTCTTGCCTCCACCATCTATAAATAGTTCCGGCATCTAGGCTTATGAATCCAATTATCACTAAGATTACAAATACAATATCTTTTCTAACCCCTTTATTTTTTATTCCATGCAATCGTAGTAATAGTGACGACACTATTGTTGTATGTTTGTCAACATGTCTTATCCAAAGTTATTTAAACTTCATGGATTCCAAGACTGGTTTTCGTTCAACCTTTAAATTGAGAAAATCAGCTTATACAATTTTTAAGTATTTTACTCACTAATATTGGAGATTCAATTTTCAAATTATCAAGGTACATTAGATGTTAATTCTTTCAAATTCAACTTTATTTATCGTAAATGATCGTTTCATTATTTTAAATTTAATTTTTAATCTCATGTATCCCAGTTAGCATTATCGTTATCGTTATGTTGATCACCTAGGGGCTTCCACCACCTAATCCCAACATACGCATGTGTTATCGTCTTACCTTATCGTTTATCTCCCTTTTAGGAACATATGGGTCTCATAGCTTGTTATTTGGGAAATCTTGAGATTTAAAATGTTAAATCGTTACTCCTTCTTATCCCATTTATATAATAAAGATTTTTTTAATTGTTTTATCATGGTTTGTTCTTGTGTACTCGTGATTCTCGTTCTCACTTTTTAAATCATTTTTTGTTTTCAAGTTGATTACTTATTGGGGACCTTTCGTCAATTGGGATCAATCACTTAGAAAATACTATCATAGAGTGATCAAGTTTGTCATTGATGGACATATATTCGTAATAATTTAGTTCGCGTTATTTCGATAGTTTGAAAATAATTTAATTTTTAAATAAAGCTATTACTCATAAACTATAGGTAATAAAATTATTTATTTTATTATTAATTTCTTGGCCTTGCATATCTCTAAATTATGTAGCGTGTGAAGACTCGGACTCTACATATACATCATTCCGAGTTCCATCAAGGAATCAAGTATAAGACTTCATCTCTTATAAGGTTTTGATTACAAGTCATTCTAAGTGTCTTAGAAACTTTTTTAAGTGATATAGAATCTTTTTTAGTGTTACGTAAATCATTGCATATGTTCTCACTTGATTCTCGATCGACTCGTAAAGCATACGCTGTTCGCACACGGTTCCGAGTCACTCGGACAACACCCGAGATATATTGCATGTTCAAACATCTGCTCTAATGTGCACAAACTCAAGTCGACTTCATGATCTAAGTTTAATTTAATTATTGTGTTAATTCATCTTTCTAAGTCGAGCATGCTTGTTTTGAACACTCGGTAGTCTAGATCAAGTCTCTCCACTCTGTTGTTCTTTATCCGACTTGCTTGACTTCTAGATCGACTCGGTTGGAATTTGAGTATAATGGATATTAAACTTAAAAAATTCCACTCTTTTAGGACTCGGATAATTACGTACTTAATTATCTTAATTAAATTATTATCTCGTGTCTAATCTTGGACCAAAGTATTTTATACTTTGAGAACCAAATTGATTTACTTTTGTAGGTTATTCAAAAGTGATTATCCTATTTTTGAATTACAAAAGTAACCGACTTCAAGATATCAAATCACCAAACAAACAAGGCTTTTCCTACTTCGACCTAGGCCCGGACATCGTGTCGGGGTTGTCCGTTTTCAAACCGAAAATCTGCAACACTAAGCTCAACGATGGTTTCCACCCTACTTTTCGGACACCAGCAGTGGATTGGGACTTCCAAAGGAGTCAAGAGTCGTTGTCCAATGTTCACACCTCAACGGATATTTTCGAGTGACTCGGAAAGACCATCGCAACGGTCACAAAGGACTTTCGGTCAAAAGACAGTCACAACAGCTAGTCCGCTTGGTTATCTATAACTAGAAGCCAACTCTCAAGACTTAAAAATTTTTGAACCAACTATCAATACACGTACTTCAAGCAAAAGTCATTGTATTCATACTCAATCTTCTATTACAACTCCCACTTTGTACTTAACAT
This sequence comes from Talinum fruticosum, assembly GCA_021018815.1. Lineage (NCBI taxonomy): Eukaryota > Viridiplantae > Streptophyta > Magnoliopsida > Caryophyllales > Talinaceae > Talinum > Talinum fruticosum. Next base: position 3,662,045 of record JAITYX010000049.1, read on the forward strand.
CTTTCCGAGTTGTAAGCTCTTGTAATAAGTTACAAACACTTATTCTTACTTTCGAGTAAGGTCCCTTGACTGAGCTGTAAGGGTTAACTCACCGCAGTTGTCCCTAATTGTAAAGGTTATATCGGTTAGGAAGTACTAGATCGGATAAGGGAATTTCGAGTCTAGGAAAATCTTGTAAGGAATGTTGTAAGGGATCAATTCTGGTTGAGTCTTTCTACTATATTTTATGGATTCAAAATAGTGGATTTGACTTGGTGCTTGGATTAACACCGACCGTGGTTTTCCGCCCAGGAGGGTTTCCGGGTAACTTTCCGAGTTAGTACTTTTCTAAGTTCAATCTAGACTCGGACTCTCCTCGAAGTCAAATATAGTTTTATTCTTCCATTACTCGGTTTAAATTTCCCCATCACCCTATTCACCCCCCACTAGGGTGACTTAGCCTCTCCAAGAGCAAACCTTCAATTGGTATCGAGCCTAGCCTTTCGTAAAGGATATAACCATCCAAAGGTTTAAAGATCAAAAGCCTCGTAACAATGGAGAGTTCGATGAAGGAATATCTTCCAGCAGACCACCAAAGTTCAAAGGATCTAACTTCGTGCACCTGGAAGAAGCTCATAGAATGTTTCCTGTTGGATCACGATGAAGATGTCCGGAACATCATCCAAGTGGGGAACTACATTCCAATGATGATGGAAGAAACAAGACTCGTGCCCAAAACAAAGTTCGAGTACACCGCCGATGAAGTAGAGAAGTTTAGAAAGAACTTCAAGGCGATGAACATTCCGATGTGCGCCATCAGCTCGGAAGAATACAACCGAGTGTCGGCCTGTGACACGGCCAAAGAAGTGTGGGACACACTTGTCAACACTTATGAAGGCATAAGTCAAGTTGGACAAGAGAAGATAAGCCAATATCTTCATAAATACGAGCTGTTTAAGATAGAGTTAGAAGAGAACATCACACGAGATGTTCATCCGCTTCACCGAGGTTACTAACAATCTCAAATCTCTCGGGTAGAAAGATTTCCCATGAGGAAATGTGCGGAAAGATACTCGAAGTCTACCCAAGAGAAGATGGGGTCCCAAGGTGAAAGCCATTGAAGAGGCTCGGAACCTATCCTTATTGAAGCCGGACGAACTCATTAGAAAGCTACTCACCCATGAGATCCCCTGGAAGAGGAGGATGCAGAGGTTAGCACTAAAAAGAACATTGCACTAAAGGCCTTAGAAAACAGTGAAGCAAATCTGAGTTCCTCCGACTTAGAAGAGGATCCCATGGCACTTATCGCGAGAGGCTTCAAAAGAATGATAAAGCACAAGAGATGGGATAAGAAGCCAAGAGAAGAGTTCTATAAGAAAGACAAGAAGGATAGAAAAGGTAAACATTCTTCCCCTTTAAACTTATCTTTAACTAAGAACTCGGCTATTTTGAATATGGCAGACAAGGAACACATAGTCAAAGACTGTCCCGTAAGGAAGAGAGACAGAAAGAAGAAAAAGGCTATGATGGCCACTTGGAGTAATGAAGACTCATCGGAAGATGATGAGGACTCGGATGATTCAAAATGTTTAATGGCACTCTCGGACTTAGAAGCCCAATCGTAGTCGGACTCGGATCACTCGAGACAAGTGGGAAACAAATCCTCGGGAGGTAATTGAATACTTCCTCAAATTCTCCAGAGTTCATTTAGCCAAATATATTTTTACTTTGGAAGAAAAGTCCAATTCGATTCTTCTCAATTTAAAGAACAACTTGAGTCTGTTACTTCGAAAGCATCTCTTTGAAAAATGAATTGGAAAAACTAAGACTTACTATAACGAGAACTCAAGACTAGTGCTCAATCTAATGAGACCGAATCCGAGTTACTCGAAGAGAAAATGAGCATCCGAAGCAAGAGCTCAACAAGTCTCAAGAGCTTATTTTAAAATTTACTCAAGGTTAGAAAAACCTTGATATGCTCTTAGGGTCTCAATGTGTCTTATTCAGAAAGGAAGGACTTGGTTTTAACAAATAGGACGAATCCAATTCCTACTTAGAACTTTTCAAAAGGATTCCGTAACCGTGAAGTTCGGGAAGGCTGAGCATGGTCCCATTCATAAGAATGAAAGGAGGACTGAGCCCGGAGCAACTTACAGGAGAAAACCTTCACCACCGGTTTATAAAAGAAAAGCTTTTCAAAAGAAAGAGACATAGACTCGGTTCTCTAAAAGAAAGACTCATAATCGGACCAAACCCAAAGTTATTCAAATCTGGGTTCCCAAGAATCTACTTCCTCAGAAAGGATCACGGTAAAGGGAGTTACTGGGTTCGTTAGAGGAAGGAAGAAAGGTAAGTTTGTTTCGACTTGCAGGTGCCTCGTAAAAGAACAAAAGGGCATTGGTACTGGACAGTGGATGCTCACGTCACATGTCGGGAAATCCAAGACTCTTTTCCGAGTTAGAAGATTACAAGGGAGGAAAAGTCACGTTTAGGGATGACAGCAAAGGCAAGATAATTGGGATAGGCAAGATTAGAAGAGGAAGCAATCTGGTCGGCCTGGTATTTGTTGTCAAAGGGTTAAAATACAATCTGCTCAAGCATATCTCAACTGTGTGATAAAGGTCAAGAGGTAAGATTCACCCGGACCAATTGTTATATCTCCGATGTTGCTACCAAGGAGATCAATCTCTCAGGTAAGAGATCAGGTAACACCTATACTATTCCTTTTTCGACCCGAGTCGAATTTATCTTGCTTAAAAGCATCTCTTCATGATGACTCATGGACATGGCCTTGTAGATTAAGTCATGTTAGCATGCACACCATTAAGAAACTTGCATCTCATGGTTGACTCGGAGGATTGTCTAATTGTGCATTTAAAAAGATAAAATCGTGAAGCATGCACAAAAGGGAAACAAGTTAGATCATCCTTCAAATCTCTGAAAACTCTTTCCACATCCAAGGTACTTGAAATGTTGCATATGGATTTATGTGGTGAAATCCCTGTCAAGAGTCTCGGAGGTGAATCATATGTGCTTGTTATTGTTGATCACTACTCACGATTTACCCGGGTGTATTTTTCTTAAGCACAAAAATGAAGCATTCAAAGAGTTCAGCAAGCTCTACAGGAAAATCCAAGTTGAGTCTCAGAATCGGATTCAGAGAATTCAAACTAACCTTGCAAGGGAGTTTGACTACTCGGAATTTGCAGTGTTCTCGTGGCAAGAATAACATCTCTCACAACTTCTCTACACCAAGAACTCCTCAACAAAATGGAGTGATGGAGTGGAAAAACCGAACACTTCAAGAAATAGCTAGGACAATGATGATTGAACATAATCTACCCTACTATTTCTGGGCTGAGGCAATCAACATAGTAAACTACACGTTGAACAGATGCCTCATCGGACCCATCCTGAAGAAAACTCCATACGAGCTCTACAAAGGGAAGAAACCCAACATTTCATACTTCAAACCCTTTGGGTGTCGAGTGCTTCGTTCACAACAATGGTAAAGATCACCTGACCAAGTTTGATGCTCGATCGGATGAAGGTATTTTTCTTGGTTACTCATCTCATAGCAAAGCATATCGTATTTTCAATAAAAGAACTAACAAAGTGGAAAAAAGCATCCATGTTGTGTTTGATGAGATTAAACAGGAGAAACCAAGTGTGTCAACATTCTCGGACACTGAAGCTCAACAAAGATGATGATCTTGATGAAAATGAGCTCATCAAGAATCAAATCAAAGTCATTTAGAACGAAGTGACTCGTAACAACATGACTCGGAATAAGACAACTCAAGAGCTAGCTCAGAATGTTGAAGGTCAATCAGATGAACAAGCTCACTCAGAATAGACTTCTAAAGATTAACCCATTCAACCTACAGATCTGGTGAACCAGAGAATAGGTAGAGCATTCGAGTATGCTTTTAGCCACCCACTAGAAAACATCTTATCCGATATCAACAGTGGGGTAAGAACTAGTTCCTCTCTAAAAAATCTATGTGCATTCATTGCATTCATTTCATTAACTGAACCCGTAAATGCACTAGAAGCCCTTAATGAACCTGAATGGGTAGAGGCCATGCAAGAGAAGCTCAATCAATTCGAAAGAAACCAAGTCCGGACTCGACCAAACGACCCTCCGACCACCCAGTCATAGGAACCAAATGGGTTTTCAAGAACAAACTGGATGAGGGTGGGTTGGTAGTCAGAAATAAGGCTAGACTTGTGACTCAAGGTTACAATCAAGAAGAAGGGATTCATTGTGGGGAAACCTTTGCACCTGTTGCCGAATTGAAGCTATTAGAATCTTATTGGCATTTGCATCTAGCATGAATATCAAATTGTATCAAATGGATGTTAAATGTGCTTTTCTCCATGGTTTCATTGAAGAGGAAGTCTATGTTGAGCAGCCCCTGGATTTGAAAAATCAGAATTTCCAAATCATATTTTCAAATTGCAAAAAGTTCTCTATGGTCTTAAACAAGCTCTCGAGCTTGGTATGAAAGACTGAGGAATTTCTTGGTTAAAAATGATTTTAGAAGAGTTTAGATTGACAAGACTCTGTTTATAAAAACCAAAGGGAAAGACTTTCTTATTGCTCGGATCTATGTTGATGACATAATTTTTGGAGATAGTAATGAAATTACGTGTCGAGAGTTTTTGAGTTAATGAGACATGAATTTCAAATGAGTATGATGGGAGAACTCAATTTCTTCCTTGGTCTACAAATCAAGCGAGACAAATATGGCATCTATGCCCATCAATCAAAGTATACCAAGGAGCTGCTAAAGAAGTACAAACTTAAAGATGCAAAACATGCAACGAACACCTATGAGCAAGCGAGCATAAAATTAGACTCGGACGAGAAAGGTAAAGCGAGTAGATCGAAACTCTACCGAGGTATGATTGGATCTTTGCTATATCTTACTTCTAGTAGGCTAGACATAATGTTTAGTGTCTATCTCGTGTGCAAGATTTCAAGCTAATCCAAACGAGTCACATTTCACTACGGTGAAAAGAATATTCACATATCTTGTAGAGACTCGGAATTTAGGTCTATGGTACTCTAGAGACTCAGAATTGACTCTCACTGGATACTCGGATGCCGACTATACTGGATATAAAGTTGACAAAAAGAGCACCTTAAGAGCCTGCCGGTTTCGGGTCAATCCTTGATATCTTGGCACTCAAAGAAGCAAAACTCAGTAGCTCTATCAACTACCGAAGCTGAGTATATTGTAGCTGGAGCATGTCTGTGCTCGGATTTTATGAATAAAGCAACACTTGAGAGATCTTCCAATCAAGTGTGATAATCAAAGTGCAATCAGCATCACCAAGAATCTAGTTCAAGCACTCAAAGACTAAACATATTGAGGTCGGTATCATTTTCTGAGAGATCATTCTGAAAAGGGTGATATTGAACTTGAATTCATTCCTACCAATCTTCAATTAGCTGATATCTTTACTAAGCCACTTAGTAAGGATCGGTTTTCCTTTATTAGGAATGAGCTTGGCATGATTAATGCACAATTATGTGCTTTCCTCGGTGAAATTACTTTGCATGATTATGTGTTGTGTGCTTTCTTTCTTTAATAAGAATTAGTTCAGTTGAACCAGTGATACTAAGCTCCGAGTTATTAGTTGTTTGCGGTTTCGAGTCACTTAGAAACTTCACTGAGTAAGACTTAGATTTTGAGAAAAATGGACATCAAACTTCGAAATCATCTCTAAATGAGTGGAGAATTTCAGAAATTTCTTTTAAAATCTCTCTTTTTCTCTCTCTCTCTCTCGTGCGTCGATCGGACAACTAGCGATTGAGAGACAATCGCTGGAATTCTAACCGTTGGAGAGCGGAACGGTCACACCGGTCCGAGGTGACTCGTTGAAGAGCCGAGTCAAAACGACTCATCGAAGGATATTTATTTCTCTATAAATGGCGTCTATTTTCCTTCATTTCGTTACTTTACTCTCTACTTACTTTCACTCTCTCATTTACTTCAACTCGAGCAAGCTCTCTGCGATCAAAGAAACTCTCTTCGCTCTCAAGCTAAGTGAAGGTCATCTCAAGTAAGCTCTGTCACTCTCAGCTCTCTCTTTCTACTCTTTCATTTTCTTTTTCTGCTCACTTTCGCAGAGCTATCTCTATCTCTCTCCTTCTCTTTCACAAAAGTTCATCTCTCTCTCTCTCTCTCTCTTTCCACATCAAACATGCCGAAAAGAGGTTCCCACCCTAATTTTCTTGGTTCCGCCACCAAGAAACCCCATACCAAAAGCCAAGAAGGCCCCTCCAATCCTTCAAAACCTCTTGTCACCCAACATCTAACGTTGGATGACAAATTCTTCTTGACCACAAAGTTTTTGTGGTTGGCCCACATAAAATTGACGGGGTCTACAATTTACTCTGTTTCGGTGACTTCATTTACCCGAACTCGTTTCGAGTTCTATTCAAATCTTTCTAGCTCGAGGGTATCCTCACCTCAAGAGTTCAAAACATAACCATTTGCATCAACACATCTCTTCTCCACCAACTCTTTAAAGTCTCTTCTCTTTTCCTCAACAGCAACCCCATACCTTTCAACGAGGTTGCTCGATGAATTCTTCGAAAAGTACGCTAAAGAATTCCCTGGGTCATGCAAAAACATCTCCGAGACCCAACTCAAATCGAAGCTCGCCTTCTTTGTTTTCTGCTGATGATGACTTTATTCTCACAAAGCACTCCAACAAGGAGAACCCTAGATCCAAGCATCTCAAAGCTTTGTACGACATCCTCGAGGGCTACGAAGTAGACCTCTTTCTTGCTATAGTCGAGCAAATGGCAGCTGTGCTCGCTCGGACTCAAACTAAGAAGAACACCCCACTTCCTTTCGGGGCTCTTCTTACCCTCATCTTCAAACAATTCAAAGTTCCTCTTCCCTCAAATCTTAACACGGTTTACGAGGCTGCCATTGTCATTAGCAAAAAGGAACTCCTTGGGTATGGATACCAGGAGACCTAACCGGGTATCCGGGTCCATAGCTCAAAGCCGAGGCCTTCTTCTTCGCCTCAAACTCGGACTCAACCTACTCTCTCTCTGCCTCCTCCACCTGGTGGTGCCTCCACTTCATCTGTTTCTCAAGTTCTTTCTTCGCTTTGTCCACTCGCCATCATGGACAAGCTGTCCTTGGTGTCAATTGAATTTAAGGAGACCCTCCGGTCATTCAAGACTGTCCTTTAGTCTATGACCATCAACCGAGAAAACTAATTAATCCCAAATCCGAGAGCAGCAGGATATGCTTCTTGAGCTTAAAGCTCTCGTCAAGGAGCAAAAGGAAATGATTGAACTTCTTCAAGAGAGACGCTCCAATGCGGCTCAGGATCCGATCGACTCGGATATATCTAAAGAATCCTCGAGTCCGGCCAAGTCTCCCTCTGCGGGGAAGATGAAGAAGCGAGAAGAAGAAGAAGAAGAAGAAGAAGTAGAAGCACAAGCAGAGCCTGCGGCTAAGGCAGCTCCATCTAAGGAGAAAGAAGACGGGGAAAAGGAAGCGGAAACCGCAGCAGAAGCAACCGAGGGCCAAGGTGCTCCGGAACCTCAACCGGAAGTGATAAGCTCGGACAGTGAGTCCGAGTGGGTCGAAGACCCCGGTGACCATGGTTAGTCGGCAGCCGGTCAGCCTGAGCAAACCCCTCCATCAATTGAGTTCTAGGAGGATGAGCCTCCGGACAACCTAGTTCCGAGTCGGCCACTCGGAGCCGAGCCCATTCCGGAGATCCCGGTGCTGCCCCGCCTCGTTCGTCTACATCTTCAAGATCCTATCAACGAAGGCGCATGCACGTCCACCATCCTCAACTCAGACTGCTCGCCTCTCCTCCATCTTAAATTTTTTTGTTGTTTAAAATTTGTTTTGTCCGGACATACAAATCTTGAAGGTTTGCTCGGGGAGAAGCTAAGTCACCCTAGAGGGGGTGAATAGGGTGATGATGAAACTTTCTTGAATTTTGAAATAGATATGACTCTAATGACAATGAGAGTCAAAAGTGAACTCAGAAAATGAGCTAACTCGGAATTCGGAGAAGATTGAAGAAACAAATTAAACGAGTACTCAAAGCTGTCCGAGTCTAGAATGGACTCATAAAAGTAATAACTCGGAAAGTACGTGGAAACCCTCCTGGGGCAGAAAACCACGGACTGTGCTAATCCAAGCACGATGTCAAATCCACTATTTTCGATCCACAAAATACGATAGATCGACTCAACCCCGAGTTGCTCCTTGGACAACTCCTTACAAGTTTTCCTAGATTCGAAATTCCCTTATCCGATCTAGTACTTCCTAACTCGAGATAACCCTTACAGCTAGGGACAACCGAGCTGAGTTAACCCTTACAGCTCGGTCAAGGGACCTTACTTAGAGAGAAAGAAAGAGAGTGTTTGTAATCGAGTACAATACCTTACAACTCGGAATATAATGAATTACAGGATTGGAGTTGTAAGTAGAAGATTGAGAATGGATACAATGGCTTGTGATCAAGTATGTGTATTAACAAATACATTCGGCAATCTTCAAGTCTTGAGAGTTGGCTTCTATTTATAGATGACCAAGCAGCCTAGCCGTTGTGTCCATCTTCGACTGGAAGTCCTTTGTGACCGTTGTGAAGGATTTTACGAGTCACTCGGAAAATATCCGTTGAAATATGAGCGTTAGACAACGGCTCTTGACTCCCTTGGAGGTGCCTAAAACCACTAGCGATGTCTTCAAAAGTAAGGTGGAAACCACCGTTGAGCTTAGTGTTGCAGATTTCCATTTACGGAAACAGACAACCACGACACAATGTCCGAGGCTAGGTCGAAGTGAAAAAAGCCTTATCTGCTGGTGATTTGACATTTTGAAGCTGGTTGCTTTCGTATTTCAAATTTAGAATAGCCTCGTTTGAATCACTTACAAAGGTAAATCAATTTGGTTCTCAAAGTACAAAATACTTTGGTCCAAGGTTAGACACGAGATAATGATGTAAATATGATAATTAAGTTACTAATTATCCGGGTCGGAAAATGAATGAAATTTTCCGAGTCTAATATCTATGATACTCAAAATTCCATCGAGTCAGTCTAACGGAGAATCAAGTTAACTAAAGAATATAAGAGGAAATAAACTTGATCTAGACTGAGCATGAATTCAAACTAAGATACCAGAGTTAGAGCGCGAGAAAGATAGTGTTTGAATCATGCGATACTTTCTTAGTGTTGAGTGACTCGAACGAGTGAAACATGATGAGAGCGGATATGCTCTCCGAGTCATACAGAGTCATGTGTAAATGCATGAGATAATTTCTACAACACTTAGAGAAAATAGCATATCACTCGGAAAAGTTTCTAAGACACGGGGAATGACTTGGAATCAAAACTTTATAAGTGAGAAAGTCTTATACCTGATTCCCTAGATAGAACTCAGAAATGTGAGATGTAAAGTTTGAATCTTCAAATCTGTATCTTCTTGATACATTCTTCCTCATTTTGTTTTTGCTTGAAAGGCAAGGGGAGAATAGTTAGAAAAATTTGTTGTCTTGTTTAGGGAAGTTTCTCTCACCCTCTTTTGTGTAAACTTTTAGTTTAAATTATAAGGAAATTTCATTTTCATGTTTATTGCTTTCCGAGTTGCAATTATTTTTGAGTTTATTACTTCGAAATTCAATTCGAGTCTATCATTGCTCCGTTCCTCGGTATGTTTTTGCTCCGATACTTTAGTTTTTCTATGCAACCTAAACTTGTTTGCTTTTATAGAATATAAGTTTCATTCACTTGTATCTACTCTATACAATTCTATCATGTTTTTCGACTTATCCTTTGAGAAAGGATGAAAAACCAGATCTACATCACTAACAAAGTTTCTAACTAAGTATGGAATGCCTTTCATCAAAAAGGGGAGATTGAAGACTCGGACTTTACATATACATCATTCTGAGTTCCATCAAGGAATCAGGTATAAAACTTCATCTCTTATAAGGTTTTGATTACAAGTCATTCTAAGTGTCTTATAAACTTTTCTGAGTGATATAGAATCTTTTTTAGTGTTACGAAACCATTGCATATGTTCTCACTTGATTCCGACCGACTCGGAAAGCATACTCTGTTCGCACACGATTCGACTCACTCGAGACAACACTCGAGATATATTGCATGTTCAAACATTTGCTCTAATGTGCATAAACTCAAGTCTGACTTCATGATCTAAGTTTAATTGAAATATTGTATTAATTCATCTTTCTAAGTCGAGCATGCTTGTTTTGAACACTCGGTAGTCTAGATCAACTCTTTCCACTCTGTTGTTCTTTATCGACTTCCTTTACTTCTCGATCGACTCGGTTGGAATTTGAGTATAGTGGACATTAAACTTAGAAAATTCCACTCTTTTAGGACTTAGATAATTACGCACTTAATTATCTTAATTAAATTATTATCTCGTGTCTAATCTTGGACCAAAGTATTTTATACTTTGAGAACCAAATTGATTTACTTTTGTAGGTTATTCAAAAGTGATTATCCTATTTTTGAATTACAAAAGTAACCGGCCTCAAGATATCAAATCACCTGCAGACAAGGCTTTTCCTACTTCGACCTAGACCCGGACAATCGTGTCGGGGTTGTGCTGTTTCAAAACTCGAAATATGTAACGCTAACCTCAACCATGGTTTCCACCCTACTTTTCGGACACCACCAGTGGATTGGGACTTCCAAAGGAGTCAAGAGCCGTTGCCCAACGTTCACACCTCAACGGATATTTTCGAGTGACTTAGAAAGACCATCGCAACGGTCACAAAGGACTTCCGAGTAAGAAGACAGATCACAACGGCTACTGTGCTTGGTTATTTATAAATAGAAGCCAACTCTCAACACTTGAAGATTGCTGAACCAACTGTCAATACATGTACTTAAGCAAAAGTCATTATATTCATACTCAATCTTCTACTTACAACTCCAACTTTGTACTTAACATCTTCCGAGTTGTAAGCTCTTATGATCGATTACAAACACTTATTCTTACTTTCCGAGTAAGGTCCCTTGACTGAGCTGTAAGGGTTAACTCACCTCAATTGTCCCTAACCGTAAAGGTTATCTCGGTTAGGAAGTACTAAATCGGATAAGGGAATTTCGAGTTTAGGAAAATCTTGTGAGGAATTGTCTAAGGCAGCAATTCTAGTTGAGTCTTTCTACTCGTATTTTGTGGATTCAAAATAGTGGATTTGACTTTGTGCTTAGATTAGCACCGACCGTGGTTTTCTCGCCCCACGAGGGTTTCCACGTAACTTTCTGAGTTAGTACTTTTCTAAGTTCACTCTAGACTTAGACTCTCCTCACATTCATATCTAGTTTTATTCTTCCATTACTTGGTTTAAATTTCCACATCATCCTATTGACCCCCTCTAGGGTGACTTAGCCTTTCCAAGAGCAAACCTTCAGCCTGAGCGTCCTAAAACTTAAATTACTTTAAGCTATTAATATTAACTTTACCATTTTGTGTTTACTCCAAAACTTATGGGGCGTTACAGTTGGTATTAGAACTTAGGTTTAAAAATGAGTGGAAAAAAATAGATTAAGAAAAACAATCTATCAAATAAACTTTGAAAACCCGTGGGTAGTAGTGTAATGGGTGTTGATTATTGTAGTTTTGTTTATTGAGTGCTAAATTGCTTTTAAGTGGTTATAAACTTATATACTTTTGTAGTTATTGTATTGAATGTATAGCTATTGACTAATTTCCTAACTTGACCCTATATTTACCTTTAAAAAGAAAATTAATGAACATTCCATAACCATAATGAATATAAATACTCCATGGATCTATCATCCGTCATATTTTATCCCATTATTTCAATATATTTATACTTCAATTCACTAGTTTAGTTAAGAAATTGTATTACCTTCAAGGTTACTACAAAATTTTGATAATGTGCTATTAGAAAAAAATTACATAGGTATTGTAGAATTTAGGTATACATTCTGATCAACAAGTTGGAATAACAAGTTACTACTTATCAGAACAAACAGATTTATGGTGGTACACTAAAAAACACCAAGGAAACTTGATATAATTGGGATAAACTAAAGGAGCAAACCGGGGTCAAATTCTACCCTAACTTCCTCACGAAACAAAAGGAGCGAGAATTTGTGGATTTGAGACAAGGTAGCTTGATTGTGGTTGAATATGCAGCCAAATTTATGGAGTTAGCAAAGTTTTCCTCTGACCTAATCTCTAATGACAAGAAGCGCATGGAATGGTTCGAAAACGGTCTTAAACCTAACCTTCACAAGCAACTAGCGGCATTTTTTGCTGACTCCTACAATCACTATATGATCCAGCTGCCCATGTTGAAGGAGTTAATTGAATGGTAGATGGGCTACTCAACAACAATCCACAAAAAGATAGCTCTAGCCATAACAACCAAAATCGATTAAAGAGGCCTCACCAAGCAGAAGAATCAACAATAGTTAAGAAACAAAAAATTAACTCTAAGCCTCCTTATACAGGACACCCATGCACCTATTGTGGATAGAAGAAAAGTCCATATGAGGAGTGTCGCAAGAAGTTGGGCTTATGTGTTTGGTGAGCTAGCCCAAATCACACATTAATCGATTGCCCCAAAGCTAGGAAAGGTAGTGATTTCAGGCATGAGTCAAAGTCAGCACAGAGGAACTCGACTGTTAAAGTGAACACTAATGGCAAATTGTATGCCTTGATTAGGCAAGACGATAAATCCTCAGGTATGAATGTTGCTATGCTTACTTACCAAAAGTATTTAATGTGTCATTTGATCTTGCTAGTCTTTTTGTGCAAAGTGATAGTTTGTAATTGAGGTCTAGAAATACAACCCTAGAGTTATCCTAAAGTCGATATATGTAATAACTACTTCATAGATTTTAGTTAAAGTTTTAAGGACAAAATTTTTCTTGAGGAAAGTCTCTAACACTCCCAACTAATAATAATAATAACAATAATAATAATAATATTATTATTATTGTACTTCCTTATAAGCGTATTTATATAATTAAAAAGATATATATAAAAAAGGAAGTAAAGGTCATGTTTATTTAGTGACTTACCGAAATATATTGCACAAAATTTATAACTTGCGCAATTGTGATAAGTATTAAAATCCAAAACCATTGAGTGTCGACCTTACTTTAATCACCAAGTTAATATGATTAAATTTGCTTGCTCCTTTATATTCCTAAACGGAAGATAACTTCTTCTCTTACCTCCACCATCTGTAAATAGTTCCCTCATCTTGGCCTAAGAATCCAACTATCACTAAGATCGATTCATATACACACAAATACCGTATCTTTCCCAACCCTTTTATTTTTCATTCCGGGCAATGGTAGCAATGGTGACGACACTACTGTTGTATGGTTGCCAACTTGTCTTGTTCAAAGCCATTTAACTTTCATGGAGTACATGACTGGTTTTCGTTGAACCTTCAAATTCAGAAAGCTAACTTATATAATTTTCAAGTATTTTACTAATTGATATTGGAGATTCAAGGTTCAAATTATCATGGTACATTAAAATGTCAATTCTTTCAAACTCAACTTTATTTATGGTAAATAATTTTTTTATTATTTTAAATTATATTTTTAATCTCATTTATCCCAATTAGCATTATCGTTATCATTATGGTGATCACCTGGGGGCTTCCACCGCCGAGTCCCAACATGCGCATGTGTTATCATCTTACCATATCGTTTATCTCCCTTTTGGGAACACATGGGCGGTATAGCTTGTTATTTGGGAAATCTTGAGACTTAAAATGTTAAATCGTTATTCGTTCTTATCACATTTATAAAAATAAAATATTTTTCTAACTGTTTTAATATGGTTGGGTCTTCTATACTGAGATTTCATTCTCACTTTTTAAATTATTTTTCGTTTTTAGGTTGATTACATATTGGGGACCTTTCGTCAATTGGGATTGATCACGTAAAAACTACTATCATAGAGTGATGAAGTTTATCATTGACAGGCAGATATTCGTAATAATTTAGTTCGTGTTATTTCGGTAGTTTGAGAATAATTTAAGTTTTAAATAAGGCTGTTACTCCTAAACTATTTGTAATAAAATTATCTATTTTATTATTAATTTATTAATTTATTGGCCTTACATATCTCTAAAATATGCGGCGTGACGTCCTAGAAATTAAATTATTTTTCGCTGTTAATATTAACTTTACCAATTTGTATTTACTCAAAAAATTATGGGGTGTTATAGTTGGTATCGGAGCTTAGGTTTAAAAATGAGTAAAAAAAATAGATTAACAAAAAACATCAATCAAATAGAAGTTGAAAAGCCGTGCGTAGGAGCTTAATGAGTCTTGATTGTTCTAGTTTCCTTTACTGAGTTCTAAATGGCTTTTATGTGCTTATAAGCTTATTTACTACGTGGTTATTCTCTTGCCTGTGAAACAAAGCTTTTATCATATGATGTATAGCTATTGAGTAACTTTCCTCACTTAACCCCATATTTACCTTTAAAAAGAAAATTAATTAACATTCTATAACCATTATGAATATAAATACTAAATGGATCTATTATGTATCATATTTTATCCCATTTCAATATATTTATACTTAAACTAGTTTAGTTAAGAAACTGTAACACCTTCAAGGTTATTAAGAAAATTTGATAATGTGGTATTAGAAAAAAAAAATACATAGGTCTTGTAGAATTTAGGTATACATTCTTATTACCATTGTGATGTGGTATACTTAATTTTTTTCATGCTTAGTATGTTAGGTTAGAGTTCAATCTAAAATTGTTATTAATAGGATATCAGGAATTCCTGTTGAAGTGGATAAATTGGGACAAAACTCTAGTGAAAAATTGAACATTACTCTCAACTCTAAAATGGTAGCTGCTTTGATGAAACAAATTATAGTCCAAAACCCTTCTAGGGATAAGAAAGAGGATACTTACTCTAAGGTGTTTTAGCGAATTGCATCCCACAAGCCTTCTAAATATGACGGAGCAGCCAAACCTACCATTTTGGAAGACTGGATTAAGTATGTGGACAATCTCTTTGCAGCAGTCAAGTGTCAAGAAGATCAACAGGCTGGAATAGCAAGTTACTACTTGTCAGGACAAGTAGACATATGGTGGGGCACTCAAAAACACCAACTCAAGGAAAGTTTATATAATTGCGATTAAATAAAGGAGCAAATCATGGCCAAATTCTACGCTGACTTCCTAAGGAAACAAAAGGAGCGAGATTTTATGGATTTGAGACAAGGTAACATGAGTTTGGTTGAAGGAGTTAATCGAATGGTAGATGGGCCACTTAAAAACACTCCACAAAAAGATAGCTCTAGCCATAACAACCAAAATCGATTAAAGAGGCCTCGCCAAGCAGAGGAATCAACAATAGTTAAGAAACTCGAAATCACTTCTAAGCCTACTTATACTAGACTCCCATGTACCTATTATGGATACAAGAACCATCCAACTAAGGAGGGCCGCAAGAATTTGGGCTTATGTGTTTGGTGTTGCTAGCCAAAATCACACATTAGTCCATTGCCCCAACGCTAGGAAAGGATGTGATTTCAGGCATGAGTCAAAGTCAGCACATAGGAACTCGACTATTAAAGTGAACACTAATGGTCAAGTGTATGCCTTGATTAGGCAAGATGATACATCCTCAGGTATGAATGTTACTATCATTCCTTATCAGAAGTAATTAATGTGTCATTTGATCTTGCTAGCCTTTCTGTGCAAATTGATAGTTTCTAAACAGAAATATATTGGACAAAATTTATAACTTGTTCAATTATGATGATTATTAAAATCCCCAACCCTTACGCTTGCCATCTTACTTTAATCACCAAGTTAATATGATTAAATTTGCTTGTTCCATCATATTCCTAAACGAAACAAAATCATAACTTCTTCTCTTGCCTCCACCATCTATAAATAGTTCCGACATCTTGGCCTAGGAATCCAATTATCACTAAGGGCATATTTGGTTGGATGTAATCAAACCGGTAATGCAATCAAATTGGTAATGGTGATTAAATTACCATGTTTGGTTACAACATTGTAATGTAATCAAAATTGCATTGTAATCATATTAACCTTTACCTATGTAATTACAATTACTTGAATATTTACTAAACAATCATGATTACATTCATCCTTATGATCAAATTTTTAACACACTTCTAATAATTTTCTCTCCCTCCCCCGCAATTTCATATCCATTTTCTCTCTCCTCCTTGACAAGCAAAAAATTTATCCATTTGATAAGAAACTAAAATTTTTTTCTTCTATTATCTTAATATATGATATGATCGTTAAATCATTAAGAGAAAATTTGAACTTTAATATTTTGGATTTAAAATTTAAGTATTCAATTAAGAAGATAAAAGAAGTTTAAATTAAAATTTTTAGATCAAATTTTTTTACTTGTTAACAATTATCTTTAATTCAATAAATATTTATCATAAATAAAATAATTTTAGTTTGTATTTTTTATTCATGAAAAAAATTCAAAATTTAATTATATGATAGAAGATATTAAAAAAGCTAAAATATAAATTTAGAGTTTAAAATTTTGTTATGTGGATAACATTTATCTTCACTACGACAAGCATTTATTGCCACTAGAATAATCGAATTGTCCTTTTTGCCACCAAAAAATTTAAAATTAGGAAATATGATATAAAAGATTAAAAAAATCTCAAATATGATTTTGAATTTAAAATATTTTTGTGTGGATAACATTTATCTTTATTAGTATATTTATTGTTATTAGAATAATATAGTTGATATTTGCAATAAAACTTGATTATTTGATAGAAAATATTTTTAAAAGCTCAAATCTAAATATGTAGCTCAAATTTTTACTTAGATAGGATTTATCTCCACTACAATAATTTAATTACTAACTTTGGTCATTGAAATAATACATTACCATTGTGATTACATTACATTTTTTATATAACCAAACAAGGTAATGTAATTGTTGTTCCATTACATTACATATCTAATTACATTACATATTGATTACATTACATCTCTATTGCATTACATCCAACCAAACGTCACATAAGATCGATTCATACACATACAAGTACAGTATCTTTCCCAACCGCTTTATTTATCATTCCACGCAATGGTAGCAATGGTGACGACACTACTGTTGCATGGTTGCCAACTTGTCTTGTCCAAAGACATTTAAATTTCACGGAGTCCAAGACTGGTTTTCGTTCAACCGTCAAATTGAGAAAGCCAACTTATATAATTTTCAAGTATTTTACTCACTAATATTGGATATTCAAGGTTCTCAAGGTACATTAGATGCCAATTCCTTTAAACTCAACTTTATTTGTCTTAAATGATCGTTTCATTATTTTCAATTTGATTTTTAATCTCATGTATCCTAATTAGCATTATCATTATCGTCATGGTGATCACCTAGGGACTTCCACCACCTAGTCCTAACATGCGCATGTGTTATCGTCTTATCTTGTCATTTATCTCCCTTTAGGGAACATATTGGCGGCATAGCTTGTTATTTGGGAAATCTTGAGACTTAAAATGTTAAATCATTATTCCTTCTTATCGCATTTAAAAAATTAAAATGTTTTTCTAACTGTTTTAACATGGTTGGATCTTCTACACTGAGATTTCATTGTCACTTCTAAAATTAGTTTATGCTTTCAGGTTGATTACTTATTGGGGACCTTTCGCTAATTAGGATTGATCACCTAGAAAATACTATCAAGAGTGATGAAGTTGAAGATTTGCTCTTGGAGAGTCTAACTCACAGGGGGTGAATACGGTGATGATGAAATTTAAAAAAACTTAAGTATAGACTGGGAAAATATTGTAAGGAATTGGACAACTCAAGTAATGTTAAGTATAGACAGGGGGTGAATACGGTGATGATGAAATTTGGACAACTCGAGAAAATGTTAAGTATAGACTGGGAGTTGTAAATAGAAGATTGAATATGAAAATAATGGCTTTTGCTCAAGTAATGTGTTTTGCAATGATGTACAACAATAACTCCAGCAATCTTCTTATCTTGTGAGTGGCTTCTATTTAAATCTAACCAAGCAGAGTGATCGTTGAGTCTTGGTGCTGAATAAAAGTCTTCACTGGCTGGTGTAACGACTCTTGTGAGTCATTCGGAAAAGATCCGTTCGAGATGTGAACGTTGTACAACGGCTCTTGGCTTGAAAAGGTGTTGTAATCAACTAACGTTTTTGAAAAGCAACGTTGAAACCATTGTTGAGCCTAGCGTTGGAGTTTTCCGGTTTGGAAACGAGACAACCACGACACGGTGTCCGAGCCCTGTTCGAAGTAGATAAATCTTGTCTGCTGGTGATTGATAGCTCGAACCCAGCTACTTTAGTATTTCAAACACTAGTCCGGACCCGTGCTATGCAAGGGTTAATGTTGTACAATGTATAACTTAAGAAATTATTGAATTACGGAGCGATGTTGTACTTGTACGTTTCTTTTTCTTGATCATTTGATTTTATTAAATGGTTTCACTTTCAACAACATTCTTTTACATGTTATCCCCTCATAGCGAAAACACTTTCGTGACTCATCAAAGTTATCAGAACCCAACACATAAAAATCATTAGAGCCTAACACACATTCATCCTCCAATCATTCTAAATTTCAAAAGAATAAATAAATAATCTAAAATAATAAATAAAAAAGAATGTTAAAAAATATCATCAAAATTTTAAGATTAAACTCGTGATTTGGAATATTAAAAAGTCGAGGCCCTTCTAAGAGTCAAACAAATTAAATAATCCTAGCTCATACAATTATAGAAATAGTGTGACAATGGCCCTGTTCGACAAAATGAGTCGTTTCAATAGCGAGATAGTCTGTTTGTGTAGCTGATAGTTGTTTAGGTAGCTCATAAGCTGTTAGATTTTAGCTGTTTAGCGGATAAGCTGTTCAATTGAGCGGTTGAATAAATGTGTTCGGTAAATTTAGCAGATTGAATTAGCTTATTATTGTAAATTGACGTATAAGGATATAAATAATTTGTCAAATATCAATTAATGAAGGGATTTTTTTGTCAAAAAATATGAAACGCTACTTTCAAATGTAAAAAGTTAATATTCTTAGCTTTTCGAAACACTACTTGAAACACTAAAAGTTACTTGCAGACGCTAATTAAAACACTACCTTACCGAACGCTAATATTTGGTTGATTAGTGTTTTGACTTGGTCAAAATGCTAAAAGTTACTCCAAACGCTCGTTGCTGAACATGGCCAATATGTTTGGGTATCAAAAGGTAAATATTAGTAGGAAAAGGAATAATATATGATTGGTAGATATTGAGTTAGATGACCAATAGATCACAATAAATATCATTATGTCACAAATTAATATTACAACACAAAATACATCAAATCTATAAAAGAATATCAAACTTATAACTCATAACTATCTACAAAGTCGATACTAATTTAACTTAATTGATGCCTAAATAAATATTTATATGCAACCAACCTACTAAAACATAATTTACTTAAATATTACATGAACTCTTCAAAAGTATACATATACCCATAAATGGGATCTTATTTTTTAAAATTATAAGGTGAATATAATGATTTATCCATTCTTACCTAACTCTGCGCACAAAGATAATTAAACATATAATAACTACTTATATTGAGATTAATAGTGAAAAATATTATAATGATAGAAGTGATCCAAATATATTTAATAATAATAGGTAATTTGTATCATAGTAAAGGGCATGATAGGTCAATTCGCGGTGTAGGGTAATAAAATCATATGTGTTTCATACTTATATTGAAAATTGATCGCGATTTTAGTAGTGAATCAATGGGGCAAAAATATTGATACAATTGAATAATGGTAATTGGTTTATATGGAGTTGATATTTCACCTTTCACGTTTCTTTTTACGGTTTCAAGATCTTAATTTAGGTTATTTTATAGTTTTAGTTGTTTATGATATAAACATAATAGAGTCAATTGAGATTTTATAAATACATGCTTTACTCGATTAACAACCAATTGCTTCCTCGAGACACAACTCTTCCTCTCAATTAATTAATATAATAAGAGTAACATGAATTTCTATTTGAAGATGGCGGGGAGGTTTGATAGCGAGTACTCATCTTTTAATAATTTAGAAAACTTACGATAGTAAAAGATATGATTTAAATATGTTTGTCAATAATAAGTCATAGATAGACATGTTAGGAAGAAACTAAAATAAAGCTGTATTTGTAACCAAAAACCAAAATGATCCGTATGTTGTGCAAAAATTTTGAGACAAATGAATTTATTCGAAGTCCTATGGGCTTAATAGAAGTTGACATATTAACTTTGCATTCCTTTAAACATAACACAAGATACGAACTTAAAGTCCACAAATTACGAATCGAAGCAAAATAATTCCTAACTTTTTATTCATTAGGTTTTATTCCACAACATATTTGAATCATAACTTTCTATCTTGTAGGCATTTTTAATTATTAATATCAAGTATATATGTAGTTGTTATATTTTTATTATATTAATTTATGATTTCTTAAAGTTTATTAAATCATTATGTACATAGGATGAATATAATAACCAAATTGCTTCTTCGAGATAGTTAAAATATTTAAATATTATTTTTATAAAATGTTCCTATTGATTTTAATTTTAAAAATTATTATAATAAATATATTTTGAACTAATATAATTTTATGGCACCAACTCAAAAAACACCATCAACAATGAAAAATTAATAATGTTAGACAAAATTATTATATTTCAGGTCCAAATAATATTGCATATCAATACACATAAAAATAAATGAGAGTTAATATACAATCCACACCCTAAATAAATAAATACATAGCTATATATATTAATTTTATTTTATGTCTTAATATATTTTAATTTTCAGATTCCTTTTACGTTCGTTTTTGTTATTTTTTAGTCAGTTTGTTAGAAGTTAGAATAAAATTAGTGCTCTTCGGTTAATTTTATTTTTATATTATTATAGGGTTTAGCTAGAGTCTTAATATGTTAGTATTAATTTTCTTAGTTTTTATAACTGATTTGATAATTTTTAGATTTTTTCTAATTTAGTTTAAAGCAAGTCTTTAATTTAATAAATTTATAAATTTCATTTTTTCATTTTTATTTTATGTGTTTAGGATATATTCAGATCCAAAACATAATTTTAATATTCTGGTAATTTAATTATTTATTTTCTCATATATTTAGTGCGAGTTTATTATTTGTTTTACTTTCTGTTTATGATTATATTTTTATTTTATTATTTTTAATTATGTTTTATTTTTCTAGAAAACCATCAAAAAATATTTTTCTGTTTTAGGTTACTTTTATACTTTTTCAGATTTTTTATTTAATTTATTATATAAATTTGTATATTTTTATTTAATAATGTTCTACTTAGTTTTGTTTTTATTTTCTGCTTTATATTTTTATGAATTAATTGATGATTAATTATTATTGAATTTTTATATTAAGATTAGATAATTTTATAATATATAACTCATTTGATAATTTTTCAGACTTATTTAATAATTTAGGCTAAAGCATGCTTTTAATTTAATAAATTTATAAATTTAGTTTTTTTATTTAGGTTTTTAGGCTATTAGGTTCAGAAAATAGTTTGAATATTTTGGTAATTTAATTATTTATTTTCGTATTTATTTAGTGCATTTTATTATTTGTTTAACTTTTTGTTTAGGATTATTTTTTATGTTCTTATTTTATTATTTTAATTTTGTTTAATTTTTTTGAAAAATTATTATTATTATTTATTATTATTATTATTATTATTATTATTATTATTATTATTATTATTATTATTATTATCATCATCATCATCATCATCATCATCATTTTTGCATGGAGTAAAAAAGAGTCCATATATGAGTGAAAACCTATTTTTTTAATGATAAATTATTATTTTTTATTGGACGAAACTCCTAAATTCACTCTCGGACCGCCATGTGATCTTTTTGAAAAGATTGCTATTATATATAGTATAGATGAGTTAGCCTGGTGCTCGCACTGCTCATTGATGAGGCCCTTGAGTTCGATCATCAAATCCCGGTGCTCCCAAATCCGAGACGGCTCTGTCTTTCCGGTTGATCACCGAGGCTTTGAAGGATAGTTTTTAGAGAGCGAGAGGGTGCCTCGAAGTTCTTCGAACACGAGAGGAGAGTTTTTCTACCAGAATATTAAACATAGCCTCGGAGGTCTGTAGAAGGTGGTTGAAAAGTGGAGGGACCGAGTGGATGGAGGAGGGAGTAGTAGAGGAATCGAAGACTCGGACACTCGCTCAATACTTTTCCGAGTTAGGAATAAGGAATCGGGTATAACGATTTCATACATATAGAGTTTTGATTCCTCTCTAAAATCCTTTCTCGAACTTGATTCTTCGCTTAGACTAAGTCGGATGGAATTACGAGTATCATGGATATTAGACTCGAAAAACTCCATTTCTTTTCCGACTCGGATAATCGGTTGGTTAATTATCATAATTTTATTATTATCTCGTGTCTAACCTTGGACCAAAGTATTTTTACTTTGAGAACCGAAGGTGTTTTACTTTTGTAGGTTATTCATTCGAGGATACATTTTTTCAAACTACAAAAGTAGCCGGCTTCGAACGTCAAATCACCAGCGAGACATGGCTCTTCACCTTCTCTCGCTCCAGTCCCGGAAGATTGTGTCGAAGGCATGCGCTTCCATATCCGGAAAACTGGAACGCCAAGTTTAACGGTGGTTTCCACCTCATTCTTCAAGACACTACCGATGGTTTTGGGACTCCCAAGAGAGTTAAACCGTTGTCCAACGTCCATATTTCAACGGATACTTTCCGAGTGACTCGGAAAGCCTCGATGAACGGTCACGGAAGGCTCTCGGTCAGCAAATGAAGATAACGACTACTCCGCCTGGTTATCTATAAATAGAAGCCACTTCACAAGACTTGAAGGTTGCCGAATATATTGTTTATACACATACTTGATCAAAGTTATTATATTCATTCTCAATCTTCAACTTATAACTCCCACTCGTAATTCATTACTTTACGAGTTGTAAGGTCTTGTACTTAGTTACAAACTCTTCTTACATTCTTTGTAAGGTCCCTTGATTAAGTCTGTAAAGGTTAACTCAGCTTAGTTGTCCCTAGCTGTAAGGGTTATCTCAGCTAGGAAGTACTAGATCAGATAAGGGAATTTCGAGTCTAGGAAAATCCGTATAGAGTTGTCTAAGGGAGCAACTCGAGTTCGATCAGTTCACGGTATTTTGTGGACTCAAAATAGTGGATTGGACTTCGTGTCCGGATTGACACGGGCCCTGGTTTTCTCGCCCAGGAGGGTTTCCACGTAAAATCTTTGCGTTATCTTTCCGAGTTCATTCTAGACTCAAACAGTCTTACTCGCTCTTGTTTCTTCGATTCATTGCTTTCGAGTCCAATCTTTTCGACCTTGTTAACCGACTTAGAATCTGTCTTTGTTTCCTTTTGCGCAAAAGTGAGTGATTTCACAAAGAATTTTTCTGTCACCCTATTCACCCCCTCTAGGGTGACTCGGACTCTCCCCGAGCAAACCTTCAATTGGTATCGAGCCTAGCCTTTCGAAACGATCTAACAATCCAAAGGTTTAAAGGTCGGATGGCTCGGAACACCGGAGAGTTCGACGAAAGAAGATCTTCCAACAGGCCACCAAAATTCAAAGGTTCAAACTTTGGGCACTGGAAGAAGCTTATGGAATGTTTCCTCATGGATCATGATGAAGAAGTATGGGAAATCATACAACAAGGAAACTACATTCCAACGAAGACAGATGATTTCAGAATCCTTCCCAAGACAAAGGCTGAGTTCACACCAGCGAAGCGAAAAGTTCGGAAAGAATTTCAAAGCCATGAACATTCTTATGTGCGCCATAAGCTCGGAAGAATACAATCGAGTCTCTGCTCGTGACTCTGCTAAAGAGGTATGGGATACCTTGGTCAACACCTACAAAGGTACAAGTCGGGTGAGACAAGCGAAGATCGGTCGAGTATCTTCACAAATATGAGCTGTTCAAAATGGAGCCAGAGGAGAACATTACTCGGATGTTCATTCGCTTCACCGAGATCACCAACAATCTCAAATCTCCGGGAAAGAAAATCTCCCATGAAGAAATGTGCCGGAAAATTCTCGAAGCCTACCCAAGAGACGATGGGGTCCTAAGGTGACTGCCATAAAAGAGGCTGAGAACCTCTCACTCTTGAAGCCGGACGAGCTCATTGGAAAGCTTCTAACGCATGAGATACATCCGGAAGAAGAAGATGCTGAGGGTACTTCCAAAAGGAACATTGCACTTAAAGCCTCGGAATCCCAAGAAGCAAGTATGAGCTCATCCGACTCGAAGACGATCCCATGACACTCATTGCAAGAGGCTTCAAGAGAATGATGAAGCATAAAAGATGGGACAAAAGACCAAAGGAAGAATTCTACAAGAAAGACAAGAGAGATAGAAAAGGTAAATTCTCTTCTCCTTCAAAGTTATCTTTGTCTAAGAATTCTGGATGTTTTGAATGTGGCAGCAAGGACCACATAGTCAAGGACTGTCCAAAAAGAAAAAGGGACAGGAAGAAGAAAAAAGCCATGATGGCAACATGGAGCGATGATGACTCATCGAAGACGACGAGGACTCGGATGACTCAAAGTGTCCGATGGCTATCTCTGACTTAGAAGTTGAAAGAGAGTCAGACTCGGACTCGGACAATGAGGGAACCGATCCTCAAGAGGTAATAAACTACTTTCTCAAATTCTCCAAAGTTGATTTAGCCAAATACATTTTTACTTTTGAAAAAAGTCCAATTCCGATTCTTCCGATTTCAAAGAACAACTTGAGTCAATCACTTCTCGAGCACTTCTTTGAAAAACGAATTAGAAAACCGAGACTCACACTCGGAGAACTCAAGACAAGTACTCAAGCTAATGAGACCGAGTCCGAGTTACTCAGAAAGAAAATGAGCAACTCAAACGTAAGCTCACCGAGTCTCAAGATCTGGTTTTAAAGTTTACTCAAGGTCGAAGAACCTTGACATGCTCTTAGGATCACAATGTGTCTCTTTTCGAAAAGAAGGTCTTGGATTCAACAAAGAAGAAGAATCTAATTCTTACTCGAATTGTTCAAAAGGATTCCGAACTGTAAAGTTCAGGAAAGCTGAGCACGGTCCCATTCATAGAAATGAAAGGAGGACTAAGTCCAAAGCTATTTACAAAAAGAAACCATTTTCTTCTGTCTCTAAAGGAAAGGTTTTCAAAAAGAGAAAGACACGGACTCAGTTCTCCGAGAGAAAGACTCAGAATCGGACAAAACCCAAAGTCATTCAAATCGGGTTCCGAAACACCTGCTTCCTCGTAGAAAGGACCACAGTAAGGAATGTTACTGGGTTCGTTAGAGGAAGTGAGAAAGGTTAGATTCTCTTTGTTTTGCAGGTAACTCGGAAAAGATCGAGAGGACACCGGTATCCGGACAGCGGATGTTCTCGACACATGTCGAGTGACCAAGGACTCTTTTCCGAGCTAGAATCATATAAAGGAGGAAAAGTCACTTTTGGAGATCATAGCAAAGGTAAGATAGTTGGCATTGGCAAGATCGGAAAAGGAAGCAATCTGGTGAGCCCAATCTACCTTGTCAAAGGGCTGAAGTACAATCTACTTAGCATCTCCCAGCTATGTGACAAAGGTTAAGAGGTAAGGTTCACTCAATCTAAGTGCTACATCTCGGATGAGACCACCAAAGAGATAAAGCTCTCGGGTAAGAGATTAGGTAATACCTACATCATCCCTCTTTCGACCCAAGTCAGAACTTATCATGTTTAAAAGCATCTCGTCCATGATGATTCTTGGATTTGGCATCGTAGATTAGGTCATATTAGCATGCATACTATCAAAAAGCTTGCATCTCATAATCTGGTTAGAGGATTACCTAACCGTGCTTTTGAGAAGGACAAAGTATGTGAAGCATGCACCGGAGGGAAACAAGTCAGATCTTCATTCAAATATCTGAAGACAGTTTCCACATCCAACGCACTTGAATTACTCGCATATGGACTTATGTGGTGAAATCCCTGTGAAGAGTCTCGGAGGTAAATCTTACATACTTGTTATTATTGATGATTTTTCAAGATTTACCTGGGTGTGTTTTCTCAAGCATAAAAATGAAACCTTCAAGGAGTTCAGCAAGCTCGTAGAAAGATTCAAGTTGAGTCTCGGACTCAGATTCAAAAGATTCGAACCGACCATGGAAGGGAGTTCGATTACTCGGAATTCTCGAGTTTTGTGACAAAAATAGAATTTCTCACAACTTCTCAAGCACCCGAACTCCTCAACGGAATGGAGTAGTTGAGAGAAAGAACAGAACCCTTGAAGAAATAGCAAGAACGATGATGATTGAACACAACTTGCCTTACTATTTCCGGGCGAGGCAAGTAAACACAGCCAACTACACTCTCAATCGATGCCTCATCGGACCCATTCTGAAGAAAACACCCTATGAGCTATACAAAGGGAAGAAGCCAAATATTTCCTATTTCGGACCATTCGGATGTAAGTGCTTCGTTCACAACAATGGTAAGGATCATCCGACCAAGTTTGATGCTCGGTCAGACGAAGGTATTTTTCTGGGTTACTCATCTCGTAGCAAAGCTTATCGCATGTTCAATAAGAGAACTAACAAAGTGGAAGAAAGTGTCCACGTAGTATTTGATGAACTTGAACAGGAGAAGCCAAGTGAATCTTCTTACTCGTAACCGAAGCTTAGAAAGGATGATGATGAAGTTGAGCCTATAAAGACTCGGACCCAACCGACTCGGAATGAGGTTGCTCGAACGAGGAAGCTCGGAATGAGACAAGTACAAGAGTTTTCTCGTAACGAACAAGTCGGTGAAGGGGATCACACGGAACAAGCTTCGAAGATCAAGCAGTTCAACCCATAAACCTGGTGAATAAAAGAACTGGTAAAGCTTTCAAATTTACTTCCAGTCATCCCCAAGAAAACATCATTTCGATATCAACAAGTGGGGTAAGAACTCGTTCCTCTCTTCATAATCTATGTGCATTCACTGTATTCATTTCATTAACTGAACCCAAAAATGCACTAGAGGCCCTTAATGAACCTGAATGGGTAGAGGCCATGCAAGAGGAACTAAATCAATTCGAGAGAAACCAAGTCCGGACTCGACCAACCGACCTTCTAACCACCCAGTTATAGGAACCAAATGGGTTTTCAAAAATAAACTGGATGAGGATGGAGTGGTAGTCGAAACAAGGCTAGACTTGTGGCTCAAGGTTACAATCAAGAAGAAAAATTGATTGTGGGGAAATTTTTGCACCGAGTAGCTGAATTGAGGCCATTAGAATACTGTTGGCATTTGCATCCTGCGTGCATATTAAATTATATCAAATGGATGTTAAGTGTGCCTTCCTCAATGGTTTTATTGAGGAGGAAGTTTATGTCGAGTAGCCTCCTGGTTTTGAAAACTCGGAATTTCCAAATCATGTTTTCAAACTTCAAAAGGCTCTCTATGGTCTTAAGCAAGCACCTCGGGCTTGGTATGAAAGACCGAGTAGCTTCTTAGTTCAAAATGATTTCAAAAGAGGTCAGATCGACAAAACTCTCTTCATAAAGACCAAAGGGAAAGACTTTCTTATTGTTCAAATCTATGTTGATGATATTATTTTCGGTGCTACTAATGAGTTTCGTGTCGAGAATTTTCTAAGTTGATGAGTCAAGAGTTCCAAATGAGTATGATGGGAGAACTCAATTTCTTCCTTGGGTTGCAAATCAAACAAGACAAAGATGGAATCTTTGTTCATCAATCAAAGTACACCAAGGAACTGCTGAAGAAATACAAACTCCAACATGCAAAACATGCATCTACTCCTATGAGCAAGCAACGATAAAGCTTGACTCGGACTGAAAAAGGTAAAGCAAGTAGATCGAAACTTTATCGAGGTATGATTGGATCTCTGCTATATCTCACTTCAAGCGGACCGGATATAATGTTCGAGTGTTTGTTTATGCGTAAGATTTCAAGCTAATCCAAAAGAATCACATCTCACTCGCGGTGAAGAGAATATTCGGATATCTTGCAGGCACTCGGAATTTAGGTCCGTGGTATTCCGGAGACTCGAACCGACTCGACCGGATACTCGGACGCAAATTACGCAGGATACAAAGTTGATCGAAAGAGCACATCCGGAGCTTGCTAATTTCGGGTCAATCCCTAATCTCTTGGCACTCAAAGAAGCAAAACTCAGTAGCTCTATCGATCGCGGAAGCTGAATATATTGCCGCTGGAGCTTGTTGTGCTCGCATTCTTTGGATAAAACAACACTTGAAGGATCTTGGACTATTTCTCAAATCAGTTCCAATCAAGTGTGATAACCAAAGCGCAATCAGTATCACCAAGAATCTCGTCCAGAGACGCAAAAACAAAGCATATTGAGGTCGGTATCACTTCTTACGCGATCACTTAGAAAACGGTGCTATTGAACTTGAGTTCATTCCTACTAATCTTCAATTAGCTGATGTCTTTACTAAGCCCCTTGGTGAAGATCGGTTTTGTTTTATTCGGAATGAGCTTGGTATGTTGAATGCTTAAATATTTGTCACCCTTGCTACTTGATTCTCGTGCTATGTGTTTTCTTTGCTAATAACGATCGGTTCAGTTGATTTAGTGATACCGAGCCGATAGTTATTTCGTGTTTCGAGTCACTCGAAACCTTTCGAGTCAAACTCGGACGTAGAGAAACTTGGACATCAAATTTTCTGAAACTATCTCTAGAACAGTGGAGAGTTTCGGATTATATTTTCAAAATCTTTTCTCTCTCTTTCTCAAGCGTTGCGATCGGATCTTAGCTGTGGATTTCAAACCGCTGGTATCTCAACCGTTGAAGAAGAACCGTCACACCGGTCTTTGGTGACCGATGGACTAGCCGAGTCGAACGGAGTTACTTAACGGATAGTGGACGGGCGCGCTTATTTTCTATAAATAACGTCTATCCATCTTCATCTCGGTATTCTAAACTCCTTCTCTCTCAAACGAAAACTTCTCGCGAAAGATTACT
Source organism: Talinum fruticosum (assembly GCA_021018815.1). Taxonomy (NCBI): domain Eukaryota; kingdom Viridiplantae; phylum Streptophyta; class Magnoliopsida; order Caryophyllales; family Talinaceae; genus Talinum; species Talinum fruticosum. The sequence continues at coordinate 3,691,158 of JAITYX010000049.1, forward strand.
ACGTGAACAGTCACTCTTGATCGTCTCGCAAGCATCGAAGAAGCTCTCTCTCTCTCTCTCGTAAGTTACGACTGCTCTCATCTCTTTCTTCTACCTTTTTCATTTTCTTCTCTTCTACACCTCCTTCTCTCTTCCATTCGAAAAGTTCAATCTTTTCTCTCCAACTCTCACAATGCCTAAAAGAGGAAACCATCCCGACTTCCAGGTTTCTTCATCCTCCAAAAAGCCTCGCACCAACAAGCCAGTAAAGCTCAACCCCTTCCAAACCGGTTGTCACCCGAAGCACCTTGCGCTGGACGACAAATTCTTCACAACAACCAAATTTTCCTGGTTGTCCAACATCCAAACCACCGGAGTCTACCATTTCTTGTGCTTCAGCGAGTTCATCTATCCCGAACTCGTTTCGAGTTTTATACTCACCTCACTCACTCCGAAAATGTTCTAACCTCTCGGGTTCGTAACATTACTGTTCGGATCAACACCTCCCTCCTCCATCGCCTGTTCAAAGTTTCTTCTCTTTTATTGAACAGCCACCCTATCCCTTTCACTCGAAGTCGCCGACGACTTCTTTGATAAATACGCTAAAGAATTCCCCGAGTCCAAGAAAAACTTTTACGTGACTCACTTGAAGTCGAAGTTAGGCTTCGTGCTTTCTGCCGATGAGAACTTTTTCTCACAGCATTCCAGACAAAGAGAACCCCAACTCCAAGCACCTCAAAGCCCTCTTTGTTATCCTTGAGGGATACGAAGTAGACCTCTTCCCCTCCATCATTGAGTAGATGGCAGCACGTGCCAGCTCAACTTCAAACCAAGAAGAACACCTCCCTTCCTTTCGGTGCTCTTCCGACCTTTGTCTTCAAACAATTTCAAGTTCCTCTTCCCTCCGACCCTAACGCGAGTGTCCGAGGCGGCCATTGTGGTCGGCAAGAAGGAACTTCGGGGTAAGGATACCAGGAAACTAACCCCGGTGTCCGGGTTCACAACTCGGAGCCGAGGCCTCCTTCTCCACCTCGGACTCGAAATCAACCCCTCTCCCTTTTCCCTCTTCAACCGGTGGTGCCTCCACCTCAGGTGCCTCCAAATCTCTCTCCGCCCTCTTGTCCCCTATTTTCATGGACAAGATCAGCTTCGTGTCTTCGAACTCGGAGACATGCTCGGGGCTTTCAAGTCTGTCCTCCGAGGTCCGACCATTAACCAAAAGATCGAGTCGAGTCCCCAATCCGAGAGCAAGAGTCTCTCGTTCTTGAGATGAGGGAGCTAGTTAAGGAGCGAAGGAGCTGGCCGAGCTCCTCGAGAGAGACGGTCCAAGGCGGCTTAGGACCGGAGTGACTCGAGACGCATCCGAAGCGTCTTCGAGCCCGAGTCCGACCTCCTCGGACAGCGAGGATGAGGAAGAAGAGGAAGAAGGCTGCAGATGCAGCTGAAGATGCTCGAGGAACCCGTGGCTGAGGCAGGCCCTTCCGGGCAAAGGGAAGAAGAGGCCGTGGCAACAGCTAAGGGTCGGCCTGCTCCCAAGCTCAAATCGCCGTACTCAGCTGAGACAGCGATCCGGGTGGGTCGAAGACCTTGCTCCTCCAGCGGGTCAGCCAGAGCAGCCCCTCCAGCCACCGAGGTCCCAAGGGAAGAACCCCTCAAGCCACGGAGCCGAGCCCCGAGGACAATCCCGGTTCTCCCTTCGCCGCGCCAAGCACATCGTCAAGATCCTATCAGCGCCGGCGCACCTCCGCCTCCACTCAAAAATCCCCCTCCCTCGTAGGAGCCATGCACCGAGTCACAATTCCTCGGTGTCTCCCGTTTCTTCATTTTTTTTGTCCGGACAACTTATGTGTATTCCTAGTTCTTTTCTCCCTTCTTTTGGTTTTCTTGTTTTTCTTGAAAGGCAAGGGGGAGAAATGTAGTCGAAACGAGGTTGTCTTGTTTAGGGGAGTTTTTCGCCCTTGTAATTTTTAATGGATTAATGCATTTCATTATTTCTGAGTTTTTTATTTTCCGAGTTACTTGTTAAAGCATACTTTATTTTGTTTTGGTCCGAGATATCGTATATTGCTCGATTTATCGAATATGTCTTACTCATGAGCAAACTACTCGGAATCAATCTATTTTCCTCTAACAAAGTTTCGTTTAAGTATGGAATGCCTTTCATCAAAAAGGGGAGATTGAAGATTCGGACATCGCTCAATACTTTTCCGAGTTAGGAATAAGGAATCAAGTATAACGATTTCATACATATAAAGTTTTGATTCCAAGGCATTCTATGTGTATTAGAAACTTATTTGAGTAAAATAGTATCTTCTCTAAGTGATATATGTTTGACTTATCATATTTTACCGCTTTTCCGTAGCGACTCGTAAAACCGGTTCTATATTCCGAGTCCATTCTCACTCGGATTAATTGCATTTTGAATATACCTTTATTCCGCCGCTTCTCTCTCGGAATCGACTTCGGTTGTTTGTTCTATTTCGTTATAGTCGAATTCTTAGTTTATTTCATGCTTAGTCTATATCAAGTTAATCCTCTCTAAAATCCTTTCTCGAACTTGATTCTTCGCTTAGACTAAGTCGGATGGAATTCCGAGTATCATGGATATTAGACTCGGAAAACTCCATTTCTTTTCGACTCGGATAATCGGTTGGTTAATTATCATAATTTTATTATTATACTGTGTCTAACCTTGGACCAAAGTATTTTTACTTTGAGAACCGAAGGTGTTTTACTTTTGTAGGTTATTCATTCGAGGATACATTTTTTCAAACTACAAAAGTAGCCGGCTTCGTAACGTCAAATCACCAGCAGACATGGCTCTTCACCTTCTCTCGCTCCAGTCCCGGAAGATTATGTCGAAGCCGTGCGCTTCCATATCCGGAAAACTGGAACGCCAAGTTTAACGGTGGTTTCCACCTCATTCTTCAAGACACTACCGATGGTTTTGGGACTCCCAAGAGAGTTAAACCGTTGTCCAACGTCCATATTTCAACGGATACTTTCGAGTGACTCGGAAAGCCTCGATCAACGGTCACGAAGGCTCTCGGTCAGCAGATGAAGATAACGACTACTCTACCTAGTTATCTATAAATAGAAGCCACTTCACAAGACTTGAAGGTTGCCGAATATATTGTTTATACACATACTTGATCAAAGTTATTGTATTCATTCTCAATCTTCAACTTATAACTCCCACTCTGTAATTCATTACTTTCCGAGTTGTAAGGTCTTGTACTTAGTTACAAACTCTTCTTACATTCTTTGTAAGGTCCCTTGACTAAGCTGTAAAGGTTAACTCAGCTTAGTTGTCCCTAGCTGTAAAGGTTATCTCAGCTAGGAAGTACTAGATCAGATAAGGGAATTTCGAGTCTAGGAAAATCCGTATAGAGTTGTCTAAGGGAGCAACTCGAGTTCGGTCAGTTCACGGTATTTTGTGGACTCAAAATAGTGGATTGGACTTCGTGTCCGGATTGACACGGGCCCCGGTTTTCTGCCCCGGGAGGGTTTCCACGTAAAATCTTTGCGTTATCTTTCCGAGTTCATTCTAGACTCAAACAGTCTTACTCGCTCTTGTTTCTTCGATTCATTGCTTTCGAGTCCAATCTTTTCGACCTTGTTAACCGACTTAGAATCTGTCTTTGTTTCCTTTTGCGCAAAAGTGAGTGATTTCACAAAGAATTTTTCTATCACCCTATTCACCCCCTCTAGGGTGACTCGGACTCTCCCAGAGCAAACCTTCGAATCCGAGTCCGAGTGGGAGGGGGTGAAGGGGGTTTCAACTCAGGCCCATGGACCCAAACACCATGCTTGATTTTTTGATATGCTTATCCCGAAGCTCCTTCCTACCCACCACTATGGCAGCCTAAGAAACCGCATTAGGATCTAAGGGGAGGGAACCTTAAACTGTTTGAAGATTACACTCGGAAGGGCTCCAAAGGGGAATGGAGCAGATTTTTTGGATTAAGCACGCACTTGGGCCATCTACTTAAGAATAGTAGGGAAGAGGTCTACGTCGTAGCCCTTTAGAATATCAAATAAAGTTTTGAGAATCTTGGAATTGGGATTCTCTTTGCTAGAGTGATGAGAGAAGAAAGTTCTCATCAAGAGAAAACAAAGAAGTCCGGCCTTGGTCTTCATCTAAGTCACCGAGAAATTTTTGCATGACTCAGCGACCTCCTTGGCGTACTTCTAAAATAACTCATCTGCAATCTCCGTAAATGGGATGGGATTGCAGTTAAGAAAAAGAGAAGAAACTTTGAAGATTCTGTGAAGAAGAGAGAGGTTGATATGAACAACCTTCTCTTGAACTCGAGAGGTGATGACTCCCTCGAGTAAGACATATTGGAGTTAGAACTCTGCAATGAGTTCGGGATAGATAAATTCACTTAAGCACAAGAAATTGTACATTCCGAGTGCTCTTTATGTGTTGCAACCACGAAAACGAAGTGGTTGGAAAGAATTTGTCATCCAACGTAAGGTGTTAGGTGACAAAGATCTTAGAGGGGGTGGAGGTACCCTCTTAAGGAGTTTTAGTGTGGGGCTTCTTGGTAGTAGACCCCGAGCAAATCAGGTGCAAAACCTCTTTTAGGCATGGTGAGTATTTTTGAGAAAAACAAGAGGACACGAGAGAGTGAGAGAGAGAGAGAGAGAGAGAGAGAGAGATAGCGAAAAGAGTACAAGCGTTTAGAATTCGAGAGAGACAGAGAAATCAAATGAGCAAGAATGCTTAGAAAGTAAGAAGGCGAGTGAGTAAAGTAAAGAAATAAAGGTAAAGGGTTGCTATTTATAGCGAAAAGAAATGACCTTCACCCTTCGGTCCGACCTGAAGCTCTAACGGCTGTCTCGGACGGGTTTGACATTTTTTTCTCTCCAACGATTAGAATTCCAACAGCTTTCTTCCAATGGCTAGTTGTGTCCGATCGAAACGCACGACGAGAGAGAGAGAGAAGAAATACTTGAAACAAATATTTCTAAAATTCTCCACTTATCTAGAGATGATTTCGAAGTTTAATGTCCATTTTTCTTAACATCCGAGTCCGACTCGGTATGGTTTCGAGTAACTCGGAACACTCGGAGACCTACTAACTCATAGCTCGGTTTCACTCAGTCAACTGATCCAATTGTTATTGAGACAAAAGAAAACATATAACACATAATCATGCAAGAAAATTGCACTTATAAAATCACATAATCATGCATTAATCATTCCAAGCTTATTCTCGATAAAGCAATACTGATCCTCAATAAGTGACTTAGTGAAAATAGCAGCTAATTGAAATTTGGTAGGAATGAATTCAAGTTCAATATCACCTTTCTCAGAATGGTCTCTTAGAAAATGATACTTGACCTCAATATGATTTGTCTTTAAGTGTTGAACTGGATTCTTAGTGATGCTGATTGCACTTTGATTGCCACACTTCATTGGGATATAATTGAATGGGAGTCCAATATCGTTCAAGTGTTGCTTGATCCACAGAATCTGAGCACAACAAGCTCCAACTGCAATGTACTCAACTTCGGCAGTTGATAGCACAACTGAATTCTGTTTCTTTGAGTGTCAATATATGAGGGATTGACCAAGAAATTGGCATGCTCCTTATGTGCTCTTTCCGTAACTAGCATAGTCGGCATTTGAGTATCTAGTGAGGGTTAGTTCCGAGTCTCTTCAGAACCATAGACCAAAACTACGAGTCCCTGCAAGATATCGGAAAATCCTCTTCACAGCGAGTGAGATGTGATTCTTTTGGATTAGCTTGAAATCTTGGACATAGACAAACACTAAACATAATGTTTGGCGAACTAGATGTGAGATAGAGCGAGAGATCCAATTATACCTCTATAGAGTTTCGATCTAATGCTTTACCTTTTTATTTGAGTCCGGTTTCATACTCGCTATTCATAGGCATGGCTGCATGTTTCACATCTTGAAGCTTGTACTTTTTAACAACTCCTTGGTATACTTCGATTGATGGACATAGATTCCATCTTTGTCTTGTCCGATTTGTGGATGAAGAAAAAATTGAGCTCTCCCATCACGCTCATTTGGAACTCCTATGTCATCAACTCGAAACCACTCGACATAGAGTTTCATTAGTAGCTCCAAAAATAGTATCACCAACATAAATCTTAGCAATAAGGAAATCTTTCCCCTTGGTTTTTATGAAAGATTTTTGTCAATCTGACCTCTTTTGAAATCATTTTCAACCAAGAAATTTCTTAGTCTTTCATACCAAGCTCCGGGAGCTTGTTTAAGACCATATAAAGCCTTTTGGAATTTGAAAACATGATTCGGAAATTCTGAGTTTTCAAATCCAGGGGTTGCTCAACATAGACTTCCTCTTGAATGAAACCATTCTAAAAGGCAAATTTAACATCCATTTGATACAATTTAATATTCATGCTAGATGCAAATGCCAATAGAATTATGATTGCTTCAATCTTAGCAACAGGTGCAAAGGTTTCCTTACAATTAATTCCTTCTCCTTGATTGTAACCTTGAGCCATAAGTCTAGCCTTATTTCGACTACCAACCCATCCTCATCCAGTTTGTTTTTGAAAACCCATTTGGTTCCTATAACAGGGTGGTTAGAAGGTCGTTTGGTTAGAATCTAGACTTGGTTTCTTTCAAATTGATTGAGCTCTTCTTGAATGGCCTCTACCCATTCAGGTTCATTTAGGACCTCTAGTGCATTTCGAGTTACGTTAATGATATGAATGCAGTGAATGCACATAAATTTTGCAAATAAGAATGAGTTCTTACCGCACTTGTTAATGTCGGATAGAATGTTCTCGAGTGGGTGACTGGATGCATATTTGAATGCTCTACATGTTCTCTAGTTTACCAAATTTATTAGTTGAACTGACTTATTGTTAGGAGAAATATTTACCGCAAGTGCACGGTGTAGCTGTAGATAGGAACCGGTAAGTACGGGTCGTGTCCACGAGGAACTCGCTTTTAAATACTAAATCCACTTTAAAACTATAATCTAGGTAAAACTCGGTTCGATAGTGATTTGGTTTTCGGATTTAACTAATAACAAAACAACTATGAGAAATCAATGAATAACAAGGCTTAGAATGGGATTAATCACACTACTATGCCTGAAACCAAAATCGAATACCGTTTGAGATTTGCCTATGCTAGCAGTTTAGAAGGGGAGACACCAAATTAAACCTATCTTCACCTACTTTCAAAGGTCAAAGACTAAATCTTACACAATCTAATCACCTATTTTCATGGGATTAATAAGGAGCAAAATCACATAGAATTAATCTCACAACCCCCAATTAAAACCTTAATTATTTTCATAATGAAGTTCTAATCACTCACAACGTCATTCTAGGTAAGTTTTCATCTTTCGATGTTTACAAAACTCTAATAAAAACATATGAGTCCTCTTTCGAGGAAATCAATGAAAAAGTGATGAGCGAAGTGAATTCTAACGCAACAAGTATAGAACAACTCAATTAGCATTCAATTCATGATTATCAAGACATAATACGGATCAATCCCAACCTAATAGAGAAATTAGCCCCTAAACATGATACTAAACAATTGACAGAATTTAGGGAACATAGCCATGGAGAAACAAAGAGAAATTGTGAAGAAAAGATAAAGAGAAGAAATTACGATTACCGAATAAAAACTTGAAGCGATTCAATCATACAAAAACTTGAAGTAGAAAAGTAGAATTGAGTGTTCTTGAGTCTCATTTTGGGGCTGCCTCTCGAAAACCCTAGCTAAAATTTAGAATTTTAGAAAAAGATCCCTAAAAATTACAATTTGGAAACTTAAATATCCGCGAAAACAGATGAGTCGCACGGGGTATCGTGCGAAATTCTACTGCAATTTCGCACAGCCTCTGCGACTTCGCATAGGGGGCTGTGCGAAAACTCGAACTCTCTGCCCATTTCGCACGGCCTATGCGACTTCGCATAGGGGCTGTGCGAAAACCCCGAACTCTCGCCCATTTCGCACGAGGGGCTGTGCAACTTCTCTTAATGTGTTTTAGGCTTCTTTCTTGCCTCCTCTTGGGCCCGAACTCTCCTCCTCATCGTTTTTCATCAAATTAGCCTTGAATTTCTCTAATTTAAGCCCAAAAACCCGTAATAAAGAGATTTACGAGCTTAGGTGAAGATAAAGAGAAAATAAGCGAAATCTAACCCAAAACTAAATATAAATCATTGAAATCATCACATAATTAGGTTAGATAATGCCTTAAAAGCCGATAAAAACGAGGTTTAACACCGATCCGTAGTTGTTTGAGCCTACCGAGTCTCCTCATTTGCTTGTCCTTCGAGCATTCTAAGATGGCTCTTGAGTTTGTTCGATCCGAGTCACGAGTGTTCCGTGTTGCCTCATTCCGAGTTGCTTTCTTCTAACTCTTTCTAAGCTCGGCTTCAGTAAGATCATCTTCAACTTGACTGAGTTTCGGATCTAAGAAGGTTGACTCACTTGTTCTTCCCCGATCTATGTCATTAAACACAATGTGGATACTTTCTTCCACTTTGTTAGTTCTTTTGTTAAAAACACCATAAGCTTTGTTATGAGATGAGTAGCCCGAAATATACCTTCATCCGACCTAGCATCAAACTTGGTCGGGTGATCCTTACCATTATTGTGAACAAATCACTTACAACCAAATGGTTTGAAGTATGAGATGTTGTGTTTCTTTCCGTTGTAAAGCTCGTAGGGAGTTTTTTTCAAGATGGGTCCGATGAGACATCCGTTAAGTATGTAATTTGCTTGTGTTGATCGCTTGACCTAGAAATAGTAAGGTAAATCATTTTCAATCATCATTGTCCTTACTATTTCTTCAAGAGTTCGGTTCTTTTCCTCTCGCTACTCCATTTTGTTAAGGAGTTCGGGTGCTGAGAAGTTGTGAGAGATACCGTTCTTGTCATAAAACTCTGGAAATTCCGAGTAGTCGAACTCCCATCTATAGTCGGTTCGAATTCTTCTAATCTGAGTCCGAGACTCTACTTGAATTTTCTTACTGAGCTTACTCGAACACTTTGAAAGCTTCATTCTTGTTCTTAAGAAAACAACCCCGGGTAAATCATGAGAAATCATTAATAATCATAAGTACATACTTGTAATACCCGGAATTTTAAAGAAAGCGGTTGAAAAGCGTAACATTACCGAGTATTTTTCCCTACAACTAGGGGGAGGTTGAGTGGCTGATTTTATTTACAGTCAGACTTATTTCTTTAAAATTTCCTTCGAAGTCGTTCTCGAATAAATTAAATCAAGGAGATTGCCTTCCTTTTTCCATCTCGTTGTTGGGTGATTAGGAATCGTCGTGGCCGGCGTATTAAAATAAGTTGGGACGCAGCGAGTGTAAGAGGACAGAAGGGAGAAGATATAGACTTGTTGTATATGGGCCATGATTATTTTTACTAGATCATGAGGAGATGATTAAGCCCATTTGGGGGTCCAATAAGGAGCATTAACCGCAATTAAGCAAGCGGTGGAGAGAGAGGGAAAACAAAGAAGAAGAAGCTCGGGAAGCCCGAGCAGCGGAGGAAGAACGAGCGGGAGAAACAGAGAGAGAGAAAGAGGGTGCGCGGGACCTGGAGCCGAGGTCGGAGGTCGGCAAGCCGGGCGGCGAACGAGGGAAGGCGGCCGGCACCCGCAAGGGAAACGGAGGAGCGAGAGGAGAGGAACGGCGCCGCGAAAAATGCGCAGAGAGAGAAAAGGCGTGCGGTGTGAAGGTCCGACAGGACCAAGGAGTGGCCCGCGACCACCGCAGACCCGGAAAACGACGGCCGGCGACCCTAGTAAGCGCGAGCGAGGAAAAAGCGAGAGTTTGGGACGAGCAAGCGGCGGAACAGGGCGGATAGCGCGAGGAAGTCCGAGGGTCGGGGACCGGGACACGCGACGGCGACGGCGACAAGGGAGGCAGACCGGCGGTAAGAACCCGTAGGGACCGGACAAAGAGGTGGCGAAACGGTGGGCTAGAGGCGGGGAAGCAAGAACCGAACGAAGGAAGGGAACCGGGGAGCTCGAATCTCGAGCAAACCACAAACCCGCAATCCCCGAATCGAGGTGGGTAGTCTTATACTCTAAACTATTAGTAATTTCGAAACCTAAATGGATTTGTTGTGATTGTTGAATGTGTTATGTGAATATGGAATTGTTGTGAACGTTGAGTATCCGTATTGCGTAACGGGCCTAATTGTTGTTTGAGGTTGAAATAAGAGCTTAGAACGGATTTTAGAGAATTGATAGGGTTGAATTGGGTCACGAAAGGAGTCATTTAGGTTAAATAGAGAATTCATTTGGGAACATTAAAGAGATTAGTAGTTGCTTAGGGTCGAACCGAACTCGCTGATTCCGAAAAGGTTAAATTGTACAGGTCAAATGAGTGGTTTTGAAGTTCCGGATAACTATTAAGGAGTAAGGGGTTAGGACATGGATATGAATTACGAGTTAACTAAGTTTTAGAGATTCTTGAACCTACGGTATCAAGAGCTAATTACGAACATTGGGAAATGGTAGGTTGAGGTATAAAGAGGAGTATGAATTCGTATTGAGTAATGCGCGATTGGGACAAGTAAGTGAGAATAGGCAGTTGTGAGCTTGATTACATTCGAAGTATATTTAATCCCTCGAGGTTGAACTAAGCGTGAAAATAAGCAAAGGTAACGGAGATCGAATAATGAAAAGAGATTGAGAGTTACGTAACTAAGGACGGACGAGCAAGAGTTAAATAATGAGTTTAGAGCATATCTTAGTCTTTGGGATGAAATCAGGTTTGAAGTTAAGCACAGTGAAAGGGACTTAAGCGATTAAGTGAGAACAAGAGTCGTGTAGCTAAATACGGGCAAAAGAAGTGAGTTATAAAGTAAAAGCGTAAAATGAGTAAGTTAGGCAAAAGGCAATAAATTGTGACGAACTTGAAACGTCACTTAAGTGATATGCACTTGTGGTTATTGTGGCTCGTGAAAATGGATTCAATTGTACTAAACCGATGAATTGAGAAAAGCTTAGTTGGAAAAGAGTCGAGAATGAGTGCTTGCAATGAATGGTGATTATTTGTGCTATGTGATTACTTTACGTGATGCTCAAAATAGTTTCGAAAGGAGTTTTGTATGTAACGTGAATAATTTTTGAATGCAACTTCTTGAGAACCGCCTTTCGAACGCGATTGTGTTTTAAAGAAGCAAAGCTTATTTGAGAAAGTGAATTTATAAGGGTGGCACGTGGTGTCATGCCTTCCTTGATATCAAATCAATTTGAGAAAGCTAGAAAGTGAATATGATGAATGAGAATGTGCAAATTGTTTTGAATCGACTGGCTACGGATCGTTTAGCATACCGAAGGGTTCGAACCGGGAACGCCCAGCTAGATACTTCGAGGGAAGGGTTCTAATAGGGGTCCTGGAGAGACAGGATGCCCGCCCGAGACTTCCTAGAAGAATGGTCCCGGGAGCCTTTTGTCGGGGTCGCGCCCGAATTAAAGAAGTGCTAGTTCGAGTCCTCGAAGGCCTGGAATGTTGATTCAACCCGAAAAGAATTGTTTATGAATGTGAATATGTGCTTTTAAGTGATTAATGAGTCGGGATCTTTTTCATTGCAAGAGATTTCAGTGAAAAGTATATAGATTTGTATTACGTTATTGTGTTTTCGTAGATTTCATTATTATGAGTATTACGTGTAAAGAATTTCCATTTTAAGGGTTTAAGACTCCGATGAGCCCGTTGATTATTGCTCACCCCCACAAATTGCCCCGTCCCCACCCAGGTGTTGCGGGTACACTTTCGAAGTATAATCTACACTTAGCATGCTTCGGACCTTTGCTGATTGCTTGTTGATGCGTGCTTGAGCAATTCAAGCCAAGAATGTGCATTGTTTATTTCTTAAGGTTGTATTTCTAATTTAGTGCATATAGTTGTACCAATGTATAGTGACCAATAGATTGTTTTAAGTTAGATTGTTTCAAGTTTTACCGCATGATTGGTTGAGCTCCGGCGTGTGGCCGTTGAGTTGTATACTCCGAGCGTGTGGCTCGTCGAGTTTTGTTATGCTTTTTATGCAGGATTGTAAGGCTTTAAGCCTATGGGTTAGTCCATGTTACAAACGGAACTCGCCGAAATTTTTAGAGAATCTCAACTTCTTTTGGGAAAAGCCACCGGTATTGCTTTAAGTTGAGTTTAGACAGCCTAACCAACATCGGAAAGAGCCTTGGAGTTCCTTTAAGGAACTCCGGCGATGTAATACTCCCGGGGGTGTTTTGGGGTGTTACACATACGATTTACCTCCGAGGCTTTTCACAGAGATTTCACAACATAAATCCATATGAAGCAATTCAAGCACTTTGGATGTCGAAACAGTTTTGAGAGGTTTGAAGGATGATCCGACTTGTTTCTCTTTTGTGCATGCTTCACGGATTTTATCTTTCTTAAACACACAGTTAGGTAAACCCCTAACTAAACCATGAGATGCAAGCTTTTTGATAGTGTGCATGCTAACATGACCTAGTCTACGATGCAATTTCCAAGAATCATCATACAATGATACTTTTAAGCAACATAAATTATGATTTAGATAAGAAAGAGGAATGGTGTAAGTGTTACTCGACCTTTTACCCGAGAGATTAGTCTCTTTGGTAGCTGTATCGAAATGTAGCAGTTGGTTTGAGTGAACCTTACCTATTCACCTTTGTCACACAACTAAGAGATGTTGAGAAGATTGTACTTTAATCCTTTAACAAGATAAATTGGACTGATCGGGTTGCCTCCTTCACCAATCTTGCCAATCCCAACTATCTTGCCCTTACTCGTCATCTCCAAAAGTGACTTTGCCTCCTTTTAAATCTTCTAACTCGGAAAGAGTCTTGAATCTCCCGACATATGGCGTGAGCATCCATTGTCTAGGTACTAATGACCTTTCGTCTTTTTCTAAGTTACCTACAAGTCGAAACACACTAACCCTTCTCACTTCCTCTAAAGAACCCAGTAATTCCCTTTACTCGTGATCCTTTTCTAAGGAAGAAGACTCTTAAGAACCCACATTTGAATAACTTTGGGTTTGGTTCGATTCTGAGTCTTCTTTCTAGAAGACTGAGTCCGTGTCTTTTTCTTTTGAAAGTTTTTTCTTTTGTAAACAGGTGGAGAAGGTCTTCTCTTGTAAACTAGTCCGGGCTCAGTCCTCATTTCATTCTTATGAATAGGATCAAGCTCAGCCTTCCTGAACTTCACAATTCCGGAATCCTTTTTAGCAAGATTATAGTAGGAATTAGATTCCTTATCTTCATTAAAACCAAGTCCTTCTTTCCTGAAGTAGATACACTCGAGCCTAAAAGCATGTCAAGGTTTTTCTGACCGTGAGTGAATTTCAAAACAAGCTCTTGAGACTCATTGACCTTTCTTTTCGGATGCTCATTTTCTTTTACGAGTGACTCGGACTCGGTTGTATTAGCTTGAGTACTCGGTCTTGAGTTCTTTCAAAGTTAGCCTCGGCTTTTTCAATTCATTTTTCAAACCATTGCTCTCGAAGTTAGAGACTTAAGTTGTTCTTTAAACCGAGAAGAATTAGAATTGGACTTTTCTTCCAAAGTGTAAATATATATCTGGCTAAATCAACTTTGGAGAACTTTAGAAAGTATTCAATTACCTCCCGAGGACTTTTCTCCTCGATGTACCGAGTTGTCGACATCCGACTTAGATTCGACTTCGAGTCCGTTAGTACCATTAGACACTTTGAGTTATCAAAATCATCTTCATCTTCGGATGATTCATCATCGCTCCATGTAGCCATCATAGCCTTCTTCTTCTTTCCATCCTACTTTCTCTTCGGACGAGTCCTTGACTATGTGATCTTTCGTTGCCATATTCAAAACAGACCGAGTTCTTAGTTAAAGAAAACTTTGAAGGGGAAGAATATTTACATTTTCTCGTCATTTTTATCTTTTTGTAGAACTCTTCCTTTGGCCTCTTTTCCCATTTCTTATGCTTCATCATTCTTTTGAAGCCTTGGGCAATAAGTCCCATCGGATCCTCTTTTGAGTATGAGGAACTCGGACTTTCCCCTCTACTTTCGAGGACTTCGACCTCAATGTTCCTTTTGGTTCCGACCTCGGTAGCCTCTTCTTCCAGGTGAATCTCATGGGTAAGCAGCTTCCCAATCGGTTTGTCCGGCTTTAGTTGAGAGAGGTTCCGATCATCCTCGATGGTTGTCACCTTGGGACCCCATCTCTTATTTGCGGACTTCTCGGATTTTTTCGCACATCTCTTCGTGAGAGATTTTTCTACCCCGAGATTTGAGATTGTTTGTAATCTCAATAAAGCGAATAAACATCTAAGTGATGTTTTCTTCGGCTCCATTTTGAATAGCTCATATTTGTAAAGATATCGGCTTTCCTTCGCCTATTTCACTTGGCTTGTTCGTTCGTATGTGTTGACAAGAGTGTCCCACACATTTTTGGCGAGTGTCATATGCCGACACTCTGTTGTACTCTTATGAGCTGATAGCACACATTAGTATGTTCATTGCTTGATTACTACAAAACTATTAAATAGCGACAGATACGGTTTCGTCGCCAAACAATGACATAATCAATGACGGAAACTAACAAAAGCTGTCAATCGTGTCGGACAGCTGACGTAATTAGCGACGAAAGCGAGAATCTGTCGCTAAGTAGGAATTAGCAACGGAATATTCCGTCGCTAATTCAGTAATCTGCGATATTCGAATTTTCAGATCTAGAAAAAAAAGTATAATTAAATTAATTTAGTCGATAACGACGGAGCAGATCCGTCGTTGTTCCGTCATTGTTCAGTCGCTAACTATGAATAAAATTCAGATTGGGCCTTTCCGCAAGATCGAGAAATCGAAAGCGAAGAGAGAGAGAGTCCGAGCTATTTTGCGTCGACAAGCCCCTCCCTCCCACCACCACGCGTCGACAAGCCCTCGGCCGCCGGTCGACTATCACCGCCGTCTCCAACCGCCCTCGCTTCCGTCTCGCACCCCTTGGTCCGCCGCTCGAGGAACCCGAAAACCAAAGACGGGTGAGTTCTCCTTGGTTGCTCCCGCCCCTTGTGTCGCCGCTGCTGCTGCATTCTAAAGGACGCCGCCAGCCCTGCCAGCTGCTACCGCCACCGCCGCCCGCGCCGCTGCCTAGTTTGAAGGTATTGTGTTCTTGATTATTGTTAGATTTAGGGTTTTCAATAATTTAACTTCAAATTGATAAATTTATATAATTTGCTTGCAAATTAATGTTGTTTGTGAATGAATTTGAAAAAAAAAGTGAAATTATGTTATTTATGTATAGATGTTGTGTTGTTTAAAATATGTGAGGTTAGATTTATTGGAAATTATTGTTGAAGTTGAAGGTGAAGACTCGGACATCTGCTCAATGCTTTTCCGAGTTATATAAAAGGAATCAGGTATAAAAATTTCATACATATAGAGTTTTGATTCCAAGGCATTCTTTGTATCTCGAAACTTATTTGAGTAAAATGGTATCTTCTCTAAGTAACACCGCTCTTACTCATTACATTTATGGATTATCCGTAGGCGACTCGAAAAGCTGGTTCTTTGTTCCGAGTCCATCTTCACTCAGATTAATCGCAGATTGAATATACCAGTATTCCGTCGGAATCGACTCGTGGTTATTCGTCCTATTTTTGTTATAGTCGGGTTTATTAGCCTATTTCATGCTTAGTCTATATCAAGTTAATCCTCTCCGATATTCCTTATTGAACTTGATTCTTCGCTTAGAGTAAGTCGGATGGAAAACATGAGTATCATGGATATTGGACTCGGAAAATTCCATTTCATTTCGACTCGGATAATCGGTTGCCTAATTATCATAATTATTTTATTATCTGTGTCTAACCTTGGACCAAAGTATTTTATACTTTGAGAACCGAAGGTGATTTACTTTTGTAGGTTATTCAATCGAGGATACACCTTTTTCAAACCACAAAAGTAACCGGCTTGAACGTCAAATGACCAGCATACATAGCTTTTCACCTTCCCTGCTTCGGTCCCAGAAGATTGTGTCGGAAGCCGTCTGTTTCCAAATCTGGAAAACTGAAACGCCAAGCTTAACGGTGGTTTCCACCTTATCTTTCAAGACACTCGCCAATGGTTTTGGGACTTCCAAGAGAGTTAAACCGTTGTCCAACGTTCACATTACAACGGATACTTTCCGAGTGACTCGAAAGCTTTTATCAACGGTCACAGAAGACTCTCGGTCAGCAGATGAGGATAACGACTACTCTGCCTGGTTATTTATAAATTGAAGCCACCTCACAAGACCCGAAGATTGCCGAATCTATTGTTAATATACATACTTGAGAAAAGTCATTGTATTTACTTTCAATGTTCTACTTACAACTCCCACTCTGTAATTCATTACTCTCGAGTTGTAAGGTCTTGTACTAAGTTACAAACTCTTTCTTACATTCTTTGTAAGGTCCCTTGACTAAGCTGTAAGGGTTATCTCAGCTAGGAAGTACTAGATCGGATAAGGGAATTTCGAGTTTAGGAAAACTTGTATAGAGTGTTCTAAGGGAGCAACTCGGGTTCGATCGATTCACGATATTTTGTGGACTCAAAATAGTAGATTTGACTTCGTGTCCGGATTGAAATTTCTATCACCCTATTTAACCCCCTCTAGGGTAACTTAGACTCTCCCCGAGCATACCTTCGAAGGAAATTTTATTTATGTATAGATGTGGTGTTGTTTAAAGTATGTGATGTTAGATTTGTTGGAATTATTATTGAAATTGAAGTAAATGTTATTTATGTATAGAAGTTGTGTTGTTTAAAGTATGTGGGGTTAGATTTGTTGGAAATTATTGTTGAACTTGAAATAAATGTTATTTGTGATTTATATATGTGCAATTGTTTGTAGTTTATTTATAAATTTATTGAATATTTGACAAATTATTAATAAATAGTGGTTAGTTGTGTGAAATTAGAAATGAAATGATTGTTGTAAATTTTGAAATAATTGTATAAATTATAATTGTGTGTGCATTATTTTATACTAATTAGGTAGAAATAATGTAATCAATTATATTTGTGTGAGTTTATTTGTGCTAATTAGGTATGGTTAGTTTAATGATGACATAAATACTTACGAGTAAAATATAGAAATTAAAGAAATTTATGTTTAAGAAAAGTATATATGCAATGCATAATGGTTATATATATTATGTTCATTATAGAAGAAATGTAATCATAATATCTCCATGTACCGATTACTAACTAATAATTTAATAAATTGTTAAATGTCAATCGGAATATATATGGACGGGCCTATGCATCGTAGATGGATGTATCGTAGGTTATTACCTGGTAGAGTTAGGTATAGACAAGAGTTTTTAGACAGGGTTGAGGAGTTTGATGCACATGCCGGAAGTCAATTAGAATTTGTACATAATCAACAATATAGGTGTCCATGTCGCAAATGCAAAAATCGGAAGTATAAGGATCCTGATGAAGTTAAGTTACACCTTTATCAATGTGGTTTTCTTCCAAGCTATTGGTATTAGACTAGTCATGGAGAAATAGATCCTCATTTACATGAAGATGGTGGTATGACTTCTAACATATTCAACACCGAAAGTGGCTTCAATCATATGAACTACGGCGATGTAGAATCAAATATCGAGCGTATGAATGATATGGTCACGGATGCCATGTTTACTTGATGAAAAGCATGTTTCCTTGATGCAATTAGCTCAAGGTCCTTTAAGGAGAGTGAAAACATGGACAACATACACGGTGAATGGAATGTTATTTCATACTAAGGCTCCAAATGAAGGGAGGATGACTTTCAATTGTGGTGTTTGTGTGAAAGGAACTGATGGAGGACATGTTAAAAATAATTACTACGGCATCTTGCAAGAAGTAATTGTAGTTGAATATGTTGGTGAACTAATAAAAAGGTCTGTGCTTGTTTAAATGCGATTGGTTTGATCCTAGTCATCCTCGGGAATTCGAGTGCCATAAATTTAGTTCGTATGTTGAAGTGCATCATACAAGGCGTTATCGTAAGTACGATCCTTTCATATTTGCTAGTACTGCAACTTAGGTGTATTATATGTCATATCCACAACGGGTCCCTAGCGAAAAATTGAATTGGTTGGTCTTAGTGGCAGCGAAACCAAGGGCTAGAGTTGATGACCAATATACTATTCCTCTTGCATTTCATGAAGATAGTATAGGTACAGTCGATCCTATAATGGAAACATTGCCAAACACTTTGGTTGATAACTCAATATGTACTCAAACCAAGAAGATGGGATTGAGGATGTTAGTGAAGAAGAGGATGGTGAAGAAGATGAGGAAGGTGAATGGGATGATGATAACATCACCGATGAGGAAGAAGAACGTCTCATATTCAATGATGCCGAAGAGGATAGTGAAGAAGACGATGATGATACTGATGATGAGGATGATGGCTAGTTGATGATGTTGTTTTTATGTTGTTTTATATTGAATCACTTTCATTTATGTTGTAATCAAATGAATTCTTATTAATGTAATGAAGGTGAAACAATTAAAGCGTAATTTCTTAATAGAAAAATATTTATATCTAACGCTTACATGTTTATATGTTTACTAATGTTTATATGTTGTTTTATATTGAATCACTTTAACCGTTGGATGTTCACTAATGTTTATATGTTGTTTATGTTAGGAAATATGGAGAGAGGTAGAGGCAGGTCGAAAAGATAAGTTACTCGGGGAAGGGCTAGAAACGTCGGTACCGATGGTGAACGTAATGATGTAAGCACTTCTACCCCATCTCAAAACCCTCCTAACCTTCAGTCTCCTGTAGGTGGAGCACTATCTCCACACTCCCCATACAACCAAACTCCAATGGGTGGGTCATTCATTCCCAACCCTCCTTATTTCCAACCTCCAAACATCCCATACATGCAAAGCCCAATGGGTGGGTCTTTCATCCCAAACCCTTCATATTCTCAACAAGCTCATATGTACTCAAACCCCAATACGTACGCATATAACCAATATGGTACGACTCTTATACCACACATCCACGTTGGTGCCGAACAAAGGCCACCACAAAGGCCGACAAATGATGGGGCAACCGATGCAGGCAACGAGCATGCTAGTCTTGAATCAAGAAATGCTAGCAGCAGGAAAGGATTCGGATTGAGCCGGATGGTGAAGGGTAAGTGTGATAATAAGTAATAAAATAAATTAAGCTTAATAGTAGAATAGTATAACTAACTTTTTTATATGTTTCTTGATTAGGTTCTTCCCGATTGATAAATTTATGGGCACGATTTCCCACATCTTCCAAAGCAAGTATGACGGAGCATAGCCTACATGGGGTAAAGTTCCTCGATCACCTACATGGGGTAAAGTTCCTCGATCACAACGTGATATGTGGTTTTCTAAGTTCAAGGTAATGACAAATCTTTAGTTTTCTAAATTTGCGATAACATAATGACTTATTGTGCATGTTTGAGCATTATATTATAATTTCATAACTTATAAACTACTTTTTCATTTATATAGAAATTTTTCACTTGGTCTCCAACCGATGAAGTCCAAATAAGAAGAAATTTTTAGAAGAAAGGAAGTGATCGATTAAAGGACTTCATGCTGAAGGCAAGGAAAAATAAGAAGACGCCGAAATGGTTGGGTGACAACTACCGGCGAGAGTTGTTGGAATATTGGAAAACTCGCGACTACAAGAAGCTCGTGAGCGAGGCTCGGAAAAACCGCAATGCTGATCAAGGTGGGCTTGGTTCATCGCTCCATACATGTGGCTCATCCCTATGACGGAGCATAAGCGGCGATTGGTACATACCCCTTTAGTGATTACGCATGCAACTATTAACATGTTCATATTAGTAAATTGAATCTCTACAACTTTTTTGTATTTAGATGAAGGAGTTTAAAGGAGTTTAGCCTTTACCGACCCAACTATTTTCACGAACCCACAAAACAACAAAGGACAAATGGGTCGACCAAACATTCAAGGCCATTTATGTGAGTAACATTATATATGAAATTTTCATATTTTTCAATATATGGTCTTCTTTGACAACCTCGTGATAGTTACGTGCCTCAAATATTTATATATTATTCGAGACAAGTTTCAAAAAGAGTGGGAAGAGTTGCAAAACACTAAACCCACTAAACCTTCTACTGATGACCCAACTCTTCCGAGGATCATGTCTCCACCACTTCACAACATGAGTTGTGGGTCAAAGCCAATGCGAACAAGAAAGGTCACATTTATGGACTTGGATCCGACGCTAAAAACTCAACCATGTCCTTCAAATCACCGAAAGCTTCTACTCCGGATGACTCGGATTGTAGAGCAACAGTGCATAATTTAACTTCGAGTTACATCAATGGATTGAGCATGCTCGTGTGCTTGGGTTGGAAAATAGGCAACTTAAAGTAAAGGTGGACAGTTTTGCTGACCCAATAGCACGCTTCACCGAATTTATGAAATCTTAGCAAGCATCCGGATCTCACTCGTCGACCAAGTACAACCACAAGAGGAAGACGAAGAGGATGAGGATGAGGATGAGGAAGAGGAAGAATGAGGACCCCGAATTCATTGTGAACTTTTGTATATTGGTGAACATTTTGCAAACTTTTCACATAATGTGTGTATGATTTGTTGTGAACTTTTGTATGGTTGTTTTTGTGAACTTGTTAATTGGTTTTAAATATGTTTCGATTGTTCAACATGTATGTTGGATTTTTATATCTAACTTGGATGAACATTTTGTGGCCGGCATCCGTAAATGCCAAATATAATTGTCACATATGTGAATGTTGGATTTGTATATCCATTCACAATTTTCTCGTACTAAGGTAACGAAAAATTAGAAAAATGTATTTTGAAATTCTGCCAAGATAGCGACGGATTAGTGATGGATTGACGGAACAGCGACGGATAGCGACCGGATTGGGGCGGATCAGCAATGGAAATACCACAATTTTCGTCGCTAAAATCGAGCAATGAAACTTCATTCCGTCGCTGATTTACATCAGCTATGGAAGGGGTTTCAGTCGCTTAGTGACGGATTCGAATATTTCCGTCACTA
This sequence comes from Talinum fruticosum, assembly GCA_021018815.1. Classification (NCBI taxonomy): domain Eukaryota; kingdom Viridiplantae; phylum Streptophyta; class Magnoliopsida; order Caryophyllales; family Talinaceae; genus Talinum; species Talinum fruticosum. The sequence goes on from JAITYX010000049.1 coordinate 3,712,196, forward strand.
AAATTTAACGACTCGACTTTTAGCGACGGAATCTTTCCGTCGCTATTTCCGAAATCAGTCGCTATTTGACAATTTTCCGTCGCTAATTGTCGGTTTTCTAGTAGCTCTTTGAAGTTCTTTCCGAACTTCTCGGCTTCTTCATTGGTGTACTCGGATTTTTCTTTAGGTACGGATATTGTTCCTTCCATCTTCATTGGGATGTAGTTGCCTTCTTGGATGATGTTCCGGACATCTTCATCATTGTCCAAGATGAAAGCACTCTATTAGTTTTTTCCAATGAACAAAGTTTGACCCCTTGAGCTTTGGTGGTCCGGTGGATGACCTTCCTTCATCGAACTCTCCAATGTTCCGAGCCATCTGTTTTTAGACCTTTAGATTATTAGATCCTTCTTGAAAGGCTAGGCTCTAATACCAATTCAATGTTTGCTCCTGGAGAGTCTAAGTCACCCTAGAGGGGGTGAATAGTGTGATGATGAAATTTAAAAAAATTAGACACTTTTTGCTTGGAAAGTGATAAACAAATGAGTCCGAGTCTAGATTGGACTCGGAAAAGTAAACACTCATAAATACGTGGAAACCCTCATGGGGTCGAAAACCACGGTCGGTGCTAATCCAAGCACCAAGTCAAATCCACTATTTTGAGTTCTCAAAATACAAAGGTCCGACTCTACTAGGATTGCTCTCTTAGACAATTCCTTACAATGTTTTCCTAGACTCGAAGTTTCCTTATCTAATCTAGTACTTCCCGACTAAGGTAACCTTTACAATCAGGGACAATCGAGTTGACTTAACCCTTACAGACTCATTCAAGGGACCTTACTCAGAAAGTAAGAGAAGAAAGTAACCGATTACAAGACTTTACAACTTAGAAAATGTTAAGTACAGAGTGGGAGCGGTAAATAGATGATTAAATATGAAAACAATGACTTTTGCTCAAGTAATATATTTTGCAATGATGTACAACAATAATTCCAACAATCTTCTTGTCTTGTGAGGTGGCCTTTATTTATATCTAACCAAGCAAAGTGACCGTCGAGTCTTGGTTCCGAACAAAAGTCTTCATCGGCCCTTGTAGCGACTCTTCCGAGTTAGTCGAAAAGATCCGTTCGGATGTGAACATTGTACAACTCGCTCTTGGCTTTAAAAGGTGTTCTAGTCAACTCGGCGTTATTTGAAAAGCAAGGTGGAAACCACTCGTAGAGGCTAGCGTTGGAGTTTTCATGTTTTGGCAATAGACAACCACGACATGGTGTCTAAGCCCTGTTTAGAAGTAGATGAAGCATGTCTGCTGGTGATTAACAGTTAGAAGTCTGGGTACTTTTGTTTTTCAAAAAGAGTTACCCTCGTTTGAATAACCTACAAAAGTAAACCACTTTGGTTCTCAAGGTATAAAATACTTTGGTCCATGATTACGCACGAGATAATAATTGAATTAGGATAATTAAGGGCTTAATTATCTTAGACCTAGAGAAGTGGAATTTTCTAAGTCTAACATTGAATATATTGAAATTCCATCGAGTCAATCCTAAAAATGATCAAGTCGAGAGGGTAAAATATCGAGTATAGCAACTTGATCCGAACAAGTAATTCTCAAGGAGATAAACCGACTTAGAATAAGGAATAACAATGTAATTCACTTTGCATTGAACTATGGAGTCGGTATTCACAATAAAAGTATTAGAGAAATTATTTGAGCATGCAATATTTGTGAGTGATGTCCGAGTGAGTAAAAACATAAGCGTAGAAGATATATAATAATGTGTTTTCCGAGTAAGTTAGAAACAAATGAAAACTTATACAAGAGTTTCTATAATGCTCATAATGACTTGAAATCAAAACTTAGGAAAGATGAGGTTTTTACCCGAGTCTTCATGTATTACTCGAATGACTTAGATTTAGAAACTGAGTGTTCAAAAGTTTATCATCGACAATCGATATTCATAATAATTTAGTTCGTGTTATTTCCATAGTTTGAGAATAATTTAAATTTGATAATGTGCTATTAGAAAAAATACATAGGTCTTGTAGAATTTAGGTATACATTCTTATCACCATTGTGATGTGGTATATTTAATTTTTTTTTCATGCTTAGTACATTAGGTTAGAGTTCAATCTAAAATTGTTATTAACAAAATGTCGAGAATTCCTATAAAATTGGATAAAATGGGAGAAACCTCTAGTGAAAAAGGCACTTTTACTCTCAACTCGAAACGGTAGCTGCTTTGATCAAACAAATTATAGCCCAAAACCCTTCTAAGGATAAGGAAGAGGATCCTTACTCTAAGGTGTTTCAGCGAATTGCATCCCACAATCCTCCTAAATATGACAGAAGCAGCTAATCCTATCATTCCGTGAGACTGGATTAAGTATGTGGACAAGCTCTTTACAACGGTCGAGTGTCCAGAAGATCAACAGGCTGGAATAACAAGTTACCGCTTATCGGAACAAGCGGACTTATGGTGGTACACTCAAAAACACCAGCTCAAGGAAACTTAATATAATTGGGACAAACTAAAGGAGCAAACCGGGGCCAAATTCTACACCGACTTCCTCAAGAAACAAAAGGAGCGAGAATTTGTGGATTTGAGACAAGGTAGCTTGAGTGTGGTTGAATATGCAGTTATGGAGTTAGCAAGCTTTTCCCCGACCTAATCCCTAATGACAAGAAGCATATGGAATGGTTAAAAACGGTCTTAAACCTAACCTTCACAACCAACTAGCAACATTTTTGTCGACTCCTACAATAACTATATGATCGAGCTGCCCATGTTGAAGGAGTTAATCGAATGTTAGATGGGCTACTTAAAAACACTCCACAAAAAGATAGCTCTAGCCATAACAACCAAAATCGATTACGGAGGCCTCACCAGGCAGAAGAATCAACAATAGTTAAGAAACTAGAAATCAATTCTAAGGCTATAATGGACACCCGTGCACCTATTGTGGATAGAAGAACCATCCAACTAAGGAGTGTCGCAAGAAGTTGGGCTTATATGTTTGGTGAGCTAGCCCAAATCACACATTAGTCGATTGCCCCATAGCTAGGAAAGGAAGTGATTTTAGGCATGAGTCAAAGTCGGAACATAGGAACTCGACTGTTAAAGTGAAGACTAATGGCAAATTGTATGCCTTGATTAGGCAAGACGATAAATCCTCGGGTATGAATGTTGTCTGTCCTTACTTACCGAAGTATTTAATGTGTCATTTGATCTTGCTAGTCTTTATGTACAAACTGATAGTTTCTAATTAAGGTCTAGAGATAGAACCCTAGATTTATCCTAAAGTTGATATATGTAATAACTATTTCATAGATTTTAGTTAAAGTTTCGAGGACAAAACTTTTCTTAAGGACGAAAGTCTCTAACACTCCCAACTAATAATAATAATAATAATAATATTATTATTATTATTATTGTACTTTCTTATAGCATATTTATATAATTAGAAAATAAATAAAAAAGGAATCAAAGGTCATGTTTATTTAGTGACTTACCGAAATATATTGGACAAAATTTATAACTAGTGCAATTGTGATGAATGTTAAAATCCCAAACCATTGAGTGTCGACCTTACTTTAATCACCGAGTTAATATGATTAAATTTTCTTGCTCCTTTATAATCCTAAACGGAAAAGAATCATAACTTCTTCTCTTTCCTCCACCATCTATAAATAGTTCCCTCATCTTGGCCTAGGAATCCAATTATCACTAAGATCGATTCATAAACACACAAATACAGTATCGTTATCGTTCGGTGATTATCTAGGGGCTTCCACAACCGAGTCCCAATATGCGCATGTGTTATCGTCTTACCATATTGTTTATCTCCCTTTTGGGAACATATGGGCGGTATAGCTTGTTATTTGGAAAATCTTCTAACTTAAAATGTTAAATCGTTGTTCCTTCTTAACCCATCTATAAAATTAAACTATTTATCTAACTTTTTTAACATGGTTGGGTCTTCCGTACTGAGATTTCCTTCTCACTTTTTAAATTATTTTCTGTTTTCACGTTGATTACATGTTGTGAACCTTTCGTCAATTGGGATCGTCACCTAAAAACTACTATGATAGAGTGATGAAGTTTATCATTGACAAGTTGATATTCATAATTATTTAGTTCGTGTTATTTTGATAGTTGGAGAATAATTTATGTTTTAAATAAGGCTAGTACTCCTAAACTATTTGTATAAAATTATAAATTTTATTATTAATTTATTAGCCTTATATATCTCTAAAATATGTGGCGTGATATCCTAGAAATTAAATTATTTTCCGCTGTTAACATTAACTTTACCAATTTGTATTTACTCCAAAAATTTCTTGGGCGTCCTTATATTTGGTATCAAAGCTTAGGTTCAAAAATGAGTAAAAAAATAGATTAAGAAAAAAATCAATCAAATAAAAGGTGAAAAGACATGGGTAGGAGCTTAATGATTCTTGATTGTTGTAGTTTCCTTTATTAAGTACTAAATTGCTTTTATGTGCTTATAAGCTTATGTATTTTTGTGGTTATTCTCTTGCTTGTGAAACAAAGCTTTTGTCATATGATGTATAGCTATTGAGTAACTTTCCTCACTTGACCCTATATTTACCTTTAATAAAAAAATTAATTAACATTCTATAACCATCATGAATATAAATCCTAAATGGATCTATTATCTATCATATTTTATCCCATTTCAATACACTACAAGTAAACACGAGTAAATTAGCGTCGGACAAAATCGGACGCCAAATCCAGAAAATCCGACACTAAACGTCTTTAGTGTCGGATTAGAAGTCGGATAAAATTCGACGCTGAAGACCTCAACGCTAAAAACTTTCGCGTCGGATTTACCATCCGACGCTAATAGTGTCAGATTTAATTCGTGTCCGACGCTATTAGCGTTGGATTTTTACTATTAGCATCGAGATCTGTCCGACGCTAACAGCGTCGGACACTGAATCCGACGCTAATTTCGTTTTCTTTTTCAGCCCTCGCTTCATTTTAGCGTCGGATTTTTGTGTTTAGTGTCGGCTTTTTGACTTAAATAGTGTTGGATTTTGTGTGCGACGTTAAAATCCGACGCTAAATGTTCCATTATTTTGCCGGAGCTTTTTAACATTTGCTATTCCGTTTTTACATATATTTCCTGCAAAACATTTACATAAAAGTCCGACTTCTTCTCTACATAGTAATACACGAATACACAAATACATTGCTTGTGATTGGTTACATTAAAGTCTAACAATCATCCACAAACCACCAAGTATTCATCAGCCTAACAACGAACATTCGCAACAGTTTATTCAACAAATCGGTTCAAAGTTCAACAAAGCAATTCAACAAACAAACCAATTCAAAGTTCAACAAACAAACCATGCTAAGAAATTAGTTAGAACCACCGGACATCCTGTCAACTTGTGATTGGAGGTTTTGAATGAGTTTCATTGCTTCTTCCATGGCCTTTTGCTAACTCTCGACCATTTTTCTTTGCTCTTCCATGGCTTTTTGATGACTCTCGTTAATTTTCTTTGCTGATCAAGTTGTTCTTGGGTTGATTGAAGTTGTGATTGTAGCTGAGAATAAGCCGAGGAATTGTAGGTAACACTCGCAGAGGATGTCGAGGCAGTAGGCTTCTCATAGAACATTGTTGCGGAATTACCCAATCCATAGATGGTTGATTTTTTACTCCATCCACCCGACACCTCATAGTAGAGGGTCTCCGCCTCTTTGTCCCCTCTTGAAAACCAGGCTTGGCTCTAACTCGCTTCATGTTTTTCCTACAAAAGGGAAAGCATCCATTGTACATTCAATATGAATATCCCCTACAATTGTCTATTTCACTCTATTTGCTTGTAAAGGTTTATGGAGATAATATTGTTACCCACAGAGATTTGGACCGGTCATTGACGAAAACCTTTCCAGATTGAGCATCATCCTTACTACGACTCCTCACAAACAATGCAGATGGAGTAGGATTCTTCCCTTCCTTGATCTAGGCATACAAAATATGCAATAAAGTTACACAAACTAAATTATGTGTATAAAATGAAAGAAAACCAAAATACTAAAGTTTATACCATTTGGACTACGAGATCTGCGGTTGAGACTAACCCTTGGCTATATAAGGTTCCTGCTTTTGGGCCTTCTGTCCTATTCTTGAAGCATTGGGCAGATTTTTTTGAAATTCAGAGCTACCTCTTAGCCCCTTCAACCTCTCTCGCCCTCATCCGACAACCAAGTTATTGGTTTATCATCGGACCTTTTTCCAGACCTTCGTCGCTAAGTTCCTCAAATTTTTACCAACTTTCTTCTTCCACTCTGCATAGACTTCTTGAGAAAGTTCTGAAGCCCAAGTATACTTACCCTGTTTTACACAAATATTAACAAACATAAATTGAAAATATTAAAAACTACTCATATATATCCAATTGTTTTCAAGTTTTTTACCTCAAAAGTCCTCCACAAAAGTTGTAACTCTTCTTTAGGGAGATTTGATAAACATGTGCACTCGCCATTGTAGAAACTCTTGATATCATCTGATATAGCTCGTGACAACTTCGACTAAGTGAACCTGCAATAAAATTATTTAGTTAAAAGTACCCAAAGAATACGAAAAATAAACCAAATTACCGAGACATACCACCGGTTATCATCATCCTTTGCCAAAACTCTCTTCCTGCAAGGTGCCCCTTGTTGTGAGCTATATCCCTATGATGATGATGATTGAGTCTGGACTATAGCATGATCGGCCCCAACATTGGAATCGGAACCACAAGTAGGCGCACCATGATTTAGTGCAAAACCTTTTGTTCGAGGCATATTTGTATATACAATGAATAATGTCATGCAAAGAAAATTTAAGTATATATATTCAAAAATAAATTAATATACACAAAAAATCAAAACATAAATCAAAATCATAACATAGATCGTTTGGTTATCAATGTCACGAGATTACAATATTACTTCAAAATCATCATCATCATCATTAGCTACAATGTCATCATCAATGTCATTATACAATAAAAGACTGTCATCATCTGTCTCCCGTTCAAAATTATCATCCTCGTTTTCAGCATTGAAATCGACTTCATTAGCTTCCTCTTCAATTATGTCCTCAAATTCATTTTCAACTCCTTCTTGGACTCCTTCGAACTCACACAAAGTAGGAGGATTTTCATTAGTATCCTCTTGGAATGTCTGTATCATTGAGTGGTGCTTCAATGGTTGATCTTGGTTTTATCTTAATCACCGGCCACCATTGGTTTCTATCGTTCCTTATACTTGGATAAGGGGTAAAATACACTTGCATAACTTTGGATGCCAATACAAATAGATTATACTTTGGGTACTTCTTTATATCGTTGACATCCACTAATTTATATTGCTCATGTATATTAATACCCCTTATAGAATCAAACCATTCACATTTGAACAAACCCTGTCTTGTAAGAGCGAGAATCCCCAACATACTCTAACTCAATCACCTCTAGAAGAATGACATAATAATAAATGTCATCTACCCCTTTCACGAGATACCCCATAGTTCATACTCGGCCTTGTTTTGACCGTATTTATGGGTGTGAAAGTAGTAATTATTTATGTAATAATGGTTAAAACTACGCACATCCTTCTTTGGACCAAGTGCCAAACTTTTAATTACTCCATTGTTCTCGTTCAAATGAAAAACCTACGCCATTAAAATATAAGTTAATGAAAATGTAATACATATTTAAATCACTGCAACACAACGTCAATATACTAACCTTCTCTCGAAACCACTTTGGAAATTCATTATCAAACTTACTCCATACTTCATCTTTCTTAACACGTGGATGTAGTGTAATCATTTCATCATCAAATTGCCTTAGTTGGGGAAAATGCTTATTATTTGTTCGTTATCATTAAAAGATAATATATGACAAAATTATTCAAGTTGATAGTCATACCGTTCATAATCCTCTAGTATTTCACAATTCTGAAGAATGTATGCATGAGCTGCATCATACTCGCGTTGATCAAGGTATCTCATACGTCCTTCACTCGGGGCATACCCAACATTAAAGGAGAAAACATCCGGAATGTGTTCACCTTGATTCTCCTCTATATGAGGATATGCATTTCGCCCAAGATCTCTTGTTTTTGTGTCAACATTTTGCTCAAAGTAAGCAGCACAAAAATTTGAAATCTCCTCTTTTAGATATGGATTGCAAATGGATGGTTCAACACGAGCTTTATTGCCGACTTTCTTCTTTAAATGATGCAGAAATCTGCATCATAAGTACAAATATTTAATATCGTCACTACAAAATATTAATTGACAACTTGATAAGAATCACCCGATACCTTTCAAAGGGATACATCCATCTATACTGAACGGGTCCACCCACTTTAGCCTCATATGGTAAGTGCACAGGAAGATGCTCCATCACATTAAAGAATGATGGAGGGAAGATCATCTCCATCTTAGATAGTATTTCAGGGATATTTGCCTCTAATCGGAGTACATCCTTCGTTCGCAAATGAGCGGCGCATAAATCCTCGAAGAATTGGCTCAGTTCCGTAAGGAGTTTCCAAACATTTGGAGGCAGTAATTCCTCAATGCTATGGGTAATAATCGCTCCATAAGGATGTGACAATCATGGCTTTTCAAATTATGCAACTTTGCATTTTTTCCATCAACACATCAACTTAAATTACTAGCATATCCGTCTTGTAACTTAAGTTGTTTTAGCCACTCACATAAAGCTTTTCTTGCCTCTTTATTCATAACATATGGAGCGTCCGGAACAGCTTCAGTTCGTCCTTGATCAGCATGTTCAGTAGTCCGAATGTTTAGCTTTCGACGCTTACAATGAGTGGCTAAATCCTTTCTTACATTGATGTCATCCTTAGTTTTTACCTTTACATCCATGATTGTGTTGATTACTTGATTAAACACATTCTTTTCGACATGCATGACATCTAAATTGTGACGTAGGAGAAGGTCTTTCCAATATGACAATTCCCTGAATATGCTTCGCTTTGTCCAATTGTGAGACTCGGAGATAACCACCAATTGAGCCATGATAATCAACAGAGTTAGGCATTGTACATATGCAATCCCATATTTGATCACCTTTAAGACGAGGAGGAGGAGGTGAATAGTCAACCTTATTTTTCAAAAAACACTCTTGTTAGACCTAAAACGATGACCTTCGGGAAGAAATTGTGTATGACAATCAAACCATGTGGTCTTCTTCCCATGTTTTAGTCCGAATACCTTCGTGTTTTCCATGCAATAAGGACAAGCTAATTTCCCGATGTCATCCAACCCGAAAGCATACCATATGCTGAAAAGTCACTTATTGTCCACATAACTCGCTGCCTTCAACGTAAAGTTATTCTTTTTCGAAACATCATACGTTTGAAGGCGAACATCCTACAAGTGCTTCAATTCCTCAATGAGGGGTTGTAAATAAACGTCAAGTTTCCCTTAGGACTTTTTGGGCCAGGAATCAACAAAGTAAGAAACATGAATTGTCTCTTCATACACAACCAAGGTGGTAAATTGTATAGAGTTGCAATTACAGGCCAACAGAATACGTCCGCCCAAAATTGCCAAATGGGGCGAAGCCATCGATACATAAACCTAATCGAACATTGTGAGGTTCGGCGGAAAATTCCTTGAAAGTGACAACGAAATGCTTCCAGGCTTCACTATCTCATGGATGTGCCATTGAGCCACTTTCACGTGGATTTTCATAATGCCACCTCATTTGGGCCATCGTGCCATTCGTTGCATACAATCTTTGTAATCTCGGCCCAATTGGAAAGTATATTAGTACTTTCTTTGTAATACCATCACCCCTCAATGTCCTCTTCTCATATCTATCGACCCCACAATGCTCACATTTATCCAAATTCATTTTATCTTTCCAATATAACATACATCCATTTGGACAAACATCAATTCTCTCATGTGGAAGTTCCAAAGCAGCAAGCAACTTCTTTGCGGAATAATAAGTGTCGGTCAACTCAGTATTAGGTGGACACATTTCCTTCATCGGTGCCAACAAATTGTCAACAGCTCTATTTGGGAGATTAAAGTCACATTTGATGTTAATGAGCCATGAGATTATTGACAATAAGAACAAATCACACCCCTCGTACAAAGGTCTTTTAGTTGCTTCTAACATTTCAAAGAATTTTTTTGCATCTTCATTTGGTTCTTCATCCACACTTTCATCATCAATCCATGTTGAGGACACAGGCCGAAATGCATCCATCAACATTTCATGCATTGATTCAACTTGTGGATTTGACGACCCTTGATTGTTCATTTCTAAATAAGGGTAAGTCTCTCCATGGGTAACCCAATGAAAATAATTAGCGTGAAACCCATGTTTACACAAATGTAATTTCACGGTATCCTCATGTAAGAAAGGCACGTTGCCACATTTACTACAAGGGCACCTCATCTTCTTCGACCTCTTGAAGCTTTCTTCTTGTTTAGCAAATGGAATAAATTCCTCTTCTATCCTACGAATGAACTCCTTATTCAAGTATTTTCCATCAAACCTTTTATACATCAACTCTCTATTTGTCTCAATTATCTGCAGATATATACAATTTTAAAATAGTTAAGTATGTTTATCTTTTAAAATTACCAATCAATCAAACTTGCGTAATGTTTTACATTGTATTTTTTATAATGACAATTGCATGTCCTACATCTTTCTACAGGGATAAGTGGTCCTATACCCATTCAAGAATAATATAATATTAGATCGTGCAGCTACATCCTTGCATACTTTGACAAAATTTCGGCAGCATTTCCCCTAGTTCTCCAAGTACAATCTATAAAGATGAGATGAATGATGTCTATGGTAAAATAATTAACCCGGACATTACGCGCCACATCTTTATAATAGTACCTAGAGAACATATGGAAATTGTTGCCTTAAATATGTCAAAGTGTATGCAAGGATTTAGTAACTACACAACCTAATACCATATTATTCTTAAACTGTCCAACACGGATAATTCAAAAACTTGTACATAACAAAGTATTATATCAACACCATACACATGAGAATGTGTATAACTTGCCGATATACCTTCTTATGTACAAATTTTTGAACGGGTTTTCTAAACTTTATGATATATATATATAGCTACTATTTAAAATTTTTAGACGTTTAGTATTTTAACTTTTAGTAAACTTAGCTATATTTTATTAATAATAGATGATTAAAAACTTAAAATGATAATAAAAGCAAAAAAAGTAGAAGAATGGCCAACATATACATTGCTTGTATAGTATGATTAAACACCCAAGGCAAAGCTCAATAGCTTACATAATATAGCAACAAAAGGCTACCAGTTCTTCTGCATATACATCATTGTTCATAGGTACGCTTACATGAAACTTTGGGCCCATTTAATACGAAAATCATGGCGCATACAAACAATAAAACTAATCTCAGCCATTGAATTGAACCTTCATCTTTGTTATATTTCGTTGTGGCATTTCATCAAAAATATGCATTTAAAAATTCACCGAAAATAATACGAAAGAGCAAAGCATTGAGAAACAATTAGGGAGGGGAGAGAGACAAACACTTGAATTCTCAAGCTTCAAACGGCAAGAGAGAGGGAAAAGGTGAAGCTTTCGATGATGGACAAGAGGGAGTAGAAATCGGTTCAGGAGCCCTGCATTAATGAAGCATATATTAGGTGGTATTATGATGTGCATCGGAAATATTGTGAGCATTTTCAGAATATGAGATCTTACGAACGAAGTAGAAGCAAAGAGGAGATCGCTAATTATATAAAATTTCGTTTATATTTTGGTATATGTCCAAGTTTATTACTTTTCCTAGCAGCTAATTGCTAGCAATATCCAAATATTCACTATCAAGACAGACTACACAAACCGATAATCAAAGTACACAAAATTATATGAAATACACATCTTTTTTCTTGGTGAACAACATAAGGAAATAAACATCTATCGCTTTGGCTTTGCTCGCTTCCTATTTACCCCCTCATTGGTGTTGGAAAGCTGCATGTCTTTTTTGTATTTTGGTTTTTTTAATTAAACTGGGAAATTTTTACAAAGCTGAATATCATGATCGCATCCGATGATGGTGGCTCATCCGATTTAAAGAGACTAATAAAAAGATTTAGGACACATGATGAGAAAAAAGATTTCAGAGATCAAATATATGAGCTCAAAGAAGCTACCATTAACTTATGTCAAAGTTTAAGAAACTATAAGAACTTGTCGAAACGTACAAAGAAAAGAAAATTACTGCAGGAAAGCAAATGGTAGAGTGTACTGCCCACCTGTTCAATATTTTAGTGAGATTGTCCCGCGCTTGGCAAAGGAGATTGATGTTCTCTTGTATCTAGAAAAGACAAGAACAGAATTCAAGTTTAGTTCAACACCCAAATAATATGTGGTTGAGGACGAAAACTTTGGGAGCTTGGAAATCAAGAAGTTTGGTCATCATTTCCAAACAATTCAATCCTCGAGTACCGATTTCCGGAGGATTATGCGCATCTAAGTGTATACATCATATTAAATTGTAATTTTGGGACTATGTTACTTAAGGTTATTGATTTCACCTTGGAGACCTATATCCAGCACTCACACTCCAACATGGGTCCTGTATATTTGACACTAAATTTTAGACCAAAATATAAAACTTGGAGAATAGGCAAGGCTAGAACCTAGACATGTTCTCACATGACATACGAAGTGTATGCATAGAGTACTTATCCAATTATTCATTCTCATTTATAACAAATACTTTTAAAGGCAAATACAGAGAATCATATTTTATGCATCCATTCTTTATTGTATGTCCATTGTTTAGGTACTCATAACTAGACTTTTAACCCTCTATGCAATATTGTGTCCAATGCATATTTTTCTTTCTAGTTGAAATATAGAAAGACTTCATTCAATGAGTGACAATTCTTTCCCAATTTTACAAGAAATTGCAGCATTTGTTCCTGATGAGTTTTCTACAGCAGTAATAGTTCTATCGTGCCAAATTTGCTAGCAAAAAGTAGCAGTAAGACAGATGGCCAAGTGCCTTAGGGCATTTGCTCCTCATAAGTTTTCTACACCAATTCAGTAATCCTAAAGGTTTCAGTCTTATAGTAAGCCACAACTATTCTCTCATACTTGTGACTGTAGAATAAATGGTCCCTAATCTCCACTTCCTCTTTACAAATGCAGCATTCGGTGTTAAGAGACCATTGTGAAGCTTCATTGTAAAGTTAAAATTTAGGATATGCAAGCTGCTTAGAAGGCCTAAGAGACCATTTCAACAGGTTGTGCTTATCATAGCTATAAAATTTCAGTCATGAGGTTTGACTACAATCCCGGATGTCGGGCCAAAAAAGAGGGTGAAGACCAATTGCCACCGATGATCATATTGCAATTTCAGCACAATTTCAAGCACAATTTCAAGCACAATGTCCATAAATATAAGCATAGGCAGACCAATTGCTAGATGATCACATAGACTTGGAACTCCAAGTTGCACAATTGCAGCACAAAATCAAACATTCGAAATGCAAACCATTGAGAAACAATTCGGGAGGGGAGAGAGGCAAAGACCGACCTAATTTCCAAGCTTCAAACGGAAGGAGAGAGAGAGAAGCGAGATATGCCTAGCAGGAGAAAAGGTGAAGCCTACACCGATTTTCGGTGACGAGAGGAGACATGCGTCGGAAAAGGAGGAGACGAATGCCGGTGAAGGAGGAGATGGAACGCCAGCCTAGCACGGATGATAGAGTACAGCAGTTTTAGCGATAGAGGGCTCGATTGGAGTCAAAATATGAGAGAGTAGAGGGCATACCCGATAAATTAACTTTGCTTGGGACGAAGATTTCCGGTGACGAGAGGGGTGACGATGCAGGTGACGGAGGGGATGGACGTCGGACGAACCGAGTAGGGACGAGAGAGTAGAGGGGAGGAGCGCGATGAAAAATTTTGGGGTAAATGTGCAGTGACCTAGTCGTTCGCGATTTGGCTTCAATTTGGGGTTCCCTTTTAGCGTCGAATTTCAAAAATCAAACGCCAATAGAGTTGGATAAAATATCCGACTCTAATATCCGACGCTAATAGCGTTTTTTTTCTAATTCAAATGGCATCTTCTTTCACATCCGACACTATTGGCGTCGAAATTTCGGGAGTCTCTAAAATCGGACGCAAACAGCGAGTTTTTTTGTAGTGATATATTTATTTTTTAAGTAGTTTAGTTAAGAAACCGTAACACCTTCAAGGTACTTAAGAAAATTTGTTAATGTGCCATTAGAAAAAAAAACATAGGTCTTGTAGAATTTAGGTATACATTTTTATTACCATTGTGATGTGGTATACTTAATTTTTTCATGCTTAGTACCTTCAGTTAGAGTTCAATCTAAAATTGTTATTAATAGGATATCGGGAATTCCTATTGAATTGGATAAATTGGGAGAAAGCTCTAGAGAAAAATTGACCATTACTCTCAACTTTGAAATGGTGGCTCCTTTGAGGAAACAAATTATAGCCCAAAACCCTTCTAAGGATAAGTAAAAGGATCCTTACTCTAAAGTGTTTCAGCGAATTGCGTCCCACAATCCTTCTAATATATGACGGAGCTGCCGATCCTATCATTTTGGAAGACTAGATTATGTGGACAAGCTCTTTGCAGCGAGTCAAGTGTCCGGAAGATCAACAGTGCTGGAATAGCAAGTTATTACTTGTCAGGACAAGCGGACATATGGTTGGGCACCCAAAAACACCAACTCAAGGAATATAATTGGGATAAAATAAAGGAGCAAATCAGGGCCAAATTCTACCATAACTTCCTAAGGAAACAAAAGGAGCGAGAATTTGTGTATTTGAGACAAGGTAACATGAGTGTGGTTGAATATGCAGCCAAATTTGTGGAGTTAGTAAGGTTTTCCCTTGACCTAACCCTAATAACAAGAAGAGCATGGAATGATTCGAAAATGGTCTTGAACCTAAGCTTTCCTAGCAACTAGCAAAAGTTTTTGCTGACTCCTACCAATCACTGTATGATCGAGCTACCTTTGTTGAAGGAGTTAATCGAATGGTAGATGGGCTGCTCAACAACAATCCACAAAAAGATAGCTCTAGCCATAACAACCAAAATCGATTAAAGAGGCCTCGCCAAGCAGAGGAATAAATAATAGTTAAGAAACTCGAAATCACTTCTAAGCCTACTCATACTAGACCCCCATGTACCTATTATGGATAGAAGAACCATCCAAATGAGGAGTGCCGCAAGAAGTTAGACTTTTGTGTTTGGTGTGCTAGCCCAAATCACACGTTAGTTGATTGTCCCAACGCTAGGAAAGGATGTGATTTCAGGCATGAGTCAAAGTCAGCACATAGGAACTCGACTGTTAAAGTGAACACTAATGGCAAAGTGTAGGCCTTAATTAGGCAACATGATAAATCCTCGGGTATGAATGTTACTATCATTCCTTACTAGAAGTAATTAATATGTCATTTGATCTTGCTTGCCTTTCTATGCAAATAAATAGTTTCTAATTAAGGTCAAGAGATACAACCCTAGATTTATCCTAAAGTCGAAATATGAAATAACTACTTAGATTTTAGCTAATGTTTTGAGGACAAAACTTTTCTTAAGAAGGAAAGTCTCTAACACTCCTAACTAATAATAATAATAATAATAATAATAATAATAATAATAATAATAATAATATTGTACTTCCTTGTAGCATATTTATATAATTAAAAATATATATCAAAAAGAAAGAAAAAGGAATCAAAGGTCATGTTTATTTAGTGACTTACGAAAATATATTAAGCAAAATTTATAACTTGTTCAAATTTTCTTGCTCCATCATATTCCTAAACGAAAGAAAATCATAACTTCTTCTCTTGCCTACACCATCTATAAATAGTTATCTCATCTTGGCCTAGGAATCCAATTATCACTAAGATCGATTCATATACACACAAATACAGTATCTTTCTCAACCTCTTTATTTTTCATTCCGGGCAATGGTAGGAATGGTGACGACACTACTGTTGTATGGTTGCCAACTTGTCTTGTCCAAAGCCATTTAACTTTCACGGAGTCCAAGATTAGTTTTCGTTCAACTGTCAAATTGAGAAAGCCAACTTATATGATTTTCAAGTATTTTACTCACTCATATTGGATATTCAAGGATCAAATTACCAAGGTACATTAGATGTCAATTCTTTCAAACTCAACTTCATTTATCGTAACTGATCGTTTCATTATTTTTAATTTGATTTTTAATCTCATCTATCCTAATCAGCATTATCGTTATCGTCGTGATCACCTAGGGGCTTCCACCACCTTGTCCCAACATGCGCATGTGTTATCGTCTTACCTTATCATTTGTCTACCTTTCGGGAACATATTGGCGACATAGATTGTTATTTGGGAAATCTTGAGACTTAAAATGTTAAATCGTTATTCCTTCTTATCCCATTTATAAAATGAAAATATTTTTCTAACTTTTTTAACATGGTTGGATCTTCTATACTGAGATTTTACTCTTACTTTTTAAATTATTTTATGTTTTCAGGTTGATTACTTGTTGGGGACCTTTTGCCAATTAGGATCAATCACCTAGAAAATACTATGATAGAGTGATGAAGTTTATTATTGACAAGCTGATATTCATAATAATTTAGTTGGTGTTATTTCGATAATTTGAGAATAATTTAAATTTTGAATAAGGCTATTACTCCTAAAGTATTGGTAATAGGATTATCTATTTTATTATTAATTTA
Organism: Talinum fruticosum; assembly: GCA_021018815.1. NCBI lineage: Eukaryota > Viridiplantae > Streptophyta > Magnoliopsida > Caryophyllales > Talinaceae > Talinum > Talinum fruticosum. The sequence continues at coordinate 3,728,981 of JAITYX010000049.1, forward strand.
TTGGCCTTACATATCCCTAAAATATGCGGCGTAGTATCCTAAAAATTAAATTATTTTCCTCTGTTAATATTAACTTTACCAGTTTATATTTACACCCAAAATTCTAAGGCGTTATACTTCTTATGAGAGATTAGGGTTAAAAATTAGTAAAACAAAAAATGGATTAAGAAAAAAAAATCAATCAAATAAAAGTTGAAAAGTCGTGGGTAGGAGCGTAATGGCTCTTGATTGTTGTAGTTTCCTTTATTGAGTGCTAAATTGCTTTTATGTGCTTCTAAGGTTATTTACTTTTGTGGTTATTGCCTTGCGTGTGAAACAAATCTTTTATCATATGTTGTATAGTTATTGACTAACTTTCCTAACTTGACCCCCATATTTACCTTTAAAAAGAAAAGTAATCAACATTCCGTAACCATAATGAATATAAATACTACAGTATAGTAAAGACATGTGCCAATCTCAAGCACTCAACATGCTAAACGAAAATAAAAGCAACCAAACATAATTAAAGGAAAGGGATAAAGAAAGCGAGTAAAGAAAGTAATAAAGAAAGTGGAAAAGAAAAGCGGAAAACTAAAATATTACATCGAGTGGGGAGGAATTAAAATGCAATTACGTCTCTAATCCACAATACAAAAAGCGATAAAACAAGCATAAATTAAATAACTGTCCGAAGGCCAAATGGTTGCCCTCGGGATGTCCCACCTCCCGATCCGAATCTCTTGATGTGACGACAACGAATCCAAGAAAAGGGCTTGTTTTTGTGAATCCGGGAAAAGGTGAGTTTATAGGGAGTAGGAAAGATTATTTGAATAAATGCCCGGAGATCAGAATAACTTAATATTCTTTAACTCTTTGCACAAATTCAACGGCGATGAGTAGTCAAGAGGAGAATTTTAGGATGCATTTCACAGACAAAGTAGCATTTAGGAAAAGGTATTTTTAGCTCAATTTAGTAGCGTGGCTCTAAGGAAGTAAGCCCTTCTAATTAGCTTTCGCACCTTAACGCATAATAGAAAAGTCGTATCCAAATGAGAGCCAAGACTCTCTATTTATAGGGAGAGACTTAGGTCACAAATGACCTAGGGTTGTTCTCAGCCAGCAGTCAAGCAGGTGAGAAAAACTAGGCCGAATATCTTGAGATTTAACCTGGAGAAAGAAGGGATAAAGCCGGATAGGAGCCGATTCACGGCGACAGCTACCTGAGCATGCCTAGGGTTTCGTGCCTAGCGTGTTTCCAAGGGAGTCTCCAAGCAAAAACGCAGCATTTCACTTAAAATTCCGGGGTGGCAGGTGCTAGCCACGACGTCGTTTTTAGGGGACAAAGCTCCTAGTATTGTGTGGATTGTCTTAACACAACACTTTGATGCTAGTGACTCGTGAAATGCAACTTTTAAACTCTATCTTCAGGTCTTCAACTCCTTGTCTTATTGGGCAAAATTAAACCGAGGTATTCGAACTTGGAATTTTCCGGTGCACGCCTATGGACTTCGTTGTCTCTAAAGGATTTTCTTGGACTTGGACCGTCCGAAAGAAAAAAGGAGTTTTTGGATCGATCCAAGGCAAAAGACTATTTGGTGCTTGGAGGGTTCTTTGTAGTTTATTGGTTTCAGTCACATTAATCACGATCCGAATCCAAATCCTCAAATAGGACTCGGGATTTCATAATCGAGCTCACATAATAAAATAAAAAATTAAAGAGATAAGGGATGATAGTTTTTAGGTGTATACAGTTAGCCCCCACTTTGATCGATCTAAAAGATGAAGGGTCAAAGTAGACACTAAAGGATACTTGCCTTGATTCTTTATGAAGTTTTTTGATATTAGTTGTTGCGTAAAATCTGGAATTCGTTTTTGTTGAACCTAAACTCCGGAAGGAGGCCTGGACTTGATCATGATGCATGCGTTTTAAAGTTTAGTAAGAGGGTCCTAAGCTTGGCTTGATCAATGCCTAATGCTCAATACATTTTCAAGAGGATAGTTCACTTTTAAGTTGAAGAACTACTCTAAATGAGCAAAGGAAGGAATTTAAGCCAACTAGCTTACCGAAGGAGTGATAACAAGAGAAGAAGCGTGACTCTTAGCCTCCACCAAGTGATAATTGGGGTTCCTCTCATTCTGTGGACGCTATTCTCGTTCGAGGAAGTTGTCTTGGATAATTTTTCGGTTTTGACCTATGAGCTAGATTAGCTCTTCTCCTAGACATGTGAAGAGAAGATTTCTGGAAACCAACAAGTTTTCAAAGACAACAAAGTAAGATAGCACAAGAGCAAGGAAAGAATGCAAGAAAAGGAGTAAATGTGCAAAATGAACACATCAAGCACCCCCTTTTATAGGTCCATTCAGTCAAGCTAGCCAAGCATACAAGACAAGAGTCAAACAAGTAGTGAAAGACCAAGGGAATCCGGCAGAGCACATCGGGGCCAAGCTCGCTAAAGGTCGGCTAGCGCCGACCATGAGGCACCTTGGGGTGGCGACATATTTGCAGCCCTAGTTGGTGGCCTAGCTTGTGGAGTCGCATTAGTCATGGCATCCGACTTCTTGGCACCTTATGCACGCAAGTGAGAACTCTTGAATCCACCAATAAGCTTTTTCATATCAGATTTTTAGTCTATTTTCGACTGAGTTATTTAGATAAAACACTTAACTTTCGTTAACTCAATCATCCATTAACAAGTATGTTAGTATTAGAGGATTATTTAGCCAAGTTTTAGATACAAAAACGATCGAAAAATATTGGATTTGGTTCTCTTTTCCTGCTTTGAGTCACTTTTGTGATAAGAAAGAGCGGGATCCTATTAGGGCCATTAGTGAGCGCTTTTGGGATACTACCAACACTTTTTCCGTGTTCCGGCTTTTATGTCATGGGCTAGGATCTACGTTCAATGGTCCACAATCCATAGTATTGGCTTCTAAAGATCAGCCCTTAACCGTGTGACCCCAGTATGTCTCTTTAAGCTAAAAAATTAACCTCATAAATATGCCAAGAAATTTTTGCTCCACTTATTAGTTGGCTGCCATTGCCCACTGCTTTTGGTGGACCTTATGGGACTGCTGGCGGTGGGCGGTAGCCTTGTTTATGCACAGCTTTTACCCATTTTCTTGTTGTCTTTTATTCCTATTTGCTTGTTTCTCGATAAATCGTGTATGTGCAGGCCAATTTTCATCCTTGGACCCAACTCCAACTCCCTCCAAGTGTCACCATTGCATGGGAGTTAAGTGAAAGAAGGATCTTGTTTGAAGCTCCTTTTGGGTTTTGTTGCTATCTTGGTGAGAGGGTCGCACCTCAAATTCGGGATAACACATGGCTCCACTCATTCCGATTGATCCACCCTATACCATGTTTTACCTTCGTTCTCTTCCTCCATAAGAGCAAGGCGCTGCAACCATAGGGTATCCTTATACCTAATTTTTGAATTTGTACATATCTTATGCACACCATGCGAGTCGGATAATAACCGAACTAGTGAGTTCTCCCTTCTTTCCTTTCTTCTATATAGTTGAATTTCTTGTATGGAAATTAACTTCATCATTTGATAGCTTACTCGGAGGATATCCACATTCCTAGTCTCGATGTGGATGTTACAAAACCCGGGAATATCGACGTTACGTGAGGATTCACGAAATTCCCGAGAAAGAATGTATAAGGCATCCTTTCCCTCGAAACCGGTGAAGGGTAAGAGTTTCATGGTCTTTTTATTTAGTTCTACGCTAAAAGTATTTTACTAATGCCATTAAATGATCTATGTAGTATGATCGGGAGTAATCTCGAACCATGTCCATTAGGCTTCAATATGCTCTTTGGGGAATCCAAAATTTCCTCATCGGGAGATCTTTCCCGACTTTCCGAGTAAGTCTCTAGTTAGTGGAGTGCTAAAATTATCAAGCTTTTAGTAGGTGTGCTAATAGTTTTTCCTTCTTGTAGAGACGGCGATCTAGAGCATCTTCATCAGGAGGCTTCCTTGGTAGATGGGGAGTACACACCCAACAATCGACCAACAAGTGCCTTCCATTGGTCCATTTGAAGCGAGTACCACGGCGTGCCCATCATTAGAGTACGTCCGAGCCGGAGCTTAGCACTTCCAGGCCTAGTTCGTCTAGCGCGGGGCCCAATTTTGTTAAAGAGAGTCTAAACATCTTGCCACTTCAAGCCTTTAACCTGCATGGAAACCCAGTTTATTTCCCTCGGGCTTCTTACATCGGACCATCCTTCTCCGGTATTCTTCCTTTATTTTAAAAGCCCATTGAGTTTTCATCCTTCTCGGCTTTTTCTTAACGACCTTAGCGTCTTCGTAAAGTGGAATTTTTGTTCCGATATACTTGGATTTATCGCCGGCATGTCTTTGTATGACCACACAAAGATATCCATGAACTCTCTAAGGAGCGAAGTGAATTGCTTCTACTCTTCCGGATCCAGCGTTTTCCTTATCTTAACCTCCTGAGGTTGATCCACCGATCCTAGATTAATTATTATTGTTTCCTCTATTACTGGTGAGGGATTTTCATGATCTTCCATAGCTTTTATTAATTATTTAGGGATTTCTTGTTTATCATTAAAGGTAAAACAATTGAAAGCAAGAGGAGGCAAAGAGTAAGCGGAAAGATTCACTTTATTGAATGAAGCAATCGATACGTCGGACTCAAAAACTAAAGATACAAAATCGGGAATAACGAATTAGAAACATAACTAGATATGACAAAAGAAGAAGCCCTAGTACTAGACTCGGGAAAGGGATGCGCTCCTAAGCCGATGGCGAATTCTTAGCCCTCTTCGGCATCAATCCAAGTGATGTGCTTGAAGCCTTAGTTATCAACGTCGGTGACGAACTTGGATGGATCGAACTACCGGTGCGACATCGCTCGTGACGAGTATTGAGACGGAATTCCCTAAGTTCTTTTCTTGTCCAGTGACTATTCCTAAAGCTGTTCTCTTAGAATTATCGTAAGCTCGAAGATGGACAGATCTGTTTAGAGAATTGTTGCTCTCTAATTCCTAGCCTTCTTGCGGTTCTCCAGTGACGGACATTCACTGCTTATCCATTGTCTTCCAAAGTTGAGGGAATAAACTTGTTAATGCATGTTATAGTTAAATAAAGGGCATTGTTGTGTGCAACGCCTTCTTTCGGGGAGATCCTTTTGATGAAAGATAATAGTTCCATCCCTACCGTTAACCAATCCTACTACTTCCTCGGCGTGGTTTAAGGAGAGACCTCAATCTTACTAAGTGCATCAATCAAAGCATGCCTATGTTTCTAGGCAGCGAGATATTAGTTGCCGATTAAGATATCGACCTTTAATTTATGAAGTCGTTTAAGGGTTGGGTCTTCTTCTTTAGTAGCTTCAAGCTCTTTTGGGGCTTCCCGAGTCCGTTGTGGACCCGGGGGTGCATTGTGCCCTCTAGATCTAGTAAGGAATTTGATTATTGGACCTTTAGGTTCTCCCAAAAAGTCTTCTTATTCTAAGGGTGGTGTGTCCCGAAGTCGACGTCGTTGTCATTATCGTTAATTCTCATTCCGTAGATCCGTCACTTACCCACAACCCATGGACTTCTAGATCTAAATGAGCCAATCTAAGAAGTGGTTTGGACTCATCAACATCTTGGATAAAGTTAGACGGTTCCCACCGACCTGGAGTGGGTTCGGTGAAAATAGCCAAGGTACCACTAAAAGGATTTTGTTGTTACTTGGCTTTTGAGCAACCTTAGGTAAAGATTTCGAAACATGCTTTCTAGTTTGTTCTTGAATGTCCAACACTATTCGGTGTCGTGTCCTCGTGCACGATGGTACTTGCAAAATTTTTCCGTCGTCCTAATTTTTGGACTATTTTGCGGTTTCGATTCTCCTCTAATGGGTGGCAATTCTATTTTTCCCTTGGCCAAGAGATGGTTAAGGGCTTGAATATAGGTAATATCAATAGGAGTGTAGTCGGTACATCTATTGGGAGGATTGACATCTGCAACCCTGCTAGTATTGCATATATTGGAGGTTTTCTTATCTTTGGAATAATAATTACCTTTATACCCCGTCGTAAATTTTGTGGTCACGGTGGACAACTCTTCTTCTATTAGCAAGGCAGCATCTCTAAGGATTGATAAATCCATCATTGGCAAAAACATGAGATTTTGATTGTAATTAGGTTGGAGGTTTTTCACGATTATCCCGACTTGGTCCTTCTTCGAGGGTCAATCTACCATGTGGGCAGCCTTTGCTCTCCATCCGGTGAGGAAGTATGTGAAGTTGTCTTTCTCACCTTGTTTGATTAATTCCAAATCGCTAAGAATGACGAGCAAATCGGTGTTATAAGAGTATTGATATAGGAACTCTTTGCACGGATCAGTCCAGATTGGCAACCTTCCATGGGTCAGCTGCATTATACAACTTCACTACATCACTATCGAAAGTCCATGGGAAAATGATGTGGTAAGTGTCTTTTGAAATGTTCTTAAGACACATTTCTCCTAAGAAGTTGCGAACGTGATGATGGGGATTCTTGGAACCTTTAAACTTGATATCCGGCATGGTAAACTTTTGAGGTAGTTTACCTTTAGGGATTGAAGTGAATCCCTTATGATCAAAATAATGATTATTGAACATGGATGACTCTTTTAACATTTGTTCTATCTAATCTACACGTGGATCACGCTAAAGTTTGGATTCATGCTTAGGGGATTCAAGTTTGGGACTGTTAGGAGGAGATAAGCTAGGTAGAGGTGGAGGACCTAATCTCTCTCGTTTTCTCAAACGCTCCGCTTCTTCATCTCTCTTACTGTCCTCAATAGCTTTTATAGTAATCTTAAGATCCCTTGATATAGATACTATCTTCTCATCTTGATAATTCATCCTAGTTTCCACGCTGGATAAGTTATCATTAAGCACGAGTGAGAATGGGAGACTGCTCTCGGTGGGGTTAACTTCATTGGAAAGGAACTCTTTCTAGGTACTTGTCTTATGACGAGAGAAGATTGAACCAAGTGTGGCATGTACCGAAACTTGTCACACCAGTGTAGACCGCGAAATAGAACGTAATGTAGAATGGGGAGAAGATGTGCCATAATCCTTAGTGCAACACTCTAATCTTTTGGAGACCGGATTCCAATGGTACTCAATTGTAGTAAACCTCCCTATTCTGCGACGTAAAGGTTTAGGAGCATGTGAAAGAAGACCACTTTGGGAGGAAGGGACTTAAGCGCAAGACCTAAAGAGACTAAGAATGCTTTTATTTGGATGCACATAAAGAATGCAACGAAAATGAAGTGTATGTAATGATGTATGACTTAGTTTGGGATGATTCTATGATTTGGCTAATGCACAATGAATGATTTATCTTTAATGGAAAGATGCTTCGATCTTGTCCAGATGGCAATGCATTTCCTTAAACTTAGAATGATTTTGCTTTGCCTAAATGTGAATGCCAAAATGAATTCACCTAATATGAGATGGATTTGATTTGGCTAATGAAAATGGACTCACCTAATATGAGATGATTTAATTTGACTAAAGCAAAATGGACTAACCTAATATGAGATGAATTTAATTTACCTAATGCAAAATGGACTCACCTAATATGAAATGAATTTATTTTGGCTAATGCAAATGGAAATGTAAAATGAGAATGTAAGGTAAAACCGACTTATCAAAAGATTCATGGAACTTTGGTAAGACCGTCTTGGACCGACCGGCGGTGACTACTTAGGCTGGTAAAGAGGATTTTAGTATGACTCGAAGTGCAAATAATGGACTAACCCTATTAGGAAAAAAGGTATTTTGACTTTTGGCTAAATGAACATAATCGACTTACTCTAAGAAATTTATTAAAGTGTTTATTTGCACCCATGCAAGGGCTAATAAGCATTCCTCACCTATTCCTAATGGTTCACAGGTAAAGGAGTAAATCTAAAAGAAACACACTCATTTAAGCATGCAAATGAAGGCAAGAGACCACCTAATAGTCAAAAAGATCTATGGTCAAAGAGGTTTAGACACGATACCATACATGATGACTTATAGTCCGAGGATTTGGTCTTCCGTGTGGGGCACGACAATAGAAAAGTCCGAGTCCTCATTGCCTCTCGGTGAACCAAGCGGTTTGAACGAAGAGCTTGTGCAATGAGGGAAAAGATAGAGTTTTCGTTGGTAATCAAGCTTAGTTGGGCCCGCTCGGGATTCGAGTGGGAGCCTCATTCTAGAACGGTAAAACAGGTGGTAAAATAAATTTTTCCTTATGGTCCAAAGATAGAAATAAACTATGTTCAAAGGTTTCTAAATGCAGGATGTCTAATGCAAGCACATTTTAAAAGCATACTACTCAAGTTTTCAAGTTTCGCCTTCTTAGTAAAAAATTATATCCCCAGTGTAGGAACCAAGGCTAGAATCGAGCCTCCCCACGTACCTTGGCTTAAGAGTTTCTTTTGAAATGGGTTTGAAAATGATTTAGGATTTTTGAAGATGAATTTAATAAAGTAGGGGTTGATCATTTACTAAGATTTTCGAGTTTTATTAAGTCAAATTAAAGAGTTAAATCATATTGAATTAATTATTTTTTTATTAATTATTTTATTTTAACAATTATTTTCAGAATTCTTGGGATATTATTTCTTAACCAAGAGATATAGAATTAGGGTTTACTCAATCTCGCCATGAGGCTTTATGGCCAAACTGTGTGCAAACATCGGCTTTGACCTAAGCCCCACCTGCAGACCACTCGGCGCAGCGGCAACCTGCACCTAGTGGTAGCCGGGGCCGACCAAGGGCTAGGGCTGAGTCAATCAGCCTCGGCCTCTGGCCTGGCTTGGTAAATCCAAAAACCTTTTTTTATCTTGTAGTTAAAAAATAGTCGAGATGCAATTTGAATAGAAATAAAGCAAAAAGAGGAGTCGCCAACCGGCTTTTAAGAAAGAAAAACTAACAAAAAAAGATAAAGATTTACTCTTCCGATCTTAGTATGGGAACTAAGACCGAAAAAAGGCTAAAAGTGACTCCATCGGTTTTAGAATCGAGAATCGGATTCGGGGACGTGGGTACTAAACATACGGTAAACCCTACCGTTCCACCCGTCCAAAGATGGCCATTACTAATTTGAGTAATATACTAAAGACGTGTGCTAAACTCAAGCATTAAACATGCTAAACGAAAATAAAAGCAACCAAACATAAGTAAAGGAAAGCAATAAAGAAAGAAATAAAGATGGCTAAAAAAAAAGAGAGTTCAACAATGATGGAAGATCTTTCACCCGACCACCCAAGTTCAAGGGTTCAAACTTTTTACACTACAAGAAGATAATGGAGTGCTTTATCCAGGACAATGATGAGGAGATCTAAAACATGATTCAAAATGGCAGCTAAACACCAACGAAGATGGAAGGAACAACACCTATACCCAAGATGAAGTCCGAGTTAGCCACTCGAAGAGAATGAGAAGTACATGAATAACTTTAAGGGCATGAACACTCTAATATACGCAATCAACCCGGAAGAATACAACATAGTGTCTACCTGTCACACAACCAAAGAAGTATAGGATACACTTGGTTAAAACTTATGAAGGAAATAGCCATGTGAAGCAAGAAAAGATAAGTCGGTTTCTTTATAAGTAAGAGCTACTCACAACGGAGCCTCATTAGAACATCACTCGGATGTACATTCGCTTCACCGAGATTGTCAATAATCTCAAATCTTTGGGTATGAACACTCGGGTATGACTGACTAAGCCCTTGAATGTGTTTTGATTTCATGCATTCATCTAAATTTACGATAAAGCAAGAAGCATCCTAAAAGAAATTCATTTAACTAAGTCATATGTTTTACAATTCATCATTCCAATATGACTTATTCTTGATCGAACTCGGACTTAAGCATATTAAGATTATTTGACTAAGTTTGACCCACTAAGTCGGACTCGGACTAAAAAAGTAGAATCCGAGTTAGTTATGATAGATTGAGCAAGTCCGATCCACTCGGAACTCAGATTATGACCAACTAAGAACTCGGATTCCGGCCTACTCGTAACTCGGATTCCGACCCACTAAGTCACACTCGGACATTTATTTTGCCTACGATATTATTTGTTTAATCATGCGTAATTGTAAAATGTCTATATAACTCATATGCCCATTAAGATTGAATGATTTATTTATGAGTTTTGGCATATCCGGAATCTGAGTATATTGAATATTAAACTTGAAATATTCCAGATTAATAGATTAAGGTAATTAGTCATTAAATGCTTTATTTAGACTAATCCTTATCTAATTATGGACCAAAGTATATTTATACTTTGAGAACCATTGTGATTAATTTTTTGCAGGTTTTTCTAATGTCAATTATCTGAAGAAAAAGCAAAAACAAAAGGCTTCGACCGTTGAAGCACTCGCCGGACAAAAAGTCGGAATTTCTAGAAAAGCTCGGAACTTACCGACATCTTTGTGCATTCATTGTTTTGGGTAATATTTTATTTCAAAGTCTAACGGTCTTTTCGTTTTGCTTTTCCAATATACAAAAGTTGGAAAAAGAGTTATTAGAAGCTAGGACCAAGGCACAACGGCTATTTCAAGGTGGTCCAAAATCCGTTACAACGGCTAGTTGACTCGGACACCTTCAACGAAAGACGTTGAAGGCTCAACGGCTACCTCTTTAAGGCGAGACTATTTAGAGAAGCCTTAGCACAAGATTTCAACTGACGAAGGGAAGAAGAAGAGAGACCATATTGAACATCTTCTCTAGTATACAACTCCCAAACTATAATTCTAATATTACGAGTTGTATTCTTCCGAGTCGGTTGTATTGCAATTCTTACTAATCTTCTACTCTTTCTCTCGATTGAGTTGTAAAGGTTACCTTAACTTAGTTGTCCCAAACTGTAAAGATTACCTCGGTTTGGAAGTACCGGAGTTAGATAACGGAACTTCTAACCTTGGAAAATATTGGAGAATCCCGAGTTGATAAGGTAAGTTCAACTTGGAAAAACTAGGTCGATCGGATAAAGTAAATTTTGAGCCTGGGAAAATTGTAATAGATTTGTTTGAGAACAAATCTAGGTAGTCGTTTTCATTGTAATTGAGGATTCAATTAGTGGATTTGACTCGGTGTCCGGATTGACACTCGTCCAGTGGTTTTTTGCCCCAGGAGGGTTTCCACATATATCCGAGTTTACACTTTTCGAGTCCAATCTAGACTCGGAATTGCTTTGTAATCGGTTCCGTGCAAAAAGAGTTTGATTTTCTCAAAAATCTTCCATCACCCTATTCACCCCCTTTAGGGTGACTTAACTTCTTCAAGAGCAAGCCTTCAATTGGTATCAATGCCTAGCCTTTCAAGAGGATCTCACCATCGAAAGGTTTAAAGATCATGGCTCATCGTACTAAAGAATTCGAAGAAGGAAGATCTCTTTTGAGGCCACCCAAGTTCAAAGGCTCAAACATTGCACTTTAGAAGAAGCCGATCCAATGCTTCATCCAAGATGTTGATGAACAAGTGTAGAAGGTCATCATCAAGGGAAACTATATTCCCACAAAGCAAGAAGGTGACCAAACAGTGGCAAAACTAAAGTCAAAATACACCACCGAAGAGAAGGAAAGGTACAGGAAGAACATCGGAGCTATGAACATCCTTCTATGTGCCATAGATGCTTTGGAGTACAATAGAGTCTTATCTTGTGACATAGCTAAGGAGGTGTGGGACACCTAGGTGATAACATATGAAGGAACAAGCCAACCGAGACAAACTAAGATCGATCAATATCTCCACAAGTATGAGCTATTCAAAATAGAAGAAGCTCGAGCATCATCGAGATGTATATCCGATTCACAGAGATTGTTAATAATCTCAAATCTCTCGGTAAGAAGATGCCTAATTAAGAAGTTGTTAGAAAACTTCGAGGAGCCTACCAAAGAAGAAATGGGGTCCAAAGGTGACTGCAATAAAGAAGCACAGGACCTCAGCAAAGCTGAAGTTAGATGAGCTCATAGGAAAACTTCGACCCTACATCTCCAAGAGGAGGATTCCGAGGATAGCCCAAGAAGAAACATTGCTCTAAAAGCCTTAGAAGAAGCTGAACTAAGTTCATGTAGTTCCGACTCGAAGAGGACCCAATAGAGCAAATTGCAAAAGGCTTCAAGAAGATGATGAAGCATCGGATATTAAAAAGAAGCCTAAATCCGAGGTCCTCATACGAGAAAGAAAAGGTAAACTCTCTCATCATCTCAATTCTTTTTCTACTAATTATTTCAGGTGTTTTAAGTGTGGTAACAAGGAACACACCATCAAATATTGCCCGTAAAAGAAGAGAGATTACAAAAGAAGAAGACCATTACTTATAGTAAAGATGAGTCGAGAGGAAGAAGGAGACTCATCCGACTCGGACATAGAGGATGAGTCCCAGTGTCTAATGGCAATGACTCGACTTAGACAGAGAAACCGAATCAGAAAAATACTCATTTAATGTTTAGGAAAATGATCCTCAAGAGGTAACCAATTACTATCTTACATTTTCTAAGATAGATCTTGCAAAGTAAATTTTTTCTTTAGAGGAAAAGTCTAACTCGATTCTTCCTCTTTTAAGAAAAACTTGAGTCTCTTAAAACCGAGAACAATTTTCTAAAAATGATCTAGAAAACCGAGACTCAGTTTAAAGGTACTTGAGACTAGCTCACATGATAATGAGACTGAGTCCGAGTGTCTTAGATCCGAGAATGAGCTTTTAAAGAAAAAGTTAGATGAGTCTCAAAAGTTGATTTTAGAACTCACTCAAGGTCGAAAAACCTTGATCTCCTTCTTGGTTCTCAGTGTGTTTCCTTTCGAAAAGAAGGTTTGGATTTTAATTTTAAAAAGGAGGGTAACTCCTATAAAGATCCTTTTAAGAAGGATTCTCGGAAAAATCTTTTCAAAAATTCCGAGTCCAGTTCAACTCACACAAGTAAGAAAGAGAACTGAGCTTGGAAATGTTTGTCAAGAGATGTCTGCTCGGACTTTTTACAAAAGCAAAGATTTTAACAAACCTCAAACTTTGTTTTCAAAAAGGAAGACTCGGAATCGGACCCTTTCAAAACTTATTCAAATTTGGGTTCCCAAAGTGCCCTTCCTCCAAAACTAACCTCGGTAAGAATAGTTACTGGGATCGTTAGAGGAAGTAAGAAGGGTTAGTTTGTTTTTTTTTTTACAGGTACACTACAAAGCAAAGGAAGACTCGGGTCCGACCCTCGAGAGAGTGCTAAAAATTTTAACTTGGTAAGTCGGAGATTTGGAAAAGCACTCGGGTAAAAGTCTAGTCATCTCCTTGATAATATCATTCCAAGACATCAACTAAGGTATGATTGACCTTACTTATCATTACATTCAATGGTATCTATATTTGTTCTATTCAAAATCTCGTTCTCTCCTTGTTTATTTTTGATGAAATGCATTAGGGGAGAGAATAATGAACTTTGTAGATTCATCTGCTTAGGGGAGTTCAATGGTTTAGGGGAGCGAATTTTGAAAGTTTCACAAATTTAAAATGCTCCTTATGTCATTTTAATTATGCTCGATAATTATGATGAATTTCTTTGAGTCATTATTTAGTTGAATGCCTTTCATCAAAAAGGGGAGATTGAAGACTCGGGTATGACTAAGTAAGCCCTTGAATGTGTTTTGATTTCATGCATTCATCTAAATTTAGGATAAAGCAAGAAGCATCCTAAAAGAAATTCATTTAACTAAGTCATATGCTTTACAAATCATCATTTCAATATGACTTATTCTTAACCGAACTCGGACTTAAGTATATTAAGATTATCTAACTAAGTCCGACCCACTAAGTCGGACTCGGACTCGTAAAGTAGAATCCGAGTTAGTTATGACAGACCGAGTAAGTATGACCCACTCGGAACTCAGATTTTGACCAACTCGGACCCACTCGGATTTTGACCCACTCGGAACTCGGATTCGACCCACTCGGAACTCGGATTCCGACCCACTAAGTCACACTCGGACATTTAGTTTGCCTACGATATTATATGTTTAATCTCGCGTAATTGTAAAATGTCTATATAACTCATGTGCCCATTAAGATTGAATGATTTATTTATGAGTTTTGGCATATTTGGAATCTGAGTATATTGAATATTAGACTTGAAATATTCCGATTAATAGATTAAGGTAATTAGTTATTAAATGCTTTATTTAGACTAATCCTTATCTAATTATGGACCAAAGCATATTTATACTTTGAGAACCATTGTGCTTAATGTTTTTGCAGGTTTTTGTAATGTCAATTATCTGAAGAAAAAGTAAAAACAAAAGGCTTCGACCGTTAAAGCACCGCCGGACAAAAAGTCGGAATTTCTAGAAAAGCTCGTAACTTAATGATAGCCTTGTCTATTACTTGTTTTGGGTAATATTTTATTTCGAGTTTAATGGTCTTTTCATTTTGCTTTTCCAGTTTATAAAAGTTGGAATAAAAGTTGTTGGAAGCTAGGACCAAGGCACAACGGCTATTTCAAGGTAGTCTAAAAATATGAGTGACTTAGACTATCCGTTACAACGGCTAGTTGACTCAGGCAGTACTGCAACATAAAGACGTTAGAGGCTCAACGGCTATCTCTTCAAGGCGAGACTATTTATAGAAGCCTTAACATAAGATTTCAACCGACGAAGGGAAGAAAAAGAGAGACCATATTGAACATATTCTCTAGTATATAACTCCCAAACTCGTAATTCTAATATTCCGAGTTGTATTCTTCGAGTCGGTTGTATTGCAATTCTTACTACTCTTCTACTCTTTCTCTCTTACTGAGTTGTAAAGGTTACCTCAACTCGGTTGTCCCAAACTGTAAAGGTTACCTCGGTTTGGAAGTACCAGGTTAGATAACGGAACTTCTAACCTTGGAAAATATTGGAGGATCCCGAGTTGATAGGGTAAGTTCAACTTGGAAGTACTAGGTCGATCGGATAAGGTAAATTTTGAGCCTGGGAAAATTATAATAGATTTGTTTGAGAACAAATCTAGGTAGTTATATTCATTGTAATTGAGGATTCAATTAATGGATTTGACTACGTGTCCGGATTGACACTGTCCGTGGTTTTCTCGCCCCGGGAGGGTTTCCATGTATATCCGAGTTTACACTTTTTAAGTCCAATCGAGACTCATAATTTGCTTCGTAATCGGTTACGTGCAAAAAGAGTTTGATTTTCTCAAAAATCTTCCATCACCCTATTCACCCCCTCTAGGGTGACTTAACTTCTCCAAGAGCAAGCCTTCGGTGGTAAAAAGATGACTCGTGAAGAAGTTATAAGAAAAATCGTAAGGAGTCTACCTAAGAGAAGATGGGGTCCCAAGATGATAGCAATAGAGAAAGCTCAAGATCTCTATAAGATGAAGCCGGATGAGCTCATTGCGAAGCTACTTACTCATGAGCTGCACCTAGAAGAATTGGAAGTTGAGGTCAACACCGGAAGAAACATTGCAGTCAAGGCCTCGGAAGAAAGACGCTCATATTCTAAAAAAGATCCCATGGCACTCATAGCTCGAGGTTTTAAGAAGATGATGAAATATAAAAAGTGGCAAAAGAGGCCAAAGCAGGAGTTCTAAGGGAAAGACAAGAAAGGTAAATGCTCATCCTCTTCCAATTTGTCTTTAACTAAGAACTCCGGTTGTTTTTTTTAATGTCGCAGACAAGGAGCACATAGTCAAGGACTACCCACAGAGAAAGAAGGACAGAAAAAAAAAGAAAAAGGCTATGGTGGCTACCTGGAGTGATGATGATTCAGAAAAAGATGACGATTCCGATGACTTAAAGTATCTAATGGCACTATCGGACTTAGAAGTCTGGATCCGAGTCGGATAGTGATGAATCGAATGCTAAACCTCTCTAGGAAATATCGCCTGGTTTAGTCAATTTTGGATGCTGATTGCATTATTTTTAGGTCATTTTGTGACCTAGCTTTTCTCTATAAATAAAGGGCCTAACCCCTCACTACTTTGGTAGAGGTCATTAACCTACCTACATGCTCGCTAAAATTAGGTTAAGAGCCGTTGAACGCTACATTGATATTATGATCTCCTAGCTCATTTTTATCTAATCATTACTCCACCAAGCATGTCATCATTCTCCTACACTACTCTATTATGACATATTCCATAAAAATCCTTCTTCGGTTTTATTCATCCACCGTCATGCTTCTAGATCCGTTCGAGATTCAAGATCGGTGATGGGACAACCTAAGGGCGAACATTTCATTCTCAATCCCAATTACGCTTATTTAATTTATGTTTTTTTATCGGCTTTCCGTATTGTGGACAAAGATGTAATCATGTTTAATTCCTCCTTGCCCACTGCAATTTTTTCTTTCTCGCTTTCTTTTTCGCTTTCCTTTCTTTGCTTGCTTAATACTTCCCTATCTCGCTATTTATTGCTTTCCCAGCATGTTTGGTTGATTTAATTTTTACACTTAGTATGTTGTATGTGAAGGTTTTCTCTTAGAGAGTCTTAGTCACCCTAGGGGGTGAATAGGGTGATGAGGAAATTTTAACAAACTTAGAAACTTTAAGCTTGAAAAGAATGAACAAGATAATCTCACTCTAAATTGGACTCGGAAAAGTGTATACTCGGAGTTACGTGGAAACCCTCATGGGGCAGAAAACCACTGGACGAGTGCTAATCCAAGCACCAAGTCAAATCCACTATTTTGAATCCTTAAAATACAACAGATCGACTCAACCGAATTGCTCCCTTAGACAATTCCTTACAAAGTTTTCCTAGACTCGAAATTCCCTTATCTCGATCTAGTACTTCCTAACCGAGGTAACCTTTACAGCTAGGGACAACCGAGCTACGTTAACCTTTACAGCTCAGTCAAGGGACCTTACTCAGAAAGTAAGAAGAGTATGTGATCGATTACAAGACTTTACAACTCAGTAAAGTATTAAGTACGGACTTGGATTTGTTAGAAGAAGATTGAATAAGTATTGTACTAAGATATATAGTTTCAGCAATGTGTTGAGCAATCTTCAAGTCTTGTGAAGTGGCTTCTATTTATAGATGACCAAGTAGATTGGCCGTTGTGTCTCGATTCCGAACGAAGTCTTTACTAGGCATTATAACGGCTCTTACGAGTCGCTAAGACAAGATCCGTTGACATGTGAATGTTGTGGAACGGCTCTTGGCTTCGAAGGTGCTCCAATAAACTGGTTATCTCTGAAAAATAAGGTGGAAACCACCGTTGAACTTAGCTTTGATGTTTTCCAGCTTTGGAAACAGACAACCCCGACACGATTGTTCGAGCCTTGTTCGAAGTGGATAAGCCTTGTCTCGCTGGTGATTGACAAGCATGAAGCCGGTTACTTTTATAATTTAAAAATGAGATAACCTCGTTTAGATAACATACAATAGTAAACCACTTTGGTTCTCAAAGTATAAAATACTTTGGTCCAAGATTAGGCATAGATAATTATTTAATTAAGACAATTAAGTTCGTGATTGTCTTAGGCCTAGAAGAATGGAATTTTCTGAGTGTGATATTCAATATAATCATATTCCATTAGAGTCGATCCTAAGAAAGGTCAAGTTGAAAGAGTGAAAACATCAAAGTATAAGGACTTGATTTGGACAAATAATTCTAAAACAAGCAAACCGACTTAGAAAAAGAATTAACGAGTGTAATTAACTTTGTGTTGAAATATGCAGTCAAAACTCGGATAAAAAGTGTTAGAGAGATTACTTGAGCATGCGATATATGTGAGTGTTGTCTCGAGTGTGTCGAAGCACTAATGTAGAAGATATACAATAATGTGTTTTCCGAGTCGAGTCATAAACGAATGAAAACTTATACAAGAGTTTCTATAATACTCGGAATGACTTGTAATCAAAACTTAGGGAGGATGAGGTTTATACTTGAGTCTTCATATAGTACTCAAAATGGTTTAGATTTAGAGTCCGAGTCATCAATCTCCCGTTTTTTATGAAAGGAATTCCACACTCGGATAGAAACCTTGTTAGTAAAAATAGACATGAGTTTTCATTCTCACTTAGTGAAGTATTTCGGACTAAGAAAAAGCATTTCAAATACTATCACTACTTAGACCATTTATACGGATAACACATTTAACAAAGAAAAATTTGCACAGGTATATCGTAGCATAACAAGAAAATATGAACAGATATATCGAAGCGAGAAATAAATAATAAGAGATCAAACTCGTAAAGAGTTAACTCGGAAAGAATTCTCGCTTAAAGAAAGAAAATTCATTCATATATACACAAAAGACAAAAAATACAAGAAAGAGGGTGAGCTCCTCCTAAACATAACAACATCAATTTTTCTAACTTTTTCCCTCTTGCATTTCATCAAAAAAAAAAATAGGGAAGAAAACATCAAAAAGATACAGTTGATGTTGGACAAAAAAACTAAAGAAAAGAAATTAAGATGGCGGTGCTGGGGATGCTGTGTGTACCGAGGTGGATGAGCATGTAGTGCGCCGGCGCTTATAGGCTTGGGATGACGTCGAAGACCGTGGCGGCGGCAACACCGGGATTTAAGGGTTTGGTTCGGCTTTGACTGGTCGAAGTAGAACTAAGTCATCTAGAGGCTCATCCTCCTGGAATACCGCGGAGAGAGGTGCTTCTTCAAATTTGACCGCTGTGGACTAACGTCTGCAGGGTCTTCTAACCCACTTAGACCGTTGTCCGAGCCGATTAGCTTTGGTTCAGGTACTTTGGCACCTTGTCCCTCTTGTTGAGCGGCTTCCTCCTTCTTTTCTTCTTTTTCTTCCTCCTTCTCCTCTTCCTCCTTCTCTTCCTCCTTCTCCTCGGTGTCACGGGCCGCTCCGGAACATTCCGTAATTTTGTAGATTTCTCTCTACTACTCCACAATGTTCCATAATTTTCCCTAAGGTTCTACAATTGTATGGAAACTTAGATAGTAGTGTAGAAGGTTCTAGAGAATTAATCTAGGCCATAGCATTAAATAGATCTCTACCGTCCATTGAGGAGGTGGGCAAGTATAAATACCCCCAAGGGGCTCATTTGTAATTAACTCATCCAACCATCAATTCTAAGAGTTCAATACAAAGCATTCTCCCAAACTCGCTCTCTAAGTGTCCTTATTTACTTAACTTTCTCTCTCAGCTTAAGTTATGCATCGCCGAGGCTTACTAGCAAGCTTACAAAAGGGTCTCGAGTCTAGTTTGCTAGCGCCCCACGGATACTAAGTCATAGTAAATTATCGTCCCGTGACATCAGGTTGAGCCGCTTTAGTCTCAACTTCAACTTCTTCTTCTTCTTCTTCCGCCTCTGCGGAGGGGGACTTGGCAGCGCTCAAGGACTACATAGATGTTTTTGAGCTATCGGGGTCCTGAGCAGCCTTGGATCTCTTTTCTTCAAGGATCTAAAGTTGCTTTTGTTGCTCCTTGATTAGTCCCTTCATCTCGAGGAGCGAGATCCCGGTGCTCCGGATTCGAGACTAAGCCGTCTTCCGGTTTATGACCATGCTCGAAGGACGTGTTTGTAGGAGCGGAGAGTGGCCCAATATTCTTCGATCACATAAGAGATCTTGTCTATTAGGACCGAAGACAAGGCAGCAGAGGCCGTAGGAGGTGGTTCTAAGGTGGATGCACCACCAGGTGGTGGAGGGAGAGATAGGGGAGTCTCGAGTCCGAGTCCGAGTCTTAGGAGGGGGTGAAGGGGGCTTAAGTTATGACCTATGGACCCAAACACCAAGCTTGATCTCCCGGTACCCGTATCCCGAAGTTCCTTCCTGCCCACTATAATGGTAGCCTTAGACACTGCGTTTGGGTCCGAGGGGAGCGGAACCGTAAACTACTTGAAAACCACAGTTTAGAGGGCTCCAAAGGGAAAAGGAGAGGATTTTTAGATTGAGCTGGCACAGTGGCCATTTGCTCAAGAATGGCCGGGAAGAGGTCTACATCATAACCCTCAAGGATATCAAATAGAGCTTTGAGAATCTTAGAATTAGGATTCTCTTTACTCGAGTGATGAGAGAAGAAAGTTCTCATCGAAGAAAGCAAAGCGATCTAACCTTAGTCTTCATCCGAGTCACCGAGAAATTCTTTCGTGACTCGGGGACTTCCTTGGCATATGTTTCGAAAAACTCATCCGCAATCTCGTTGAAAGGGATGGGATTCCAATTGAGAAAGAGAGAGGAGACTTTGAAAATATGATGAAGGAGGGAAAGGTTGATGCGCACAACTATGTCTCGAACTCGTGAGGTGATGATTTTCTCAAAGCAAGACAAGTTAGGCTAGAACTCAAGCAACGAGTTTTGGGTAAATAAACTCACCGAAGCGAGAAAGTTATAAACTCCAAGTGGTTTTGATGTGAGCCAACCACGGAAACGATGTGGTTGGAAAGAACATGTCATCCAACAAGAGATGTTGGGTGACGAAAATTTTTGAGGGGTTAGAGGTACCCTCTTGTATTTATTTGGTTCGCGGTTTCTTGGTGGCAGACCCTAGAAAATCTTGGGCGAAACCTCTTTTAGGCATGGCTAAAGATTTTAGAGTAAGAGAGAGAGTGAGCTCGAAGGTTTGCTCTTGGAGAGGCTAAGTCACCCTAGAGGGGGTGAATAGGGTGATGATGAAATTTGCTTGAAATTTAAAATTGATATGACTATGAGGTGAGTGGGAGTCAAGGATGAACTTAGAAAAGCACCGGCTCGAGTTCGAGTAAAGAATGAAGAAACAGATTAAACAGAACTTTAAAACTGTCCGAGTCTAGAATGCACTTAGAAAAGTGATAACTCGGAAAGTACGTGGAAACCCTCCTGGGGCAGAAAACCACGGACCGTGCTAATCCAAGCACGAAGTCAAATCCACTATTTTGAGTCCATAAAATACAGTAGATCGACTCAACCCAAGTTACTCCCTTACACAACTCCTTACAAGTTTTTCCTAAATTAGAAATTCTCTTATCTCGATCTAGTACTTCCTAACCGAGATAACCCTTACGAGTTAGGGACAACCGAGTTGAGTTAACCCTTACAGCTCAATCAAGGGACCTTTCTCGGAAAGTAAGAAAGAGAGTTTGTAATCGAGTACAAGACCTTACAACTCGGAGAAATATTAAACACAAAATTGGCGTTGTAAGTAGAAGATTGAGAATGAATACAATGACTTTTGCTCAAGTATGTGTATTAACAATTGGTTCAGCAATCTTCAAGTCTTGAAAGATGGCTTCTATTTATAGATGACCAAGCAGCTTAGCCGTTGTGTCCATCTGCCGACTAGAAGTCCTTTGTGACCGTTGTAATGGAATTTCCGAGTCACTAAGAAAATATCCGTTGAGATATGAACGTTGGGCAACGGCTCTCGACTCCTTTGGAAGTCTCAAAACCATTGGTGGTGTCTTGAAAAGTAAGGTGGAAACCACCGTTGAGCTTAGTGTTGCAGATTTCCAGCTTTGGAAATAGACAACCCGAACACGATGTCTAGGGCTAGGTCGAGGTGGAAAAAGCCTTATCTACTCGCGATTTGACGTTTTGAAGCCAGGTTACTTTTGTAATTCAAAAATAGGATAGTCTTGTTTGAATAACCTACAAAAGTAAATAAATTTGGTTCTCAAAGTATAAAATACTTCGGTCCAATATTAGACACGGATAATAACATAATTAAGATAATTAAGTGATTAATTATCCGAGTCGAAAAAGGAATGGAATTTTACGAGTCTAATATGCATGATACTCAAATTCCATCTTAGTCGGTCTAGAATATAATCAAGTCAAAAGGAGAAAATCGAGTAGACAAACTTTATCTAGACTAAACAAAGTTCAAACAAGATATGCTGACTTAGAATAGTGAATTAACAATATAATTCCCGGAACACGAAGTCGGACTCGAGTTAATGCTCGTGAAAGAAAGTGTTTGAACATGCGATATACCTGAGTGTTGAGTGACTCGGAACCGAGTGTGAAGTGGCATGTAGAAGTATGCTTTCCGAGTCGGTCGAATCAAGCATAAACATATACAGTAGTTTCTATAACACTCAGAGAAAATGCTATATCACTCGGAAAAGTTTCTAAGGCACATGGAATGACTTGAAATCAAAACCCTATAAGAGATGAAGTCTTATACCCGATTCCTTGATGGAACTTAGAAAAGTGTAAGTATAAAGTCCGAGTCTTCAATCTCCCCTTTTGATGAAAGGCATTCCATACTTAGATAAAAACTTTGTTAGTGATATAAATCTGATTTTGCAATCTTGCTCCGAAAATAACTTGAGATTTCATAGCTATCGGAGCAAGAAAATAAATAAATCCAGAGATAAACACAAGCAATGATTGAAGCAACGATTATTAATGAAATGCATTACTTCATTAAAGTCAAAGAAAATATTTACAGAGGGTGAGAGAGACTCTCCCTAAATAATACAACAAATTTTTCTAACTATTCTCCCCCTTGCCTTTCAGTAAAAAAACAAATAAAATGGCAAGAATACAACAAGGAAGTACATATTTGATGTCCGGACAAAAGAGAAAAACATAAAATATTGTAAATAAGTAAAATTAAGAAACTAAGGAGGGGATAGAGCGATGCTGGGTTGAGGAGGAAGGACGAGTTGTGCGTCTGCGCCGATAAGATTTTGACGATGTGCTTGAGTGCGGCGGAGGAAATACAGGAATCTCTCGGCATCGGCTCGGTTCCGAGTGGCTAGCCCAAAACTAGGTCGTCCGGAGGCTCGTCCTCTTGGAACTCAACGACCGGAGACGTGTGCTCGGGCCGACCTACCGCCGACCGACCATGGGCAGCGAGGTCTTCTAACCCACTCAGGCTGCCATGCGAGCCGATCACTTCGGTTGTACATCGGAGCACCCGGTCCCTCGATTCTGCTCGCTGGTACTTCTTTATCTTGCTCTTCTTGCTTAGAAGGAGCTACCTTAGCCACGAGCTCCTCTCGCTTCTTCTCCTTCTTCTTCTTCCTCTCCTCCGTCCGAGGAGGACTTGGCGAGGCTCGAGGATTCCTCATAAGTGTCCGACTCACCTTGATCCCGAGCTGCCTTGGATCTTCTCTCCTGAAGGAGCTCGAGAAGCTCTCTTTGCTCCTTAACTGAGCCTTCATCTCAAGGAGCACGTCCCGCTGCTCTCGAATTTGAGATTGGGCGGCTTTACGGTTGGTAGTCATAGACTGGAAGACGAGTCTTGAATGATCGGAGAATTTCCTTGAGTTCCAAGGACACAGTGGAGATTTTGTCCATGAATGCGATGGACAAAATGGAAGAAAGAGATTTAGAAACACCCGAGGTGGAGGCACCACCAGAGTTGAGCGAGGAAGAGAAAGAGGCGCTTCGGTCCGAGTCCGAGCGGGAAGAGAAAGACGAGCTTCGACTTTAGTTGGGTCACAAAAAGTTTTTGCGTGACCTAGGGAACTCTTTGGCATACTTCTCAAAGAAGTCGTCAACGACCTCATTGAAAGTATTGGGTTGTTATTCAAGAAAAGGGAAGATACTTTGAATAGACGATGGAGGAGGGAAGTATTGATTCAAACAATGAACGTTACGAACTCCGGAAGTTAGAATACCCTCGGAGCCGGAAAGGTGAGTGTAAAACTCGGAGACGAGTTTAGGATACATGAACTCGCTGAAATAAAGAAAGTTGTAGACCCTAGTCGATTGTATGTGAGGCAACCACGAAAATTTTGTGGTTGGGAAGAATTTATCATCCAGCATGCAAGGTGCTTGGATGACAAGAGGTTTTGAATTTGAGGGGCCTTCATAGCTTTTTGTGCGGGGTTTCTTGGTGGCGAGCCAAGAAAATTAGGGTGAGAACCTCTTTTCAACATTTTGATGGAGAAAAGAGAGAATAGATAAGCTTTAGAGAGAGGAGGAGAAAAGAGCTCGAAGAGAGGGAAAGAGAAAAATAAAAGAGTAGAAGAAGAAAGAGTTTGAGAGCAACAAAGCTTGCTTGAGATGTTCTTCACGAAGCTTGAGATCACCGGGTGTCACTTTAATCACAGAGAGCTTGTTCACGAAGATTTGATTTCAAGAGAAAGAGTAAGCAAAGAGTAAAGTAACGAAATGAAGGAGAATAGGCGTTATTTATAAGAAAATAATCGTCCTTCGATATCCGTTCGACTCACCTCTTTCGATCGTCACCTCGGACCGGTGTGACTGTTCTCTTCTTTAACGGTTAGAATTCTAGCGGTTGTCTCCCAACGGCTAGTTGTCCGATCACGGTGCGCGAGAGAGAGAGAAAAAGAAAGATTTTGAAAATAAATTCGAAATTCTCCACTTGTCTAGAGATGATTTCGAAGTTTGATGTCCATTTTCTCAAAGTCTCGAGTCCGACTTAGCTAAGTTTTGAGTGACTCGAAACTAGAAATAGATAATAACTATCGGCTCGGTATCACTGGATCAATCGAACTAATGGTTATTAAAGAATCGTAAGCACATATCACATAATCATGCAATGAGATTTTTACATAGAAAACACATAATTATGCATCTAACATACCAAGCTCATTCCTAATGAAGCAAAACTGATCCTCGCTAAGTGGCTTAGTAAAGATATCAGCTAATTGAAGATTGGTAGGAATGAATTCGAGTTCAATATTACCTTTCTCATAATGGTCTCTTAAGAAATGAGACTTGACCTCAATGTGTTTCGTCTTTGAGTGCCTGAACCTGGATTTTTGGTGATGTTCATTGCACTCGATTGTCACACTTGATTGGAACTAATTTGAAAGAAAGTCAAAGATCTCTCAAGTGTTGCTTTATCTATAAAATCTGAGCAAAGCATGCTCCAGCTGCAATATACTCAGCCTCGGCAGTTGATAGAGCTACTGAGTTTTGCTTCTTCGAGTGCCAAGATATTAAGGATTGACCCGAAATTAGCAAGCGCCTAAGGTGCTCTTTCTATCAACTTTGTACTCAGCGTAATCAGCATCTAAGTATCCAGGTGAGAGTTAGTTACGAGTCTCCGGAGTACCATTGACCTAAATTCTAAGTCCCTACAAGATATCTCGAATATTCTCTTCACCGCAGGTGAGATGTGATTCTTTTGGATTAACTTGGAATCTTGCACATAGACAGACACTAAACATTATACCCGGCCTACTTGGAAGTTAGATATAGCAAAGATCCAATCATACCTCGATACAACTTCGATCTATTGCTTTACCTTTTCAGTCCGAGCCCGGTTTTATGCTACTCGCTCATAGGTGTTCGCTGCATGCTTCGCATCTTGAAGTTTATACTTTTCAGCGAGCTCCTTGGTGTACTTTGATTGATGGACATAGATTCCCTCTTTGTCTTGCTTGATTTGTAGACCACGGAAGAAATTGAGTTCTCCCATCATACTCATTTGAAATTTATGTCTCATTAACTCGAAAAATCTCGACACGTAATTTCATTAGTAGCTCCAAAAATTATGTCATCAACATATATCCGAGCGATGAGGAAGTCGTTCCGCTTGGTTTTTATAAAAAGATTTTTATCAATCTGACCTCTTCTAAAATTACTTTGAACCAAGAAATTGCTCAGTCTTTCATACCAAGCTCCGGGAGCTTGTTTAAGACCATAAAGAGCTTTCGGAGTTTCAAAACATGATTTGGAAAATCGACTTTTCAAATCCAGGGGTCGCTCAACATAGACTTCCTCTTCAATTAAACCATTAATAAATGCGCACTTAACATCCATTTGATATAACTTGATATTCATGCTAGATGCAAGTGCCAACAGGATTCTAATGGCTTCAATTCGGCTACAGTGCAAAGGTTTCCCCACAATCAATCCCTTCTTCCTCATTGTAACCTTGAGCCACAAGTCTAGCCTTGTTTCGACTACTAACCCACCTTCATCCAGTTTGTTCTTGAAAAAACCATTTGGTACCTATGACTGGGTGGTCGGAAGGTCGTTTGGTCGGAGTCCGGACTTGGTTTCTTTCGAATAGATTGAGTTCCTCTTGTATGGCCTCTACCCATTCAGGTTCATTTAAGGCCTCTATTGCATTTTTAGGTTCGATTAATGAAATGAATGCAATGAATGCACATAGATTCTAAAGAGAGGAACGAGTTCTTACCCCACTCTTGATATCGGATAATATGTTTTCTAGTTGATGACTAGAAGCATACTTGAATGCTCTACCTGTTCTCCGGTTCACCGGATCTGTAGGCTGAATTGGTTGATCTTCAAAAGTTTGTTCCGAGTGAGCCTCGTTCATCAATTTGTCGTTCGAGCATTCCGAGCGGGTTCTTGAGTTGTCTCATTCCGAGTCATATTGTTCTAAGTCACTTCATTCCGAGCTGGTTGGGTTTGATTCTCGATAGGCACAGTTTCATAAAGGTCATCATCTCTGCTGAGCTTCAGTGTCCGAGAATGATGATTCACTTGGCTTTTCCTGTTCAATCTCATCAAACACAACGTGGATGCTTTCTTCCACTTTGTTAGTTCTCTTATTGAACATGCGATAAGCTTTACTTGTGAGATGAATGACCCAAAAATATTCGCTAACTGAAATTTTGTAGTAATGAATTCAAGTTCAATATCACCTTTCTCGAATGGTCTCTCGAAAATTATACCGACCTCAATATGCTTTGTCCTTGAGTGCTGAACTCGGATACTTAGTAATGCCGATTACAGTCCGATTATCACACTTGATTGGGATAGATTTGAAAGAAAGTGCAAGATCCTTCAAGTGTTGCTTGATCCATAGAATCCGAGCACAGCATGCTCCATCCGCAATGTACGCAGCTTTAGCGAGTTGATAGAGTAACCGAGTTCCGCTTCTTTGAGTGCTAAGATATAAGGGATTAACCCAAAACCGGCATGCTCCTGATGTGCTCTTTCTATCAACCTTGTATCCAACATAGTCGGCATCCGAGTATCCAAGTGAGGGTCGGTTCCGAGTCTCTTGAGAACCATATACTAAGAGTCTAAGTACCTGCAAGATATCTAAAAATTCTCTTCACCGTAGTGAGATGTGATTCTTTTGGATTAGCTTAAAATCTTGCACATAGACATACACTAAACATGATGTCCGGCCTACTTGGATGTGAGATATAGTGGAGATCCAATCATACCTCGGTAAAGTTTTTGATCTACTCGCTTTACCTTGTTCGTCCGAGTCCAGTTTCCTACTGCTACTCATTGGTGTTGCTGCATGTTTTGCATCTATATCTTGTCCGATTTAATTGAAGATTTGCTCTTGGAGAGTCTTAGTCACCCTAGAGGGGTTTGAATAGGGTGATGGGGAAATTTTAACAAACTTAAAAACTTTAAACTTGAAAACAATGAACAAGATAATCGACTCTAAATTAGACTTAGAAAAGTGTACACTCGAGTTATGTGGAAACCCTTCTAGGGCGAGAAAACCACTATTTTGAATCCTCAAAATACAATGGACTAACTCAACCAGAATTGCTTCCTTAGACAATTCCTTACAAAGTTGTCCTAAACTCGAAGTTCCCTTATCCGATTTAGTACTTTCTAACAGACGTAACCTTTACGATTAGGGACAACCGAGCTGAGTTAACCTCTATAGCTCAGTCAAGGGACCTTACTCGAAAGTAAGAAGAGTATGTGACTGATTACAAGAACTCAGTAAAGTATTAAGTATAGACTTTGAGTTGTAAGAAGATGATTGAATGAGTATTTTACTAAGAGATATAGTTTCATCAATGTGTTTAGCAATCTTCAAATCTTGTGAAGTGGCTTCTATTTATAGATGACCAAGCAGGTTGGCTGTTGTGTCTTGGTTCCGAACGAAGTCTTTATCGGCCGTTGTAACGGCTCTTCTAAATTTTTCCTTCACTTTTAACTATTCCAAAATTTGTCCAAATGTAAGACAACTGAAAGGAATGTCATATGTGTTGAAATGTTGTCTTAATTTATTAAGGATTCGTTCTCCAAATAGTTTAGGTAGGCCAGCAATGATTCTTTCTTTCAAAAAATTTGGGTTCCGTCTTCATGCTTAAGGACATTAGTAAGGAAGATGTCTTTATACCACCTATAATCACTTAATGTTGGACATCTAAGGTTAATGAGGACAGATTTTGCGATTGCTTGTCCTTCATTTCGGTTGCCAATGAAATGAAGAGTAATAATATGAATTAAAAGTTCATAACCATCTTCTTCATCTCTTTCTATCCAATTTTTTTGTTTGATTTTTGTAGTGTGATTCAAGATTGAAGTTGTTTTTCGTGGGTCATGAAGTTATCCCACCAATTCTTAAGTTGTCCTGTAAAACCTAGAGCAAGTGCCTGAGACAACATCTTTAGCAAGTATATCTTTTTGATTTGTAAGCAACGACTACCATACCCATTTCTTGTAATGTGGATAGAATTTCATGTCCGGATTTACCATCTATATTCCATTCATAAATAGAATTTCCATCATAATGTCCTACTAAAAATTCTCCTCTTTCTTCATATTGAATGTCCGGAGGAGTGGGCTTAGGGTAATAATTTTTAGTTTTGGAATTTCTCTACGAGTTAATTTTGTTTATTGAAGGCTGCTCATTATCCTCTTCGAAATGTTTTGGAAGGTCTTAATTACAAATAACTCATTATCCGAATCCGATTCAGACGAGGAACAAAACTCATTAATTTGAAGTTGGCTAGTATTATCAAGACAACTAATCGATTTGCCTTTAAAAGCAATGTCAATATCTTTTATTTAGTTAGATATGCTATCTAGAAGACTATCATTAGAATTTAAAGCAACTTTAACAAGAGATTCTTCATTTTCTTTGGGAATGAAGGTTTGCTCGAGGAGAGTCCGAGTCACCCTAGGGGGTGAATAGGGTGATAGAAAAATTCTTCGTGAAATCACTCACTTTTGCGCGAAAAGAGACAAAGACAGGTTCCGAGTCTATTAACAAGGTCGAAAAGATTGGACTCGAAAGCAATGAATCGGAAGGAACAAGAGTAGTAAAGCTATCTCGAGTCTAGAATGAACTCGGAAAGTTAACACTTAGATTTTACGTGGAAACCCTCCCGGGGAAGAAAACCACGGACCGTGTCAATCCGGACACGAAGTCAAATCCACTATTTTGAGTCCACAAAATATCGTGAATCGATCGAACCTGAGTTGCTCCCTTAGACAACTCAATACAAGTTTTCCTAGACTCGAAGTTCCCTTATCCGATCTAGTACTTCCTAGTTGAGATAACCCTTACAGCTAGGGACAACTAAGCTGAGTTAACCTTTACAGACTTAGTCAAGGGACCTTACAAAGAATGTAAGAAGAGTTTGTAACTATGTACAAGACCTTACAAATCGAAAGTAATGAATTACAGAGTGGGAGTCGTAAGTTGAAGATTGAAAGTAAATACAACAACTTTGAGCAAGTAAGTGTATAAAACAATATGTTCGGCAACCTTCAAGTCTTGTGAAGTGACTTCTATTTATAGATAACCAAGCGAGTAGCCGTTATCTTCATCTCGTCGACCGACGTCTTCCGTGACCGTTGATCGAGGCTTTACGAGTCACTCAGAAAGTATCCGTTGAAATATGGACGTTGGACAACGGTTTAACTCTCTTGGAAGTCCCAAAACCATTAGCGGTGTCTTAAAAGATGAGGTGGAAACCACCGTTAAGCTTGGTGTTCCAGTTTTCCGGATATGGAAACAGACATGCTTCGAAACAATCTTCCGGGACTGGAGCGAGAGAAGGTGAAGAGCCATGTCTCGCTGGTGATTTGACGTTCGAAGCTAGGTTACTTTTGTAGTTTGAAAAATGTATCCTCGATTGAATAACCTACAAAAGTAAAACACCTTCGGTTCTCAAAGTATTAAATACTTTGGTCCAAGGTTAGACACAGATAATAAAATAATTATGATGAATAAGCAACTCATTATCCGAGTCGAAATGGAATGGAATTTTCCGAGTCTAATATCCATGATACTCGGAATTCCATCCGACTTAGTCTAAGCGAAGAATCAAGTTCGATAAAGAATATCGAAAGGATTAACTTGATATAGACTAAGCATGAAATGAATTAAGAATACTGACTATAATAAAATAGAATCGTATACCCACAAGTCGATTACGAGACAGAATACTTGGTATATTTCAAACGTGATAAATCTGAGTGAAGATGAACTCGGAACAAAGAACTAGTTTTCCGAGTTGCTTAACGGAAAGCGATAAAAACATGAGAAGTGAAGGATGTATCACTTAGAAAAGATACTATTTTACTCAAATAAGTTTCTGCGATACCGAGAATGCCTTGGAATCAAAACTCTATATATATGGACTTGTTATACCGATTCCTTTTACATAGCTCGGAAAAGTATTGAGCAATGTCCGAGTCTTCAGGGAATACTATCAAGTTTAAAGAAAGGTTTAGAAATATTATCTATGTATTCGTAAAGTTTTGTATTACTCGGTAGAACTTTTAGGAGATTTAAATTTTTGTATCTAATTTTTTAACACAAAGGTTAGTTGCTCTGCTATTGTATTAAGAATTACGTTTGTATAATTTTCCTGTTGATGGACCTTTTAAGATCACCAGTAGTAGCAGCGTCACTCCCCATATATATATATATATATATATATATATATATATATATATATATATATATATATATATGTGTGTGTGTGTGTGTGTGTGTGTGTGTGTGTGTGTATGTGTGTGTGTGTGTGTGTGTGTGTGTGTGTGTGTATGTGTGTGTGTGTGTGTTGAAGGTTTGCTCTTGGAGAGTATAAATCACCCTAGAAGGGGGTGAATAGGGTGATGAGGAAACTTGCTTGAATTTAAAATAGATATGAATCCGAGGTGAGCATGAAGCAAGGATAAACTCGGAAAAGCATAAACTCATAATTCAAGAAGCAATGAAGAAACAGATTAAACAGAATTCTTAATCTGTCCGAGTCTAGAATGTACTCGGAAAAGTAATAACCGAGAAAGTAAGTGGAAACCCTCCTAGGGCAGAAAACCACGGACCGTGCTAATCCAAGCACGAAGTCGAATCCATTATTTTGAGTCCACAAAATACAATAGACTAACTTGACTCGAGTTGCTCCCTTAAACAACTCCTTACAAGTTTTTCCTAAACTCGAAATTACCTTATCCGATCCGGTACTTCCTAGCCGAGATCACCCTTACAAGCTAGGGACAACCGAGCTGAGTTTACCGCATACAGCTCAGTCAAGGGACCTTACTTAGAGAGTAAGAAAGAAAGTGTTTGTAATCGAGTACAAGTCCATATAACTCAGGAAGTTATGAAATACGAATTGGAGTTGTAAGTAGAAGATTGAGAATGACTTTTGATCAAGTATGTGTATTAACAATAGATTCGGCCCATCTACCAGTCTTGAAAGTTGTCTTCTATATATAGATGACCAAGCAGCTTAGCCGTTGTGTCTATCTTCTTACTGGAGGTCCTTTGTGACCGTTGTAAAGGATTTTCCGAGTCACTCGGAAAATATCCATTGAGATATGAACGTTGAGCAACAGTTCTAACTCCTTTGGATGTCCCAAACCACTCGGTGGTGTATTGAAAAATAAGGTGAAAACCACCGTTGAGCTTAGTGTTGCAAATTTCCAGCTTTGGAAACGGACAATCCCGACACGGTGTCTCGGGGCTAGGTCGAGGTGGAAAAAGCCTTGTCTCGTTGGTGATTTGACGTTTTGAAGCCGGTTACTTTTGCATTTTAAAAATAGGATAGCCTCATTTGAATAACCTACAAAAGCAAATCAATTTGGTTCTGAAAGTATAAAATACTTTGGTCCAAGGTTAGACACGAGATAATGATATAATTAAGATAATTAAATGACTAATTATTTGAGTCAAAAAGGAATGGAATTTTCCGAGTCTAATATCCATGATACTCAAAATTCCATCTGAGTCGATCTAAAAGAGAATTAAGTTAGATAAAGAATATCGAGTGAACGAACTTGATCTAGACTAAAACAAAGTTCAAACAACACAAGCCGATTTGGAATAGAAAATTAACATTGTAATTCATGGAACATGAAATCGGACTCGAGTTTAAGCACGGAAAAGATATTGTTTGAACATGCGATATATTTGAGTTTTGGGTAACTCATAACTAAGTGTTAAGTGGTATGTAGAGGTATGCTTTCGAGTTAGTCGAGTCGGCGAAAACAACGATAATAGTTTCTATAACACTCGGAGAAAATGTTATATCACTCGTAAAAGTTTCTAAGGCACATGGAATGACTTGAAGTTAAAACCGTATAAAAGATGAAGTCTTATACCCGATTCCTCGATGGAACTCAAAAACGTGTAAGTATAAAGTCCGAGCCTTCAATCTCCCCTTTTTGATGAAAGGCATTCAATACTTAGACAGAAACTTTGTTAGTGATATAAGTTTGATGTTGTAAACTTGCTAAAAAAAAAAACTTAAGATTTCATAGTTAACAGAGCAAGAGAAGACATAAATCCGGATAACAGTAATTATTAATGAAATGCATTACTTCATTAATTCAAGGAAGGAAATATTTACACAAGGTGAGAGAGACTCCCCTAAACAAGACAACAAATTTTTTCTATCTATTCTCCCCCTTGCCTTTCAGAAAAAACAACAAATGGGAAGAATACAACACGAAGTACATAATTGATGTCCGGACAAAAAAAAATGAAACACTATAAATAAAAGACTAAGAAATTAAGGAGGGGATGGGTTAGTCCGAGTTGAGGAAGAAGGACGAGTGGTACGCGGCGCCGATAAGATCTTGACGATGTGCTTGAGCGCGGCGGAGGGAGTACAGGGATCTCTGGCATTGGCTCGCTCCGAGTGGCCGACCTAGAACTAGGGCGTCTAGAGGCTCATCCTCTTGGAACCGAACAACTGCAGGGGTGTGCTCAGGTTGACTCGCTCGCCGACCGTCCTTGATCGGCAAGGTCTTCTAACCCACTCAAACCGCTGTCCGAGCTGATCACTTTTAGTTGCGCTTTAGGAGCACTCGGACCCTCAATTGTTGCTCCTTATCCTTCTTGGTCTCCTTGGCCTTCGACTCACCATGCTCGAAAAGAGCCGCATCAGCCGTAGGCTCTTCCGCTTCTTCTTGATCTTCTTCTTCACCTTCTCCTCTCGTCCGAGGAGGACTTGGCGAGGCTGGAGGATTCCTCGAAGTGTCTAAGTCTTCTTGATCCTAAGCTGCCTTGGATCGTCTCTCCTAAAGAAGCTCGATCGGCTCCCTCTCGCTCCTTCACTGGAGCCTTCATCTCGATGAGCACATCCTGTTGCTCTCGGAGTTGAGATTGGGCGGTTTTCTTGTTGATGGTCATAGATTGGAAGACGAGTCTTGAATAACCGGAGGAGGTCCTTGACTTCCAAGGCCACAGAGGAGATTTTGTCCATGAAAGCGAGAGGACAAAATGGAACGAGAGAGTTTTAAAAGCACCTGAGGTGGAGGCACCACCAGGTGGAGTAGGAAGAGAAAGAGGGGTGTCTTTCCGAGTCCGAGGTGGAGAAGGTGGCCTCGGCTCCGAGCTGTGAACCTTGACACTAGGTTCGGTTTCCCGGTATCCATACCCCAAAAGTTCCTTTTTGCTAACTACAATGGCAGCCTCGAAACTGCGGTCGGATCTTAAGGAATATGAACTTTGAATTGTTTGAAGATGAGAGTGAGAAGAGCACCGGAAGGGAGAGGGGTGTTCTTCTTGTTCCGAGTTTGAGCCGGCACAACTGCCATTTGCTTAATAATAGCAGGAAAGAGGTCGACTTCGTAGCCCTCAAGAATATCAAAGAGTGCTTTGAGGTGCTTGGAGTAGGGGTTCTCCTTGCTAGAGTGTTGTGAGAAGAAAGTTCTCATCAGCAAGAAACACAAAAGACGTGCTTCGACTTTAGTTGGGTCATAGAAAAGTTCTTACATGACCCAGGGAGCTCTTTAGCATACTTGTTCAAAGAAGTCGTTAGTGACCTCATTGAAAGGAATTGGGTTCGTTGTTCAAAAAGAGGGAAGATACTTTGAAGAGACAATGGAGGAGGGAAGTATTGATTCTAACGGTTATGTTCGAACTCCGGAGATGAGAATACCTTCGAGCTGGAAAGATGAGTGTAGAACTCGAAACGAGTTCAGGATATATGAACTCGCTAAGCAAAGAAAATTGTAGACCCTGGTCAATCGTATGTGAGGCAACCATGAAAATTTTGTGGTTGGGAAGAATTTATCATCCAGATGCAAGATGTCTGGGTCACAAGAGGTTTAGAATTTGAGGGGCCTTCTTGGCTTTTGATGCGGGGTTTCTTGGTGGCGGAACCAAGAAAATAAGGATGAGAACCTCTTTTCAGCATTTTGATGTGAAAAGAGAGAGTAGGTAAGCTTGAGAGAGAGTAGAAGCAAAGAAGACTCGAAGAGAGTGAAAGATAAAAGGAAAAAGTAGAAGAAGAATGAGATTGAAAGCAACAGAGCTTACTTGAGATGTTCTTCACGAAGATTGAGAATGCTGAGTGTCGCTTTTAGTCACCGAGATCATGGTCACGAGGATTTGATTTCGAGAGAGAGAGTAAGCGTAGAGTAAAGTAAAGAAATGAAGGAGAATAAGCGCTATTTATAAGAAAAATAAACGTCCTTCAGTATCGATTCTAACTCATCTCTTTCAGCGAGTCACCTCGGACCGGTGTGACTGTTCTCTTCTTCAACGGTTAGAATTCCAGCAGTTTGTTTCCAACGGCTAGTTGTCCGATTGTTGCGCGTGAGAGAGAGAGAGAGAAAAAGAAAGATTTTGAAAACAAATTCCAAAATTATCCACTTGTCTAGAGATGATTTCGAAGTTTGATGTCCATTTTTCTCAAAGTCCGAGTCTGACTCGACTTGGTTTCGAGTGACTCGAAACTGGAAATAAATAATAACTATCGGCTTAGTATCATTGAATTAACTAAACTAATGGTTATTAACGAATTGTAAACACATAACACATAATCAAGCAATGAGATTTTCACAAAGAAAACACATAATTATACATTTAACATACCAAGCTCATTCCTAATAAAATAGAACCGATCTTCACTAAGAGGCTTAGTAAAGATATCGACTAATTGAAGATTTGTAGGAATGAATTCGAGTTCAATATCACCTTTCTCAGAATGGTCTCTTAGGAAATGATACCTAACCTCAATGTGTTTTGTCTTTGAGTGCTGAACTGGATTTTTGGTGATACCGATTGCACTCGATTATCACACTTGATTAGCACTAATTTGAAAGAAAGTCCAAATCTCTCAAGTGATGTTTTATCCACAAAATCTGAGTACAGACATGCTCCAGACTGCAATATACTCAGCTTTGACAGTTGATAGAGCTACCGAGTTTTGCTTCTTTGAGTGTAAAGATATTAAGGATTGACCCAGAAATTTGCATGCCCTCGAAGTGTTCTTTCTATCAACTTTATATCCAACGTAACCAGCATCCGAGTATCCAGTGAGAGTCGGTTCCGAGTCTCCGGACTACCATAGACCTAAATTCCGAGTCCCTGCAAGATATCTCGAATATTCTCTTCACCGCAGATGAGATGTGATTCTTTTGGATTAGCTTGGAATCTTGCGCATAGATAGACACTAAACATTATCTCGTGGTCTACTTGGATGTAAGATATAGCAAAGATCCAATCATACCTCGATAGAGTTTCGATCTATTGCTTTACCTTTTTATCCGAGTCCAGCTTTATGCTACTGCTCATCGGTGTTGCTTCATGCTTTGCATCTTGAAGTTTATACTTTTTCAGCAGCTACTTAGTGTACTTTGATTGACGGACATAGATTCCATTTTTGTCATGCTTGATTTGTAGACCAAGGAAGAAATTGAGTTCTCCCATCATACTCATTTGAAATTCCTGTCTCATTAACTCGGAGAAATGTCGACATAGAATTTCATTAGTAGCTCAAAAATTATATCAACGAATCGAAGGTTTGCTCGGGGAGAGTCCGAGTCACCCTAGAGGGGGTGAATAGGGTGATAGAAGTTTTTCGTGGAAACTTTAGCTCTTCCGTCAAAAACAAGACAGAGACCGATTCCGAGTCTAACAACGAGGTCGAAAAGATTGAACTCGAAGGCTATTAAGCACAATGAGCAAGAGTCGTAAAAAATGTCCGAGTCTAAAATGAACTCGTAAATATAACACTTAGAGATTACATGGAAACCCTCCCGGGGCAGAAAACCACGGACCGTGCCAATCTAGACACGAAGTCAAATTCACTATTTTGAGTCCACAAAATACCGTGAACCGACCGAACCCGAGTTGTTCCCTTAGACAACTTTATACAAGTTTTCCTAGACTCGAAATTCCCTTATCTCGATCTAGTACTTCCTAGCCGAGATAACCCTTACAGCTAGGGACAACTAAGCTGAGTTAACCCTTACAGCTTAGTCAAGGGACCTTATAGAGAATGTAATAAAGAGTTTGTAGTCGAGTACAAGACCTTACAACTCATAAAGTAATGAATTACAGAGTGGGAGTTGTAAGTTGAAGATTGATAGTAAATACAATAACTTTGAGCAAGTATGTGTATTAGCAATATGTTCGGCAACCTTCAAGTCTCGTGAGATGGCTTCTATTTATAGATGTCCAGGCAGAGTAGCCGTTATCTTCATCTCGCTAACCGAGAGTCCTCTCGTGACCGTTGATAGAAGCTTTCGAGTCACTCGTAAAGTATCCGTTGTAATATGAACGTTGGACAACGGTTTAACTCTCTTGGAAGTTCCAAAACCATTAGTGGTGTCTTGAAAGATAAGGTGCAAACCACTATTAAGCTTGGCGTTCAGCTTTTCCAGATTTGGAAACAGACAGCCTCGACACAATCTACTGGGACTCGGAGTAGAGAAGGTGAAGAGCCATGTTTCGCTGGTGATTTGACGTTCGAAGCTAGCTACTTTTGTAGTTTTGAAAAGTGTATCCTCGATTGAATAACCTTCAAAAGTAAATCAATTTTGGCTCTCAAAGTATAAAATACTTTGGCCCAAGATTAGACACAAATAATAAAATAATTACGATAAATAAACCAAATGATTATCCGAGACGTAAACGAAATGGAATTTTCTTTGTCCAATATCCATGATACTCGGAATTCCATCCGACTTAGTCTAAGCGAAGAATCAAGTTCAATAAGGAATATCAGAGAGGATTAACTTGATATAGACTAAGCATGAAACAAGCTAAAAGTACCGACTATAACAAAATAGGACTTATAACCACAAGTCGATTCCGAGTGAGAATAGACGAGATACTACTCTATTAAATCTACGATAAATCTGAGTGATGCTTGGAGTCGAACAGAAAAACCAGGTTTTCGAGTCGACTACGGATAAGCAAGAAATATAATAAGTAAAAAGGCTGTATCACTTAGAAAAGATACTATTTTACTCGAAAGAAGTTTCGAGATACGGAGAATACCTTGGAATCAAAACTCGTAGGTATGAGATTGTTATACCTGATTCCTTTCATTCAACTCGAGAAGTATTGAGCGAGTGTCCGAGTCTTCAATCTCCCCTTTTGATGAAAGGCATTCCAAACTTAAACAGAAACTTTGTTAGTAAAAAATGATTTTGAGTGGTTGCGCATGAGATGAGATGAGTAAGGCATACTCAATGTATCAAAGCAATACTTAATGTATCGAGTAAGAGGTAAGGTATGCAATATTTGAAGGTTTTCTCGGGGAGAGTCTCGAGTCACCCTAGAGGGGGTGAATAGGGTGATAGGGAATTTTCGTGGAATCACACTCTTTGCGCAGAGGTAAAGGGGAAGATAGATTCCGAGTCTATCAACTCGGGTCGAAAAGCTTGGACTCGAAAGCAATCAATCGAAAGAACAAGAGCGAGTAAGACTGTCCGAGTCTAGAATGAACTCGGAGAGATAACACTTAGATTTTACGTGGAAACCCTCCTCGGGCAGAAAACCACGGCCCGTGTCAATCCGGACACGAAGTCAAATCCACTATTTTGAGTCCACAAAATATCGTGAACCGACCGAACCCGAGTTGTTCCCTTAGACAATTCTATACAAGTTTTCCTAGACTCGAAGTTCCCTTATCCGATCTAGTACTTCCTCGCCGAGATAACCCTTACAACTAGGGACAACTAAGCCGAGTTAACCTTTACAGACTTAGTCAAGGGACCTTACAAAGGATGTAAGAAGAATTTGTAATCGAGTACAAGACCTTACAACTCGAAAGTAATGAATTACAGAGTGGGAGTTGTAAGTTGAAGATTGAAAGTAAATACAATAACTTTGAGCAGGTATGTGTATACACAATATGTTCGGCAACCTTCAAGTCTTGTGAAGTGGCTTCTATTTATAGATAACCAAGCGAGTAGCCGTTGCTCGATCGAGAGTCTTCTCGTGACCGTTGATAGAGGCTTTCGAGTCACTCGAAAGTATCCGTTGAAATATGAACGTTGGACAACGGTTTAACTCTCTTGGAAGTCCCAAAACCATTGGTAGTGTCTTGAAAAATAAGGTGGAAACCACCGTTAAGCTTGGCGTTCCAGCTTTTCGAATTGGAAACAGACAGACTTCGACACAATCTTCCGGGACTGGAGCAGGGAAGGTGAAAAGCCATGTCTCGCTGGTGATTTGACGTTCGAGCTTCGGCTACTTTTGTAGTTTGAAAAGGTGTATCCTCGAATGAATAACCTACAAAAGTAAATCAATTCCGGTTCTCAAAGTATAAAATACTTTGGTCCAAAGTTAGACACGAGATAATAAAATAATTATGATAATTAAGCAGTGATTATATGAGTCAGAAATGAAATGGAATTTTCCGAGTCCATTATCCATGATACTCAAAATTCCATCCGACTTAGTCTAAGCGATAGAACAAGTTCCATAAAGAATATCGGAGTGAGATAACTTGACATAGACTAAGTGTAAAACAGACTAAAGATATTGACTCTAACAAAAATAAAGCTTGTAATCATAAGTAAGATTCTGAGTGAGAATAGACTCGGAACAAAGAACCACTTTTCCGAGTCTCAAACAGATAAGCAATAAATGTACTAAGTGAAAGCCGTATCACTCGTAAAGATACTCTTTTACCGAAGAGGTTTCGCGATACCGAGAATGCCTTGAAATCAAAACTCTAAAAGCATGGGGTTGTTTATACCGACTTGTTTAGTGCAACTCGTAAAGGCGTTGAGAAATGTCCGAGTCTTCAATATTAAATAATTAATATTAAAAAAATGCTAGCAATAATGAACTTAGAAATTAATAATGAAGTGCATTAGTCCATTAAAAATTCAAAAGGGCGGAAAAAACTCCCCTAAACAAGACAACAAGTTTTTCTAACTCTATTTCTCTATTTCTCCCCTTGCCTTTCAGCAAAATAAAAAAAAAACACAACAACAAAAAGAAGTGAAAAAGATAGCAAGTAGTACAACTTAGATGTCCGGACAAAAAAAAATTTCGAAAGAAGAAAACTGCGGGACACCGAGGAATTGTGACTCGGTGCATGGCGCCTATGAGAGAGAGGGAGATTTCGAGTGGAGGCGGAGGGAGCGGAGGTTCGCTGGCGCCGATATGATCTTGACGATGTGCTTGAGCGCGGCGAAGGGAGAACCGGGATTATCGTCGGGGCTCGGCTCCGAGTGGCCGACCCGAGTGAGTGGATCGAGGGGTTCTTCCCTTGGAACCTCGGTAGGCTGGAGGGGCTGCTCGTGTGACCCGCTAGAGTAGCAAGGTCTTCGACCCACTCGATCGCTGTCTCGAGCCGAGTACTGCTATTTGAGCTTGTGGAGCGAGTCGACCCTCGGCAGTTCCCACTGCTTCTTCTTGGTGATCCTCCCTTGTCCGGATGGACTCGCTGCAGCCACGCAAGGTCCTCGGCGTCGTCGCTTCTGCATCTGCAGCTTCTTCTTCTTCATCCCCGCTGTCCGAGGAGGTCGGTCCTGGACTCGAAGACGCTTCGGACGCGTCCGAGTCATCATGGTCCTGAGCCGACTTGGACCGTCTCTCTCGAGGAGCTCGACCGGCTCCTTCGCTCCTGGACCAGTTCCCTCATCTCAAGAACTAGAGACTGCTGCTCTCGAATTTGGGATTGACCGAGTCCTGAGATTGATGATCAAATTTTGGAGAATAAATTTGAAAGATCGGAGCATGTCTCTCAAATCGAAGACACGGAGTTGATCTTGTCCATAAAAGCGAGGGACAAGAGAGCAGAGAGAGATTTTGAGGCACTCGAGGTGGAGGCACCGCCGATTGGAGAAGGGAGAGAGAGAGGAGTTGATTTCGAGTCCGAGGCGGATAAGGAGGCCTCGGTTCGGAGTTATGCACCCGGACACCGAGTTCGGTTTCCGGTATCCGTACCCCTACAGTTCCTTTTTGCCGACCACAACGGCAGCCTCGGATCACGGCGTTTGGAGTCCGAGGGGAGAGGAACTTGGAATTGTTTGAAGACAAGGGTCAAAAGAGCACCGAAAGGAAGGGAGGTTTTCTTCTTGGATTGGAGTTGAGCCGGCACAGCGGCCATCCGCTCAATGATGGAGGGGAAGAGGTCTACTTCGTATCCCTCAAGGATGCCAAAGAGAGCTTTGAGATGCTTGGAGTTGGGGTTCTCCTTGCTTGGAATGCTTTGTGAGAAAAAGGTTCTCATCGGCAGAAAGCACTGAAGGCGAGCTTCGACTTCAAGCGATTCACGAAAAAGTTTTTCGGGACTCGGGGAACTCTTTGGTGTATTTTTCAAAGAAGTCGTCGGCGACTTCGGTGAAAGGAATGGGGTTGCTGTTCAAGAAGAGAGAGGAGACCTTGAACAAGCGGTGGAGGAGAGAGGTGTTTAGACGAACGGTTATGTTACGAACTCTAGAGTTTAGAACATTTTCGGAGTGGGTGAGGTGAGTGTAGAACTCGAAACGAGTTTGGGATAGATAAACTCGCTGAAGCACATGAAGTTGTATGCTCCAGGTGGTTTGAATGTGGGACAACCAAGAAAATTTGGTTGTAGGAAAGAACTTGTCGTCCAAGCACAAGGTGCTTGAGTGACAATAGGTTTGGAAGGAGTGGAGCTTTACGTAGTTTTGGTGCGAGGCTTTTTGGAAGAGGAGGAGACACGGAAGTCGGGATGGTTTCCTCTTTTAGGCATTTTGAGAGAAGGAAGGAGAGATGAAACTTTCGAGTAGGAAAGAGAAGGAGATGTAGAAGAGAAGAAACGAAAAGAAAATGTAGAAGAAAGAGATGAGAGCAGTCGTAACTTACGAGAGATGGCTTCTTCGATGCCTGCCGACGTTCAAGGATGACTGTTCACGTAGTAATCTTCCACGAGAGGTTTCGTTTGAGAGAGATGGAGATTAGAGTACCGAGACGAAGATGAATAGACGCTATTTATAGAAAATAAGCGCGCCGTTAAGTATCCATTAAGTATAACTCCGTTCGACTCGGCTTGTCCATCGGTCACCAAAGACCAGTGTGACGGTTCTCTTCAACGAGTTAAGATTTCATCGATTAGAAACCCACGGCTAAAATCCGATCACGGCGCTCGAGAGAGAGAAGGATTTTTAAAAAATGATCCGAAACTCTCCACCGATCTAGAGATAGTTTCAGAAAATTTGAAGTCCAAGTTTCTCTACGTCCGAGTTTGACTCGAGATAGGTTTCGAGTGACTTAGAAACACGAAATGACCATTAGCCCGAGTATCACTGAATCAACTGAACTAATGGTTATTAATGATGAAAGCACATAACACGAATTATGCAATAAGAGTAGCACATAATTAAGCATTTAACATACCAAGCTCATTCCCAATAAAGCAAAACTGATCTTCACCAAGAGGCTTGGTAAAGATATCAGCTAGTTGAAGATTAGTAGGAATGAATTGAAGTTCAATATCACCCTTTTCGAGTGATCTCGTAGCAAGCGATATCCGACCTCGATATGCTTTGTTTTCGAATGCTTGGACGGGGTTCTTGGTGATGCTAATTGCACTTTTGTTGTCGGACTTGATAGGTACTGATTTGAATGATAGTCCAAGATCTCTCAAGTGTTGCTTTATCCAGAGAATCCGAGCACAACAAGCTCCAGCGGCAATATACTCGGCTTCAGCGAGTTGATAGAGCTACTGAGTTCTACTTCTTTGAGTGCCAGGATATTAGGGATTGTCCCAGAAATTGACACGCTCCGGATGTGCTCTTTCGATCAACTTTGTATCCTGCGTAGTCATGCGTCGAGTATCCGAGAAAGAGTCGGTTACGAGTTTACGGAATACCATAGACCTAAATTACGAGTGCTGCAAGATATCTCGAATATTCTCTTCACTCGCAGTGAGATGTGATTCTTTTGGATTAGCTTGAAATCTTGCGCATAGACAAACACTGAACATTATATCTGGCCTACTTGGAAGTAAGATATAGTAAAGATCCAATCATACCTCGATAGAGTTTCGATCTATCGCTTTACCTTTCTCGTCCGAGTCAAGCTTTATGATGCTTGCTCATGGGTGTAGATGCGTGCTTTGCATCTTGGAGTTTGTATTTCTTCAACAATTCCTTGGTATACTTAGATTGATGAACAAAGATTCCATCC
The DNA here is from genome assembly GCA_021018815.1 of Talinum fruticosum. Classification (NCBI taxonomy): domain Eukaryota; kingdom Viridiplantae; phylum Streptophyta; class Magnoliopsida; order Caryophyllales; family Talinaceae; genus Talinum; species Talinum fruticosum. The sequence goes on from JAITYX010000049.1 coordinate 3,771,370, forward strand.
TTGTCTTGTTTGATTTGTAAGCCAAGGAAGAAATTAAGTTCCCCATCATGCTCATTTGGAATTCTTGACTCATCAACTCGAAAAATTCTCGGCACGAAGCTCATTAGTAGCACCGAAAATAATATCATCAACATAGATTTGAACAATAAGGAAATCTTTCCCCTTGCTCTTTATGAAGAGAGTCTTGTCGATCCGACCTCTTTTAAAATCATTTTGAACCAAGAAGCTACTCGAGTCTTTCATACCAAGCTCGAGGTGCTTGTTTAAGACCATAGAGAGCCTTTTGAAGTTTGAAAACATGATTTGGAAATTCCGAGTTTTCAAAACCAGGAGGCTGCTCGACATAGACTTCTTCTTCAATAAAACCATTGAGAAATGCACACTTAACATCCATTTGATATAGTTTAATATGCATACTTGGATGCAAATGCCAACAGATATTCTAATGGCTTCAATTCAAGCTACTGGTGCAAAGGTTTCTCCACAATCAATTCCTTCTTCTTGATTATATCCCCGAGCCACAAGTCTAGCCTTATTTCGACTATTACACCATCCTCATCCAGTTTGTTCTTGAAAACCCATTTGGTTCCTATAACTGGGTGGTCGGAAGGTCGGTTGGTCGAGTCCGGACTTGGTTTCTCTCGGAATTGATTGAGTTCTTCTTGTATTGCCTCTACCCATTTATGTTCATTAAGGGCCTCTAGTGCATTTTTGGGTTCATTTAATGAAATGAGTGTAGTGAATGCACATAGATTATGTAGAGAGGAGGGAGTTCTTACTCCAATGTTGATGTCGAGAGTATGTTCTCTAGAGGATGACTAGAAGTAAACTTAAATGCTTTACCTGTTCTCCGATTCACGAGATTTGTGGGTTGAACCACTTGTTCTTGTTCCGAGTGATCTTCTTCATTGGCTTGTTCGTTCCGAGTGAGCTCTTGAGTTGTCGCATTCCGAGTTTCCTCGTTCCGAGTGACCTCACTTTGAGAAGGTTGAGTCCGAGTCTTTGTAGTCTCGGCTTCATCATCATCTCTACTGAGCTTCGGTTCGGAGTATGATGACTCACTTGGCTTCTCCTGTTTAAACTCATCAAACACTACGTGGATGCTTTCTTCCACTTTGTTAGTTCTTTTGTTAAAGACCCGATAAGCTTTACTATGAGAAGAGTAACCCGGAAAAGTACCTTCATCCGACCTAGCATCAAACTTGGTCGAGTGATTCTTACCATTATTGTGAATAAAACACTTGCAACCAAAGGACTTAAAGTATGAGATGTTTGGCTTCTTCCCTTTGTAGAGCTCGTAGGGTGTTTTCTTTAATATTGGTCTAATGAGGCATCTATTTAGTGTATAGTTCGCGGTGTTGATTGCCTCTACCCGAAGTAGTAGGGAAGATCATGTTCGATCATCATAGTCCTAGCTATTTCTTCAAGAGTTCTATTCTTACTCTCTACAACTCCATTCCGTTGAGGAGTTCTTGGTGCTGAGAAGTTGTGAGAGATTCCATTCGATCGCGGAACTCCGAGAATTCCGAGTAGTCGAACTCCCTTCCATGGTCGGTTCGAATCTTTTGAATCCGAGTCCGAGACTCAACTTGAATCTTTCTACGAGCTTGCTGAACTCCTTGAAGGCTTCATTTTTATGCTTGAGAAAACACACCTAGGTAAATCTTAAAAAGTCATCAATAATGACAAAAATGTAGGATTTACCTCCGAGGCTCTTTATTGGGATTTCACCACATAGATCCATATGTAGTAGTTCAAGCACCGTTGATGTCGAAATAGTCTTGAGAGATTTGAATGAGGATCTTACCTGTTTCCCCCTTGTACATGCTTCACAAACTTTGTCTTTCTCAAAGACACGGTTAGGTAAACCCCTAACCGAGACCATGGGATGCCAGCTTTTTGATAGTATGCATGCTAATATGATCTAATCTACGATGCCAAGACCATGAGTCATCGTGAGGAGATGCTTTTAAGCGAGGATAAATTCTGGCTTGGGTCGAAAGAGGAATGATATAAGTGTTACCGGATCTCTTACCCGAGAGCTTTATCTCTTTGGTGATCTCATCCGAGATGTAGCACTTGGATTGAGTGAATCTTACCTCCCGACCTTTGTCACATAGCCGGGAGATGCTAAGCGGATTGTATTTTAGTCCTTTGATAAGGTAGACTAGGCTCACCGGATTACTTCCATTTCCAATCTTGCCAATTCCCACTATCTTACCTTTGCTGTTATCTCCAAAAGTCATCTTTCCTTCTTTGTATGATTCTAGCTCAAAAAGAGTCCTTGGTCACCGACATATGTCGTGAACATCCGCTGTCCAGTACCAATGTCCTTTTGATCTTTTCGAGTGACCTGCAAAAACAGAGAGAATCTAACCCTTCTCACTTCCTCTAACGAACCCGAGTAACATTCCTTACTGTGGTCCTTTTCCGAGGAAGAAGGTGTTTCGGAACCCGATTTGAATGACTTTGGGTTTTGTCGATTCCGAGTCTTCCTCTCAAAGAACCGAGTCCGTGTCTCTTTCTTTTTGAAAACCTTTCCTTTTGAAACAGGAGAAGATGGTTTCTTTTTGTAAATAGTTCCGGGCTTAGTCCTCCCTTCATTTACGTGAATGGGACCGTGCTCAGCTTTCCTAAACTTTACAGTTCCGGAATCCTTTTGAACAATTCCGAGTAGGAATTAGATTCTTCCTCTTTGTTGAAACGAAGACCTTCTTTTCGAAAGGAGACACATTGTGATCCTAAGAGCATGTCAAGGTTCTTCCGACCTTGAGTAAACTTTAAAACCAGATCTTGAGACTCAGTGAGCTTCCCTTTTAGTTGCTCATTTTCTTTCCTGAGCAGCTCGGACTCGGTCTCATTAGATTGAGCACTAGTCTTGAGTTCTCTCGGATGAGAGTCTCGGCTTTTCTAATTCATTTTTTAAAGAAGTGCTCTCGAAGTGATTAACTCAAGTTGTTCTTTGAATTGAGAAGACTCAGAATTGGACTTTTCTTCCAAAGTAAAAATATACTTAGCTAAATCAACTTTGGAGAACTTAAGAAAGTATTCGATTACCTCCCGAGGATTTGTTTCCTCATTGTCCGAGTCCGAGTCCGACTCTGTTCGGCTCCGAATCGAAATTGCCATCGGACATTTCGAGTCATCCGAGTCCTCATCATCTTCTAATGAATCCTCATCGCTCCATATTGCCATCATGGCTTTCTTCTTCTTTCTGTCTCTTTTCCTTTTTGGACAGCCCTTGACTATGTGGTCTTTGCTGCCACATTCGAAACAACCAGAATTCTTAGTCAAAGAAAATTTAGACGGGAAGTAAACTTACCTTTTCTGTCTTTCTTATCTTTCTTGTAGAATTCTTCTTTTGGCCTTTTGTCCCATCTTTTGTGCTTCATCATTCTCTTGAAGCCTCTTGCAATGAGTGCCATGGGATCGTCTTCCGAGTCGAAGAGCTCGGATTTGCTTCTTTGGATTCCGAGGCTTTCGGTGCTAAGTTTCTTTTGGTACGCCCTTAGCATCCTCTTCTTCTAGATGGATCTCATGAGTTAGAAGCTTTCCGATGAGCTCGTCCGGTTTTAAGAGTGAAAGATTCCGAGCCTCCTCTATGGCAGTCACCTTCGGACCCCATCGTCTCTTGGGTATGCTTTGAAGGTTTGCTCGGGGAGAGTCCGAGTCACCCTAGAGGGGGTGAATAGGGTGATAGAAAATTCTTTGCGAAAACACACTCTTTTTGACAGAAAAGAGGCAAAGACAGTTTACGAGTCTAAACACGGGGTCGAAAAAGATTGGACTCGAAAGCAATGAATCGGAATAACCAAGCACGAGTAAGGCTATCCGAGTCTAGAATGAACTCGGAAAGAGAACACGAGAGATTTTACGTGGAAACCCTCCCGGGGCGAGAAAACCACGGCCCGTGTCAATCCGGACACGAAGTCAAATCCACTATTTTGAGTCCACAAAATACCGTGAACTGATTGAACCCGAGTTGCTCCCTTGGACAACTCTATACAAGTTTTCCTAGACTCGAAGTTACCTTATCTCGATCTAGTACTTCCTAGCTGAGATAACCCTTACAGCTAGGGACAACTAAGCTGAGTTAACCTTTACAGACTTAGTCGAGGGACCTTACAAAGAATGTAAGAAGAGTTTGTAACTTAGTACAAGACCTAACAACTCGGAGAGTACGGAATTACAGAATGGGAGTTGTAAGTAGAAGATTGGAAGTAAATACAATGACTTTTCTCAAGTATGTGTATTAACAATAGAATCGGCTATCTTCAAATGTTGTGAAGTGGCTTCTATTTATAGATAACCAAGCGAGTAGCCGTTATCTCTTTCTACCGACCGAGAGTCCTCTATGACCGTTGATAATGGCTTTCCGAGTTACTCGGAATGTATCCGTTGAAATATGGACGTTGGACAACGGTTTAACTCTCTTGGAAGTCCTAAAACCATCGGTTGTGTCTTGAAAAATAAGGTGGAAACCACCGTTAGGCTTAGCGTTCCAGTTTTCCGAATATGGAAGCGGACGGCTTCGACACAATCTTCCGGGACTAAAGCGAGAGAAGGTGAAAAGCCATATCTCGCTGGTGATTTGACGTTCGAAGCCAGGCTACTTTTGTAGTTAGAAAAGATATCCTCGATTGAATAACCTACAAAAGTAAAACGGTTCTCAAAGTATATAAAAATACTTTGGTCCAAGGTTAGACACGAGATAAAATAATTATGATAATTACGCAATTGATTATCCGAGTCGGAGAAGAAATTGAGTTTTACGAGTCTAATATCCATGATACTAAGAATTCCATATGACTTAGTCTTAAGCAAAGAATCAAGTTCTATAACGAATATCGAGTGGGAAAAACTTGATATAGACTAAGCATGAGAAGAACTACGAATGCTGACTATGCAAACAATAGAATAGATAACCATAAGTCGATTACGAGTGAGAAACGGCGGAATACTTGGTATATTCAAAAGCGATTAGTCCGAGTGAGAGTGGACTTAGAATAAAGAACCAATTTTACGAGTCGCTAAGCGAAAAGCGATAAAAGAGATAATTGAGGGCCGAAATACTTAGAGAAAATATTATTTTACTCAAGTAAGTTTCTAGGACGCGAGAGAATGCCTTGGAATCAAAACTCTATATGAATAACATCGTTATACCCGATTCCTTTTGCATGACTCGGAAAGATATTGAGCGATGTCCGAGTCTTCAATCTCCCCTTTTTGATGAAAGGCATTCCATACTTAAACGAAACTTTGTTAGAGGAAAATAGATTGATTACGAGTAGTTCGCTCATGAATAATGCATATTGAATAAGTTAGAGCAATATATAATATATCAAAGCAAAATAAAATAAAGTATGCTTTTCACATTAACTCAAAAAAATAGAGAACTCATAAATTAATAATGAAATGCATCACTTCATTAAAAGCGATTACAAGGGAATAAACTCGCCCTAAACAAGACAACGAGTTTCGACTACATTTCTCCCCCTTGCCTTTCAGCAAAAACAAAGAAACAAAAACAAGGGAGAAAAGTACAAGGTATACACATTAGTTGTTTGGACAAAAAGAAAATATGAACGAAGAAATTCTGGAGACACCGAGGAATTGTGACTCGGTGCATGGCTCCAACTAGGGAGGAGGGATTTCGAGTGGAGGCGGAGGTGCACCGGCGCCGATACGATCTTGACGATGTGCTTAAGCACGGCGAAGGAGAAGCCGGAATTGTTCGCAGGGGCTCGGCTACGAGTGGCTGACCCGGAGAGAGTGGATCGAGGGTTCTTCCCTTGGGACCTCGAGGGCTGGAGGGGCTGCTCTAGGCGACTCGGCTGGAGGAGCGAGATCTTCGACCCACTCGAGGCTGTCATGCGAGCTGAGTACTGACAATTTGAGCTTGGGGAGCGGATCGACCCTCGGCTGTTACCACGGCCTCTTCTTCCCTTTACCGGAAGGGCCTGCCTCGGCCGCGGGTTCCTCAACATCCTCCGCTGCATCTGCGGCTTCTTCCTATTCTTCCTCGGCTTCCTCGTCTGCGAGGAGGTCGAGGCCGGGGCTCGAAGACGCCTCGGACGCGTCCGAGTCATCCCGGTCCTAAGCCGCCTTGGACCGTCTCTCTCTCGAGGAGCTCGGCCAGCTCCTTCGCTCCTTAACCAGCTCTCTCATCTCAAGAACGAGAGCTGCTTGCTCTCGGATTTGGGGCTGACCGGTCTTTTGGTTGATGGTCGAGACCACGAAGAACGGACTTGAAAGCCCCGAGCATGTTTCGAGTTCGGAAGACACAGAGCTGATCTTGTCCATGAAAACGAGGGGACAAGAGGGCGGAGAGAGTTTTGGAAGCACCTGAGGTGGAGGCACCACCAGGTGAAGAGGGAAGAGGGAGAGGGGTTGATTTTGAGTCCGAGGTGGAGAAGGAGGCCTCGGCTACGAGTTGTGAACCCGGACACCGGGGTTAGTTTCTGGTATCCGTACCCCGGAGTTCCTTCTTGCCGACCACAATGGCCGCCTCGGACACCGCGTTAGGGTCGGAGGGAAGAGGAACTTGAAATTGTTTGAAGACAAGGGTGAGAAGAGCACCAAAAGGAAGGGAGGTGTTCTTCTTGGTTTGGAGTTGAGCTGGCACGGCGGCCATTTGCTCAATGATGGAGGGGAAGAGGTCGACTTCGTATCCCTCCGGGATATGGAAGAGGGCTTTGAGATGCTTGGAGTTGGGGTTCTCTTTATTGGAATGCTTGTGAGAAGAAGGTTCTCATCGGCGAGAAAACACAAAAGCCCGGCTTCGACTTCAAGCGAGTCACGGAAAAGTTCTTTCCGGACCCGGGGAATTCTTTAGCGTACTTTTCAAAGAAGTCATCGGCGACTTCGAGTGAAGGGAATAGGGTTGCTTGTTCAAGAAGAGAGAAGAAACTTTGAGCAGGACGGTGAAGGAGGGAGGTGTTGATACGAACAGTAATGTTACGAACCCGAGAGGTTAGAACATTTTCAGAGTGGGAGAGATGAGTATAAAACTTAGAGATGAGTTCAACATAGATGAACTCGCTAAAACACAAGAAAGGGTAGACTCAGGTGGTTTGGATGTTGGACAACTAGGAGAATTTGGTTGTTGGGAAGAATTTGTCGTCCAGCGCAAGGTCTTTGGGTGACAACGGGTTTAGAAGGGGTTGAGCTTTCGGCTTGTTGGTGTGGGGCTTTTTGGAAGATGAAGAAACACTGAAAGTCGGGATGGTTTCCTCTTTTAGGCATTGTGAGAATTGGAGAGAAAAGATGAAGCTTTTCGAGTGAGAAAGAGAAGAGGGTGTAGGAGAGAAGAAAATGAAAAATGGTAGAAGAAAAGAGAATAGAGTAGTCGAGACTTACGAGAGAGAGAGAGAGCTTCTTCAACGCTTGTAGACGATCGGGGAACACTTGTTCACGTAGATAACTTCTGCGAGAAGATTTTTGTTTGAGAGGGAAGGAGTTTTAGAATATCGAGATGAAGATGGATAGTCGTTATTTATAGAGAATAAGCGCGCCCGTTCACTATCCGTTAAGTAACTCCATTCGACTCGGCTTGTCCATCGGTCTTTAATGCCCGGTGTGACGGTTCTTCTTCAACGGTTGAGATATCGGCGGTTTGAAATCTACGGTTATGATACGATCGCGGCGCTCGAGAAAGAGAGAGAAAAGATTTTGAAAAAATAATCCGAAACTCTCCATTGTTCTAGAGATAGCTTTAGAAAATTTGATGTCCAAATTTCTCTACTTCGAGTTTAACTCGGAAAAGTTTCGAGTGACTCGAAACATGAAATAACTATCAGCCCAGTATCACGGAATCAACTGAACTAATAATTATTAACACAGAAAACACATAGCACATAAATATGCAATAAACGTAACACGGAACTAAGCATTTAACATACCATGCTCATTCCGAATAAAGCAAAATTGATCTTCACCAAGAGGCTTAGTAAAGATATCGGCTAATTGAAGATTAGTAGGAATGAACTCAAGTGCAATATCACCCTTTTACGAGTGATCGCGTAAGAAGTGATACCGACCTCAATATGCTTTGTTTTTGAGTGCTTGGACAGGATTCTTAGTGATGCGGTTGCGCTTTGATTATCACACTTGATTGGAGCCGAGTTGAGAAATAGTCCAAGATCCTTCAAGTGTTGCTTTATCCGAGAGAATTTGAGCGCAACAAGCTCCACCGGCAATGTATTCGGCTTCCGTAGTTGATAGAGCTACGAGTTTTGTTTCTTCGAGTGCCGGGATATTAAGGATTGACCCAGAAATTGGCAAGCTCTAGATGTGCTCTTTCGATCAACCTTGTATCCTGCATAGTCTGCGTCCGAGTACCCGGTCGAGTCGGTTACGAGTTTTGGAATACCACGAGTCCTAGATTACGAGTGCACTGTAAGATATCCGAATATTCTCTTCACCGCGAGTGAGATGTGATTCTTTTGGACTAGCTTGAAATCGTGCGCATAAGCAAACACTAAACATTATATCCGGCCTGCTTGAAGTAAGATATAACAGTGATCCAATCATACCTCGATAGATTTTCGATCAAGCTGCTTTACCTTTCTCATCCGAGTCAAGCTTTATCTTTGCTTGCTCATGGGGGTAGATGCGTGCTTTGCATCTTGAAGCTTATATTTCTTCAGCGGTTCCTTGGTGTATTTTGATTGGTGAACAAAGATTCCATCTTTGTCTTGTTTGATTTGCAACCCAAGGAAGAAATTGAGTTCTCCCATCATACTCATTTAGAACTCTTAACTCATCAACTCGAGAAAATTCTCGGCACGAAATTCATTAGTAGCACCAAAAATAATATCATCAACATATATTTGAACAATAAGAAAATCTTTCCCTTTGGTCCTTATGAATAGAGTCTTGTCGATCTGACCTCTTTTGAAATCATTTTGAACCAAGAAGCTGCTCGAGTCTTTCATACCAAGCTCGAGGGGCTTGCTTAAGACCATAGAGAGCCTTTTGAAGTTTGAAAACGTGATTTGTAAATTACGAGTTTTCAAAACCAGGGAGGCTGCTCGACATAAACTTCTTCTTCAATGAAACCATTGAGAAAGGCACACTTAACATCCATTTGATATAATTTAATATGCATGCGGGATGCAAATGCCAACGAGTATTCTAATGGCTTCAATTCTAGCTACTTGGTGCAAAGGTTTCCCCACAATCAATTCCTTCTTCTTGATTGTAACCTTGAGCTACAAGTCTAACCTTGTTTCGACTACCATTCCACCCTCATCAAGTTTGTTCTTGAAAACCCATTTGGTTCCTATAGCTGGGTGGTCGGAAGGTCGGTTGGTCGGAGTCCGAGACTTGGTTTCTTTCAAATTAATTTAGTTCTTCTTGCATGGCCTCTACCCATTCAGGTTCATTAAGGGCCTCTAGTGCATTTTTGGGTTCGAGTTAATGAAATGAATGCGGTGAATGCACATAAATTGTGTAAAGAAGAACGAGTTCTTACCCCACTTGTTGATATCGGAAATGATGTTTTCTTGAGGATGACTGGGAGTAAATTTGAATGCTTTACCAGTTCTTTGATTCACCAGGTTTGTGAGCTGAATTTCTTGATCTTCGAAGCTTGTTACGAGTGATCATCTTCATTGACTTGTTCGTTACGAGCGACCTCTTGAGCTGTCTCATGATGAGCTTCCTCGTTACGAGTGGTCTCAATCCGAGTCTTAGTAGGCTCATCTTCGTCATCATCCCTTCGAGCTTCAGTTTTGAGTATGAAGACTCACTTGGTTTCTCCTGTTCAAGCTCATCAAACACTACGTGGATACTTTCTTCCACTTTGTTAGTTTGCTTGTTGAAGATACGATAAGCTTTCTTTGTGAGAGGAGTAACCTAGAAAAATACCTTCGTCCGACCGAGCATCAAACTTAGTCGGATGATCCTTACCATTGTTGTGGACAAAGCACTTACATCCGAAAGGTCCGAAATAGGAAATATTTGGCTTCTTCCCTCTGTAGAGCTCATAAGGTGTTTTCTTGAGAATGGGTCCGATGAGGCATCGATTGAGAATGTAGTTTGCTTTGTGTTTCTTGCCTCTGCCCAGAAATAGTAAGGCAAGTTGTGTTCAATCATCATTGTCCTTGCTATTTCTTCAAGGGTTTTATTCTTTCTCTCCACTACTCCATTCTATTGAGGAGTTACGGGTGCTTGAGAAGTTGTGAGAGATACCATTCTTGTCACAAAACTACGAGAATTCGAGTAATCGAACTCCCTTCCATGGTCGGTTCGAATCTTTTGAATCCGAGTCCGAGACTCAACTTGAATCTTTCTACAGAGCTTGCTGAACTCCTTGAAGGCTTCATTTTTATGCTTAAGAAAACACACCCAGGTAAATCTTGAAAAATCATTAATAATAACAAGTATGTAAGATTTACCTCCGAGACTCTTCACTGGGATTTCACCACATAAGTCCATATACGATAATTCAAGCACGTTGGATGTGGAAACTGTCTTCAGAGATTTGAATGAAGATCGACTTGTTTCTCTCCGGTGCATGCTTCACATACTTTGTCCTTCTCAAACGCACGATCAGGTAATCCTCTAACCGGACTATGAGATGTAAGCTTTTTGATAGTATGTAAGCTAATATGACCTAATCTACGATGCCAAGTCCAAGAATCATCTTGAAGACATGCTTTTAAACGAGGATAAGTTCGACTTGGGTCGAGAGAGGGATGATGTAGGTATTACCCGATCTCTTACCTGAGAGCTTTACCTCTTTGGTGGTCTCATTTGTGATGTAGCACTTGGATTGAGTGAATCTTACCTCTTGATCTTTGTCACATAGCTGGGATATGCTAAGTAGATTGTACTTTAGCCCTTTGACAAGGTAGACTGGGCTCACCAGATTGCTTCCTTTTCCAATCTTTCCAATGCCCACTATTTTACCTTTCTTTGTCATCACCAAAAGTTACCTTTCCTCCTTTATACGACTCCAGCTCGAAAAGAGTCCTTGGTCACCGACATGTGTCGAGAGCATCCGCTATCCAGGTACCGAGTGTCCTTTTGATCTTTTCGAGTGACTCGCAAAACAGAGAGAATCTAGCCCTTCTCACTTCCTCTAACGAACCCAATAATATTCCTTACTTGTGGTCCTTTTCGAGGAAGAAGGTGCTTCGGAACCCAGATTGAATGACTTTGGGTTTTGTCCGATTCCGAGTCTTCCTCTCGAGAAGCCGAGTCCGTGTCTCTTCTCTTTTAAAAACCTTTCCTTTTGAAACGAGGAGAAAATGGTTTCTTTTTGTAAATAGTTATGGGTTTAGTCCTCCTTTCATTTACGTGAATGGGACCATGCTCGGCCTTTTTGAACTTAACCGTTCTAGAATCCTTTTTGAACAATTCCGAGTAAGAATTGGATTCTTCCTCTTTGTTGAAACCAAGACCCTCTTTTCGAAACGAGACACATTGTGATCTTAAGAGCATGTCAAGGTTCTTCGACCTTGAGTAAACTTTCAAACCAGATCTTGAGACTCGGTAAGCTTACGTTTCGGTTGCTCATTTTCTTTCTTGAGTAACTCGGACTCGGTCTCATTAGTTTGAGCACTTGTCTTGAGTTCTCTGAGTGTGAGTCTCGGTTTTTCTAATTCATTTTTTAAAGAAGTGCTCTCGAAGTGATTGACTCAAGTTGTTCCTTAAAATGAGAAGAATCGGAATTGGACTTTTCTTCCAAAGTGAAGATGTGTTTAGCTAAATCAACTTTGGAGAATTCGAGGAAGTAGTTTATTACCTCTTGAGGATCGGTTTCCTCGTTGTCCGAGTCCGAGTCGACTCTCTTTCGGTTTCGAGTCGAAATTGCCATCGGACACTTCGAGTCATCCGAGTCCTCGTCGTCTTCGAGATGAATCCTCATCACTCCATGTTGCCATCATGGCCTTTTTCTTCTTCCTGTCCCTTCTTCGTTTTGGATAGTCCTTGACTATGTGGTCTTTGCTGCCACATTCAAAGCATCCAGAATTCTTAGACAAAGATGGCTTTGAGGGTGAAGAAAACTTGCCTTTCCTGTCTCTCTTGTCCTTTTTGTAGAATTCTTCTTTTGGTCTTTTGTCCCATCTTTTGTGCTTCATCATTCTCTCGGAAGCCTCGTGCAATGAGTGCCATGGGATCATCTTCGAGTCGGAAGAGCTCGGACTTGCTTCTTTGGATTCCGAGGCTTTAAGTGCAATGTTCCTTTTGGTAGTACCCTCGGCATCTTCTTCTTCCGGATGTATCTCATGAGTCAAAAGCTTTCGATGAGTTCGTCCGGCTTCAAGAGTGAGAGGTTACGAGCCTCTTCTATGGCAGTCACCTTAGGACCCCATCGTCTCTTGGGTAGGCTTACGAGAATTTTCCGGCACATTTCTTCATGGGAGATTTTCTTTCCCAGAGATTTGAGATTGTTGGTGATCTCGGTGAAGCGTATGAACATCCGAGTAATGTTCTCTTCGGCCCCATTTTGAAAAACTCATATTTGTGAAGATACTTGACTGATCTTCGCTTGTCTCACCCGACTTGTACCTTCGTAGGTGTTGACCGAGTATCCCACACCTCTTTAGCATTGTCACGAGGCAGAGACTCGATTATATTCTTCCGAGCTTATGGCGCACATGAGGATGTTCATGGCTTTGAAGTTCTTTACGAACTTCTCCGCCTCGCTGGTGTGAACTCGGCCTTTGTCTTGGGAAGGATTCTAAATTCATCTGTCTTCGTTGGAATGTAGTTTCCTTGTTGTATGATTTCCCATACTTCTTCATCATGATCCATGAGGAAACATTCCATAAGCTTCTTCCGAGTGACCAAAGTTTGAACCTTTGAATTTTGGTGGCCTGTTGGAAGATCTTCCTTCGTCGAACTCTCCGGTGTTTTGAGCCATCCGATCTTTAAACCTTTGGATTGTTAGATCCTTTCCGAAAGGCTAGGCTCGATACCAATTGAAGGTTTGCTCGGGGAGAGTCCGAGTCACCCTAGAGGGCGGGTGAATAGGGTGATAGAAAATTCTTTGTGAAAACACACTCTTTTGACGAAAAGAGGCAAAGACGGTTTACGAGTCTAAACACGGGGTCGAAAAGATTGGACTCGAAAGCAATGAATCGGAATAAACAAGCACGAGTAAGGCTATCCGAGTCTAGAATGAACTCGAAAGAGAACACACGAGATTTTACGTGGAAACCCTCCCGGGGTAGAAAACCACGGCCGTGTCAATCCGGACACGAAGTCAAATCCACTATTTTGAGTCCACAAAATACCGTGAGCTGGCCGAACCCGAGTTGCTCCCTTGGACAACTCTATACAAGTTTTCCTAGACTCGAAGTTACCTTATCCGATCTAGTACTTCCTAGCTGAGATAACCCTTACAGCTAGGGACAACTAAGCTGAGTTAACCTTTATAGCTTAGTCAAGGGACCTTACAAAGAATGTAAGAAGAGTTTGTAACTTAGTACAAGACCTTACAACTCGGAGAGTACGGAATTACGAGAATGGGAGTTGTAAGTAGAAGATTGGAAGTAAATACAATGACTTTTCTCAAGTATGTGTATTAACAATAAAATCGGCAATCTTCAAGTGTTGTTAAGTGGCTTCTATTTATAGATAACCAAGCGAGTAGCCGTTATCTCTTTCTGCTGACCGAGAGTCCTCTATTACCGTTGATAATGGCTTTCCGATTTACTCGAAAGTATCCGTTGAAATATGGACGTTGGACAACGGTTTAACTCTCTTGGAAGTCCCAAAACCATCGGTTGTGTCTTGAAAAATAAGGTGGAAACCACCGTTAGGCTTAGCGTTCCAGTTTTCCGGATATGGAAGCGGACGGCTTCGACACAATCTTACAGGACTAAAGCAGAGAAGGTGAAAAGCCATATCTGCTTGGTGATTTGACGTTACGAGCTCGGCTACTTTTGTAGTTAGAAAAGATATCCTCGATTGAATAACCTACAAAAGTAAAACACCTTCGGTTCTCAAAGTATATAAAAATACTTTGGTCCAAGGTTAGACACGGATAAAATAATTATGATAATTACGCAATTGATTATCCGAGTCGGAGAAGAAATTGAATTTTACGAGTCTAATATCCATGATACTCGGAATTCCATATGACTTAGTCTTAAGTAAAGAATCAAGTTCTATAACGAATATCGAGTGGGAAAAACTTGATATAGACTAAGCATGAGAAGAACTACGAATGTTGACTATGCAAACAATAGAATAGATAACCATAAGTCGGATTACGAGTGAGAAACGGCGGAATACTTGGTATATTCAAAAGCGATTAGTCCGAGTGAGAGTGGACTTAGAATAAAGAACCGAGTTTTCGAGTCGCTAAGCGAAAGCGATAAAAGAGATAATTGAGGGCCGAAATACTTAGAGAAAATATTATTTTACTCAAGTAAGTTTCTAGGACGCAGAGAATGCCTTGGAATCAAACTCTATATGAATAACATCGTTATACCCGATTCCTTTTGCATGACTCGAAAGATATTGAGCGATGTCCGAGTCTTCATGCTTCGAGAATTTTACGACACATTTCTTCATGGGAGATTTTCTTTCCCGGAGATTTGAGATTATTGGTAATCTCGGTGAAGCGAATGAACATCCGAGTAATGTTCTCCTCTCGGCTCCATTTTGAACGAGCTCATATTTATGAAGATATTGATCGATCTTTGCTTGTCTTACCCGACTTGTACCTTCGTAGGTGTTAACTAAAGTATCCCACACCTCTTTAGCAGAGTCACAGGCAGAGACTCGATTATATTCTTCCGAGCTTATGGCGCACATAAGGATGTTCATTGCTTTGAAGTTCTTTCGAACTTCTCTGCTTCTCTGGTGTGAACTCAGCCTTCGTCTTGGGAATGATTCCGAATTCATCTGTCTTCATTGGAATGTAGTTTCCTTGTTGTATGATTTCCCATACCTCTTCATCATGATCCATAAGAAAACATTCCGTGAGCTTCTTCCAATGCCCAAAGTTTGATCCTTTGAATTTTGGTGGTCCGTTGGAAGATCTTCCTTCGTCGAACTCTCCGGTGTTCCGAGCCATTTGATCTTTAAACCTTTGGATTGTTAGATCCTTTCTTAAAGGCTAGGCTCGATACCAATTGAAGGTTTGCTCGGGGAGAGTCCGAGTCACCCTAGAGGGGGATGAATAGGGTGATAGAAGTTTTTCGTGGAAACTTTAGCTCTTCCGTCAAAAACAAGATAGAGACCGATTTTGAGTTTAACAACGAGGTCGAAAAGATTGAACTCGAAGGCTATTAAGCGGAATGAGCAAGAGCCGTAAAAAATGTCCGAGTCTAAAATGAACTTAGAAAGATAACACTTAGAGATTACGTGAAAACCCTCCTGGGGCAGAAAACCACGGACCGTACCAATCCGGACACGAAGTCAAATTCACTATTTTGAGTCCACAAAATACCGTGAATCGACCGAACCCGAGTTGTTCCCTTAGACAACTCTATACAAGTTTTCCTAGACTCGGAGATTCCCTTATCCGATCTAATACTTCCTAGCTGAGATAACCCTTATAGCTAGGGACAACTAAGCTGAGTTAACCCTTACGGCTTAGTCAAGGGACCTTACGAGAGAATGTAATAAAGATTTTGTAACCGAGTACAAGACCTTACAACTCGAAAGTAATGAATTACGAGTGGGAGTTGTAAGTTGAAGATTGATAGTAAATACAATAACTTTGAGCAAGTATGTGTATTAGCAATATGTTCGGCAACCTTCAAGTCTCGTGAGATGGCTTCTATTTATAGATGTCCGAGCAGAGTAGCCGTTATCTTCATCTGCTGACCGAGAGTCCTCTCGTGACCAATGATAGAAGCTTTCCGAGTCACTCGGAAAGTATCCGTTGGAAAATGGTTTAACTATCTTGGAAGTTCCAAAACCATTAGTGGTGTCTTGAAAGATAAGGTGCAAACCACCGTTAAGCTTGGCGTTCCAGTTTTCCAGATTTGGAAACAGATAGCCCTAACACAATCTACTGGGACTGGAGCAGAGAAGGTGAAGAGCCATGTCTCGCTGGTGATTTGACGTTCGAAGCCGGTTACTTTTGTAGTTTTGAAAAGTGTATTCTCGATTGAATAACCTACAAAAGTAAATCAATTTTGGTTTTCAAAGTATAAAATACTTTGGCCCAAGATTAGACACAGATAATAAAATAATTACGATAAATAAACCAACCGATTATCCGAGTCGAAACGAAATGGAATTTTCCGAGTCCAATATCCATGATACTCGGAATTTCATCCGACTTAGTCTAAGCGAAGAATCAAGTTCAATAAGGAATATCGGAGAGGGTTAACTTGATATAGACTAAGCATGAAACAAGCTAAAAATACTGACTATAACAAAATAGGACTTATAACCACAAGTCGGATTCCGAGTGAGAATAGACAAGATACTAGTCTATTCAATCTACGATAAATCCGAGTGATGTCTGGACTCGCAACGAAAAACCAGTTTTCGAGTCGTTTACGGATAAGCAAGAAATATAATAAGTAAAAGCTATATCACTTAGAAAAGATACTATTTTACTCGAAAGAAGTTTCGAGATACGAGAGAATGCCTTGGAATCAAAACTCGTAGGTATGAGATTGTTATACCCGATTCCTTTCATTCAACTCGGAGAAGTATTGAGCGAGTGTCCGAGTCTTCAGACAACGTATATCCGAGCGATAAGGAAGTCTTTCCCATTGGTTTTTATAAAGAGAGTCTTGTCAATCTGACCTCTTCTAAAATCATTTTGAACCAAGAAATTGCTCGATCTTTCATACCAAGCTCCGGGAGCTTATTTAAGACCATAAAGAGCTTTTTGAAGTTTGAAAACATGATTTAGAAATTCCGAGTCTTCAAATCCAGGGGCTGCTCAACATAGACTTCCTCTTCAATAAAACCATTGAGAAAAGCACACTTAACATCCATTTGATGTAACTTTATATTCATGCTAGATGCAAATGCTAACAGGATTCTAATGGCTTCAATTCAGCAACAGGTGCCAAGGTTTACCCACAATCAATCCCTTCTTCCCGATTGTAATCTTGAGCCACAAGTCTAGCCTTGTTTCGACTACCAACCCACCTTCATCCAGCTTTGTTCTTCAAGACCCATTTGGTTCCTATGAGTGGGTGGTCGAAGGTTGTTTGGTCAAATTCCGGACTTGGTTTCTTTCGAATTGATTGAGTTCCTCTTGCATGGCCTCTACCCATTCAGGTTCATTTAGGGCCTCTAGCGCATTTTTAGCTTTACTTAATGACATGAATGCAAGTGAATGCACATAGATTCGAAGAGAGGAACGAGTTCTTACCCCACTTGTTGATATCGGATAATATGTTTTCTAGTGGATGACTAGAAGCATACTTGAATGCTCTACCTGTTCTCCGATTCACCGGATCCGTAGGCTGAATAGGTTGATCTCCGAAGTTTGTTCCGAGTGAACTTGTTCATCGGCTTATCCTTCATCATTCCGAGCGGGTTCTTGAGTTGTCGCATTCCGAGTCACTACGTTCGAGTGACTTCATTTTGAGCCGGTTGGGTTTGATTCTCGATAGGCTTGTTTTCGTCATGATCATCATTCCTGTTGAGCTTTAGGTCCGAGAATGATGATTCACTTGGCTTTTCCTGTTCAAGCTCATCAAATACAACGTGGATGCTTTCTTCCACTTTGTTAGTTCTTTTATTGAAAATGCGATAAGCTTTATTATGAGAAGAATAACCCGAGAAAAATACCTTCATCCGACCGAGCATCAAACTTAGTCGGATGATCCTTACCATTGTTGTGAACAAAACATTTACATCCAAATGGTTTGAAATATGAGATATTGGGTTTCTTCACTTTATAGAGCTCGTAAGGTGTTTTCTTCGTAATGGGTCCGATGAGGCATCTATTCAAGGTGTAATTTGCGGTGTTTATCGCCTTAACCCGGAAATAGTAGGGTAGATTGTGTTCAATCATCATTGTCCTAGCTATTTCTTCAAGAGTTCTATTCTTTCTCTCCACTACTCCATTTTGTTGAGGAGTTCTTGGTGCTGAGAAGTTGTGAGAGATACCATTCATGTCGCAAAACTCCGAGAATTCCGAGTAGTCGAACTCCCTTCCATGGTCGGTTCTAATTCTCCGGATCCGAGTCCGAGACTCAACTTGGATCTTTCTGCAGAGCTTACTCGAACTCTTTGAATGCTTCATTTTTGTGCTTGAGAAAACACACCGAGGTAAATCGTGAGTAATCATCAACAATAACAAGTACATATGATTTACCTCCGGGGCTCTTAACGAGGATTTCATCAAATAAGTCCATATGTAGCATTTCAAGCACCTTGGATTTGGAAACCTGTCTTAAGAGATTTGAATGATGATCCGACTTGTTTCCCTTTTATGCAAGCTTCACAAACTTTGTCTTTCTTGAAAGCACAATTAGGCAATCCTCTAACTAAACCATGAGATGCCGGTTTCTTGATCGTATGCATGCTAACATGACCTAATCTATGATGCCATGACTATGAATCATCAAGAAGTGATGCTTTTAAACAAGATAAATTCTACTCGGTCGAAAGAGGAATAATGTAAGTGTTACCTGAGAGCTTGATTTCCTTGGTGGTATCATCAAAAATATAACAGCTTAGTCCGAGTGAATCTTCCCTCTTAACCTTTATCACATAATTGAGAGATGTTAAGCAAGTTGTACTTTAATCCTTTGACAAGGTATACTGGGCTTACCAGATTGCCTTCCTTTCAAACCTTGCCTATTCCAATTATCTTTCCTTTGCTATCATCTCCAAATGTGACTTTTCCTCCTTTGTACTCTTCTAACTCGGAAAAGAGTCCCGAGTCTCCCGACATGTGGCGTGAGCATCCACCGTCCAGTACCAATGTCCTTTTGATCTTTTCTGAGTGGCCTACAAAAAGAAAACAAACTAACCCTTCTCACTTCCTCTAACGAACCCACAACACCCTTTACTATGGTCCTTTTCGAGGAAGAAGGTTTTTCGGAACCCATATTTGAATGACTTTAGCTTTGGTCCGATTCTCGAGTCTTCCGTTTAGAGAACCGAGTCCGTGTCTCTTTTCCTTGAAAAACTTTTCTTTTATAAATCGGAGGAAATGGTTTTTCTTGTAAGTTGGTCCGAGCTCAGTCCTCCTTTCATTTTTATGAATGGAACCATGCTCGGCCTTCCCGAACTTTACAGTTCTGGAATCCTTTTGAAAAGTTCCGAGTAGGAATTTGATTCCTCCTCTTTGTTAAAACCAAGACCTTCTTTTCGAAGGAGACGCATTGAGATCCTAAGAGCATATCAAGGTTTTTCTGACCTCGAGTAAACTTTAAAATAAGATCTTGAGACTCATTGAGCTTTTGTTTTAGCTGCTCATTTTCTTTTACGAGTAACTCGGACTCAGCCTCATTGGATTGAGCACTAGTCTTCGGTTCTCTAAGTGTAAGTCTCAGCTTTTCCAACTAATTTTTTAAAGAAATGCTCTTAGAAGAAATTGGCTAAAATGAGAAGAATCGAATTGGACTTCTCTTCTAAAGTGAAAATATACTTAGCTAAATCAACTTTGGAGAATTTGAGGAAGTATTCAATTACCTCTTCAGGATTTGCTTCCTCATTGTTTGATTGATCCGAGTCCGACTGCTTTCCGATTCTCGTGTCGAAAGTGCCATCGGACATTTTGAGTCATCCGAGTCCTCGTCATCTTCCGATGAGTCCTCGTCACTCCATGTGGCCATCATAGCCTTTTTCTTCTTTCTGTCCCATTTTCTCTTTGGACAGTCTTTGACTATATGTTCCTTGCTGCCACATTCAAAGCATCCAGAGTTCTTAGTCAAAGATAACTTTGAAAGGGAAGAGTATTTACCTTTTCTATCCTTTTTGTCTTTCTAGTAAAACTCTTCTTTTGGATTCTTATCCCATCTCTTGTGCTTCGTCATTCTCTTGAAGCCTCTAGCGATAAGTGCGATGGGATCCTCTTCGAGTCGAAGAACTCATATCTGCTTCTCTTATTTACGAGGCTTTTAGCGCAATGTTCTTTTTGGTGTCGACCTCTATGTCCTCCTCTTCCAGGTGGATCTCATGGGTGAGAAGCTTCCCAATGAGTTCTTCTAGCTTTAGTAGAGACAAGTTCTAAGCCTCTTCGATAGCTTGTCACTTTAGGACCCCATCTTTTCTTAGGTAGGCTTCGAGTATCTTTCTGTACATTTCCTCGTGGGAGATCTTTTTACCCGGAGATTTGAGATTGTTGGTAATCTCTGTAAATCGAATGAACATCCGAGTGATGTTTTCTTCGGCTCCATCTTGAATAGCTTATATTTATGAAGATATTGGCTTATCTTTGCTTGTTTGACCTGGCTTTTACCTTCATAAGTGTTGACCGAGTGTGTCCCACACTTTTTGGTTGTGTCACAGGCGAGACACTCGGTTGTATTCTTCCGAGCTGATGCCGCACATCAGAATGTTCATTGCCTTGAAGTTCTTTATGAACTTCTCTGCTTCCTCGGTGGTGTACTCGCCTTGATCTTGGGCGTGAGTCTTGTTTCTACTATCTTCATGGGAAGGTAGTTTCCTTCTCGTATGATGTTCCGGACATCTTCATCATGATCCAACAGGAAACATTCCATGAGTTTCTTCGAGTGCACAAAGTTAGATCCTTTGAACTTTGGTGGTTTGCTTGGAAGATCTTCCTTAATCGAACTCTCTATTGTTCCGAGCCATTTGATCTTTAAACCTTTGGATGGTTAGATCCTTTCCGAAAGGCTAGGCTCGATACCAATTAAAGGTTTGCTCTTGGAGAGTATAAATCACCCTAGAGGGGGAATAGGGTGATGAGGAAACTTGCTTGAATTTAAAATAGATATGAATATGAGGTGAGCGTGAGCGTGAAGCAAGGATAAACTCATAAAAGCATAAACTCATAATTCACTAAGCAGTGAAGAAACAGATTAAACAAAATTCTTAACTGCATCCGAGTCTAGAATGTACTCGAAAAGTAATAACTCGAAAGTACGTGGAAACCCTCCTGGGGCAGAAAACCATGGACCGTGCTAATCCAAACACGAAGTTGAATCCACAATTTTGAGTCCACAAAATACAGTAGACTGACTTGACCTGAGTTGCTCCCTTAAACAACTCCTTACAAGTTTTTCCTAGACTCGAAATTACCTTATTTGATCTAGTACTTCTTAACCGAGATCACCCTTACAGTTAGGGACAACCGAGCTGAGTTAATCCTTACAGCTCAGTCAAGGGACCTTACTTAGCGAGTAAGAAAGAAAGTGTTTGTAATCGAGTACAAGACCTTATAACTCAAAAAGTTATGAAATATAGAATTGGAGTTGTAAGTAGAAGATTTAGAAGGACTTTTGATCAAGTATGTGTATTAACAATAGATTCAGCCGATCTACAAGTCTTGAAAGTTGGCTTCTATATATAGATGACCAAGCAGCTTAGCCGTTGTGTCTATCTTCTGACTGGAGGTCCTTTATGACCGTTGTAAAGGATTTTCTAAGTCACTCGGAAAATATTCGTTGAGATATGAACGTTGAGCAACGGTTCTTGACTCCTTTGGATGTCCTAAACCACTCGGTGGTGTCTTGAAAAATAAGGTGAAAACCACCGTTGAGCTTAGTGTTGCAGATTTCCAGCTTTGGAAACGGACAATCCCGACACAATGTCCGGGGCTAGGTCGGAGGTAGAAAAAGCCTTGTTAGCTGGTGATTTGACGTTTTGAAGCTCGGTTACTTTTGCAGTTTAAAAATAGGGTAGCCTCATTTGAATAACCTACAAAAGCAAATCAATTTGGTTCTTAAAGTATAAAATACTTTGGTCCAAGGTTAGACACGAGATAATGATATAATTAAGATAATTAAATGACTAATTATCTCGAGTCGGAAAAGGAATGGAATTTTCCGAGTCTAATATTTAGGATACTCAAAATTCCATCCGAGTCGAGTCTAAAAGAGAATCAAGTTAGATAAAGAATATCGAGTGAACGAACTTGATCTAAACTCAAACAAAGTTCAAACAACACAAGCTAACTTAGAATAGAAAATTAACATTGTAATTTCGGAACATGAAGTCGGACCTTAGTTTAAGCGCGTAAAAGATATTGTTTGAACATGCGATATATCCGAGTGTTGGGTGACTCATAACCGAGTGTGAAGTGGCTGTAGAGGTATTCTTTCCGAGTCAATCGAGTCGGCGAAAATAGGATAATAGTTTCTATAACACTCGGAGAAAATGTTATATCACTCGGAAAAGTTTCTAAGGCGCATGGAATGACTTGACGTCAAAACCCTATAAGAGATGAAGTCTTATACCTGATTCCTCGATGGAACTCGAGAACGTGTAAGTATAAAGTCCGAGTCTTCATGTGTGTGTGTGTGTGTGTGTGTGTGTGAATTTTCGTAAAGAACAAGCAATAAGTGTACCTTAGCCTTGATATCCCTTACTCGTTATATAACAATGTGCATTGGCTCGACAACCGTTAGAGGATCCTCTTCTGCCGCTTAAGTAAATATTTATATGGTCAATAATTTGATTAGATTATTTCTTGCAAGTTTTACATCTCTTTATGCAATGTTCAATGTTTCATTCTTAGATTATTCCTATTGACCATCATGTTAGTCACCAGCTTTATTTATAATTATTACTTAGGTATAAATTCTTAGTTTATATGCTCTGTTACTCCCTAATAATTCATATAACTTTCCTATATCTAAATTCAATACGTGGTCATTTGTAAAAACTAATTATCTCAGTGTTTAAAATATACATTAGCATCCCCTCTAATAAAAGTTTTATATATATTATAATGATACTATAATACTTTAGTTTAGTATATAACCTTTATCTCTTGGATAAGGAACACAATATTGTGTAACTATAATGTTTAATCATATATTGGCAAGAGTTTTAAATAAATTCCACTTAAGAAGTTTATTCGGACACAAGATTCTCTTCCTCGTGTTGTCCGAGTCTAAGAATTTCTGATTGAGTATGTTTTCATGACTTCACCCATATGTCTCCATAACCTTATATAACTGAAATTATAAATTAAACCTCTATCTTGTATCCCTCGTGTTGAAACTTATCTTTATGTTTCAAGCTACACCCATGATAACTTCTTCGTAATTCTTGTAATTTTCATTCGCTCCATCCTTAATTATATGCACAACCAAGTCAAACATAGAATATAATAAGATCTAATAATATGAAATTATTCAAATCTAATAATCAATGATCTTATATCATCCATGTTCAATGTTGTATCGTAAGAAACTAAGAGTAACCTAGATATCCTCACCAACTAAATAAGAAAGTGCATATTATTGGAAAATTTTATTTTATAACAATTCATAAAAGATAGGGTAAATAGGTTCAAAGTGTCATTTTCTAAAACATATACACGAAAAATAAGTATACTTAAGCTTTTACTCGTTATATGGATTGTTAAAAAACTATGGTTTAATGTTAGTGTAGGATCACGTGCACATTATTTCGATAAATTTAGAAGAGGTCTCTAGGAGGAAATTTTATTTTTCTTGGCAATGATAAGAATACATATGTGAATAAAATGACGCAGATGGCAAGGTCATGGTCTAGGAAGAGTTGATAGCAATTAGATGGATTGGTTTAAATTTTTTAATTGATGATTTATTAAGTAGTTAGAGAAGAAATTATCGGAAAGTTCTTTATCAAATGGTATTATGAAGAAAATTCTAATTTCATTACAAATAATAAAGAAGAGAACGATAAATAGGGAAGTAATTTGGTAGTGACATAGATTCGATAAGGAATACTCCAATTATTATAAATTTCATGGGAGATGCAATAAGAGGAAGGTATATTCAAATATTAGTTTGAAGAAAGAATATCATTATGTTGGAATTAAAGATTCGATAGTCAAGAAAACAACAATTTTGGTAATCCTTCTCAAGAAAATTTCTTTTTGATACCGCAATAAGTGCTAATAAGTATTGACATAAAAAAAATTAAATAATTCTATATAGGAAGAATCTTGATGCATAACAACATGAATTATGATCAAGTATAAACTATAAAAGCTAATGCGACTTGCGCTGATTTTAGTTATCAAAGAAGAACAAGGACAAATACTTCGGTGAATACTTAAGCAAAAGTGACGGTCAACTGAATGAGTTGTAAGTTGAAAAACAATATAAGAAAGTACCAAATGGTGAAAGTAATGATATATGATACTATTATAAAGTATCTCTTAATACAATTGCATATTTTCTAGGAAATAACAATTGACAATGAGGATCGATATAGATAGAGTGGAACTGTTTGTCAATGTAGATAATGGAGTGAAAAATTGTAAGTAAACTAGGTGCATAAAGGATTTCCATGGTATTTTATATTTTTCACCCACCTTAGGAAACATTCACATATAAAATTATGAAGTTGTGATAAGTAGGAGCCATATTAATCTCAAAGTATTTACTAAGAGTCACAAAGAAGAATACATGGAATGACTCAAAAAAATAGGTTTAACTTAACCTATACTAAAATGGAAGTTAGACTTAGTTGGACTAAATCGTAAAGATTAAATGAGTTAAAAAGATATTAACGTATAAACGAAGCAAATGGGTTCGATAGATACATCTTTTGTGAAATAAGCCAAGCATTTACACGGAAGCATGTAATTAGCAATGATAGGAAAAATTCCGATAAATTTGGATACTTCATTACAAGGATATTATTATTATTATTATTATTATTATTATTATTATTATTATTACTATTATTATTATTATTATTTAGAAACAGGGTCATCTTTTCCAAAAAGGAATTAATAATATAATACAATAAGTTCAAGTATTTAGGTATGAATGGGTAAAATTTGAGAAAATTTTTTCATTGGAAAGTATAGTATAAGAACGGTTATTCAAAGGAAGTAATGAGGTTAAGCGATAAATAAAGATTTCTTACGAGAGAAATGAGTCATTAAATATTGAAAAAGATAATATCTACAAAATAAGCCTCACTAGAACCATTAATCGGACCAGAAGAAGAAAATTTTGATGTTAATGATTCAATGAAAGAAAGGATACCAACAGGGTAATGTTAGATTAGATAAGGGATGAGAATGATAGATTAGTATGATACACATGGATTTATGAGTTATTATGCGCTAGAGTAAATGATGAGATCCCTTTGGGATCAACAAAGGTCAAGGAAGTCATAGGATTCAAAGAAAGGTCAAATGATAATGTTATAATGGTTTATGTGGAAAGATTTAACAATGAACATCAGTTAACTAAATACGATTATGAGCTCATGTAAATTGACGTAGAATTTATGTGATGGACCGTATATAATTTTGATCTAAGTAAGGATGTTTAACTTTTTCTCCCTAAAAAGAGACTATATATATCACACTCATGCTTTATTTCTATTACTCGAATCTCATATCGGACTTTAACAAAAATAACCTTTGTTTTCCCTCCGTAATATGATGTCTCATTCAAATAAATCAATCAATCATAACTCTCATATAATTTGCGAAATACTCTAATTCAACAATAGGACGGTCTTATCTAAATCATATTGAACTATTATCAAAGTATTATCTAAAGTGCTAACTTAACTTCTCCAATGATTAAAATTTTCTTTTTACTTATTTGTATTTGATCATCCAAAATATATATAAAACACCATTTCCTGCCTTTAGCTTTATGGTTATAACACATTTCCTTGAGTATTTCTCTCATATATTTTTTACCTTTGACTTATGCCTCTAGAAAAAGTGGGTGTTTATCTATCCAAATTATGCTCATGTTTTCTCAATGATTCTAACCCAATTATCTTTAGTAAGAAATATATGTAGTTACATTTTTTTTTTTGCTCTTTAAATGTTTTACTTTATTTAGCATCCTAGCCCACCTAGTATCAATCATTATATCGAATCGGAATACTCTAATATATTAATTTTCAAAATATTTAGCACTCCCTCCCTTTTTTAACAAATTATTGAATACGTCTTCCATACCTCAAAATCATAATCTCGTTTTGTATCTCAAGTTCACTATTAATTTTCATAAAATTTGTTCACACAATCCCATTGTTTATATTATAACCTAACCACCTTTTCTCTTACCACAAATCCAAGTATATTAACTATATCAACTTTCATAAATATCTCAGTCACAATAATATGCTCTAAAATAAGTATATATACTTGAACCAAACATTCCTCTTACCCCTATAAAATCTTTCATTTGTTTCACAAACTTCAAAGAATGAGTACCCTTATAAAAATATAAAACTTCACTCAATGAACAACGACCATAATATGATAATGACATCAAAAATACAAACGTTTCTCAATAGACCACAAAAGAGTTGTTCTACTCATATAATTAGTTGTAATGTACTTAATATTCAATAGCTTTCATTGTCCTCCAATATAATCCGCGTCATACTTGTTCATATTATTACCAATGTAACAATTAATTTTTCTCTCTCTACATAACATCTCTTATGTTTTCACCAAGACATAAACATATATTCTGTTAATATTTTATGTAAAGGGTCATATTTGATTCCTATACGCAATAAATGTTACATATTTATATACATGTATTTTTTAACATAGTCATATCATAGAAGTTGATGTAGTCATTACTAATAACGATCACTAATATTGTCAGCGTCCCACATATAGTTAGTTATAAATTATGAGTGTCACAATACTAAGGTTCGCTAAAAGGTCTGTATTTCTAATGTGCCCAACAATAACTATTATTTTTATTTATAATAAATAATATTAATGTCTCTAGGATTATACTTGGAAAATAATAAACCTTTTGAGAATTACCACAATATATTACCTAAGATATCTAGGTGTAACTAAGAAAGCAATAGGTAATGACATTAACCTACACTTATAAGATCCTAGAGCTCATAGTGACTCTAAACCTTGTCTCCGATACCACAACCGTAATGCCCCCAAATTCCATAATCACCAGTTTAGTCTTAACGATTAATTAACTAGTAATTAGCACGGCGGAAGGGAATATTAGAAGCATTATCGCCACTCTATACAAAGAGCAAGGCAACTCCTTAGAAAATATAATATGAGCAAGACTCCACCACGTCACTTGCGAAAATAAAGTTCAAAACATCTCAAATACCAAACTTGTACACCTCAAGTCAAGTTAACGAGTGCCATCATAATTATAACTTATTTAATCGGAAAATATATGACTTCCACACATCACATCCCTTACTACCACTCGTGAGCTTCTAAGTTTCGTTGACCAAAATAAATATGCCAACCGCTTGCTTCCATTAGCATTAGCATTAGCATTACTGAAGGTTTGCTCCTGGAGAGTCTAAGTCACCCTAGAGGGGGTGAATAGGGTAATGAAGAAATTTAAGGTAACTTATAAACTTTTCGCTCGAAATGGATAAACAGTTGAGTCCGAGTCTAGATTGGACTTAGAAATATAAACACTCGGAAAAATGTGCAACCCTTCTTGGGGCGAAAAACCACGGACAGTGCTAATCCAAGCACCAAGTCAAATCCACTATTTTGAATCCTCAAAATACAACGGACTTACTCTACCGAATTGCTCGCTTAGATAACTCCTTACAATGTTTTCCTAGACTTAGAAGTTCCCTTATCTGATCTAGGACTTCCTAACGGAGATAACGTTTACAGCTAGGCACAACCGAGCTAAGTTAACCATTACAGCTCAGTCAAGGGACCTTACTCGAAAGTAAGAGAAGTATGTAATTTATTACAAGACTTTACAACTCGTAAAATATTAATTACAAGCTAGGAGTTGTAAATAGAAGATTGAATATGAAAACAATGAATTTTGCTTAAGTAATGTGTTTCAAAGAATAATTCCAAGCAATCTTTAAGTCTTGTGACGTAGCTTCTATTTATAGATGACCAAGCGAGTGACCATTGGTTCTTGGTTCCGAACGAAGTCTTTACTCACCGTTGTAACGGCTCTTCCGAGTGTCTCGTAAAAGATCTTTTAGGATGTGAACGTTGTGCAACGGCTCTTGGCTCCAAAAGGTACTCCAGTCAACTAGTGATGTCTCGAAAAGCAAGGTGGAAACCAGGTGTTCAGCCTAGCGTTGGAGTTTTCCAATTTTGGAAGCGGACAACCCCGACACGGTGTCCGAGCCTTGTTCGAAGTAGATAAAGCTTGTCTCGCTAGTGATTGACAACTAGAAGCCTCGCTACTTTTGTATTTCGAAAATGAGATAAACTCGTTTGAATAACCTACAAAAGTAAACTTTGGTTCTCAAAGTATAAAATATTTTGGTCCAAAAATTAGGCACGTGATAATAACTTAATTAGGACAATTAAGTGCATATAGGAAAAATATAGTAACACATTTATTCATTTATTATGTAAGTGGCTCCTTATGACTATCGATTTCCCTAAGTATGCACACACCCCGACCGATCGGGAAGTCTAGTTGATAACGGCCAAATATATATAATATGATCATAATATGATCATGATATGATATGATTGATATGGGGCGGCCACATAATTAGGTGACAAATAATATTTCAAATGGTTCCTTTTACATTATGCAAACCATTTGGTGTAGATATATATATATATATATATATATATATATATATATATATATATATATATATATATATATATATATAACACCCCAAAACACCCCCTAGGAGTATTACATCGCCGTAGTTCCTTAAAGGAACTCGCAAGGCTCTTTCTCGGTGTCGGTTTAGCTGTCTAAACTCAACTTAAGGATAATAAGGGAGGTTTCCCAAAAGGATCCGAGATTTTCTAAAAAATTCGGCAGAGTTTTGTTTGTAATGTGGACTGTCCCTTAGGCTTAAAAGCTCTAAAACCCCGCATAAAAAAATACCAAAACTCAACGAGCCACACGCTCGGAGTACACAACTCAACGGCCACACGCTGGAGTCCAACCAATCATGCGATGACTAAAACAATCTAAAGGGTCCAATATACATTTGATACAACTATATGCACTAAATTACAAGTACAAGCATCTAGAAACAAAACAATGCATATCAGCCACTTGAGTCACTTCAACGATCAACAATCAGCGAGTCAACAGGAGTCCGGGGTATGCTAAGTGTAGATCATGCTTCGAACGTGTACCTGCAACACCTGGGAGGGAAAGGGGGAATTTGTGGGGGTGAGCAATAATCAACAGGCTCACCGGAGTCTTATACCCTTAAAATGGAAACTCTTTACACATAATACTCATAATAATGGAATCTGCGAAAGCATAATAATATAATACAAATCTATATACTTTTCACTCGAAATCTCTTGCAATGAAAAAATTCAAGACTCTTCAATCACTTAAAACACAGCTTCACATTCATGAACAATTCTTTTGGGGATTGAATCAACTTTTCCGGGCCTTCGAGGAGTCGAGCTAGCATTTCTTTAATTCGTGGTGCGACCCCGACAAAAAGGCTCCCGGACCTATCTTCGGGAAGTCTCGTGGTGGGCATCCCGCCTCTGCAGGACCCCTGTTAGAACCCTTCCCTCGAAGTTTCTAGCCGGGCGTCCCCGGCTCGAACCCTTCGGTATGCTAAACGATCCGTAGCCTCGCCGATTCAAAACTCTTTGCACATACTCATTCATCACATTCACTTCACAACTTTCTTAATCGATTTGGTATCAAGGAAGGCATGACACTACGTGTCACCCTTATAAATTCACTTTCTCAAATCTGCTTTGCTTCTTTAGAATACAATCACGTTTGAAAGACATTTCACAGAAATCACATTCAAGGGTCATTTCAAGTAAAACACAAAACTTCTTTCGAAACTACTTTTGAGCATCACATAAAGCAAACACATAGCACGAATAATCACCGTTCAATACAAGCAATCATTCTCAACTCTTTTGCAACTATGCCTTTGTCAATTCATCGGTTTAGTACGCTTAATTCCATTTTCCGAGCCACAATAACCACAAATGGACACCACCCAATTCAATGCCTCAACTTCTCACCATTCTCTATTTTTGCTTCAACCCTTCATTCTACACCTCTACTTTATAAGTCAACTTCCTTTGCTCATATTTAGCCATATAACTCCTAATCTCACTTTATCACTTAAATTCCTTGATGCTAAGCTCGTCTTCCAACTTAATTTCAGCTCAAGGCTTACATAGATTTCAACTCAACTTCACCTTAACATTCCCAGTTCGCCTCAAATTCCCAAATTCCCATTGTATGTCTCTATCTCATTACTCGACTCTTGTTCGTCCGTCCTTAGTTATAAAACTCTTAATCACTTTTCAATTTCCGTTAGCTTTCTTATTTTCACGCCGGTTCAGCCTCGAGAAATTAAATATACTTCAAATGTAATTAATCTCACAATCACCCATTTGTCACTTACTTGTCCCAACTGCGCATTACTCAATACGAATTCATACTCCTCTTTATACTTCGATGTACCATTCCCCAATGTTCGTAATTAGCTCTTAATACCGCAGGTCCAAGAATCTCTAAAACTTAGGTAACTCATAATTCATATCCATGACCCAACTCTTCATCCTTGATAGCTAATCGAAACTTCAATACTACTCCTTTGACCTATATAATCTAACCTCCTCGGAATCAGCAGGTTCCAATTCAACCTTAAGTAACTATCAAATCTCTTTGAAGTTCCTAATTTAATTCTCGCTATTTAACCCAAGTAACTCCTTTCATTTCACGATTCAGCCCTCTCAATTCCTTAAATATATTCTAAGCTCTTATTCAATCTCAAACAACGATTAGGTCTATTCTCGCAATACGGATATTCAACGTTCACCACAAATTCCATAATCACATAACACATTCAACATTCACAACAAATCCATTTGGGTTTCGTAATTACTAATAGTTTAGAGTATAAGACTACCCACCTTGATTCAAGGATTGACAGTTTGTCGAGGTTCGGGTTTCCGGGTCGGCTCCCCTTCCTTTCACTTCCTCGCTGCTAGTCTCGGTTCTACCGCCTTCCTCTCTATCTCGCCGTCGTCGTCGGTTGCAATCCCGCGTCCCCGGTTGCCTCCGATTCCCGTTCCTCACTTCCTCTGTTTCGGTTTATTGTTCTTGGCCTCGGCTACCTCTCGATCAGGCCTCGCGCGCTCGACGCCGGTCCTCTTCCCTTCTTGCCGCCGCCTTTCCGGTGTCGAGCCTCCCGGTCCCTCTCACGTCCGTCCCCGCCTCGAGTCCTTCTTTCGCCTTCTCTCGGCCCGATCTCTCGCTCTCTTCTCTCTTTGCTCGCGCCTATTCGTATCGCCAACCGCCGCCTTCGGTCCTGCGGTGGTCGCCGGTCCTCCTCTTCGGTCCCTTTCACCGCACGCTCGCCTCCTGTCTCTCTCTCTCTCTCTCTCTCTCTCTCTCTCTCTCTCCGTTCGGTGCTCCTCTCCCCTCCTCCGTTCTCGCTCATTCTCGCTTCTTCTTTCTTCATTTTTTCCCATGTCCCCCTCCCTTCGGTTCTTTCCTTCTTTTATTTTTGGCGCTACTCTCACCAGCGCTAAACAAAAATCACCTCCCCTTCTATTGGACCCCCAATTTGTCTCTTTTATCCCCTTATGGCCCTAGTAACTTCCTTCTTTATAAAACAATCCCCGCCTCTTCCTTCCTCCATCCTCTTATGTTTTGTCTCCTAATTGATTTCGATGCACCAATTATGACACCGCCTAGCCGCACCGAGGTTCACCTCAAATGAGAAGGGGGCAATTTTTGTGGTTTAATTGATTCAACACCAGCCTCCGAAGGCGCACTAATGTAATATGTCCGACTATAAATAAACTCGGTCACTCAACCCCTAGTCGCGGGGAATAATACTCCATAATCCTATGCTCCCAGCCTACTTTTCTTTAAAATTCCGGTATTACAATATATATATATATAATGATGTGCATTGGCTCCACAATCGTTGGACGATCCTCTTTTGTTACTTAAGTAAATAGTTATATGGTCAATAATTTGATCGATTATTCCTTCCAAGTTTTAAATCTCTTTATGCAATGTTCAATGTTTCATTCTTAGATTAATTATTATAATCTGATTTCCTTAGAAAATATTTTGCCCTCTATTTAGACCATTTCTATTGACCATCATATTAGTCCCCAATTTTATTTATAATTACTAATACGTTATAAATTCGTAGTTTATGTGCTCTATTACTCCCTAAATAATTCATATCGGTATTTATGTGCATATATATATTTTTTCTTCTTGTAATAATATTCTTATATTAATTTTTGTCATCATTTTTTTTCACATACTTCCATTACCAACCTTTTTTCCTATATATGTTATAATTGTATACTTCTCACGTCAATCACAAAGTTATTCATATATAATCAACCACCGGACTGCAGACTCCGTTATTCAAGTCCAAGCTACCATGTCGAGTTCAATTCAAAAGCTCCCCGTCGAGTTCAATCCAAAAATTAGACACCTAAAAAGCATCCCTTTTCTCTTCTATTTATTTGTTATCCCAGTGATGAAATCCCAATCCCATTTGCAGATTCGGATCATGGTCTGAGTCCGGTTGGTATGATGGAAGCCGTAAAGCACAAAGAACCCCTTAGCACCACAAAAGTTAGCCTTCTTTGCTTTGAGCTGGCCCACAAACCCATTTTCTTTCGGTCGGACCAAGCCCAAGATGGGATCTTAACCAAGAAACCCAAACCCACACTAAAAATAAAACTTGCCAAAAATAGAGAACCTTCCAAAAATAAAAAGTTTCAAAAATAAAAAGTTTCCAAAATTGGAAAGCTACTTGACCAGTACTGGTAACCTCTATATTGGGCAAAACGCATCGTTTCACTCTTTCAATCACCGACCAAGTGAGGCAAGAACCCGAGACGTCCGTACTATACCTTTTGTGACCGGCGCGGCATTTTCGGGCTCAGCTTGCCAAAATGCTATGTTTCATTCCCAGAGGCCATCTAAAGCACGTAGCTCCGAGAACTTCCATGCGACGTCATTTCTTGACCAGCGCCGACCTTCTCGACACCCTCCACGGGATTCCCGATTCAAGAGGATATTATCTGGTTTTTCCCTTTATCCTCTTCGAGAAGTCCGGCCTAGTTCGATCAATTTCGCTTGCCGACGACATTGTTTTTAGGTCATTTTGTGACCTAGATTTACTTTATAAATAGAGGGCCTAACCCCTCACTTTGGCATAGCTTATTAGCCTAGCTACATGCTGCTGAAATTAGGCTAATAGCTATTGAATGCTATATCGGTATTCCGACCTCTTGGCTCATTTTCCTAATCATTACTCCATCAAACATCTCATCATTCTCCTATACTACTCTGCTGCCACAAATTCCACAAAAACCTTCTTCAGCTTTGTTCATCCACCGTCACGCTTGTAGATCTGTTTGCTATTCAAGATCAGCAAGTGGGATAACCTGAGGGTGCATATTTCATTCCGAATCCCGATTACTCGTTTATTTAATTTATGTTTTTTATCGTTTTCCATATTGTGGACAAAGATGTAATCACCTGTAATTCCTCCCCGTCCGCTGCAACTTTCTATTTCTCGCTTTCTTTTTGCTTTCCTTTCTTTGCTTTCTTTTACTCGCTTTCCTATCTACTATTTATCACTTTCCTATCATGTTTGGTTGCTCTAAATTTTTCACTTAGTATGCAGTATGCTTGACAATTTAAATTTTGCACTTAGTATGCAAGTATGCTTTAGTTTTGTTCATTAACTCCCTAGATTTCGTACCTTCACCCCCGAATCCTGGATTATCGGTTCTAGACCGATGGAGTCATTGTTTAAACCTCTTTCAAGCTTAGTCTTTCCATACTAAGACTGGAAGAGTATTTCTTTTATTTTTGTTAGTTTTTATTTCTAAAATTGATTAGTGACTCCCTTTTGCTATTTTATTTCTTTTAATTTCTCGACATTTCGATTTAAAAAATTGAAAGATTTAAATTAATTTTTTGCCAAACTGAGGCCATAGGACCAAGACTCGATTTCTAAGTCTCGGCCTCATGGCCGGTGTCGATGATCGGTCAAGCACTAGCTCGTCGCCGGCGGCTAGTAATCGGGCTCGACTATCGGTCCAAACCGATTTATCACTATTTAGCCCAAAAGCCATGCGACAAAATGCTAAGTTTATTTTTCTATTTTCTTAAATTATGAAATAACATCCCAAGACTTTCTGAAATTAATTTCCAAAATAAAGGATTAATAAAATCTCCTATCGCCCTTTCAAAATAATATTACAAAAATCAGAAATCTCAACAAGAAATACACCCCTACTTTCCAAATGAACTTTCAAAAATCAT
This sequence comes from Talinum fruticosum, assembly GCA_021018815.1. Taxonomy (NCBI): domain Eukaryota; kingdom Viridiplantae; phylum Streptophyta; class Magnoliopsida; order Caryophyllales; family Talinaceae; genus Talinum; species Talinum fruticosum. The sequence goes on from JAITYX010000049.1 coordinate 3,805,671, forward strand.
CTTTCGAAAAGAATCTTCAAAAATCAAAGAGACTTGACATTTGTGGGAAAACTCGATCCCAATCTGGTTCCTTTTACTGGGGATGGATCCTGGTTCCTATAGTGGCGACTCCACTAGGGATGCATTGAAGACTCAAATCCTAACTCTAAGTCATTCTCGCATACTCCATGAAGACTCAAGTATAAATTCTATCTCTCTTATGTTTGATTTCAAGTCATTATGAATACTATAGAAACTCGTGTGTAAGTTTTTGTTTTGCTCTAACCGACTCGTAAAGTACATTATTGAATATCCTCTACACTCATGTTTCTAACTCACTCGGACATCACTTAGAACTATCTCATGCCCAAATAATTTTCTCTAATATTCATATTCCGAGTACTCGACTGCATATTTCAACGCAAAGAGAATTATAGTGTTAATTCCTTATTCTAAGTCAGCTTTATTTCTTTGAGAATTATTTAACCGGATCAAGTTGTTAAACTCGATATTCTATTCTTTTAACTTGATCATCCTTAGGATTGACTCTAATGAAATTTGAGTATATTGAATGTTAGGCTTAATAAATTTCACTCTTCTAGGCAAAAGATAATTAAGCACTTAATTGTTCTAATTTAATTATTATCTGTGCCTAATCTTGGACCAAAGTATTTTATACTTAAGAACCTATGTGATTTACTTTTGTAGGTTATTCAAATGAGGCTAACTCATTTTTAAAATACAAAAGTAGCTCGGCTTCTAGCTGTCCATCACCAAGCAAATAAGCTTTATCTACTTCGAACATGGCTCGGACACCGTGTTAAGGTTGTCTGTTTCCAAAATTGGAAAACTCCAACTCTAGGCTTAACGGTTGTTTCCACCACAACTTTCAGTCACCGCCAAGTGATTGGACCGCCTTTTCGAGCCAAGACCTTTGCACAACGTTCACATCCCAACGGATCTTTTCCGAGTGACTCGAAGAGTCATTACAACAGACCAGTGAAGACTTATGTTTAGAACCAAGACTCAACAGTCACTCTACTTGGTTGGATATAAATAGAAGCCACCTCACAAGACTAGAGGCTTGCTAAACATTATTGTTGAACACATTACTTAAGCTGAAATTGTTATTCTCATTCTTTATTCAATCTTCTATTTACAACTCCCAATCTGTATTTAATATTTTCCGAGTTGTAAAAGTCTTGTAATCAGTCACATTCTTATCTTACTTTTTGACTAAGGTTCCTTGACCGAGCTGTAAGGGTTAACTCAGCTCGCTTGTCCCCGATTGGAAAGGTTAACTCGGTTAGGAAGTACTAGATCGGATAAGGTAACTTCTAAGTCTAGGAAAACATTGTAAGGAATTGTTTAAGGCAGACAATTCTGGTAGAGTCAGTCCTTGTAGTTTGTGGATTCAAAATAGTGAATTTAACTTGGTGCTTGGATTAGCAATGTCCGGGGTTTTCCGCCCTAGGAGGGTTTCAACGTAAATCAGTGTTATTACTTTTCCGAGTCCAATCTAGACTCGAATCGTTGTTTAGTTGATTTGTTGCAAAAATCGTTTAATTTTCTTCATCACCCTATTCATCCCCCTTTAGGCTAACTTAGACTCTACACGAGCAAACCTTCATACATCACTTGTTAAAAGAGTGAGACTTTAAAATTTGAATCGTGAGTTTTCTTAATGTGTTTTGCATTAAGTATTGCATTTAGGCAAACTTCAACATAGTTGCTTTTAATTTCGACCATTAGGCTTTACCCTTAAGAACATCTTTTGAAGGAGGTTCGAACCGCTAACCTAAACAGGCCTAACTAGGCTTGATTATCGGGGATGTGGTACTTCTTCCCTCATAGCACACTCTTTTTGTTTAGCAAGAGGCACCGAAAATTCATGTTTTTCTTGTCGTGCACCCCATGGAGGACTAAATTCTCGGACTATGAGACACCATGTATCCTACCTAGATTTATCCTTCTTTTGATCATAGAACTTTGGTTGGTTAGGTGGTCCCCTTCACTTCATTTGCATGCTTGAAATGACTGTGGTAGCGTTTGTTACTTAACCCTCTTTTTGTGAGTCCTTAGCAGTTTAGCCATGTTCATTAAATAATCCTTGCATGGGTGTAAAATTAAATTAAATAATGAACCTTCTTTAGTCGGTCCAATGTGTGCATTTAGCCAAAAAATAAATTTCATCTCAAATTAGGTGAGTCCATTTGCATTTAGCCAAATTTTAAATTCATCTTAAGTAGGTGAGTTCTTTTCTTGCATTTAGCCAAAAATAAATTTCATCTCAAAATTAGGTGAGTCCATTTTGCACTTAGCTAAACATAAATTCCATCTCAAATAGGTGAATCCATTTTGCATTAGTCAAATTTTAAATTCATCTCAAATAGGTGAGTTGGTCCATTTTTTGCATTTTAGCCAAAAGTAAAATTTGTCGCTTCCTTTTTAAGGTCGGTCCACTAGTTGCATTTTCCGAGTCAATCCATTCATTTCTTTTCTTCACTAGCCAAAAATATATTTCATTTCAAATTAGGTGAGTCTACCATATATGAAGAACCTTCGACCCGCCTATAATCAACATTTGAATTCCTTACCTTATATGAGCTTTACTAGCCTTAGAGATACGGGAATGCCGATCGAAGAAGAACTATCCGCAGCAGCCTACAAAAGTCGTCGCGAGTTATGTAGGTGGTTATCAAAATAATGACAAGGAGATCTCTAATACATGCAATACTAGTAGGGTTGCATATGTTAATGCCCTTAATAGGTATACCGACTACACTCCAATAGATACTACCTATGCTCAACCACTTCACCATTACTATCCAAAGCAAAGATTGAGCTATCGCACGTTTGAGCGGAATCAAAAACCGTAAGCAGTAAAAACCGGGACATGGGAAAATTTTACAAATACCATCATGCACAAGGACACAAGACAGAGCGAGTGTTGGACCTTCAAGAGCAAGTTAGAGAGCATATTCCATAATGGTCAACTTCCTCTTCCTTAGGCCACTCAAAAACCCAATAACATCACGAACCCATTTAGTAGAACCTTAGCCATCTTTTCTGAACCCATTCCAGGTCAGTGGGATCTTTCTATCTTCATTCAAGACATAAATCAACCTGAATCACAAATCATCTTACCTCATTTAGACCTAGCATTCACGAACTATGGGTAAGTGATGAAGGGGATGTTTATGAGACTAAGGATGATAGTGACGACAACTTTTGGGGCACGCAACCCTTAGAGAAGGATGACTTTTAGGGTGAACCAAAGACTCCTGCAGTCCGGTTCTTTATAAGATCCGGCCGACATAACATATCAATGGGTCAACAACGGACTCCAAACCTCTAAAAAATAAAGAAGTTGCCAAAGAAAAAGACCCAATCCTCAAACAGTTTTAAAACTTCAAAAATGGCATATCTATCTTGCAACTAATATCTACCTCCCGAAGTATAGACAAGCCCTAATTGACGCACTTAATAAGATTGAGGTATCTCTTGAAGTCACGCTTGAAGAGGTAGTAGGATTGTTTAGTGTTGGGGATGGAATCATTACCTTTGAAGTCACACCTGAAGAGGCGATACCCTCTACACTACACCAAAAGGTTAAAATGATCGCCAAGGGACAAATGGTAATTGTTACGGGGATTATTACTGTGGTACAATTACTTCTAAAGAGTGTGTCGTTGAAATCGAGCACGATGCCAATGACGAAGAGCTGTACAGATTCGAAGCTACAGCCGTTGTGGAAAAGGATGCAACACCTTTTAACTTTTTAATCCTTATACTAACCCTAGTGTCTATTTGATGATAAGGAAGAAGGGATACCTTCCTGGTCTAACTATAGGTCGGAGGGCATACCACCTAATTTATCCACCCTTGAACGGACTAACAAATCTAAATTTTGTCTAGGCTACCATTTAACTTCCAAAAAGTAGCCTAAGTTAAGTAGGAAACACAAGCCAAGAAGAGTGCACCATTAATAGTCTACTCTATTAAGCCTTATCCTCGGGCCTTAAATGGGCAATTTTTGAATGAAGGGGATGACTTCCTTTACTACAATTTTTCCGAGCCTTACTATCTAATGGAGAAGGGCATCATAGTCCTTGGATTAGAGATCTTCAGTGACTACCAGATTTTGAAAGAGGAGGCACCCCACCTCCATAAAAATAACAGTCCACTCTAGACTGGACCAATCTGGAAAAAACCAACATATTCGGTCCGCTATTTGGACAAGAGAAGTGCCTAGAGGGGGATTCGGTCTCGGTATTGTCCCAAGCTATGTCGCACCAAAAATTCGACCCATCAAGGTTCATCACCGATGTAGATGAAGAAGGAGCTAAGCATATTACTTGGATTGACACTAAAGAGGACCAAAAGTTCTCGTCATCCTAGGAGAGCCGTCCGCTTCTAAGTCTAGGGCTAGGGCTAATTTTTTCTATTTCCAATTTTGTTTATTCATCTTCCAATTCTGCAATTTCTGTTTTTAAGTCTGATGTACTCCTTTCCTCATTCAATAATATGAATCTTTGTGGTTACTCCTTGCCTCCTTATGTTTTTAATTATTTTTCCTCTAATGATGAACAAGAAATCTCTAAACAATTAATAAAAGCTATGGAAGATCATGAAAATCGCTCAACAATTATAAAACAAACAATAACTATTTATTTAGGATCTCTAGATCAACCCCAAGAGGTTCAGATTGGGAAAACTCTAAGTCTAGAAGAGTAGAAGCACTTTACTTCGCTCCTTACAGAGTTTATAGATGTCTTCGCTTGGTGTTATAGAGACATTCCAGGGATAGTTCCTATTATATGGGGAACATAAAATTTTGCTCTATGAAGATGCCAAACTAGTTAAGCGAAGCTTAGAAGGATGAAACCTAAATGGGCCCTGAAAGGAGGTTCAAAAGCAGCTAGATGTCAAGTTCATTAGAGTAGTCCAAGTACCCTCACCTGGGTAGCAAACGTTGTGCCAGTCCCAAAGAAAGACGAAAGTGTTTGGATGTGTGTTGATTCTAGGGACCTAAATAAGGCGAGCCCTAAAGAAGACTTTCCTCCCACATGGATATCTTAGTTGACAACACAACTGGCCACACTTTACTCTCCTTCATGGATGGCTATGCCGAGTAAAATCAATCGAAGATGGTCGAGGAAGGCATGGAAAAACAACCTTCATCACTCAATTGGAGACGTATTACTATGTAGTCATGCCCTTCGGACTAAAGAATGCTAGAGTCACATATCAAAGGACAACCATAACTTTGTTATATGACATGATTGACAGGAAGCCGAAGTCTACGTTGACGATGTGATCATCAAGTCCAAAGATAGGGCACGGCACCTTCCTAGCCTTAGGAAATTCTTCAAAAGATTGTGAAAGTATAACACGCACCTTAACCTTAAAAAGTGTGCCTTTGGGGTAACTTTAGGTAAACTATTAGGTTATGTAGTTAGTCTTAGAGGAATCCAAGTTGATCCATCCAAGATAAAAGCTATCCGGGAGATGTCACCACCGAAGACAGAGAAAGAAATATAAGGTTTTCTAGGGCATCTACAATACATTAGTCGTTTCATATCAAAACCGACTATAGTCTACGAACCAATCTTCAAGAAGTTCATGAAGGGAGCTAAGTCTATCTCGGGATGAGGGGTGCCAAGCAAGCATTCAAAAAGGTTAAGATGTACATGGCCAATCCACCCAATTTAATTCCGCCATAACCTGGAAAGCATTACTTTCATATCTCGCCACCACATAGACCGTAATGGGAGCATGCTAGCTCAATAGGATGGCAAAGAAGAGCATGCAGTGTACTATCTAAGCAATAAATTCTTAGAGTACAAGACCCGGTATACTCCCTAGAGAAAACGTACTTGGCTTTAGTCTAGGCCACCAAGAAGCTCGGACACTACATGTTCGCCCACTTGGTACAAGTAGTAGCACCAATGGACCTTATTTAGTATATTCTAGAACAACCAACCATCAGCAAAAGATAGCTAGGTTGGCGGTTATGTTATCGGAATTCAAACTCAAATGCGTCCTACTAAAGGTGATCAAGGGGAAGGTTGTGTCGGAATTCTTAGCTGATCTACCGACAACTAAAGCACAACCGGAGCAGTTTGACCTTCCAAACGAGGGCATATTACGGTAGAGGTTGACACGTGGACAATGTACTTCAATGGCGCTTCTAATCAAAAGGGGTTTAGGGTAGGAATCCTTTAAGTCTAGCCAAAGGGAGTACCTCGGTTAAGTTGGGTTTTGAGTTCACTAAGAATGCTATAGAATATGAAGCATGCATCTCTCGGACTGCAAACAGCAATAAAGATAGGAGCCCGAAACATCGGGGTTTACAATGACTCGAGTCTAATCATCAATCAAATCTCAAAAAATGGAAGGTAGATAATAAAGTCTCAAGCACCCTACCAAGTGCACCTAATGGAGTTAGCAAAACATTTTGACAATATTTCATACACCTACCTTCCTAGGGATGATAATCAATTTGTGGATGCCTTAGCTAAATTAGCTTCCGTGATTACATTCCTAGTGGCATTAATTCAATGCACATCAGTATAGAACCGATGAGTGTTCCTGCGCATGTGTACGTGCTAGAAGTGTTTAGTACCAACCAAACTAGTTGGCACCATGATATTTATCAATATTTGGATAGCCAAGAATACCCACCGGGCTCCGCACCTTGAGCCCAAGTGAGCGATTCACATGCTAGCTGCACAATTCTTCATAAATTAAGGACAATTGTACAAGAAAATCGACATAGGTATTAGCTTACTTTGTGTCAATGAACACGAAGCAAAGTGGTTAATGACTAACGTTGATGGTGGAGAGTACGGACCTCATATGAATGGAAGAATGTTGGTTAAGAAAATTCAGCAATTAGGGTATTATTTGTTAACCATGACAGCAGATTGTCATGAGTTTGTTAAAAGATGTCACAAGTGTCAAATATATGCAAACTTGTAGCACCAACCACCTTCTTTTCTAACGACACTTGTGTTGCGTTGGCCATTCTCGGTTTGGGGCATAGACATCATCGGTAAAGTTACCCCAAAAGGAACAAGAGGTCACAAATTCATACTAGTAGCAATTGATTACTTCACCAAATAGGTAAAAGTTGCCTTGTATGCTACAATAAAATCAAAGCATGTGACCAAGTTTATAACTCACAACATCATTTGTAGGTATGGAGTACCATATGAGTTAATCGAGTGACCATGGTAGTCACTTTAAGAAAGAGGTAGCAGATCTATTAGATAAAGATAAGATCAAGCATCACAAGTCTTCTCCCTATCTCCCTCGAACCAATGGAGAAGTTGAGGTAGCCAAGAAGAACATCCCCAAGATAGTGGAGAAAATGGCCATCAGCTATAAAGACTGGCCCGATAAGTTTCCTTTCGCTTTATAGGGTTATCAAACCTTGATTATAACCTCCACGGGAGCAACACCATATTCCCAAGTATATGGCATGGAAGCAGTCCTTCCAATAGAGATTTTCACCCCCCCATTAAGGATCATAGCTGAAAGTAAAATCCCATAAGTAGATCGGGCTAAAGCTCAGCATGAAGAGCTACTATTATTAGATGAACAACCTTTACGTGTTGTGCATAATGTCTAAATATACAAGGCACTTATATCAAGGGTATTTAATAAAAAGGTCGGACATCATCACTTACAAGTTGGTGACATGGTCTTTAAGGAAATAAAAGCACTTATCAGGACACAAGTGGGAAATTTAGGCTCAATTGGCAACAACCATACATCCTCAATCAAATCCGACTCGGAGGAGCAGATCCAATTGACGAGACTTAGATGGGGAAGAGCTATTTCAAGTACACCAATTTAGACCAGCTTGAAGAATTATTACATTTAGCACTAAAATAAATGGTTTAGGTAATAGCCGAGCCAAGCCCAAACTAGGCAACGGCCCTAGTCGATGTCGGTCAACACCCGGTCAATGGCGGGATGGTCTTGCTTAGCTTATTCGATCGATATCTCGTTTCCCATATTTGGTTATTTCTTGGACAACCCATTTAGGCAGTTCATTACTTATGATTGTTACTTTAAGTGAGCGATTCAAAATAATAATAATAATAATAATAATAATAATAATAATAATAATAATAATAATAATAATAATAATAAAGCATAAAAGTAAGCACATACTTTCTTTTTACTTTATTAATAATAGGGATAAGCCTACTATACTTACCCGAATACATAGATAAAAAAGGAAATTAAAGTTATAAAGAGGTAAAATAAATCTCCTAAAATTATATCTTCCTAATCCTAAGCCCTACTCCATTTTTACTTTCTTCTCCTTTGAGTTGCTTGACTCAGCTCCGTCGCCTTGTGTTCATTTCTTCAGTTCTTCAATACTATGAACCCTGCCCTCCTCCTCCTCCTTAGCCTCCGCTTCTCTTCAATGGGCAGTTCATCAGCCTGCGAGACCACTTCACGGATCTTTGGGGGTGCAGTAGCGGGAGCATTCCTCCTTTGGTCACATTCTCGAGCAATGTCTTGCGTTTCTCGTGGTTAGACCATTCCGGATAAAATGCGGAGACGAGTTACAAGTCCCTCATTTACAGGCTTTAACAACCATGGAAGGTTCATCCAACACTCGGTCCAGATCGCACCCTAGGAGTGCTACCCTAAACATCAAAAGAAGCGAGGCAGTATACAATCTAAGTGGGGTATATCCTGTACTCGGCCCATTTGCAGTATGACACGATCCGGGAAGTATTACGTACGGTCCCCAAGTCCCATCAAACATACATACAGGTACCTCGTAATGTGTGTCATAAATTGGGACACCCCCGGTGCTTGATGTACCACGTTATAGAGCGACCTACATTTAACCAGGGCTCCCACCAGGATGCAGCCTGATCCGTCAACATTGGAATGTGTTGTCGCCGACGTAACTTAGTCGCCAAGTAATGATCAACCTTTGCAAGTTTCCGCATCAACCCTAAGTGCTCAACCAACTAGATCCGCACATAACGTATACAAACATCGGAGGTATCCCGCACGACTAAATTTATCTTAATTCGCATCCCAACAGGAGTAATAATAATAAAAATACTAAAAATAAAAAGGGAGTTGGGCCTCGGCGATGCCGTGTTTTGGTTGCCTATAACCGACGCCGTATTCCAATGTCTTCGAGGGGTTTTCCGAAATGTTTCTAGTTTTTACGTGTAACAATAGGGGTTGCTGGCAAAGTCTTTATTTGAATTTGCCTCAACACGGTCCAACCGCAGAATAGTTTCAGCAAGAATTAAAGGTCAACAAATGGTATTCCCTAGCTGTCAGTCACATTGCGTAGAGCGGCATGCGCCATGTTTCTAAGGCCTCCTATTAGTAGGAAGCTACCCACCATGCACGTGATGATGGCCCGATGCTTCCGGATGCGTGTCGAACTCTGTAACATACATAGATTTAAAGTGTTGCAGCAAATTCCCGAGGTTCACCTCATCCTTAGTTAGAATCCACTCCATGTTCCTTTTGTTCAAGCCCCACAACCACTTGTAAATTTCTTCCATATTAGTTGATGACGTAGGAACAACAGGATTAGTTCGATGATGGTGGTTACCAAGAATGGCACTAAACTCTTCAGGGAGAGGGCACAACTCCTTGTCCCAAAACCTAAACACATGCTTCTCGAGATCCCAGAAGAAAACCGCAGACTCTTAAGAGTGTCCAAGTGTATCTTTACCTATCCGATGTTGAATAAGGTGTTCAACCCATAGATTGACAATCCTAACTTATCGACATCATTCATGTCGTGCATCCAACAAGTCAATTCAGCTATGAAATTCATTTTGGGATCTTCTTTTGGGAAGTCCTCCCTAGGTTCTAAAGTGTATTTCTTATAACCCCGCTGCGACCTTTTTATAGAAGTTTTCTAGGTTTTCACTTCTTCCTATTCGCGTCGCTCATGTCAAAGTAGAACCAAGCCGGGTCCTTAGATCGGCGTTGGTTTAATCGGTCGGTTCGCTGATCCTCCTCGGTTCTAGCACCTATAATTGGGCTAGTTTCTTGCTCATGGCCCATTCTCGTTTTGGGGAATAGGGGCTGTGCACATTTTTTCGAATTTGTCCGTGCAATTTTTTTCGCATCATATAAATAAAGTAAGCATTTTAGATCGAGTTCTTGTATTCATTCCATTACATAGAGTCTATTAAAAGTACAAAATACATTAAATTACCTATAAAGCACCCCATAAGTGATTATTCAATAATCTTTATCATCATCATCATCAACGTCGTCGAAGATATAATACCCTATGTCCTCCATGATCAACATCGAAGCTCGCCTATCCTCTGCTCGGATGTGAAAAACTAGCTCTATAGTCCCAAGTTGATTGTGAGGCCTCACAATAAGGCATATTATAGGAAATCCGATGCAAATCATACGGCCTGCCATAAGGATCGAGCGCTTGTAAAAGTAATAACGTCAATGCCAGCTGCAAACGAGCTAGACCTAACTTCGGAGGAGCTAAACCAATGTGCGAGATGAACTCGGCCTAGCTTCGGAAGAGCTAGGCCCAAGTCGGATGAACTCGACCCAGCTCAAAGGCACTCGCCCACTAGAACGTCGAGATGCACGCCGTGAGGTATCAACTCCAACAGTGCTACTTGGACGACATTTGAGGTTGATCGGTCGTGTGAGCACAAACCCAAGAACCGCTAAGCAAACCTCCTAAAGAGGGAGACCTAAAGCAAGCACTCTATAAAATTAAAAGAGTAATTAGCACACGGACTAAGAACTCATGCGTCGAGCATTTAACTCACTAAGCATACCAAAATAATCGAAATGCAAGGCCGGAAAAAAAAATCCTTAATTTCATGGAGGGTGGACTGGAATCTTATATATATCATCCGAGACTGTTCCCGATCCAATCGGAATTTCATCATCTTAGAAAAGCATTTTTAGCATACAACTAAAAGTAAAAAGAGCATAATAATCTTACCCATTTCTAGTTCCTCGAGAATGGATGTCGTACACATTCGACTCTAGGAGTTACGGAATTCCGACAACACAAACACATCAACCTCAAGACTAGGAATGTGGGTGTCACCCGAAAGCGTATGTACCAACACAAGGTCAATTTCCATACTAGAAATGTAATCAAGTAGATGAGCAACCAAAGCTTACCATTTGGGTCATAATATGTCCTAAATATTGAGAATAGGATGAACTTGCATCCAAGAAATGTGAGTAAGGGTACCCGAGTAGTCATTTCTCCCTCGCTTTTCAAGGTTGATTGAACAAAGATAAAACATGGTCCAGGATGGATCTTGAGGAACAAAGGGTAGTCATGTGTTGTGATAAATTTAAGGTGTAACCAGCTCACCAAGATACCAATAAAAATTAAATGGATCCTTTAGTAAACTTGCCTTTCACTCAACTCTCTCGCGACAAGGAACCTCGAAGGAAGTTGACTTTAGGACCATGGATGAAAGTTGGCCTGCTCCAATATATGACCCATGAAACAACAAAGTGAGACGAGCAGAGCAGTAGTGGTCAAGCACGGCCCACAACCGATGCCTGCTTCACCACAGCCAAGGCCAAGGGTCACACCAAATCGTGGGTCAGGGCTATTTCAAGATTGAAGAGCAATGAAAATTTTGGACCATTTTAGCTTAAAATTTGGGTTTCAAAGCGACATATCGTGACTACATTGTTGAGGGCGGGCTGCGTAAATGCAATCTCAAGTGCCTTTTATCGCACAAGGTGAATCTTTGCCCATGCCATCGTTGCCGGGAAAGATGGATGATTCCTTAAACCGAGTGAAAATTGGGGAAAGTACTCATACAACCATGGCTACAAATTTACCATGCAAGTAAATTCTATATCCATTCAAGATAAATATCGAAAGGATAAGAGGAATAAGAGCATACCTCAATGATCCTCCATAAGCCGCATAAGGGCATATAGTTTTCCGAGTCCTTGAAAGTAGTATGTGTAGCAACAACACATAAGCCCCTTATCAAGCACATATATTCGGCCAACCCTAGTTATGGTCCTTAATCCTATCTAAGTCAACTAAATTGACTAAATAGTGGACATGTACCTTGGACCCTTGGTCGGAAAAGATGGACATGCATAGCATGGGAACAATCACTATGCGAGCTTGTTATTGCGAACCAAGTTGAGCCAATGCATCAAGGAGGATGGAATATTTGAAGTAATTGGATTGGGGAAATCACTACTAATGGCCCAGGTAATACTTCGTTCCATACGGTCACACATATCAAAGTAATATAAAGGGAACCAAACCCGACATTAGTTAAGACTTGCTACAATGAGTAGTTCCGGCCTTTGAAGATATCAAAGAATTTCTTGATGGCACCACTACTACGGATGGTGTCCCTCTACAAAAATGAAAATTTAGAATGTCTTAGTTAAAAATTCCACACTAGCATATAAAAGAAGAAATTCAAGTCAAGGTACTTACGTAGAGGATATCGCTAGTGAAGAGACATAGCCCTTGGCCTTCACCAAGAGGTGACTAGGGTTCCATTCTTGATGAGGACATCATTCTCACTCTAAGAACAAATATTGAGTTAAACTTTCAGCTCTTGTCTATCTCACAGGATGGGAACACCTTCACGACATTCTTGAAGCTTCTAAGAAAACCACACTAGTTTTCTCAAAAGAAGAATGAAGCAAGTTAAAACAAGTAAAGAGAGGAGTAAGTGAAGATGTGCAAAATGAACACACAAGGCTTTCTATTTGAAGGAAAATTCGGCTAGCATTTCAATTTCAAAAGGCAAGACCAAGCCTTGGTTTGATTGGCCAGGAAGACACTCCCTAACAACGAACCTACCCAAAGCCCGGCGAGCACCGGTTTCTAAGGCCCGACCGAATTCATCTAGGCGGCAGCTTTGCATGAGTAGGCCTGGGCCTAGCCTGAGCACCGGGTTCACTAGGCGTGATCAACCAGTTTTGCAAGCTATGCACGCAAGTGGACTCATGGGGCCCACTGTTTCAGCTTTGCCCGACTTATTTCTCGATCTTTTTTGACTTAATTATTCGAGTAAAAATACTAAGCTTTTGTAAATCTAATTATTTACTAACAATATGCTAGTACAACAGATTTGTTAAGCCAAGCTTCATATCAAGAACCGATCAAGCTTCAGTAAAGTTACCAAGCTCGAGACTTTGATCAAGCCAAGTTCAGGACCACTTTAGCGAGTATTTTGGAATGCATAAATCACAATCAAGTCCAAGCCAATTCCGAACCTTTTGAAAAAATCGGCATCCAAAGCGACACCGTAAAACGAGATAAGTACCCTTTAGTGTCTTATTTGACCTTTCGTCCTTCATACTCGATCAAAGTGAGGGCTAACCGTAGGCACCAAAAATGTGTCAGCCTTGTCTCTTTTATTTATTTTATTTATTTTTGTTGGCCTGGTGACGAAATCCCAGCTTCGTTTACGATCTCATATCATGATCGAAGTCTAATCGCGTGACTGAAGCTAGTAAACCACGAAAAATCCATTAGCACAACAAAAATCAACTTTTTTATTGGGTCGGCCCTCAAACCCATTTTCTTTCGGCCGAACCGAGCCAAGTTCGAGCTCCCAACTAGGAAACCCAAATTGGAGTTGCATTTTGCTCAACTATGTGCATCAAACGTAGCGTTTTGTTTTCAACGGTCAAGCATGGCATGCAACTCAAGCGTCTCGTACAACGTCGTTCAAACCGGCCTCGTATTTTTAGGATTAAATTGCCAAACCGCATCGTTTTGCACCAAGCGGTCAACCAAGCCATGCAAGTCAAGACGTCCACACGACATTGTATGAGACAAGCACCGCGTTTCTTGACACCCCATGCAGGATCCTCCGGTTCAAGAGATTTTATCCGGTTCATTCCCATTATCCTCGCCGTCAAATTTAGGCCCAATTCAGCTGATTTTGATGATCGAAGTAATGTTTATGTTACTTTTTTTGACCTAAAAATCTCTATAAATAGAGGGCTACCCCCTCATTTTGAACACACCATTTTTCAAATAGCCAAACCCACTAAGCTAAAAATAGTTCCTACCATTCTCTCTCACTCTTTTCTCTCTCCATTTTGTCATTCCATCCCACATTTTCCCTTTTCTTAATCTCAAAAAATATCCTTCTTTGTCCTCCGTTTGAGCTCACTACCCCGCCATTACGCCATCGGATTTAGTTTGTGATCCAAGTTCAGCAAGTGAGACAAACCGAGGGTGCAAGATCTGCTTTGAAACTTTTTCTACTACTTCTATTTATTTATGATGTTTAATGCTTTCCTTAGTGTGGATTAACGATGTAATCATTTTTAATTCCTCCTCGCCCGCTGTAACTTTTAATTTCTTTCCGCTTTCTTTTTGCTTTCTTTACTACCTATTTATCGTTTTCTTAGCATGTCTTGTTTGTTTTCATTTTAGCATATCGCATGTTGTGTGTTTGATAGTTAAACACGATTTTGAAAATCACAATTTATATTAGTAAAGGTCGTCTATTGACGGGCGTGAATGAAGAGCATTCCTCTTCATTTCGTACCTTCACATCCTGAACATTGGATTCTTGGTTTAAGACCGATGGAGTCTCATTCAAAAACCTCTTTCTAGATTAGTTTTTCCATACTAATATTGGAAGAGTATTTTCTTTATTTTTGCTATTTTGTACTTCCTAAAACCTAGCTGGTGACTCTTTCATTTTGCTTATTTCTCCCATTTGCTTCTCGACATTTCAAGTTAAAAATGGATTAATTTAAGTTATTTTTTGACAGTCTTAGCTATAGGATCGAGACTGATTTCTCGATCACGACCCCATAGTCGGCGCCAATTTTTATTTTTCTATTTTCTTAACCTCAAGATAACATCCCGAGGTTTCTCTAAAATTAATTTCTAAAATTAATTATTAATAAAAGTTGCCAATCACCATTTCACTTAGTCTGTTTTGAAATCTAATTTTGAAAAGAAACAATCTTAATAAGAGGCGCACCTCACTTTCAAAAATATCTTTAAAATAAAAATCACAGAGCCAACACTTCGAGTTCGGGTCCACCCCGATCCTCCTGCAGGAAGATCCGGCGTGGAGGCTGCTGGTTCCTACAATAGGCTAGATCAAACCCATGTTTAAACTCAGTAATTACTCAACATTAATTCAATTGATGTCTCGTAGTTGCAAAAAATAATATGCATATATTGTAGATTTCACTTATCACTCAAATAGATTCTCGGTACATGCATAAGGAGACTCCATCTTTTTTCTTTTTTGTTTGTTTTATTTTTTTTTTTTTTGTTCTTAATTTTTAATTCAATTCTTCATTTGTAATAGGTTGCTATTAAATAGTAGACATATATAACAAAATCCGAGAAATACGCAACATGTAAACTGTATTCAATATTATAGAAGATAACTCTTTGTTTGGTTTGGGGTGGAGGGAGGGTAATGGGAAGAAGAAATTTCAATAGAACATGGAACCCACATTTGGTTTGAGTTTGTTCTTAATATTAACTCTTTAATATTTGCTATTTTTAAAATGGGTAATATTTCACTTAGATTCTCATGCTCAAGGTCAAAGTTTGAGAAAATAATAGTGATTAATAGGTTGAACTGTTGAGATAACCGATAGTAGCTCCCCTCCCTTTCCCTCTATAGTTGCACTACAAAGTTGATTAAATGACTTAAACCTTTTTATGTACTTAACTTAATGCATTTTTATTTGAATTTGAGGTTATTATCATATTGTTTCATTATTATTTATTACAATGCTTGATGTGTACTTAGTTAACACTTTCCTTTTTCTTACACAAGTGGTGCCATGGTGGTGAAGGGTTTCCCTTGGCACTATTAAATTGAGTAACAAGAATTCAATGTTTCTGCTCATGTTCATCCGTTCTTTTTAGGAAATGAAGAATTGAATTGGATATTCTCCCTCATGTTCATCTTTTTGAAGAATTAAATTGGTATTCTCCCTCATGATCATCTTTTCTTTTCTTTTTTTAAGTGAAAGAAAGAATTTACACTTTTTAAAGAGTATAATTTTGAAAATATTGTGATTTTGTGGGCTACTTTTGATTATATATATTGTTTGAGTACGGAAAGATTCAAAAATTATATTTATAATTGACAATTTAAATTATAATATAGTCATGTATTTATTTATTTAGGGTTTGTATTTTATATAAACTCTCATCTATTTTTGTGTATATTAATATTTAATATTATTTTGAGTATGAAATATAATAATTTCCACTAACATTATAAATCTTTCATTATTGATGGTGCTTTTTGACTTTGTATCATAAAATTATATTAGTTAAAAATATAATAGTTACGTGTATTTTTAAATTAAAAAATTCAAAAGGAACATGTTATAAAAATAATTTTAAATATTTGATTATTCGAGGAAGTAATTTGGCAATTTCTTATTTGAATTCATCCTAGGTACGTTGTTATATATATATATATATATATATATATACACACACTTGATATTAATAATTAAAAATGTCTAAAAGGGCAGAAAAATATGATTCAAATATATCGTATAGAATAAGGCATAATGAATAAAAAGTTGAGAATTGTATTATTTCAAGTTTGTAATTTGTATTATGTTTAAAGGGATGGAAACTCAATATGTCAACTTTTGTTAAGCCTTTAAAACTCTGAATAAATTCATCTAACTCAAAATATTTGTATAATGTACATATCATTATCTTTTTTGATCACAAATATAGTTTATTTTAATCTCCTTCTAATATTTCTATTCATAACTTATTATCGACAAACATATTTAAATCTTATCTTTTATTATTGTAGCTTTTCTAAATTATTAAAATATGGGTGTTTCCATTGAGCCTCCCCGCCATCTTGAAATAAAAATTCATGTTGTTCTTAGGGCCTGTTTGAACTTATATACAAAACACACATAAACAAAAATAGAAACGAAACGAATATAAATGAATAAAAACGAACATAAAAGAGCGGAAATAAACCTAAACGAATAGAAACAAACAGAAACGATATAGAAATGAACATAAACAAACATAAATGAGTTGTTAAATAGATTATTTCACAATATCGAATATTTCGTGAATAATGAATATTTCAAAATTATTATTTATAATATTTTAAAATATTATATTTTATTTTTATAAGAAAAATAATTTTTATTATAATGTTTCTCAAATACGGAAATTTGTATTGTCATTTTTCTCAAATATAAGAAAAATAATATTGTATAGTTTGAGAAAAAATAACATTAAAATACTATCCCAAAAAAATCAAAAAACCCCAATTGTATAATTTCATCCGGATGTATAAAAATGGGATACCAATTTCCCCTAGGCCTAATATCGTATATAAAGGACCATCAATAGAAGCGTTGCACGATCCTCGTAACAGATAAAACATAAATGTATTTAGGAATAAAATAACGTATATGATTAGTGGTATAGTTGAGGATCTTTCCCAAGTAACTTATATGGTTGTAACTTTTAATATTATATTAATAAGTTTTGTATACGTTTATAATATACACAATCTTGACACTTCACA
Source organism: Talinum fruticosum (assembly GCA_021018815.1). Lineage (NCBI taxonomy): Eukaryota > Viridiplantae > Streptophyta > Magnoliopsida > Caryophyllales > Talinaceae > Talinum > Talinum fruticosum. Next base: position 3,823,208 of record JAITYX010000049.1, read on the forward strand.
TATGATCATTGTAATGGTCCGTTTCATAAAAAATAATAACAATCACAATAATAATAATAATAATAATAATAATAATAATAATAATAATAATAATAATAATAATAATAATAATAATGACCTAAAACAGAAATGAACATAAACGAACATAAAACATAAATAGATGATATTTTTTTATGTAAAGTTGAAGGCCCTTATTATGTTAATTAAGTGAGAGAAAAACTATTGTATCTTGAGGGAAACAACTGCTTCTTAATAAAGTAAAACAAGTATTTATAAAATCTCAATTGTATCAATATTCTTGCGCCATCAATCGGCTACGAAAATCTTGATTAATCTTCAATATAAGTATAAAACACATATGATTTCATTGTCTTGCACCACAAATTGGCCTATCATGTCTTTTATCATGATATAATTTCTACCTTTTTACTCACTACCTATTAATGTCAAATATATTTGAATCACTTCTATCATTGTAATATTTTTTATTATTAATCTCAATATAAGTAGCTGTTATATGTTTAATTTCTTAATTTATAACTTTTTAAAACTTATTATATTATTACGTACATAATACGAATCCAAACTATCGACAATAATAACCATAATAATAATAATAATAATAATAATAATAATAATAATAATAATGACCTTAAATAATAATAATAATAATAATAATAATAATAATAATAATAATCTAATAATCTAATAATATATAAAAGAAAAGTTACGTTGACCTCCCTCCCCTTAATTGTAGGGGTAAAACTAATTTTCAGCCTTTGATTAGATTATCTCCTTAATCTCAACTGTTAATTTATTTTTGTTAACCTCTCCCTCTCTCTCATCTTGACCGTCTCTTTCTCTCTCTATCCCTTAACTCTATTTTTGTGTAATCTGCTCCCCTTCTCTCTCTATTCCCAGTCTTTTCAACTCTCTCTCATAATCGCTTCCCTCCCCCACGTTTTCTTCTATCTCTCTTGCTTGCACTCTCTCTCTCTCTCGCTCACCTGGTCTCTCTTCTAGGGACGACTTCCATGGGCGGTGACCGGCTGGTTTGGTTGTCGCCGCCGCATCCTCTCTCTCTCTCATTCGCCAGTCTCGTTCGTGTGGGTGGTCGGCCGCTTTCGTGGGTAGGTGGGCGGCGGCGTGGGTTTCGTCGCTCCTCTAAGCAAGAGACGACTTCCGAGGCGGTGGGCGGCTGGTTTGGTTGTCGCCACCGCATCCTCTCTCTCTCTCTCATTTGCCGGTCTCTGTTCGTGTGGGTGGTCGGCCGCTTTCGTGGGTGGGTGGGCGGCGAGCGTGGGTTTCGTCGCTCCTCTAAGCAAGAGATGACTTCCGGGGCGGTGGCCGGTTGGTTTGGTTGTTGCCGCCGCATCTCTCTCTCTCTCATTTGCCGAGTCTCGTTCGTGTGGGTGGTCGGCTGCTTTCGTGGGTGGGTGGGCGGCAGGCGTGGGTTTCGTCGCTCCTCTAAGCAAGAAAAACCTTCAAATTGGTAAAATTTTCCCCATTTCCTCCTCTTTTCGACTGATGTTTCTAATTTATTTTTAGGGGTTTTGGGAAATTTTGGGATTTTCAAATTTAGCTATTGTGGAATTCCGGATGATTGAAAATGGCTTACGGGTATTTGTCAATGCTAGCGCGAGATATTTCCCCACTCGTATCTTGAATAGAGGAGGAGGGGTAGATATGTTAGGGTTGTTGTTGATCATTTTTCCTTTTTGTTTTTGGTCCGATGGTTCTCTGGCAATTGTTTGTGTTTTTTATTTGTTGGAAATGATGGGTGTAATTTTAGTTTGGATATGTTGTTTTGGTGGTCCGATTAATGGAAATAATAGTTTGTATTTGCGCCTCCATGAATATTTCTTTAAACGCGTTCTTTTGAGAGTATTTACCTGGTTGAGTTTATCTTTCCTTGTGTTTGTGTGATTTGATGGTATAATGGGTTGTTGAGAATTAGATATCTATTTGTAGATTACACATAGTTCAAGAGCATTACATAGAAATGCCACTTGTATGCTTTGCGACTTAGTCATTCAATATATAGGTGTGTATTTCAAAGTTTAATGCAAGAGAGATCTTGTTATTAAGCTCATCTGTGGAATTTTCTATCACATTGTTCTTTGGAGTTTCCTTTGTATATCACCTAATAAAGTCATCTAAGATGTGAAGGCTTGGTGTATGAGTTTTCCTATGGAGTGGAAGTTTTGCAATGTGAGCTTACCGCAAATGTTATTGTAAACATTATGAAGAAAGCATTTTTGAACTCTTAAGGGGTCTTCAGTCGAGGACCGACAATTAACTTAAAGCCACTGTGGGAATTCAATGAATGAATAATCAAATATAGTCACTGGACTATATGGGTTCGATATCTACGAGACATGTTTGTAGAATGAGGAAACTAAATAAGTTGATTCCTTGATATTGAGAGGATATAGCCTTTGGGTGGGACTAGATATATTGTAAGTAGCATAAGCGTCGTCTTGACGAGACGAGAGACTAGGATGTTCCGATCAATTGATACGAGTAGAAACAGAATCGAGTGGTGTTGGATATATTGTTCTAATAAATAATAAATATATATTTATACAATTAGGGAAAAATATAAACCCGGATGCTTAATTTTTTTTTAAGTACCACATGGTTATTCAAAAATAAATTTATTTTAATTATTCACAAAGTTTGTCCCGAGGCAATGCGCGGGTATTAGCTATATATAAGTGCATTGCACGGGTATTAGTTTTTCACAATAAAACATTAATTAATAAATAGAAAAATAATTGTTGTAAGCCGAATTTTCCCACGATGCTCGCTTGACGTTATGTTTTTAGTTCCCTTTAATTCTTTGCTAATTCATTGTATTGTAAATTATTATATTGTAGATTCATATTGCTTTGATTATAATACCTTCAAATGTGACTCTTCACTCGACTATCACATACAAAGTTTATTTCCTTTTAAATTAGCTAAGACCCGTGTGTTGTTACGGATTAAATTTTATTTAAAATTGATATAATTATATGTTGAATTTAGACTTATATTTAAATCTATTAACTAGCTAATACTCGTGCTGCTGTCTGCTATATTAATTTTCTAAAAATCTATGGTAATTTAGACGTATCAATAGATAAATCTATTCATTTATTCAACACAATTTAAAAGCATGATCAATACGCGTAAATTTAAATTGTGTTAAATAGGTGAATAATTTATCAATTGATACTTCTAAATTACGAAATATTTTTAGAAAATTGATATACCGGCAGCCGTGCAGTATTAGCTAGTAATAATAATAATAATGTAATAACCCTTGTGAAACTGCTTCCTCTCCCCTTCTCTAAAACCCTAGGCGATTCTAGGGTACCATTGATTGTGCGGAGCTTCTTGCCCTCGCTGTAGGGAATAAGCCGAGTGAAATTCCCTTGTTGTAAGGTTGTGTTGATCCCCGTTTGGTGGAGGTTGTGTTCCCTTACTGTTGAGCCAGAGGTCTATGTTCCTTTAGTTTTCCATGGCTATGGGGATTGAAGATGTTGTGAGTAAGATGAAATTGGCAGAAACCGAGGATGAAATTATTGATTTCATTGATCCTGTGGCAGATAATATCGACGCCCAGATTTCCTTATGCCTTGTGGGTAAACTTCTAACGAGAAACCAATTTAATCGAAAGTCACTGAAGGGTACTCTTAAAAATATTTGGAAACCGTCTAGAGGCGTGCTCATCAATTAATTGGATAGAAATCTGTTTACTTTCTTATTCTTCTCCCATGGCGACAAAGAGGCGGTGCTAAGTGATGGACCATGGTCATTTGATGGACATTTGCTGTTACTCAAACCCCTCGGAGGTGATGATATTCCGGCAGAGATGGAGTTCAAAACTACATGTTTCTGGATTAAGGTTTGTGGTCTACCTATGAAACGGAAAACATCAGCCTTTGCTGCATTCTTGGGCAACAAATTGGGGGAGTTTATTGATGTAGATGAGGAAGACATTCTGAAGCCTTCTAAATATCTTAAAATTCGGGTGAACGTTGATATTACCAAACTGCTTCGTCGTGGAGTACGCATTAATATTGATGGAATACCCAAATGGCTTAACATCACCTATTTTAAACACCCTAAATTCTGTTACGCTTGTGGTATTTTAGGGCAATATATATATAAAGGTTGTGATCTATATTCGGAGAATGTTCCGGAGGAGGACTTGCAATATGGGTCAAAGATCAGGACCTCTCCTATTAAGCAGAAGCGAAGGGGATCAGAAAAGTAATGGAAAGAAGAAAGAAGGAAATTACTGGAGTTAAGGGGAGGTGGTACGGGGAATAGGGTCAAAGGCAGGCTGGACTTTGAACCTCTAAAGATGGATAATAGTCTACTGGAAGCTGATAAGAAAATAGAAGAACCAATAAATATGATGGTGAATGGGGGTGGGGGTGGGGGTGGGGACCAAGTCAAACGCAAGAACACATATGTAAGGGGGATGAAGAGTGGGGAACGTAAGGTTCGTATTGTACCAAATGATCTCCAAGAATCAAGTGTAGACGCGGAGGCCGTGGAACGGCCACGCGAGAAGCCATGAGTATTCTTTGTGTCAACTGTCGAGGGCTCGACAATACCTCGACAGTTGGAAACCTTCGTAGACTTCTATGAAGGCTTAAGCCGAGAGACATTTTCCTTTCGGAGACGAAGTTAAGTGGGGTTGAAAATGCAACGTGTGATTACAACATCATTGTTGATTAGAGGCCATGAATATACGAGAATATTTGTCGATGCTGTTGGGAGAGCTAGAGGACTAGCACTACTTTGATCGGCTGATGTTCAACTTCTTTTTTAATCTAAATCACTACACCAAATTGATGCAAAAGTCAAATGGAATTCTGAGGAGCAGGCATGGCGATTCAACGGTATTTATGGGTACCCAGAAACTTAAATGAAGGGCAGGACCTGTGATATGATTAGAGATCTCAAAGAGCATTCCCATCTTCCTTTGTTGCTTGGAGGAGACTATAATGAGATATTTTATAACCTGGAGAAACTTGGTGGTCCTCCGAAATTGCAACAGATACTTGACAGGTTTGTTGCTACACTTGCCAATTGTGAGCTTTTTTATATGGGATTTTTGGGACAAATATATACGTGGTGGAATGATCGGGATGAGATGGAGTCGATGGAGGAGCGTCTAGATAGGTATTGTGCGGATGCGGATTGGATTGCTATGTTCCCCTCATACCGCATCCAACACTTGGACGAGCCTATCTCAGATCATACTCCGTTATTTTTTATCACTAATATAGTGTTTCACAAGGAAGGCGAACTAAACGGAGGTAACGATTTGAGGTGATGTAGGCAGAAGATCCTAGATGTGAGGAAATTATCAGCCGTGAGTGGGTTTCTACCTATAATAGTGATGTGGTGCACAATTGTTTAGAAAAGATGGAAAAATTCTTGAAGTCTCTTTTGAAGTGGAATCAAAGTGAGTTTGGAGATGTGCAAACTCGTATCAGGTAACTTACTAATTCCCTGAAATGGACTCACAATGTTAATCAGAGGAAGGAGTTACTGACCGAACTTGCAGATTGGCGTAGGCGAGAGGAGCTATTATGGTGGCAACAGTCACGGACGACTTTCTAAAATGTGGGGACAGGAACTCTTCTTGGTTTCATACTAGGGCCAATATTCGGAGAGCGACAAATTTGATTACTGGGCTTGAAGGGGAAAACGGTACTTGGTACTCAGAGATGAATGACATTGAGCGTATCAGCATTGATTTCTTAAGTGACCAATTTTCAACATCTCATCCTCATGATATCGAATTTGTGATTGTTTTGATATGAATCATAGATTGACTCGGCCGTACACTTCGGAGGAGGTAGAAAAGGCACTACACATGATGCACCCTGGGAAAGCCCCTGGGCCTAATGGTATGAATCTCTTATTTTACCAAAAGTTTTGGTCTATAGTAGGTCATGACATATGTGGTGCAGTTCTTGCTATTTTCAATGGAGCCCTTATCCCTGAGGGGCTTAATCATACGAATCACACTTATCCCGAAAAAGTACAAACCCACTAAGATTAGTGATTATAGACCAATAAGCCTTTGCAATGTTATGTAGAAGTTAGTGATCAAGGTCATCTCTAATCGGCTAAAGGAGGTTCTGCCATCTATTATTTCTAATTGTCAAAGTGCTTTTACTCCGGGGAGGTTAATTACGGATAATGTGTTGATTGCTTTGGAGGTTTCATTCTATGAACTGTCATTCGGGGACCAACGAGGGTGTGGCAATCAAACTAGACATGGCTAAAGCCTATGACCATGTGGAGTGGTCTTTTTGAGATGTGTGATGTAGAAGTTGGGGTTTAAAGATGAGTGGGTCCAACTGATTATGGGGTGTGTTGAATCTGCTACGTTTTCTTTTCTTATAAATGGGGTTCCTAAGGGTTTTGTCAGACCATAGAGGGGTATTCGGTAGGGTGATCCTTTATCCCCCATCTGTTCCTTCTGTGTGCGGAAGGCCTTGTCCACCTTTTTACTAATGCGGTGGAAACACGCCAACTGGATGGGATCAAAGTTTGTCCTCAACCCCCAATTATCTCTCATTTAGTGTTACCGATGATATGATTATTTTTTACAAAGCTAACCAATTACAAGCTACAGTTGTTAAAGAGGTTCTCGATAAGTATGAGGCAACGTCTAGGCAACAAGTTAATTATCATAAGACTATGGTGTAGTTTAGCAAAGGTGTTCCACCCATTTGTAAGGATGGCATTCTAATGATCACATGATAAATATTTAGGACTAACTACTAAAGTGGGGAGATCAAGAAGGAAAGCTTTCTTACCGATTTTGGATTGTATCACTAAAACGCTTAACGGGTGTATGGGGAAACAACTTTCTTGGGCGAGGAGGGAAATGCTAGTTAAAGCGGTGGCTTAAGCAATCCCGACTTATTCCATCAGTATCTTCAAACTTCCTAAGGAATTTTGTGACGAAATCCAATCGGCTATTAACAAATTTTTATGGGGTCACCCTACTATGGACACCAAGAAAATTCATTTGCTTAATAGGGATACCCTTTGTAAGAGGAAGGAACTTGAAGGGTTGGGGTTCCGGCACATTGTAATGTTTTAACTCTACATTGTTAGCCCATCAACTGTGGCATTTAATGCAAAGGGAGGGCTCCTTAGTTTGGTGTCTTTTGAAGGCGAAGTACGTCCATGATTGTCATATTTTTGTTGCTAATATTGGTCATAAACCTAGCTTTACGTGGAGAAGTTTATGGAGTGTTGGGTGGGTGGTGAAAGAGGGCTCTCGATGGCGTGTAGGTGATGGATATTCTCTTAACATTTGGGAAGCGAAATGGATCCCGTGACCGATGTCTTTCAAGGTAATCACTCCACCCAAACCTTAATTCTCTCTTATTAGAGTTGGAGATCTCATCGATTGAGACCGAGGGGAATGGAATATTAATATGTTGAATGAGATCTTTTTGCCTGTGGATGTGGAATCTATCCAGAGAATCCCACTTAGCATCACTTGGCCGAGTGACACGGTTTGTTAGCACTTTAAGTGGATGGCAATTTATCCGCAAAATCGACGTATCATTTTATCATGCAACACGAGCAGTGGCTCAGTGCTACGTGCAGCGAAGACAAGGTTAAACCTGGGTGGAAAGCTATTTGGGCTCTTAATGTCTTACCTAGGATTAAACTATTCCTACGGCGTTGCTGCTCTGGAGCATGACCAACAGCATATCGGCTTGCCTCACGTATCCCAAATTTCTCTATGCTTTGTTCTATGTGTGGGGCGCTGGAAGAAACTGATCTCCATGTGTTTGACTGAGTGTAACTTAGCTGAGAAAGTGTGGGAAGCTAGCCGATTTTCTTACTTCTTCATTCATCCTACGTTCGTGTCCCCTTGGGATCTCTTTTCCCAAGCTAGAGCTGAACTACCGAGTGATGAGTGGGAAGAATTTGTAGTTGTAGCTTGGGCAATCTGGAGTGTAAGGAACAAGGCTATGTTCAGGACTGGCTCGGCGGATACTCATAGCATTCATGCTAACGATGTCTCCTTTGTTCGTGACTTTCGTTTAGCGTAGGACACTATGCAAGTAAATTCCAACCTGGTTAATGTGTCCTGGGTACCTTCAAATGTGGGAGAGGTTGAAATTAATTTTGATGCGGCAAAAATTGGTAATTCAGGCCATGGATGGGGTGTTATAATCAGAGATTCTCAAGGTGAACTGATTTTTCAGGTGTTTCCCAAGGATCATGCTTTCTCAGGGAGGAAATGGAGGAGGCTCGAGCATGTTGATTTGTGACACAGGAGGCTATCAAGCTGGGATATAGAAGAGTGATTGTTGAAGGTGATTGTTTATCCTTAATCACCAAGCTGAAGAGAGGAGATATCTTATCCTCGGATATTGGTACTATATTTTATCACTTTGTTGTAGTTTTGATTTCATTGCTTTTTGTTTGTAAAAAGATACGGCAATAGGGTAGCACATTTTCTTTCTTATCACCAACCCTATGATCCTACTGTTCGGATTTGATTGGATGATCATCCAAATTATGTATTTGATCTGGCTCTGGAAGACTATTGTTCATCATTATCATTTGATTAATATACCCCTTTTCGATCCAAAAAAATAATGACCTTAAATAAAAATAAATTTTTATACAACTTTAAACAAGTCATAAAATAAAGGGGTACTCAAATTTGAACCCCACATTACTCGCGCCCAAGCTCAAGTCATTGTCCACTTTGTGGAGGGAGTTTTCCTTCCCAACGACACACTGGATGGACAAAGAGAGAGAAAGAGAAATGTACAAAAAGAATACTCAATGAAACAGAGTGAGACTAGTACAAATTTCTACTGGAATCTGGAAGCTCAACTTCTTTCTTTTAACAAATCTTTCTTCTTTTTCCAGTAACTCCACTTCACTTTTACTGATTACAGAGAGCACCCACACACACACTCTCTTTCTCTCTCTCTCTCTCTCCCTCTCTCTTCACAACCATGTATGGCTCTCTTCTCTTTTGACCAAATCCACTAACTCAAACTCAACCTCAAAATCTCGACACAACTAGCATTAATGTTAAGTTTGATATTGAGAATCCCTCGACAAACTCCACATCTTGCCTTTCTAATCTCTTACTTCTTGAGTCTGACCATATGGTATCTCAAATCTACGCCCAATGTCTCCAATCTTTGGACTTCCATCTCTCTCTTAGACGTGACACCATTTGCTTGATTTTACAGGTATAACTGAACTGGGCAAATGCCAAGCCAAATACAAATGAAAAATCACTATTTTTTCTTTTGTTTTTAAATTCATTCATTGTTATTGGTACAATGCAGTTCTGTGGGAGCTTTGACCCGTTTCTTTCATATCTTGCTGTAAATTATCTTGACCGTTTCTTCTCTAACCAAGGCATGCCAGTGAGTATTTCCTTCGCCGATTTACTGTCACAATGAGCTCTATTATTGTTGGATTTCACCAACATATATACCATTAATTCTTTTTCGTTTATTTTTTTATATAATATTTTCACCCAATGTTGTATATAGCTTCAAAGAAAGCCTTGGGTAGTGAGGCTTTTCGCCGTTACCTGTGTTTCACTTGCTGCAAAGATGATGAAAACAGAGTTTAGCCTCCCCAAATTTCAGGTTTTTCTTTTTCTTTTCTTTTTAGTTCTCCCACCCTCAACCTCCTTTACCACCCCCGGGAAAAACCAAAAATCTTTGATAAACTGATAAAACGGACCTTTTATTTTCGCCCATTTGTTGGTTTGGTTGGGTTAGTGTGAAGAAGGATTAATATTTGGCTCAAAAACAATAGAGAGGATGGAGATGCTAATGTTGGGTGCATTAAAATGGAGAACGAGATCCATTACACCATTTGCATTCCTTCATTTTTTTCACCACAATTTTCAAGCTGAAAGATCCGCCATTGATGGAAGCTCTCAAAGCTGGAGCTCTTGAAATTATCTTCAAAGCTCAAACTGATAAAGTTTAACTACATTTAAAAAACAATCTTCAATTAATGCCCATATGTTCAATTCCTAAATTAGCTGACTTTTGTGGGGCAGAAATCAAGGTTTTGGAATTCAAGCCATCAGTTGTAGCAGCATCAGCTCTAGTCTCTGCACCTCATGAGCTCTTCCCAATCCAATTTCCCAGTTTTCTGAAATCCATTATTAGCTGCTCTTATGTGGATAAAGTAATGGTTCGCTTCCCCTTCTTTCTCTGATTCGTCCTTATGTTCATAGCGTTTTTTTGTTATTATCTGCACTGGCTCCGAAGTAGTTTTCTACAAACTGGTACTCGATAGCCCAGCGGTCGTTCACGTAATTCCACATACCACAATATTAAAAAATGCAATATAACATAGGCCTCAACAAATGATTAAAAATTGGCCAGATTGAGCTTATTCAACCATTTGTGATTATTGAGTTTATTCGGCCAATGTGATTTGTTAATAATTTGTGCTTGATCGAATAGCTTATCGCTGGTGGAAAAAATTAAGTAAAAGAAATAAAATAAGATTGTAAGTTGGTCTTTATTCGATTTTAATATCTCGATCTTGTTCATAATATCTGAAATTATAATTGGCATGTCAGTAACATTTCAAATTTTAACACTAATATTTTTTAATATCTTATACTTTAAAAATTAGTATATTGGTATCACGAAATTAGGACAATTGAGGTTAGTTTTTCAAATTATAAAATATTAAAAAATATTAGTGTTAAAGGTGGGGATATTATGCATCGAGTTAATAGTTCGAGATATTATGATCAACATAACTTAAAATTCAAGGATATTAAAATCAAATAATCCTGAAAAGAAAAATTGTAAGTCGGTAGATGAGAATATTGTATAATTTTAATTTTCTCGTAAAGAACTTAGAATTTAAATTTAATTATATATATATATTACATATCCATTGAAAACTAGTATCTAAAATGAGAACCGAGAATTGTAAAATTTAGCCTTTAATTTTTCATTCAAGGGTTCTGATTTTTCCACATTAGTACACACTCAATTCTAACATTCACACCCCTCAACCCTAATATAAATTCCGACCACCACCAACTTTCCCGGTGTCGACGATCGGTGACTAGAGGTCGGCGATTGTAGGCTGGAGACTGTTGGCCGGCAACCAATGGTGGTAGAGGCTGGTGCCGACAACCAGGACCTATCCACGAGTGACGGGAGCCTAGCAAACTTACGGCAGCAAAGTCGCTGAAAACAATGAAAATTTTCAGAAAATAGGTGAAATTTGAGGTAGCTTTAACCCATCGAAGGAAGCTTTGAAATATCCGGCGAGCATGGTGAAATTCAAGGCATGGCGGGAGAAGAGAGAAAGGAGAGTGGTTGCCTAGCCATGGCCGTCGGCAATATTAATAGTGGGAGGAGAGAGAAAGGAGGGTGGTTAGGGTTTGATGGATCAAAATGTAGTTAAATTTAAATCATTATATTGAAATTTAAGGGTAAAAGTTTTAGTTGCCATTTAAAAAGGCAATTGTCATTGGATATATATATATATCAAAAAATTGGATACAATCAATGTATGTTTAACATCTATGATGTCTATGTGACATTTTAATAATGTAAGATAATTATTTTAATAATACAAAATTATCTTACATATTAATTATACATTGATTGTACCTGATTTTTGGATTTTTATATAGTGCATATATTTCATTAAGTTAAATATTGACTATTTTTTATTAAATTACATATCTTATGTTTATTATGTTAGATGTGTATATTTTTAAAATTAATTTATTTTAATTTTTAAATAATACCCTCTCCGTTTCACAATATATGCTTATTTTAACTAACTTTTCTCGTTTCATAATACTTGTCACTTTACACTAATAATAGTATTTTAAACAAAATATTGTGAAATTGAATCCCTCTTAAATGTAATAAATTGTTATACAAAATTAAAAAAAATTTTATATCAACTATTTAAAGAAAAATATATCCACTTATTTTTTAACTTATTACTAATTTTTATTATTATAAATTAATTAAAAATTAAAAAATTAAAAATTAACTTATTATAAAGATAAAATTAATTAATATCCTTACAAGGATATAACCCTAATTTATAGAATTTCTGGGTTGAATTTGTTAAATTAGTTCATTTGATTTTAGATATTATAATTTTGACCTATTCAACCTCAGATATTAAGCAATAATTTATCCGCTTAATCAGTTTAAAATGAATTATTTGTATCACATTTAAGACGGATTCAATTTCAATTTTCAAATACTCTATTCGGATGGATAAACACGACATGTCTGTTCATAATGAGTTTTGTTGTATGATTGCAGGAAAAGTTCGAAGGATGCATAATGTGATGGAGGGTATAGTGATAGATGGCTATGAATCGTTATTTGGAAGGGTGAAAATCTGTGGTGCCATCTCATTCTCATCCATCTCGGTCTCGAGCGCCGCGACTTCGGTCAATGTGCTGGACCAGCAAATGCAGGGGTCTAACTCATCAGAACTCAGCAACATTAGTAGCATTAGCATTACCCCAACCAACAAGAGGAAGATAACTGTTTCTTCTGACCGAGAAGACCAAGAGACACAGCCAGAGGAGAGAGAAAAAAAGAGGCAGCAATGCAATAAGATTGGTGGTACTACTAGTAGTAGTAGTAACCTCAAGGTTCAGCTTTCTCAGCTTCAACGGTACTGACTCTCCCGTAAAACAAGACAGACACAGACAGAGAGGGGATGTTAAGTAAACGTTACGGGCAGGAACAACAGCTAAGACTGGTCCATGAGAGAGAAGCAGAAAGAGAAAGTGGTGACAGGAAGAGAGAGAATGACATAACTTTGCTTAATTTAGAGGGGGATTGGGGTTACATCAAAGAACGCAAACGAAAACTGGAAAATAACAGGGAGATTTACAATTAGATGAGGTTTTAAATTATCATTACAAGTTTGGTGGTTTTTTTACATTTGGGTCACCTCTTTATATTAAAAAGACAGTTATATCCTTATGTCTCTCCTCCATCACCTGCTTTTAGTGTGTCTCCTCCTGCCATCCTATCTCTGTCTCTCCTCTCCTCACTATATGTTTCTCTCTCCTGTTCCCAATCTTACATCTTTTTTGAAATATTTTTTAAAATAAAATTAAAATATATTTATTTTTAAATAATATTATTTTTAAATAATATTATTTTTATAAAGACTTTTGTTTTTTCCTTTAGATAAAAATTAATTATTTATATTATAGATAATTTTTAAAACTTTTTAATGAAGAAATTATTTTACATTTAAATTTTAGCTTTGTTATTTATGTTTTTTATATAATATCATTATGTTGCTCAAAAACAAAATACCATTATAAATTTCTCTTATTATAAATAAATTACCTTATTTTCACATAAAAAAATAATGTATTCATTTTTATAATCTAATTTTAAACAAAATTTAAATTTTCAGTAAAATTATAATTTTAAGTTCATATTATAAAATATTAATTTTTAAGTTTTATTTTTTTCATATTTCAACTAAAATATTTTGATTGACAAAATATATGTTGTTCAAATCCTAAATCTTTTTTTTTGATCATGTTTAAATCCTAAATCTTAATTACTCAATTTAAAATATTACATTAATAAATCTAAACACTAAATCCTAAATGTAAGATACTTATAATAGTTAAAATCATAACTAACTTTACATATGTTAACCAAAAAATAAATATGAAATTACATGGATTAACCTAAATAAATTTTTAAAATAAAATTTAAAATTATTGTATACTAGGGTTACTATATATGTCAACCATGATGTTATCCTCGGATGATAACATAGTCCTCCTGGCATAACATCATGGTTAACCATGGATGACATCTATAGTAGTCCTACTATATAGTAACTTTTTATTCTATCTTAAAAATTTATTTAAATTAATCTATGTAATTTTATATTTATTTTTATGTAAACATATATAAAGTTAACCATGATTTTAAATATTATAAATATTTTACATTTAGATTTTACTGTTTAACTTTATTAATTTAATATTTTAGATTGAGCAATTAACGTTTAGGATTTAAACAATATATATTTTCTCAATTAAAATATTTTAATTGAAATAAAAAAACTAAAACTTAAAAGTCAAAGTTTTATAATATGAACTTAAAATAATAATTTTACTTGAAACTTAAATTTTGTTTAAAATTACATCATAAAAATAAATACATTATTTTTTTGTGTAAAAATAAGATAATTTATTTATAATAAGATAAATTCATAATGGTAGTATAAAAAGAAATATGCATAACAAACCAAAATTTAAATGTGGAATAATTTTTCATTAAAAAAATTTAAAAAGTTATTTATAACACAAATTAATTAATTTTTTATCTAAAAGAAAAACAAAATTCTTTATAAAAATAATATAATTTAAAATAAAATATATTTTATTTTTATTAAAAAAATTATTTTATTTAAAAGACATGTAAAAATAAGGAGAGGAGAGATAGAAAGACAACATTAAGGAGAGGAGGGGAGAGAATAATCTGAGGTAATGGGAGGAGAGAGAGAGAAAGAACATGCTGAAGGGAGGAGAGAGAGGGAGGGGTGAGGATATAATGATCTTTTTACTTTTAAGAGAGTGACCTAGGTGTAAAAACAACCACTAAATTGGTAATTATAAATTAAAGAGGTATCCAATTGTAAATCTCCCAAAAGAATAGGGGAGATTCAAGTGGGTCAGAAACCAAATCACTGTTGCCTCTGCCTACTCTTTAAATGAAAATACCTTTTTTAATTTTCTTTTTTGGTGATTAAAATGGGAAAGCAACGGCATAAAGGACAAAATGGGGTGGTTTTGTTTACTTTTTTTTGTTTTTTGTTGGGGAGGGTTTGGAGCGTTGAAGGGGAGGGGTCGGAAAAAGAGCACGAATTTTTATTCCCGTTAGCTAGTGCAGGCAGAATATATATCAAATATATGGTAACAGAGACTGGGGGTTTTGTGGGGTTTGTCTTTAGATCTGTTTAATTTAGATGTGATAAAATTGACCCAAATTAAATGGGTTAAATTGAATGACTCGAAACTCAACATGAATTGACGTGTGAAACAACTCAATTGATTTTGACCGAAATTTAAAGTTGAATCGATATGAAATCTAACAAACTTGATTCAAACATGAACCAAAATGACCAATTCGAAATCAAACGGACTCGAAATGACTCGAACATAATCAAATTCAAATTGATTGAGACCTAAATTGATTCAACTCGAATTCAATTGACCCATATCCGAGTCAACCCAAATTCGGGTTTGACTCGAGCCCAATCTAATCCAACCCAATTGAAACCAAAATATGTACATACAAGTTTTGATTTTTTAATATATTTGTTAAGATAGAAGAATGATAATTATATGTATATCTATGTAATTTATTGTCCGTGACAGAATTATATTTAAGTTTTTCATTTTTGGTACATTTATTTAGAAAGTAAATTCAATAAGTTTTCTAATGAATCAAGAATCGTAAATGTACATTTATTTAGAAAGTAAATTCAATAAGCTTTCCAATAAATCAAGAATCGTATCAATAAGAGTTCGGATGAGAAAGTCACAAATGAAACACGTGATCCGATTGGAATTTGACCCAACCTAATTTTGTCCCGATCCAAAATTAGTCGGACCGGATATCGACCCGACTCGATTTTGGCCCGATCCAATATTGACTCAAAACCATACCCATAACCTACCCGAACGATATCGACCCGATCCTAACCGAAACCGACCCAAATTAACTTCACTCGAAGTTAACTCGATTCGAAATTACCGAACCGAATCCAAACTCGACCCGAATACGATAAACCCAAAGTTGACTTGAACCGAAGTTGATCGAATCGAAACGAAACTCAACTCTGAATAAGATGGTCTCGAAGTTAACCGAACAGAAATTAACTCGATTGACAGGTCTAGTTTAATTTAGGAAAAATAGGCGTAAAAAATTTAGTTGGAAGAAAAAAATAAGAAGGAAAAAAATTCAAAAAAATAATTTTTTTCTTGTTTGAATTAAAGAAAACATACAAGAAAAGAAATTTTCCAACAATTTTCTTTCCTTTTGTTTCAAACAAGAAAATCGATTCAGGAAAAAAATTTCTAACAAATATTATACTTCCTTAAATACTCATTTACTTCCAAAAAAAAGGACATTTCTTAAATTAAAAAAAACAATAATAATAATAATAATAATAATAATAATAAGTACCCAAGTCGATCATGGCCACGACACCGGTAAACAATAAGCTTCACTTAACCTCTCCCTGGCCAAAATACCACCTCTTGTGCATGTTTCTCACTCTGCAAATTCGACCATCCCTCCTACATTCCCTAATCAACAACCGATGAGGCTAAAACATGGTTGGAGAAGCCTTAGGATTTTGTGTAGTACCGAGAGTGGCAGATGATGAGAGGAGAGAGAATCCATGGTAGACTCAAATCTGAACTAAAACAATTAACACGACCCGAAAGTTCACCGGACACTGTTACATCCGGCCTTGCCCTTGTCAGTGCCTCATCTGGAGCTTTCTGCAGCATAAAGTTAGGTCGAATCTATAGCTGAGGTTCGAGAGAGGAGGGGGTTGAGTGTGTCCAGATCGTTGGGCTTCTTTTGATAATTTTGACATTTCTTATTTTTAATTACAGTTGGTTCCAACTATTAAAATTAGTCTGTTATATTGTTTATACCGATTATGAGTTGTTATGAATTATTATGAATTACGTTATGAATTGTTATAATCATAATAATAAATTCTTTAAATATAATAATTTTTTACAACAACAACAATAATAATAATAATAATAATAATAATAATAATAATAATAATAATAATAATAATAATTATTATTATTATTATTATTATTATTATTATTATTATTATTATTATATGACGTTATGATTAGCGGTTATAATGGATATGTTTTTTATAACTGTTATGAGCTATTAGTGGTTATAAATACTTTTATAAACGCTAATTTAAACACACACTTAAAATAAATTAAATTTTATAAATGATAATTTTTCTTTATTCTTATAATCTTACGATCTTCAAGCTGATTCTATAACCCTAATAATCTAAGGCTTTTCAATCAATCCTAACTGGAATTCTAATTCTAACAACTTTGGTCTCATCAAAGAAACATGAATAACTAAGTAACAACAGTTTTAATATTAATGAACAACTCAAAAGTTGTCCCTTGATCATGGTACTCTAATCTCCATTGTGAATATATTATTTCCAAAACTTACTTTTATATGTTGTGGGTTAAAATCAATATTAAGAGAATCAACCCGATAATCGATCTTGCTCAAAGAGTGGGATTAGAATTAGATTTGTTGATCCGATTATTGTCAAACCGAATTAAATTGGTATGACTTGATAAAGCCTATTATCATTAACAAATTGTCAAATAAAAGAAAGAAATTTTAGATTTTGAGTTGCATTTCATACATGTTCCAAATTAATACACAAAGCTCTTACACCAAAAGCTTTAAAAAAAAAAAAGTATATGCCTAACCGTTATATTTTCATATGGCCCAATACCCAAGCTCAACGAAGTGACAAAACCCTACTTGTTTAATTTCATTCTCTCTTTAGCGTTGGGCCGCTAGCTTGTAAAAATCTCACATCTCCTTCTCACTCTACACCCTCTCTCTCCTGTTTTTAACTCTTCAAATTCAAGACCTCTTAGGTTATATTCTTCCATCTTTCTAACTCTGTTTGGTAGTCGGTAGGTGCCACTCAATGTTATTGGTGCAACCCACTTACCGACACCGCAATTGGAAGCTTTTTTTCTTCTTGTTTTGAAAAAACTTTGGTTGAACCACAGTCAAGTTGGGTCTTTGGCTCACCGAGTTACCCGATTTTGACCAATTTGAAGCAGTCTGATAGCTTCAACAACTTTTTACGTTTTTGGACTAGCAAGTAAAGCAAGTCATGGTTGAACCGGTCAGACCCGTTGGGCTTGGCCGATTTGATTCTCATAATATTGCTCAAAATGGGACTATGCTTGGATAAAGGATTAACATATTACTACCAAGGTTGTTAGAATTGGTATCCTAGTTAGAACTCGAAGGTTTGCTCTTGGAGAGACAAAGTCACCCTAGGGGGTGAATAGGGTGATAAGAAAATTTAAACAAGTATTGGAAGAATAAAGTTAGAGATGACTCCGTGGAGAGTCCGAGTCTAGATTGGACTCGAAAAGTGCTAACTCGGAAAGTTACGTAGAAACCCTCCCGGGGCGGAAAACCACGGTAAGTGCTAATCCAAACACCAAGTCAAATTCACTATTTTGAATCCGCAAAATACGAGTAGAAAGACTCGACTGAATTGTTCCCTTAGACAATTCCTTATAATATTTTTCTAGACTCGAAATTGCCTTATCTCGATCTAGTGCTTCCTAACCGAGGTAACCTTTACGAGTTAGGGACAACTGGACTCGAATTAGCCCTTACAGCTCAGTCAAGGGTCTTACTCGGAAAGTAAGAAAGAGTGTTTGTAAACCGATTACAAGACCTTACAACTCGAAAGATATTAAGTACAGAGTTGGAGTTGTAAGTAGAAGATTGAGTATGAATACAATGACTTTTGCTTAAGTATATGTATTGATAGTTGGTTCAACAATTTTCAAGTCTTGAGAGTTGACTTCTATTTATAGATAACCAAGCAAATTAGCCGTTGTGACTATCTTCCGACTGGAAGTCCTTTGTGACCGTTGCAATGGATTTTCCGAGTCACCCGGAAAATATCCGTTGAGGTGTGAACGTTGGGCAACGTCTCTTGACTTCTTTGGAAGTCCCAATCCACCGGTGGTGTTTGAAAAGTAGGGTGGAAACCACCGTTGAGCTTAGCGTTGCGAATTTCCGGTTTGGAAACAGACAGCCACGACACGGTGGCTGAGCCTTGGTCGGAGGTGGAAAAAGCCTTGTCTGCTGGTGATTTGACGTTTTGAAGCCGGTTACTTTTGTAATTAAAAAATATGATAGCCTCGTTTGAATAACCTACAAAAGTAAATCAATTTGGTTCTCAAAGTATAAAATACTTTGGTCCAAGATTAGACACGAGATAATAATTGTAATTAAGATAATTAAGTGCATAATTATCCGAGTTAGAAAGAAATGGAATTTTCCGAGTCTAATATTCATTATACTCAAATTCCATCCGAGTTAGTCTAGAAGCAAAGCAAGTTAGATAAATAACATCGAGTGGAAAGACTTGATCTAGACTCGCTAATGTTCAAACCAAGCATGCTAACTTAGAAACATGAATTAACACAAGAATCCACTCAAACTTAGATCATGAAGTCGAACCGAGTTAATGCAAAATAGCACCGAGTGTTTGAACATGTAATATATCCGAGTGCTATCCGAGTGACTCAAAACCGTGTGTGAAATTGATAAACAGGAATATGCTTTTTGAGTCGGTTAGAGTTGAAAGAGAATATATACGATAGATTTTGTAACACTCGGAAAAGATGCTATATCACTCGGAAAAGTCGTTAAAGCGAATAGAATGAGTTTTAATCAAAACCTTATGAGAGATGAAGTCTTATACCCGATCCCTTGATGGAACTCAAAATGATATATACGTAAGGTCCGAGTCTTCAATCTCCCCTTTTGATGAAAGGCATTCCATACTTAGACAAAAACTTTGTTAGTGATATGGATCTAGTTTTTCATCTTTTCTCAAGGAATAAGTCGAAAAACATGATAGAATTGTGTAGAGAAAATAAAGTGAAACTTATATTCTATCTTAGTAAAATAAGCTGAGATTGCATAAAAAAAAAGAGCTAAAGTATTAGAGCAAGAAAATAACCGAGTATTAGAGCAATGATATATATAGTTGACATACTGAGCAAGAAATGGAAACTCGAAATAATAAACTCGGAGATAATTGCTTTAAGCGAGTAAACCCGGAAGGCGAGATAGCGGTTATTAATGAAATGTATTATAATTAAAGAGTTTACACAAAAGAGGGTGAGAGAAACTCCCCTAAACAAGACAACAAATTTTTCTAACTATTCTCCCCTTGCCTTTCAAGTAAAAACAAAAAGAGGAAGAATGTATCAAGTATATACAGATTTGATGTCCGGAAAAAAAAAAGAAAAACAGAAAGAGAAAGAAAAAAATTAAGATGGAGGAGTCTCGAGTTGAGGTGGGTGGACGAGCGAGTGCGCCTTCGCCGATAAGATCGGGAAGATTTTGACGAGCGAGGCGGAGGCAACACCGGGATCTTTGGAATAGGCTCGGCTTTGAGTGGCTAACCCGGAACTAGGTCGTCTAGAGGCTCATCCTCCCGGAACTCGGCTGTTGGAGGGGTGTGCTCGGGCCGACCAGTCGTGGATTGACCATGATCAGCAGGGTCTTCTCACCCACTCGGACTACTGTTTGAGTTGATCATTTCTCGGTTGAGGTTCCGGAGCACTTGGGCCCTCTGCTGCTGCTCGCCCCTTGTTCTTCTTCTTTCTCCCATTCCTCGAGATGGACCTGCCTCAGCCCGCAGGCTCCTCTTCTTCTCCTTCTTCTTCTTCTCCCCCTTCGGATGAGGATTTTGCCGGACTCGAGGATTCTTCGAAGTGTCTAAGTCGACCGGATCCTGAGCCGCCTTAGATCGCCTCTCCCGAAGGAGCTCGATCAACTCCCTCTGTTCCTTAACCAGGGCCTTCATCTCAAGAAGCACATCTTGCTGCTCTCGGATTTGGGATTGAGCGGTTTTCGGTTAATGGTCATAGACCGAAGGACAGTCTTGAATGACCGGAGGATGTCCTTGAACTCAGTGGACATTGAGGAGAGCTTGTCCATGATAGCAGTGGACAAGGCGGAAGAGATAATCCGAGAAACACCTGAGGTGGAGGCACCACCAGGTGGAGGAGGTAGAGAGAGAGCTGGCTGAGTATGAGTCCGAGGTGGAGAAGGTGGCCTCGGTTCTAAGCTATGGACCTAGACACCCGGTTGGGTCTCCCGGTATCCATACCCAAGGAGTTCCTTTTTGCCAATGACAATGGCAGCCTCGAAATCACGTTAGGATCTAAGGGAAAAGGAACTTTGAACTGTTTGAAGATGAGGGTGAGAAGAGCCCTAAAAGGAAGAGGGGTGGTCTTCTTGTTCGTAGTCCGAGCCAGCATAGCTACCACTTGCTCGACTATGGCGGAAAGAGGTCTCCTTCGTATCCCTTTAGAATGTCGTAGAGAGCTTTAAGGTGCTTGGAGTTAGGGTTCTCCTTGCTAGAATGTCTGTGAGAAGAAGGTTCTCATGAGAAAAAACACGAAGGCGAGCTTCGATTTGAGTTGAGTCACGGAGAAGTTTTTATGTGACCCGGAAACTCTTTAGCATACTTCTAAAAGAAATCATCAGCAACCTCATTGAAAGGTATGGGGTTGCTGTTCAAGAACATACAAGACACTTTGAAAAGACGATGGAGAAGATAAGTGTTTATGCGGACAAGTGATGTCCTCGAACTCCGGAGGTGAGGATACCCTCGGAGCTAGAAAGATTGGATTAGAACTCGAAACGAGTTCTGGGTAGATGAAATCATTGAAACAGAGGAAATTGTAAACCCTTGTGGACTTTATGTGAGCCAACCACGAAAACTTAGTGGTTGGAAAAAATTTGTCATCCAACGTTAGGTATTGGGTGACAAGAGGTTTGGAAGGAGTAGAGGGGCCTTCCTGGCTTTTTGTGCGAGGTTTCTTGGTGGCGGAACTAAGAAAATCAGGGTGGGAACCTCTTTTCGGCATGTTTGTTGTTGAAAAGAGATGAAAGAGATAAACTTTTGAAAGAGAGAGAGAGAGAGAGAGAAAGAGCTCAACGAGAGTGAGCGAAGAAGAAAACAAATGAAAGAGTAGTAAGAGAGAGATCCGAGAGCAACATAGCTTACTTGAGATGTTCTTCTCTTAGCTTGAAAGCGACGTACGTTTCTTCAAATGCAGAGAGGTTGTATCGAGTAGGAGTAAGTGCAAGAGTGAGAGTAAGTAGAGAGTAAAGTAACGAAATGAAGGAAAATAGGCACTATTTATAGAGAAATAATCGTCCTTCGGCTTTCATTCGACTTAGCTTCCTCATCGGTCACCTCGGACCGGTGTGACTGTTCTGCTCTCCATTGGTTAGAATTCTAGTGGTTGTCTCTCAACGGCTAGTTGTTTGATCAATGAGCGCGGGATAGAGAGAGAAAAAGAGAGATTTTGAAAGAAATTTCTTAAATTCTCCACCGATCTAGAGATGATTTCGAAGTTTGATGTCCAATTTTCTCAAAGTCCGAGTCTGACTCGGTTAAGTTTCGAGCGACTCGAAACCGCAAATAACTAATACCTATCAGCTGAGTATCACTGGTTCAACCGAACTAATGGCTATTAAGGAAAGTAAGCACACAAGCACATAATCAAGCAAAGTAATTTCACTCATAAAATCACATAATCATGCATTAATCATGCCAAGCTCATTCCTAATAAAACAAAACCGATCCTCACTAAGGGGCTTAGTAAAGATATCAGCTAATTGAAGATTAGTAAGAATGAATTCAAGTTCAATATCACCCTTTTCAAAGTGATCTCTCGGAAAATGATACCGACCTCAATATGTTTAGTCTTTGAGTGCTGAATTGGATTCTTGGTGATGCTGATTACACTTTGATTATCACACTTGGTTGGAACATATTTGAATGAAAGTCCAAGATCTTTCAAGTGTTGCTTTATCCATAAGATCCGAACACAAGCATGCCCTAGCCGCAATATACTCAGCTTCAGCAGTTGATAGAGCTATTGAGTTTTGTTTCTTTGAGTCCCAAGATATCGGGATTGACCCGAAACTAGCAAGCTCCTGAGGTGCTCTTTCTATCAACTTTGTATCCGGCATAGTCAGCATCTTTCTCGTCCGAGTCCAGCTTTATGCTGCTTGCTCATAGGTGTTGCTGCATGTTTTGCATCTTGGACTTTGTGCTTCTTCAGCAGCTCCTTGGTATACTTTAATTGATGGACATAGATACCATCTTTGTCTTGCTTGATTTGTAGACCAAGGAAGAAATTGAGTTCTCCCATCATACTCATTTGAAATTCTTGTCTCATTAACTCGGAAAAATCTCGACACGGAATTTCATTCGCAGCTTCAAAAATTATGTCATTAACATAGATCCGAGCAATAAGAAAGTCTTTCCCCTTGGGTTGTATAAAAAGAGTTTTGTCAATCTGACCTCTTCTAAAATCATTTTCAACCAAGAAATTCCTTTGTCTTTCATACCAAACTCGGGACCTTGTTTAAGACCATAGAGAGCTTTATGCAATTTGAAAACATGATTTGGAAATTCTGAGTTTTCAAATCCAGGAAGTTGTTCAACATAGACTTCCTCTTCAATGAAACCATTGAGAAAAGCACATTTAACATCCATTTGATATAACTTGATATTCATGCTAGATGCAAATGCCAATAAGATTCTAATACCTTCAATTCGGCTACAGGTGCAAAGGTGTCTCCACAATCAATCCCTTCTTGATTGTAACCTTCAGCCACAAGTCTAGCCTTATTTCTGACTACCAACCCACCTTCATCCAGTTTGTTTTTGAAGACCCATTTGGTTCTTATGATTGGGTGGTCGGAAGGTCGTTTGGTCGAGTCCGGACTTGGTTTCTTTTGAATTGATTGAGTTCCTCTTGCATGGCCTCTACCCATTCAGGTTCATTTATGGCCTCTAGTGCATTTCCGGGTTCGAGTTAATGATATGAATGCAATGAATGCACATAGATTTTAAAGAGAGGAGCGAGTTCTTACCCCACTCGTTGATGTCGGATATGATGTTTTCTAGTGGGTGACTAGAAGCATACTTGAAAGCTCTACCTATTCTTTGGTTCACAAGATCTATAGGTTGAATTGGTTGATCCTCGTAGTCCGTTCCGAGTGGGCTTGTTTATCAAATTGACCTTCAACATTCCGAGCTAGCTCTTGGGTCGTCTCATTCTAAGTGCGAGTGACTTCATTCCGAGTGACATGAATTTGATTCTTGATGAGCTCATTTTCATCAAGATCATCATTTCTGCTGAGCTTCGAGTCTAAGAATGTTGACTCACTTGGTTTTTCCTGTTCAATCTCAATAAACACAACGTGGATGCTTTCTTCCACTTTGTTAGTTCTTTTATTGAAAATACGATATGCTTTGCTATGAGATGAATAACCAAGAAAAATACCTTCATCCGACCGAGTATCAAACTTGGTCGGTGTTCCTTACCATTGTTATGGACGAAACACTTACATCCAAAGGGTCCGAAGTATGAAATATTGGGTTTCTTCCCTTTGTAGAGCTTGTATGGAGTTTTCTTCAGTATGGGTCCGATAAGGCATCTGTTCAATGTGTAATTTGTTGTGTTGACTACCTCAGCCCGAAGTAGTAGGGTAGATTGTGTTCAATCATCATTGTTCTTGTTATTTCTTCAAGAGTTCTGTTCTTTCTCTCCATCACTCCATTTTGTTGAGAATTTCTTGGTGCTGAGAAGTTATGGGAAATGCCATCCTTATCACAAAACTCTACAAACTCCGAGTAGTCGAACTCTCTCCCATGGTCGGTTCGAATTCTCTAGATCCGAGCCGGAGACTCTACTTGGATTTTTTGCAGAGCTTGCTGAACTCTTTGAATGCTTTATTTTTGTGCTTAAGAAAACACACCCGAGTAAATCGTGAGTAGTCATCAACAATAACCAACACATATGATTTACCTCCGAGACTCTTGACAGGATTTCACCACATAAATCCATATGCAACATTTCAAGCACCTTGGAGGTAGAAACAGTTTTCAAAGATTTGAAGGATGATCCGACTTGTTTCCCTTTTGTGCATGCTTCACAAATTTTATCTTTCTTAAATGCATAATCAGGGAATCCTCCGACTAAACCATGAGACGCAAGTTTCTTAATGGTATGCATGCTAACATGACCTAGTCTACGATGCCATGTCCATGAATCATCATGAAGAGATGCTTTTAAGCATGATAAATTCCGACTCGGGTCGAAAGAGGAATAGTATAAGTGTTACCTGATCTCTTACCTAAGAGCTTGATTTCCTTAGTAGCATCATCGGAGATATAGCAGTTGGTCCGAGTGAATCTTACCTCTTGACCTTTGTCACACAGCTTGAGAGATGTTGACCAAATTGTACTTTAATCCTTTGACAAGGTATATCTGGGCACACCAGATTGCTTCGTTTTCTAATCTTACCAATCCCAATTATCTTGCCTTTTCTGTCATCTCCAAACGTGACTTTTCCTCCCTTATATTGTTCTAACTTAGAAAATAGTCTTGAATCTCCCGACATGCGGCGTGAGCATCCACTGTCTAGGTACCAATGCCCTTTTGTTCTTTTCCGAGCTACTTGCAAGTCGAAACAAACTAACCTTTCTCACTTCCTCTAATGAACCCCGTAACTCCCTTTACTATGGTCCTTTTATGAGGAAGTAGACTCTTGGGAACCCAGATTTGAATAACTTTGGGTTTGGTATGATTCCGAGTCTTTCTTTTAGAGAACCGAGTCCAGTGCCTCTTTCTTTTGAAAAGTTTTTCCTTTACAAACCGGTGGAGAAGGTTTTCTCCTGTAAGTCTGGTCTAGGCTCGGTCCTCCTTTCATTTTTATGAATGGAACTATGCTCGACCTTTCGGAACTTCACGGTTCGGAATCCTTTTGAAAAGATCCGAGTAGGAATTGGATTCCTCCTCTTTGTTAAAACCAATTCCTTCTTTTCGAAGGAGACACATTGAGATCCTGAGAGCATATCAAGGTTTTTCTGACCTTGAGTGAATTTTAAAACAAGCTCTTGAGACTCATTGAGCTTTTGCTTCAGTTGCTCATTCTCTTTTCGAGTGACTCGAGCTCAATCTCATTAGATTGAGCACCGGTCTTGAGTTCTCTTAGAGTAAGTATCAGCTTTTCCAATTCATTTTTCAATAAGATGCTCTCGAAGTAATTGACTCAAGTTGTTCTTTAAACCGAGAAGAATCGAATTGGACTTTTCTTCCAAAGTAAAAATATATTTGGCTAAATCAACTTTGGAGAATTTGAGGAAGTATTCAATTACCTCCCGAGGATTTGTTTCTTTACTCGCCTGAGTTATATGAGTCCGACTCTATTTCAGCCTTCGAGTCGCGGGTGCCATCGGACATTTTGAATCATCCGAGTCCTCATCATCTTCCGATGAGTCTTCATCACTTCATTTGGCCATTATAGCCTTTTTCTTCTTTCTGTCCCTCTTTCTCTTGGGACAGTCCTTGACTATGTGTTCCTTGCTCGCCACATTCAAAACACCCGAGTTCTTAGTTAAAGATAACTTTGAAGGAGAAGAGTGCTTACCTTTTCTATCCTTCTTGTCTTCCTTATAGAACTCTTCTCTTGGCTTCTTATCCCATCTTTTGTGCTTCATCATTCTCTTGAAGCCTCTAGCGATGAGTGCCATGGGATCCTCTTCCGAGTCCGATGAACTCGGATTTGCTTCTTTGGTTTCGAGGCTTTAAGCGCAATGTTCTTTTTGGTGCCGACCTCTGGGTCCTCCTCTTCCGAGATGAATCTCATGGGTGAGTAACTTCCCAATGAGTTTGTCCGGCTTAAGTTGGGACAGATTCCAAGCGTCTTTAATAGCCGTCACCTTGGGACCCCATCTTCTCTTGGGTAGGCTTCGAGTATCTTTCTGCACATTTCCTCGTGGGAAATCTTTCTACCCAGAGATTTGAGATTATTGGTAATCTCGGTGAAGCGGATGAACATCCGAGCGATGTTCTCTTCGGCTCCATCTTGAGCAGCTCATATTTGTGAAGATATTGGCTTCTCTTCGCTTGTCGACTCGGCTTGTGCCTTCATAAGTGTTGGCCAGTATGTCCCACACTTCTTTGGCTGTGTCACGGGCGGACACTCGGTTGTACTCTTCCGAGCCGATGGCGCACATCGAATGTTCATCGCCTTGAAGTTCTTTCGAACTTCTCTGCTTCATCGACGAGTGAACTCGACCTTTGTCTTGGGCACGAGTCTTGTTTCTTCCGTCTTCATGGGAATGTAATTGCCTACTTGTATGATGTTCCGGACATCCTCATCATGATCCAACAGGAAAATTCCATGAGCTTTTTCCAGTGCGTGAAGTTAGATCCTTTGAACTTTGGTGGTCTATTGGAAGATCTTCTTTCATCGAACTCTCCATTGTTCCGAGCCATTTGATCTTTAAACCTTTGGATGGTTAGATCCTTTACGAAAGGCTAGGCTCGATACCAATTGAAGGTTTTCTCTTGGAGAGACAAAGTCACCCTAAAGGGGGTGAATAGGGTGAAGAGGAAATTTAAACAAGTATTGGAAGAATAAAGCTAGAGATGACTCGTGGAGAGTCCGAATCTAGATTAGACTCGAGAAAAGTGCTACCTCGGAAAGTTACGTGGAAACCCTCCTTGGGGCAGAAAACCACGATCGGTGCTAATCCAAGCACCAAGTCAAATCCACTATTTTGAATCCACAAAATACAGTAGAAAGACTCAACCAAAATTGCTCCCTTAGACAATTCCTTACAAGATTTTCCTAGACTCGAAATTACCTTATCTAATCTAGTACTTCCTAACCGAGGTAACCTTTACAGTTACCAACAACCGAGCTGAGATAACCCTTCCAGCTCAGTCAAGGGGCCTTACACAGAAAGTAAGAATGAGTGTTTGTAAACTGATTACATGACCTTACAACTCGGAAAGATATTAAGTATAGAGTTGGAGTCGTAAGTAGAAGATTGAAAATGAAATACAATGACTTTTTACTTAAGTGCGAGTATTGACAGTTGGTTCGAGCAATCTTCAAGTCTTGAGAGTTGGCTTCTATTTATATATAACCAAGCCGATTATCCATTGTGACTATCTTTTGACTGGAAGTTTTTGTGATCGTTGCAATGGATTGTCCGAGTCACCCGAAAATATGTTAAGGTGTGAACGTTGGGCAACGTCTCTTGACTTCTTTGGAAGTCCCAATCCACTGGTGGTGTCTCGAAAAGTAGGGTGAAAACCACCGTTGAGCTCAGCATTGCGAATTTTCGGTTTTGGAAATAGACAGCCACGACACGTTGTCCGGGCCTTGGTCGAGGTGGAAAACGCCTTGTCTACTGGTCATTTGACGTTTTGAAGCCGATTACATTTGTAATTCAAAAATATGATAGCCTCGTTTGAATAACATACAAAATTAAATCAATTTGGTTCTCAAAGTATAAAATACTTTGGTCCAAGATTAGACACGAGATAATAATTTTAATTAAGATAATTAAGTGCATAATTATCTCGAGTCGGAAAGAAATGGAATTTTCCGAGTCTAATATTCATTATACTCAAATTCCATCCGAGTTAGTCTAGAAGCAAAGTAAGTCGGATAAGTAACATCGAGTGGAAAGACTTGATCTAGACTGCTAATGTTCAAATCAAGCATGCTGACTTAGAAGCATGAATTAATACGATAATCCACTCAAACTTAGATCATGAAGTCGAACCGAGTTTATGCAAAATAGAACCAGTGTTTGAACATGTAATATATCCGAGTGCTGTCTCGAGTGATTCGAACTGTGTGTGAAATGATAAACAGGAATATGCTTTCCGAGTCGGTTAGAGTCGAAAGAGAATATATACGATAGATTTTGTAACACTAAAAAAGATGTTATATCACTCGTAAAAGCTATTAAAGCGGATGGAATGACTTTTAATCAAAACCTTATGAGAAATGAAGTCTTATACCCGATCCCTTGATGGAACTTAGAATGCTATATAAGTAAGGTCCGAGTCTTCAGAACCCATTGGGGGTGGTTAGAATCGAAATTGTATAATCGGATCGAGAATTGTAAATTCTAATATTTTGTTTGTAATAGTGATTTTTTTAAAAGCATAAAATATTACCAAACATTTATAAAGGTTTATATAAATGCAATTGAACTATACTTTGCTAATAGTTTTATTTCAAAAGTATACTATTGTGATAAATTCTTGAATAAAATCGCGTCATCTGTTTATGAAATTTAGTTAGAATCATGGATCGGATGGTATGATCACGGAATCGTATTACGATTTGAGCACATATTTTTGAACTATTAGGATCGGAACATTCTAATACATTTAGGATTCTAACGAGAGTTGGATCAATAAAAGGTTTTTTTATTGTAAAATCGTAGGATTGTAAGATATGCATCGATAGTTTTATAAGCATGATTACTACACTTTTTCTTTTCTTTTTTTTGTCAACTTTATCTACACATCATTTATTCACATAAGTAAAGAATTATTGTCCATTTTAATTTTTAAAAAGTTTATTGTAAGTCTAAAGCTGTGTTGGTAAAAATAAATTGTGTAGATATAAATTTGTTATGTATTAATACTAAGGGCTCGTTCGATGTTACATGAAAAATGGAATCTATTAATGTTTATATTCGTTTATGTTTGTTTATGTTTTTTATGTTTGTTTATGTTCTTTTATGTTCATTTATATTCGTTTGTTTCTTATTTTAATAATAATTTCTGTTTGTTTATATTCGTTTATGTTCGTTTATGTTCTTCTACATTCGTTTTTATTTTTTGATATTCGTTTATGTTTGTTTCTATTGATGTTTATGTTTATGTGCTTTTTGTGTGTAACTTCGAACAAACCCTAAGACTTAAACCTAAAAAGATTTACCTGACTCAATAACCTAACTTGAATACCCTTGTAATATCCCGAAATTTCACATATTGATCTACGTCTTACGTATAAATATGTAACTTGTTTTTTCATTTAGAACATTTATTTTTGTAACACCCCAAAACCCACCCTAGGAGTATTACACCGCCGGAGTTCCTCAAAGGAACTCCCAAGGCTCACTCAGGTATTGACTTAGCTATCTTAATCCAACTTAAGGGTACGAAATGAAATTCTCCCCAAAGGTTAGAAGTTTCTTAAAAATTTCAGCGAGTTCCGTTTGAACTATGGTCCAACGCATAGGCTAAAAGCCTTAAAACCTGCATAAAAGTCGAATAAAACTCAATGAGCCACACGCTCGAAGTACACAGACTCAACAGGCACACGCCGGAGTATATTCACAGACCACAAAGCTTACATTGCGAACTAGTTTACAATCCATGTCATGAACTCAGCAGAAACTAGATTTACAACCACTTAAGATCAAAATTGCCAGAGAAAGGAGATCTCTAGCTTGCTATAGCTACTAGTTCGGTCTCCATACATACATCTAACTTACTATACATTACTGTCTATTTACATAAGTAGCCGAATAGATACAATATACTAAACATGAAACACATAGACTTGACTGCAGCCATAATCGCCACCAAAGACAAGCATTCCAGCCATTCGCCTCGGGGGTACTCGCAATCTGGGAGGGAAGAGGGGGATTTGTGGGGGTGAGCAATAAACCATGGGGCTCACCGGAGTCTTACACCCTTAAAATGGAAATTCTTTATACATAATACTCATAATAATGAAATCTGTGAAAGTATAATAATGTAATACAAATCTATATACTTTCAATGAAATCCCTTGTAGTGGAAATATCGGAACTCTTTTAATCATTTAAAAGCACGATTTCACATACATGAACAATTCTTTTGGGGGTTGAATCAACATTCTAGGCCTTCGAGGACTCGAACTAGCACTTCTTTAATTCGGGCGTGACCCCGACAAAAGGCTCCGGGACCTATCTTCGGGAAGTCTCGGAGCGGGCATCCCGCCTCTGCGGGACCCTCGTTAGAACCCTTCCCTCGAAGTCTCTAACCGGGCGTTCCCAGTTCGAACCCTTCGGTATGCTAAACGATTCATAGCCGGTCGATTCAAAACAATTTGCACATATTCATTCATCACGTTCACTTCACAGTTTTCTCAAATCGATTTTACATCAAGGAAGGCGTGACACCACGTGTCACCCTTATAAATTCACTTTTTCAAATCTAATTTACTTTCTCAAATATGTTCTACTTCTTTAAAACACAATCACGTTTGAAATGCAGTTCACAAGAAGTTGGATTCAAGGATCATTTCACATAAAGCACAAACTCCTCTTAAAACTACTTTTGAACGTTATTTCACAATCACTTTCACGAGATAAGCAGCAATTCAACGCAGATAGTCATTCTCAACTTCATTCCTAACTACTCCTTTCTCAATTCCCCAATTCGAGTAGTATTGATTTCTTTTACGAGCCACAATAACGACAAGTACATATCACCTAAATCAATGTTTCTGCTTTTCACAATTCATTGCCTTTACCTTAATTACTCATTTTATGCCTCTACTTTGTAACTCAACTTCTTTTTCCCATACTCAACTACACCACTCTTGATCTCACATTATCACTTAAGTCCCCCTTGCTATGTTTAACTTTAAACTCGATTTAATCTTCAAGGACTTACATATGTTTTGGACTCAATTTTACCTTAGACCTTCCGGCTTGCTATTTCTCTGTCTCAATTGTATGTCCATCAAGATGAAGTCGTGTCCCTCCTTTATACTCAAATCATCGTTTCCTAATACGTATCGTTATCTCAAGAACTTAAGGAGTCTCTATGGTTTAAGCTGGAACATCGATTCGTAATTTATCCCCAATCTACCACTTCTTTGTCCGTAAGTGCCATTTGAGATCGTCACCATACTCTTTGCACCAACGTAGCCTAACTCCTTCTAAATTTTCAGCATCTCAACTCAGCTCTAACCAACTACTAGGCTCCTACAGTTTTCGATTCGGACTCTAACAATTCCATTCGATTTTGTCATAACCTAGTTCCGTTCGACAATTTCCTAGCTTCGTTCTATCACATAAGCATTCAATAATCACAACAAACTCATTTTGGGTTCGAAATAACTAAGAGTTTAGAGTGTAAGGCTACCCACCTCGATTCGGGGATTGAAGGTTTCGCTGGTTTTCGAGATTCGAGCTCCCTGGTTCGGTTCCTTCTTTCGTTCCTTTTCCCCTGCTGCTAGCCTCGGTTTACGCCGCCCTCCTCCGTGCTCGATACCATCGCTGGTCGCGGTCCCGAGTCCACCGGCTGCCTCCCTCAACCCTCGCGTTCACTTCCCTTTTCTTAGCTCGGGTTTCGCCCTCTTTCGCGCTTGACCGTTTCCTCGCACTCGCCGGCCGCTTCACCGCCGCTCGCTGGTCCCCGGCCTCTCTTCCTCGCCTTCGCTCTCGCTCGCCCGTCGGTCTCGCTCTATCTTTCCCGCTCGGCCTCTCTCTCTCGTGGTTCCCGATTCTGTTCGGTCTCCCCCTCCCCTTCTTTCCTTTTCCTCTCCTCCTCTCTTTCCCTTTTCGGTGGTTTCATTAGGTGCAGCCATCACTGCTGCAGCAAGCACACTAATCCTCCCCACAATTAAACTTTTATTATTATTTTTTTTAGCATAAGTCTATCCGGGATTCTATCTCTAATAGCGACGAACGTGCAATTACCTTTACTAATAAGCTATATAAACAAACAAGCACATAACAAGCACATAAAATAAATTAAGTAAAAATACTTAGAGAGAGAGAAAGAGAGAGAGAGAGAGAGAGAGAGAGTAACGCCCAAACTATAATAACTTTTATCACTAATTTGTTACCAAAGTAAATTGAAGTAACATATAGCAGTCGAAGCTAAAACCAAGTTGGAACGTTACTGCCATCTCTTGTAATTAGAGACAAGACTTATATTCATATACATTTCACCTGTCGTTGAACGTGTCATATAAATATTTACACAACCACTCAAAAGGGCCTTTATATCATATACTTAAAACTTAAACAGTTTAAAAGTCCACACAATTCTTAAGCACAAACTTAAAAACAGCTTTGTAATATAAATCCACATAAAACTTCACAGCAAGTCACCGCCCGTTACCAACCCTTTGAGATTCTTTTACCTCAATTTTTTTCTTTCTCTTCGTACAATTCATGTTTAAATTCTGGTTGCTTCTCTTTTTCTAAAATAGTTTAAAACATAAAACATAAAGTGAGCGGTTGGCTCAATACGTTATCCTTGTATTATTAAAGAATTTCGATGAGTCGGTGAGCGTGCGCGCAATTTTAAATTCATTTAAAACTCAAACATTTAAGTAATATGCATAGTTTTTGTTTCCGTAAGCTTTTCAATTTGGTTTTCAATTTCGTAAATATTATATTTTCGACGATAATAGGACCCTAATTTATGTGCATTTGCAACCATGGCTTCAATTAAATGATTCAATTAAAGAGCCCATTTGTCGGGAAGGCCCAACACATGGCCTCGATTAAACGATTCGATTAAAGTTCCCGATTATTGGAAAGGCCCACTTGATTAAATGATTCTATTAAAGCTCCCGATTATATTAAAGTTCTCGATTATTGGGAAGGCCCGAGTACATGGCCTCGATTAAACGATTTGATTAAAGTTCCCAATTATCAAGAAGGCCCAATACATTTAGTTACGCTAGCGAGACATTTATGAACGGTAAACGATTAATGATTAACCGAGTCCTAAAAGGGTTGTAGGCCGAATTAAAAACAAACACGGTAACGTTTTACATAATAATTAAAATTTATCTAGTTTGGAAGGGTACAAGCAATGACATACCTCGATCGATCGTTTCCTTTTAATTTTGATTTTCTTTACTTCCCTGGATAGTCGTTCCTATTGATTTTCTATTTCAAACAAAAATTTAGCATTTGCATTAATAAACTTATTAGGCTTTCTTGTATATATTTTTGATAAGTTTTTACATTCGTCCACTTTAATTCCTCGTGTATTATCTAATTTCGTTATAGTGTCTATTGAACTATTCTATTTAGTTTACACTTTGGCCAATTGAATTGCCTACCCAATTAAGCGATTTAATGCTCCAATACCCTACTTAAATTAATTCTCGTCAAAATTGTTACGCTTCTCTTTTTTTCTTCTCTCTTGTCTCCTAACCATTTATCCAATTATCCTCTTCCTAATTATAATTTCAACTCCACAAAACCACAACAAATTTTAATTAAACTTTCAAATGTACTTTCATCCATTTTATTTCCAGCGATGAATCATAACCTAATTTTGATTAATTCACTTCCCTAGCATACCTTTATAACTCAAACAATTTTCGCACAATCAAGCAATCCATTCTCATATAAGAAATTGAACAAGCATATATCACAATTTTGAATAGACCCAAATTGATTTCTAACACCTTATGAACATATACTTAGCCATAATTTCACATATAACTAGACCCGTCGGTTTAGGCGGGCGGGTTAAATATGGGTCGGGTGTATTTCGGGTTCGGGTAAAAGACGGACGGTCGTATATCAGGTTATACGAGTTAAGGGTCAACCCAACGGGTTGCGAGTGCCTTTTTTATTAGTTATTTTATTTTTTTAAAATATAACAATCCAACATATTTTTGCTTAAAATTGTCATAATTTAACAGAAAAGTATAGTATTTGTATTTTCTTAAAAATATCAAAAAATATTCAAAAATTTCATTATAATATTTGTGTTAAAACCCCATTATGTAGAGCTACTTGACTTGACTGCTAACTCTGTTTAAATAAGCACAATGTTGGGTTGAATAATAATGACTTGTTGTGTTAATTACTGCATTTTTATTTCACTCCTTCTATTACAATAAGGAGATTTATATGTATATTTACTGCATTTTAAAATATATCATGAAAAGGTTGACCTGGATAGGTTCAATCGACCCAGTTTATTTAATAGGAAAATTTTGACTTTGTTTGAACCCTACCCATTGCCCATCCTAGGCATTATGATTCAAGTACAGCTAAAACAATAAACGATATTAGATATTTATAATAAACAAAAATTTATTTTAATTAAAACATCAAAATTTTACATCATTATGGTAATATTATTTCTAAAAAATAAAAGTATATTATTTAAGATTTGACTAGGTATAATTACTTGTAACAACCCGACCCTAAATCACATTATTTATGTTATTAATTACAAGATTTATATAATTGAGCACATGCATTTCAATTCGATATTTTATATTTAAATTATTTTTATGTATGTGTTATGCAGCCATGGTGACGAAGTGGCCCTAATAAAAATCTCATAATAATGATTATAATTTACGTATATGTTTAAAAGAGAAAATTTAAAAATTTACATGAGATGGTATATGATTATAAGGTCGCTAACATTATATTTCAAGTAAACCGTTACAATTATAATTTGTAAACATCATTATTAAAATAAAATTAAAAAGTAACAATAAGAAAAAAAAAACCAATAATAAAAAAAATAATAATAAATAAATAAAAATAAAATAAACAAATTGGATTTTTGAAGGAAAAATCGAGAAATGGATTTATCTAGAATTTTTTTAAAAAAGAAAATAAATAAATTTAGAGATAAAAGTAGTCGGGCAAAGTTTCAGTTTCCATTTCCCTTATCTCTGCTCCCCTGCTCTGCGCTGCCTATCCCCTGCTCGCCCCTCCTTGCCGTTGCCTCCTCCGGCCACCAGCCACGACCGATGTCAGCTGGAAGACCGGCGCCGACCATCCATCCTCTCTCTCTGTCGCGCTCTCTCCCTCTCTCGCGCTCCCGCTCTCCTATCTCTTTCCGCGGGCGCTGCCGGTTCCCTGCGGCGGCCCACTTCACAGCCGACCACCAGCTGCAGCAACCATTGGAATTCGCCGCCGGTGCTGGCCGCATCTCGCCCGAGCCTGGGTGTACTCGCCACCACTCCACCCTCCTCTTGGATGCCATCTCTTGGTTTTGAAGGTAAAACCCTAAAACTCAGATTTGCACACTTTATTATTTACTTAGTAATTGTAATTGTAAATTGAATCATCCGATTTAGAAATATGTTTGTGGAATGAATTTAAAGATTGATTTGGGAAAATTCGAATTGGTGTAGATGATTGAAGTTTGGTATTTTGATGGATTGATTGTGTATGAATGTGAATGAATGTGATTTCTTTCGGGAAATTATGAATTAGTGAATGAGATTGGGGATGTTCTATTATAGAATTGAGCAATTTGATGGATTTGTTATATTTTGGAAATGGTTATATTGAGTAAACGAAGGGGAATGTGTATGTAGAAGTTGAAATTAGATAATGTGTAAGTGTAGAGGTGTGAGAAAAAATTGAGCTTTAAGTGTACCTAATTGTGGTTGTGAATGTGAATTTTGTTGAGAGAATAATGCTCATCACCTTAAAATGGTGTATGTATGAATTTTGAGCAATCCGGTAAATTGTGAAACCTTCCTATGGAAAGGCATATGATTGATTAATTAATTACTTAATTATGAGTTTTGAATGCAATGAAGTGAGAAGTAAGGAGTTAAGGTAGGGACAAGGATTGAAAAATAAGTTAGGCTTAGCAAATTAATCGGATTAGTTGTAGCTAACGGTAATAATAATAATGATAATAATAATGACAACAAAAATGTGGATAACAATAATAAGAACTATTCGGAGCATACTTCACGTCTTTTAATCAATATAATAACCAAGATAAGCGATTGATTATATATATATATATATATATATATATATATATATATATATATATATATATATACACCTTTTCAATCCACGTCAACTAATGAATTGAATTACATAGATAACATTAGTTATTTGATTAATCTAATCAACTTCTTTAATTAATATGCGATGTAGTCCATGTTCGAAACGGAATTAATGTCGTAAAGTTATTTATGAAAAACGTCGTTTAACCGATTACATAATAGATACAGAAAATGATATAAATTGTTAACGCTTATACAAATTCAACTATTGAAACTCAAGAGAAACATTATTAACAACTAAAATCTATTGAAACACAATTGAGGCCTCTTCCGTTGCTTGATTAGTTGGTAACTTAAATTTCTATAAAAGGGAGAAACAAAGGTTTCGGTTTAGGTACGTTCGTTGCTCGTACCTTTCGAAAATTCACATATTTCAACAAATTTCAACATTTCTTATATAAATAACTAATAATGAATCATTTGCAAATCAAGTTTTGTCACCTAATTAAGTGGTCCCCGATCAATTATCAATTATCGGGGCTTACGCCCTTCAATTCCACCCTGCGGCTTCAACTCGGGTTCTTGGTCGGCCCGAGAGGTGTGCACCTTATTCAAAGATCGTATCAATTATACAAGGGGCTCCATTTTCGGATAATACCCGACAAGCAAGTTTTACTCATATTCTCTCCCCGATTTCAAACTAAAATGAATTAAAATGCGCGCAATCAATCAAGGTGTTTCAAAATTATTTGATCGTGCAGGGAATGTTCGTACTGAGTTTTGACTCATTCTTCGAATTATTTTAATGTTTTTGTTTTTAGGAAAAGCATCCGTGAACAGTCCCTTACCTAAGAGGCCCGATGGATGCAAGACCTAGCTGGATACTTCGTTATCGTTGTTCTATGATGGGTTAGATTCTCACAGTGATTCTCCTCCACATCTAATTTTGGGTTTGTCTTGGGATGTAATTAAATATTGCGTATTTTGTGTCGCAGACTATTGTATTGGCTTGTTAATATCTCGTAAATATGTAGCGTAACCGTACTTTGGGATGGGTTTATTTATGTTGTCGACTTAACTCCCTGCGACGTAACATTTAATGCTTTCCGGACTTACTTAAGCATAACTAATAGACAGGGGTTATTATGGTATTTTATTTTAGCCTGGTCCTATTATTAGGGTGGCGGTAACGCCTTCCGTCATTAACTTCCGCTGCAACCATACCTAATATTCCCAAAATAAGGGATTAGTAAGTAAAGGTGATTTGGAGCGTTACATTACTTCTCCGAAAATACAACAGAGTGTAACTTGTGCATTTTTAGTATTTTAATATATCACACCGTTTGAATTCATTCATATTTTTAACTATGTATAATTTTTGTATATAATGTTTTGTTATAAAAAAGAAATTGAGATATGAAATAGTATTAGTATTCGTTTGTAAAAATGATTGCGATAAGTATGTAATGTACCTCTAAATTATTTGATATAATAAATAACCATTATTGAAAGAGTGATAAAGTGAAAGGAAAAATCATATAATGGTATAGAACATTTAATCAACAAGGTATAAAGTTAAAATTTTTGTTTTATTAACCTTGACCCAATGGGTCGAACGAGTTTAGGTCGGATTTGACCCACTAGTTTATGGATTTTTCGGGTTCGGGTCAAGAAAATCATGTCCGAAATCCAAAAGTTTCGGGTGGGTTCGGGTCGGGTCGGGTCAATATTTGTCGGTCTAAATATAACCATATTTTAATTACTCCCCAAAGTTCTTCCAATTCCACCACAACCGAACAATTCATTCATATTCATATACAAATTAAACAAGGACATTTACAATTATAAAGAAACCCAAATTAATTTTCAATTCCATATTAACACATAATAAACCCTAAATGCAATTTCATTTGCTCCCAAGATTCTTTCAATTCCACCACAACCAATTCGAAACTCACATATAGTTATCTAATTATTCACTTACAACATGAATTTGTGATAGAATTTGCTTAGAAATTAAGGATTAGAGATATACCTCAAAAGGGGTTATAGGTGAAGTTGGGTAGTGGTGGCTCGGTGGTGGAGATTCGGTGGCTTAGGAGGCGATGTGAGGTGTTGGTTGGCGACATCTAGGGACGAAGACAAGTAACCGGTTCGAGTAGCAGCAGCAACGAGCAGGGCGGAACATCCCTGCCGGCGCGAGACAGGGGAGGAGGAGAGAGAAAACTTGGTTGTGATGGAGGCGCTAGCAGCAGCCTAGTCGGCGGTCGCAGATCCAATGACGGATGGGCGGCGGTGGCTAGGGTGCAACAGTGAGGGAAAGTGATAAAGAAGAAGTGAGATAGAGATGAAGAAAGAGTGTTGTCGGCTTGCTTTTTACAACCCCCTTCCCACTTTACTCGTATATTGTCGAGACTTCTAGCAAACTCTCCCCTTTTTTTCTTTTTTTTGTCTTAAAAATTTTTATATCTTCTTATCTTTTTACTATTAATTTTACCACATGGTTAAATGTTTATCCACACATTTAACCCATTTTAATTGGCTTATATATATTTTCTAACTTTTATTATTTTTTTCCAGTTACTTATTATTTTAATTATAAATAAGCCGGGTTCGGGATACAATTTTGCATTATTCGTGTGTATATACATTTTTTCATACAAATATAAATTTGTATGAACTACCCATTATTATTTGCGATTATCAAATTGTTTGCACCTTTTATTTCGGTTTCAAGTTTTTGTGCGGCTCACTGTTCTTAAACAATATTAAGACGATAAAATATAAATTTAAATTAATTAAATACGATTAATTTTGGGAGGTGTTACACACATACACACAGAGAGAGAGAATTCATGCTTGAGTTTGAGAACCCTTTGATGATTAAATATATAAAATTGATGTTTTAGGGTTTTATGAAGTAGAAATTTAATTTAATTAGCTAGAAATCCACCTATTTATGTATATTTGAGATTGTTGGATTATGTACACTTTGATTGAATTAAGCATGTATAAGATTGATAGTTATGTTGAATTTGGTCATATGTGCATTAGACTTTGTATAATTTGCTTGAGTATTTGAGATAGAAAAACAAAGAATAGTGGAAGATGGGTTTAATTTTTGAATTTAGTGTATTTTCTACCATATTTGAAATTTTCATAATTATTGGCTTGGTCAAAAATTTTGAAACTTTTACTATAGGTTATTGTAGTATTTGGAAATTTTCTATAAAATATCATGAATTTTAGATGTGTAGTTTATGAGTTATAAAATTTTGAATAAATCTGTCATGTGTAGTCAATTAGGAGGTTGATTTTGTGGATATGCTGAAATTAGTTCTGTGAGTATTATCTTGAGCAATAAAATAGTAAGATATCATAATTAGGTATCAGGAATTTGGAGAAATTATATTGATTTGAAGTTTGCATTGTTTGGTATACTATGATAACCAAATTTCCAAGAACTATGAATACAATATAAGTTTCTTAAAAAGAATATTATATATTATGACTATATATCAATCAAATTATATTTTTCAGGGAAAGAGGTTCTTGTTGAAGGATTATTACTATTGTATTCTAAAGTTATAGTTATAGAAGCATCTTTCACTATGTTTGGAATCACCAAGTAGGTGAGCTTTAATAAATCCCTTAGGATCTAAACGTTGGGTCAGGGTCGTACAATGGGAAAGCTTCTAACCAATTCTCTTGGATATGAATGTCAGCCCTTATGTTATGTTAGCTATATGGGTCCTTGGTGGGTAACGAGAGTTTCGACTTGAGCTCGCTATATAATAAATGTGATTGCTGGTTTATATTATGTGGATAATTTGTGTCCTCTACAGCAAGGGTGTCTGGTTGGTATTATTTTTATGAGCCTTAGTTGATGTACTTGGTTGGTACCATATGAATGAGTTGTGGACAGTTTGCTTCTAAGATATGTTTGTCACCCTTATATTGTGATGGTTATTTGCGTGGGTCATGGGTTAACTTCCTTTACGGTAAGCAACTTCGTTTAAGTAAGAATAATATGATATGATACGAATATGGATTCAGACTTAGATTTGAAAGATTTATAATATTTGTTAAGATTATGGAAAATTTTAAGTATATATGTGGTTATTGCCTTTATCTAAAGAAAGATATTGCGTGATTATAACGAGTTTCGAAGTTTATGATATACATGGTTTTATGTACTTGTGAGTTATGGCTAGTCTAAGTTACACTACTACAGATATGACATTTTATTACGGGCGTTTTACAATGGTTAAAAATAAAAAGCGTCCTAAAAAATGATGCAGCGTCATTTTTGTACATAAGAGGTCTTTTATTACACCTATTGCTACGATTTTTTCATTTAACTGTATTAATAGATCAATCTGTGCACTTTTCACTAGGGTTACGTGAAAGAACCATAGTAGTAGGTACTCCATTACTACAGCTTTTTCAATGAACCGTAGTAAAAAGTTTGCCGATAAAAAAAAAAAAAAATCACGAGCGGTTTGCTTTCCACCTTCATTTTTGCTCTCTCATAAATTCCATTCTCTTTTCTACCCTCCCATTGATGTCCTTTTTTTGTTTAAAACATTCTTTTAATTTCTTTCATATTTGTAAGAAAATTTTAAAAATATAACACGCTTTTAACCTATTAAGTTGACCCAAAATTTTAAACTTTAGGGTTAGTGTTAAACACTTTCAAATCCAAATCCAAAGTACAACCGACTTGTATTTACCAATCCACTCGAATTTCCAGGTCTATCAACACCCATTAATTTCCTATATATAATGATATTTCTTGCCCAATTTAGTAAAAAGAATGTTTATCAAACAATCTAATTCAAAAACTTACAATCGATTAAGTTTACCCCTTAATATAAATTTTGAATAAAAATTATTTTTCTATGAATTTTTCTATTTTTTTTTGGTGCTAAAAAAGCGGTACAAATTTTATTCAAAGCATATAATTCATATCTTTATTAGAGTGTGAGGCTCTCTAAAGCAATGAGTTAAGGTCACCGTCCATTCAACGGCCATAAGCAGCTGAAATTACTTGATAACGTTTGAATATGCATACTCTTTGCTCACTTGATGCACTATTTGGATTACAAAATGACAATCCACGTGAATTTCAAGTTTAGAAATTTCTTTAGCCTTGACTAGTTGAAGCCATTTAAGAGTTTATTCATTTTAGATATTAAAATTAGTGGTTAACAGTTTACGATTATCGGTAGTTACGATTAGGGTTATTGGTTACAATTAATGGTTTACGGTTACCAGCAATTGGTAGTTATAAATAAAGGTATTCACGGTTCAGTTCGCTTTGGATAAGCTTTTATTACCGGTTAATCGAATTAAACTGTTCGGAAAACCGCAAACCGTAATTGCAATCAAATAAACCAGTTAACCGGATTATTTAGTTTGTTCATTGGTTAACTGGAACCTGAAATGAATTAGGCGAAAAACAGGGCCAGTAGCCACTGGGCCTATATCACCTTAATTTGCCGAGTGAGAGAGAGACAGAGTAGCAAAGAGTGTGTGAGAGAGGAGAGATAGGCTAGCTGGGAAAAAGGAGGAAGCAAAGCAAAGGGCAAGGCAATACAACGTTAGCTAGTTAGAGTTAGACAAAAAGGAAAAGAAAAAACAAACAAAGCTTGGGCTTCATTTCACCACTGGGCCACTGGGAAGGCAGCCGAAAAAGAAAAAAAGACATAAGACAAATAGACAGTCAGTATATAATAAATAAGTAGGGTTGAAATTTTTCTTTCAAATAAATAATTTTTTATAATTTTTAATTTTTTTGAAAAAATTATTATTGGTTCGATTCCGGTTAATCGTTGATTTCAAATCCCGAACCGGAACCGAACCTAACAAGCTATCGGTTCGCCGGTTATTATATATGGAAAACTTAACCGATTCGATTAGACGGATAAACGGTTCGGTACGATGGTTCACGATTCGGTTTCACGTGTCTGATTTTTTTGCACAACCCTAGTTATAAACTCTATCATAAGTCATAACCTTTAAAATTAACATGCCCTAAGTAATGAAACTAGTTCAGGCTTCCGCTAATGAACAATTACCATAGCAAAGTTGAGAAACCTTTCATCTAAGCAGTCATGAAGAAGTTCGCCTCCCTCCTTGTAATCGGGTTTCCCTTAGCAACTCGCCGACGTTCAATTTAACCTAGCCATTCATGAATCTCAAGGTTTTCCTTTTTATGGGGATTAAAAATTTCGGGGTTGTGAATAACAATCTAAAATAATAATAATAATAATAATAATAATTATTATTATTATTATTGTTATTGTTGTTGTTATTAATTAATTTAGTATTAATATTATGATGAATGATAATTAGCACATGGATGTCTTTCAATTGACACATGTTAAATGATTTCTTTTGAATTAAGGAAAATTCATTAAGGTCAACCAAGGGTTAAAGCTCTTCAGTAAGAGGCTAATGGTTATCATAAAATTTATGATTTAATTTGACACTTTAATGGAGACTTTTGAACGATTACACCATTGAAAATTTCTGCTTAAAATTCCCTTTAGATATCCTGTATACTAACTTGGAAAGACACTCTACTCTCTACTCTACCTTATCTACTGCTTCTTTTTATAGTATTTTTTAGAAGTATTCTTACAAGTCCTAAGAAGGTATTTGGCATGTCATCATCTTATCTCAAATTTATTATTCTACACATAATATTTTTATGTGAAATTGTTTTCAAATTATTTGGCCACATCATTCAAGAAATCATTGTTCATTGATAATGCTTGAGG
The DNA here is from genome assembly GCA_021018815.1 of Talinum fruticosum. Lineage (NCBI taxonomy): Eukaryota > Viridiplantae > Streptophyta > Magnoliopsida > Caryophyllales > Talinaceae > Talinum > Talinum fruticosum. The sequence continues at coordinate 3,866,493 of JAITYX010000049.1, forward strand.
GTGATCAACATGATTTAATGCATGTTATTATTTTTTTCTGAATGGTAAATACAAAAAATATTAGGTAGCGCTTTTCTCAAGAGTTATACAAAACTTTATTAAATTAAATTATTTTTTAAGGCACGCTAATTGTTCATTAAGTCCTTGACACTATCCATCGCCAAGGCAATCAAACTTTATTAAATTATCTTTCGTCAATTTTTTCTTCAAATAAATAATTTTTAATTGAATTGTTATACATTGCTGAGAATTTTTGTTGTCACTTTTACTTCTTTTATTGTTTTCGGGTAGCGACCAATGACATGGATTGTGATTCGGGTATTTTCCGGACGGTTCAGCTCACCCGCCACGTTACCGACCAATTGGGCCTAATCAGTCCGATAAGGGAGGAATCGGCCCAAACCAACCCTTAACGGGTCGGTAAAAGCCCAAAGCCCTTAGGATTAGGGTTTTCCTCCCGAACCACGGTAAAGCACTTGTTTTACCCCTTTAAAATCTCCTATAAATACTCACCATTTCCCAATCCCAAGGCATGTTATGTTCACATTTCACAAAGTCTCATCTCTCTCACAATCCTACCTCCAAGCTTCCTAACCTCTCAACACTCATCAACGTTCATCAACGTTCATCCACACTTATCCCGAGAACTTCCATCTTTGGAAAACTTCTCGACTCCCATGGAATCCCCCACGGACATCAAGGAATATCTCCTCGATCCATTCAACTTAGTTCACTACTAACTTGAGCGTCGGAGGGGCGTTCCCGGGTCCACCACCCGGGGCTTCGCCTTTGCGGGTTCAAGCGGTCGCTACTCGGACTCGGATCGATCGTGCCACGTCCACGAGAATCGGAGCGGTAAATCCTTCCTCTCTCCGAATCATCAATCCACATCATCAACTCAGTTTTCTCCGGAAACAAATTGCAATAGGGTTAGGACGATCCGCTAGCCGCTTATCTTTTCCTATCTTTAATCACTGAATAAAGAGATGCTAGAAATTATAATTTTGTTGAGAACTATGTCCCAAAGTTCTATAATAGTATTTTAATAAAGTTTATTTCAGTTTAATATTTTTATGGTATTTATTTTGATTTCTACTTCTAAATGTTTAGTAACATTGCCTTACGTGTTTCAAATACGTGATATAACACCTTTTCTTCTGAAAAATGAGAACATTTGTTTAAACCCGCATGCAAAATCTTTTTAAAATTGTAGAGTGTTACATTGTGTGAATTTAACGCAAGAAAATACTCTTCCTATTTTTTGAGGATAAAATGCTGAGGTTGATTGACTTAAAATTCAAGGTCCTTGAAGCATTAAGGTTATGCCCCTTCTACATCCAACACGTCATGCACTCATGGTAGCAAACAACATTGGCGAACCGTCGATCCTATATTCACAATGTTCTAAACTCACGATTAAATAGGTTTTGAGAGTAAGAGTAAACAGTTATTGGCAATATATAAAGGCAAAATATAGGAGCACCCCTCACGAGCTAAGTGACAATCACGCGGATTATGACAAATGTCTTCCTCAAGATGATTATAAATTTTGTACGGGATTAGATGCTGAATTTAGATTATATGAGCATTTGTCATCAACCGTTCATCAGTCGCTAGCCAAAGAAAAAAATTTGACTCATTGATCTACTTGCAACTTCCAGATATGGCCCCATATTTCCTCATCAAAACCTTCATAAAAAGCTGTATATGTAGCACAACAAATTTAACAGTCAAATCTCCATTATCTGAGGCATCCCATGTTGGTTGTTTATGAATGCCATAATCTTGGTGCAGCTTAATTGAAGCAATTATTTTCAGGACATCATCAGGAAAACAACTTAGACAAGAAATCCTACTTCCAACCTCTTTAATGATTCCAAAGGACTTTAACCATAGAATCAACAATAATGGAGGGACATCTAGAATCTCCAACAAAACAAAGGTATTGTTGGGTTTGAATATCGTAATTTATACCCAAATTTACCCAAGTTTTGTTCAAAAATAATTATTTAATTTAGGATATATATATATATATATATATATATATATATATATATATATATATATATATATATGGTTTTGCTTATTTTGTAAGAAATAATGTTGATCTATGAGTTGGTAAAAATCATGTTCAAATGGTGTTAACAAGTATTTGACTGTTATTAGGAAATTTGTTAGCAAGTAGTATTTGATTGTTATTAGACGATCTAGTTTGAGGCAAACTCAAAGTGAGATCAATAGTTTGAATAGGAGTAGTTCACTTTATGTATAAATATACTTGTAATGACACCCATGAGAGATACGAAATAAAATCAAAACAGAACAAAAAGTTATTTTCTCAAATTATATAGTTTATCATGGCATCGAGCAATAAGATTGTCATCACAAGTCATCATGTCAAAGAAATTTGTGATTGACAATACATTACCTTACTATCTACATCCATCTTATGGATCGGGAATATCAATCACGGCAGTAGTGTTTGATGGAGACAATTACGATCTTTGGGAAAAAGCTGTAACAACAAGCACTAAAATCAAAAAACAAACTTGGGTTTGTTAATGGTAAAATCACATTACCGGATGCAGCTGAAGAAGTCTGAAAAGATGCGTGGGATATGGTAAACTCTACCATATGCTCATGGCTTTTGAACATAGTCGATCCTAAGATTCGGCCATCAATTGCTTATGCAAACATAGCTAAAGTAATGTGGGAGGACCTCAAAAAGAGATACGGTACATTAGACATACCAAAGAAGCACGATCCGAAAGCAAAGATTGTAAATTGCAAACAAGAAACAGGAACAGTTGTCAAATACAATTCAAAACTCATGGGATTATGGAGTAAATTAGACAATGTGAATACTCAACGACATTGTTCCTGTGGAAAGTGCACATGTAATCTCGGGAAGATGCTCTCAAAGGATGCCGAAGAAGAGAAAGCTCATCAATTTTTGATGGGTTTGTGTGACGAAAAGTATTCAACCATTCGAGGTCACATATCGACCATGGAGCCCCTTCCATCTCTTGAAAAAATCTTCAACATCGTTCGACAGGAAGAGCATCACAAGAAATTCGTGATAGAGTGTGAATTGAAGCAAGAAGCCGCTGCCTTTGTTGTGAACACAAAACCAGTGAGCATACAAATTGGAAGAACAGGAGAGAGAAGCACACGCACTTACTGTGGAAAAATTGGACATGAAGAATCCAATTGCTTCGAAATCATGGGATACCTAGCCAATTGGGGAATGCACGAGGCGAGGTAGAGGTGGAAGAAGAGGAGGTTGCGGCGGCAGAGCAAGCCGAGCGAGTTACGGTAGATGGCGAGAAGGAGGCGGAGAAGGAGCTCACGCAGCCGTAGCCATCACTTCAACGCCGACTTTGTTGCCAGTGGCCGAACGAACCCGTAAATCAGTGGACCTTATTCAAGCTTCACCACCGAGCGGATTCGAAGCTTCGTCTCCGATTGAAACCCAAAGCCTAGAGAAAGCCTCGCAGGTAACCTACGGTGGTTGATTGACATAGGGGCATCGACCCACATGACGAGCAAAGTAGATCCGATGAGGAATTTGGAGAGAATTCCACCAATGGTAATAGATCTTCCTAATGGGGAGACACCCATAGCCACAAGAAAAGGGACAAGTGAATTTAACAAAAGACCTTACTCGCATAACAATTTACGTGTTCCCTCTTTAAATTGCAATCTTGTCTCGGTAGCTTGTATGTGTAACGACTTAAATTATATGGTGCCGTTTGACAAAAATTCTTGTGTTATATAGGACCACACTTCAAAGATTTCGATTGATACGAGTAAAGAGCGAGACAAGGTTTATTATTACGAAGAAGAAACGAAGAAGTTCCGTGCAAATGCGATCAACACCGGACAATTGTGGCATAAACAAATGGGTCATCCTTTCTTCGGAGTAATGAGTTTGCTTTATAGATTTTTAGATTGTTCGAGAACACAAAAATCAGATGATGTGTGTGAGATTTGTCTTCTTGCAAAACAAACAAGAAATAAATTTTCTCTAAGCGAAGATAAAGCTGAAAACTTGTTTGATATCATTCATTGTGATATTTGGGGTCCCTATAAAGTACCATCCTCATCTGGTGCCCATTATTTCCTTTCAATAGTTGATGACTTTAGTAGAGGGGTATGGATTTACTTGATGAAGGAAAAGAGTGAAACTGAAAAACTTCTTAAAGGTTTTGTGCCCATGGTAAAAACCTACTTTAATAACTTTGTCAAAGTTGTAAGAAGCGACAATGGGCTTGACTTTAAATCTGGGCCCATGAAAAGGTTTTATGCCGACCAAGGAATAATACACCAGATTAGTTGCATAGGAACACCCCAACAAAATGGGAGAGTAGAATGGAAGAATAGGCATCTTTTAAATGTGGGCCGAGCCTTGAGATTCCAAGCAAGCTTACTTTTGATTTTCCGAGGAGAATGTATATTGATCGCATCATATTTGATAAATAAAACACCAAATAGGCTCCTAAACGAAAAAACCCCATATGATTTGATCTTTAACAAGATACCTTCCTATGATCATATTAGAACCTTTGGGTGTTTGAGTTTTGGCAAGACTTGGAGGCACGACAAATTTTCTAGTAGAAGCCGAAAGTATATTTTTGTGGGCTACCCGTTTAGGAAAAAGGCTTGGAGGTTGTACGATTTGGAAACCCACAAATTTTTTGATAATAGGGATGTTGTGTTTTTAAAAGAATTTTTCCTTTTTGCCAACAACAATTTAGAAAAAGAGAAAAGAAACTCTAAATTGTCCTCTTGGGCCAAACCGGAAATCTCAAAATTTTATGAGAGCCCACCTATTTTAGAGGATGAAAGATCAAGGGGAATAATAATGGGCCGCTAGAAGAAGCTGGGCCACGGCAGTAGGGAGCTGGACAAGGCCCGTCCGGGCCGCTGTAGCAGGGGATTGAACAGATCTTTACTCGGGCCGCCCGATCTAACCGGGTGGCGACAACAAGGAGCTGAAAAAGTTTGATCGAACCAACAGCCATGCCCAGCCTGAACATGGGCCTGGGCTAGAAGAAGGGCTAGAAGAAAGTGCCGAAGAAGCAACGACTCAACGAGTAAACATCTGAAATTCAGAATCCGGAATGGTTGCATCGATCGAAGAGGCCGCCTGCTCGATCGAAGGACTATATTTGCTACAATGCCATGTTGAAAAACCCCGTCTCCGCTACAACCTCGTGCCAAAAGGATATTTCAGGTGTGTTACCCTTTACATAAGTATGTCACATACACTAGCTTTTCTCCCTCACATCAAAAGTTCTTAGCAACCACTATGAAGATTCGCGAACCTCGTTTTTATGAATAGGCTATAAAGGACGAGTCTTGGAAGAAGGCAATGAGTGCTGAAATCACCGCCTTAGACAAAAATGAAACATGGGACATAGTTGTTCTTCCCGTGGAAAGAAACCCATTAGCGGCAAGTGGGTTTATCAAGTGAAGTACAACTCGGACGGTAGCATCCAACGCTACGAAGTGCAACTAGTAGTACGGGGAGATCACCAAGTGGAAGGAATTGACTACAAAGAGACATTTGCACCTGTGGCTAAGATGACCGGCTTACTTTGTTTTCTCATTGCTGTTGTTGCAAAAGGATGGGATCTACATCAAATGGACGTTAATAATGCATTCATGCATGGAGACTTGAATGAAGAGGTATATATGAAATTGCTGCCTGGGTATACAGACTTCCAGTCCTCACAAGGTTTGCAAACTAAAGAAATCATTATATGGCCTACGTCGGGCACCTCGCCAATGGTTTGCCAAACTATGCTCCAAAATTTGTGAATACGGATTCACTAAGTCATACACAGATTACTCTCTGTTTACCTATCGATAGGGAGATGTCTTTATAGCACTCCTAGTGTATGTGGATGATATAGTCCTTACCAACGAACAACTCTCAAGCATGTTAGAATTTCAAGGACTATCTAAATAGATGCTTCAAGCATAAAAGACCTTGATCCTTTGAAGTATTTTCTTGGAATTAAGGTTGCAAGAGCACCTCGGGGTCTATTTCTAAGTTAAAGGAAGTATGCCTTAGAGATAGTTAGATGCGTGTGGACTTTTAGGAGCAAAACCTACAGAATTCCCTATCGAGCGTAATCACAAACTCGCCTTTGCAAAGGAAAAGTTGTTAGAAGACCCTCTAGTTACCGTCGCCTGGTGGGACTCCTGATCTATCTAACTATTACTAGACATAATCTTACGTATGCAGTCCACATTCTATCGCAATTTATGCATGCATCCAAGACCGAGCATATGGAAGCCGCACGTCGTGTGATACGGTACACTGAAGGGATCCGCCGGACAAGGTATTGTCCTCCGTAAGGACTGCGACCACCAACTTACAGGATTCTGTGATTTAGACTGGGAGCATGTCCTCTCTCACGAAGATCTTTGACTGGGTATTTTATGTTACTTGGAGAATCACCTATATCATGGAAAACAAAGAAACAAGGTACCATGTCTCGATCATCGGCTGAGGCCAAATATCGCTCAATGGCCGCTGCCACTAGTGAGCTAATATGGTTGAAGACTTTTTAGCCGTCTTAGGAATCTTTCATAGTACTCCTATGTGACTATTTTGTGACAAGTATGACAGCTCTACACATCGTTAACAATCCAAGTGTTTCATGACCGAACAAAACATATTGAAATTGACTACGATTTCATACGTGAAAAGGTTGAAGCAAAACTACTTAAATTGGTTAAGATTCACACTTCGCAGCAGCTAGCCGACATCTTCACAAAAGCCCTAGCACGGGGAGCAGTTCAAGTTTCTAAAATTCAAGTTGGGCCTTGTCAATCCACATACTCCAACTTGAGGGGGAGTGTTAACAAGTATTTGACTATTATCGGGAAAGTTGTTAGCAAGTAGTATTTGGTTATTATTAGATGATCTAGTTTGAGGCAAACTCAAAGTGAGATTAATAGTTTGAATAGGAGTAGTTTACTCTTGAAGGTTTGCTCTTGGAGAGTCTTAGTCACCCTAGAGGGGAAGAGGTGAATAGGGTGATGAGGAAATTTTAGCAAACTTAGAAACTTTAAGCTTGAAAGGAATGAACAAGATAATCCGAGTCTAGATTGGACTCGAAAACCGTAACTCGGATATATATGGAAACCCTCCGGGGTGGAAAACCATGGACGAGTGCTAGTCGAAGCACCAAGTCAAATCCACTATGTTGAATCCACAAAATACAACGGATCGACTCAACCGAATTGCTCCCTTAGATAATTCCTTATAGAGTTTTCCTAGACTCGGAAGTTCTCTTATCCGATCTAGTACTTCCTAACCGAGGTAATCTTTACAGCTAGGGACAACTGAGCTGAGTTAACCCTTATAGCTCAGTCAAGGGACCTTACTCGGAAAGTAAGAAGAGTATGTAACCGATTATAAGACTTTTACAACTCGGAAAATATGAATTACAAATTGGGAGTTATAAGTAGAAGATTGAATATGAAGACAATGACTTTTGCTTAAGTAATGTGTTTTAACAATTGTTCCAGCAATCTTCAAGTCTTGTGAAGTGGCTTCTATTTATAGATAACCAAGCGGATTAGCCATTGTGACTGATTTTTGAATAGAAGTCCTTCCGGACCGTTATAACGGTTCTTCCGAGTACTCGAAAAGATTCGTTGAGATGTGAATGTTATGTAATGGCTCTTGGCTCCTAAAGGTGCTCCAGTCAGCTGTTGATGTCTTAAAAGTAAGGTGGAAACCACCGTTAAGCTTAGCATTGAAGTTTTCTAGTTTTGGAAACAGACAACCCCGACACAGGCGTCCGAGCCTTGTTCGAAGTAGTTAAGCCTTGTCTGCTGGTGATTAACATCTTGAAGCCGGTTACTTTTGTAATTCAAAAATGAGATAAACTCGTTTGGATAAACTACAAAAGTAAACCACTTTGGTTCTCAAAGTATAAAATACTTTGGTCCAAGATTAGGCACGAGATAATAATTTAATTAAGACAATTAAGTGCATAATTATCTTAGGCATAGAAGAGTGGAATTTTCCGAGTCTAATATTCATTATACTCAAATTCCATCGAGTCGATCATAAGAGAGATTAAGTTAGGTGTGAAAAATATCGAGTATAAAGACTTGATCCGGACAAATAATTCTCAAACATACAAACCGACTTAAAAGGTGAATTAACACTATAATTCACTTTACGTTGAAATATATAGTCACACCTCGGATAAAAAGTGATAGAGAGAATATTTGAACGTGCGATAAATCTGAGTGATGTCCGAGTGACTCGAAACATCAATGTGAAAAGATAAACAAGAATGTGTTTTCGAATCATCGAAACGAATGAAAACTTATACAGGAGTTTCTATAACACTCAAAATGACTTGTAATCAAAACTTAGTAGGGATGGGGTTTGTACCTAAGTCTTTATATAGTACTCAAAATGATCTAGATTCGAGTCCGAGTCTTTAACTCTATGTATAAATATGCTTGTAGTGACACCCACAAGAGATAAGTAATAAAATAAAAACAAAACAGAAAGTTCTTTTCTCAAATTATACAGCTTTATCAAATGGCTTCGAAGTCGAAGGTTGAAGTCTTGACACACTTATGAATGTTTGAAGAGTTCTAGATAGTGCAAGAGGAAGTTGTGGATTGTTCACAAGAGAGACCAACTAACATCACCATTCAACAACCAAAACGGCCACACATGTCGATCCATGGTCCGTGTTCGACTTGATGCTTGAGGTCTATACATACCCCATTTCGAAGCCCTCTTGGATCTATCTTTGACCTTATCCTATTTTATGCATTTCTAGAATTATTTTTAGAGACAAACATCATAGAGACTAGTGTTACATTAAAATTTTGGGTTCAAATTGAAGCTTGCTACTTTTAAGATCATTCAAGATTCAATCAATCGTTCCTAGATTTCTTTTTCTCTACCTCCTAATTTCATTGGATTTTGTTTACTTTCTTGCCATATTGATGTTAGTTTGTGATTGTTTGGCTAAAATCCCACCTGGATTGGAGCTGGCTTGTATTATACCTATATGAACTTCTATATGCATTAATCTAGTGAAAAGAGAAAACAACAACATTAAGCAGCTTATTCCAATATTGGGCCAGAAAGGAGTCCAACTGCATTATGTTTTGTAATTAGGAACCCAGATTGGTGCACTTTGCTGGACAGGGATTTCAACCCAGTCGTGCTATACCTCGTTTTGGTTGAGATCCCCTTACCCACTTAAGGTATGTTAGAATTAACATTTATAGAAGTGTATATAACCGCTAATAACCGTTAATGGTAATCATTTATAACTGCTCATAATCGCGATTGCTAATCGTAACTGCTCAAAGCCACCAATAACTTATCATAACTGCTATAACCTCATAATAATAATAATAATAATAATAATAATAATAATAATAATAATAATATTATTATTATTATTATTATTATTATTATTATTATTATTATTATTATTATAATAGTGGTCGATATCGTCATTGTTATCATTAAAGCTTCAAACAATTATGGTATAATGATACGAAAAGATATACTAATAGTTATATCAAATGGCCCATCACTGTCATAATATGAAATTATTACGTAAATAATTTTTTGAAAACATTTGTCTAGAATGTATACATTACTTTACTTCAAAATATTCGTTATTCTGAAATATACAACAAATACTTGTCACTATCTTAAAATCATTATAACAGCAAGTTAACACTTGAAGCCGCTAGTAAATGGCCAGTTAACCTTAATCGCTAAAAGTAACAATTAACCACTAACCATAACCACTTGGTATCTCTAACCGTTAATCATAACCGCTCATAATCGCTAACTCATAACCACTAACCTCTAGCTTTAATAGCTAGTTTTAACAGGCCCTTAAACATCTAATTGACTAATTCAAAACTAAATTTAAAGAGTTTTGGATGAAAATAATATGAATTTTGTGGGTATTGGATGAAAATAATACAAAATGTTTTCTTGAATATCAATAATATAAAATTTTATCCTATTTAATACCATAACGCCCCTGATTTAAGGACGAAAGTAATTCAAATCTTCAAGTGCGTCATCCATTTTAAGAACTTTACCATGAAGTTTTCAGTTTAGTTAACTGATTTAGTTTTTTAAAGATGTAATTTTATTCAAAATAGTCCCCTCTGAATGTAATTTACTTCATTTTTTTATCACTTCTCTATCACATCATATTTTTTGACGTTCTTCTTTCTACTTTAAATTTGATATGACTGCATACTTAACTTGTTTTTGTCATGCCATGAAGTTTTCTAGTTTAGTTACTAAAGGCCTTTTTTACGAGCGGTGTAAGGTCCATTCCACCCTACATAATAACTTCACCCTAAAATTATACCTATGGTTTCAGCCTGTAAGAGCCACGGGGCTGGATCAGATCGTGTTCCCCATGAATAAAGACTTCATATGAGAGGTGTGTTTATTAAGAAATAAGCCATTTGATTTTTTTACTTGATTGGCAATTTTAGGAATTGTTTTATTTTTGAAAGGCATTTTAGAATTCTTGGGATAGGCTCTAGAAAAAAAATAGTTATGAATAGAAATGGCACTCGGGCCAAGTACTGGGACTACTTAGATCAAGAGTCAAGCCCGATGCCCACCACCGTGACCGACATGGGTCGACAAATGCGGGTGACTGGTGTCGAGTGTTTTGGCCTAAACTGTAGAAGCATTCGTGATAAGAAGGTCTACATTACATTTCTCTATTAAAAAATGGTTAAATTTCTGGAAAAAATTGAGAGACATTATTCAAAATAAAGAAGAGATTAAAATAGGAGTTGCCAGTTAGTTTTGATTTTAAAAAACTAACAAAATAAAATACTTTTGTAATTTGAGTTTAACCGAAGGGACAAAGAAACCAAGAACAATTTTTTCAAAAGGAATCCATTGGCTAAAACCAATGATATAGTGTTCGGGGACGAATGTACAAAATAAGAATGTTTACTCCTCATTCTGCATGTTCAAAACCGGCCTTTATTAATTAAAATGGGAATGTGAAATTGTGTTAAAGAAGGTAGGCAAACATCATGCTAAAGGCGGAAATTAAACAATCAAAGCATGCTAGAAATTGATAAATAAAGCATATAAAGAAAGCGATAAATCTAAGCTGTCACAAGCACATGGGGAGGACAGTAAATCAAATTAAATCTTCTCAAAACCACAATAAGTGAACAATAATAAATAAACTAAAATGAAATAAAGCTATAAGATATAAATGTGAAAATAGAGATCTACATGATGTGCCCCAAGTAGACACATGTCAATCTGCAGGGTTCAGCTAGATCACAACAACGTAATGATAGAAAAATGAGGGAAAAGGAGGAAATGGAACTTTCTATTGTTGAAGGCTTTTTGAGAGTATAAGTGAAGGTATAAGTTGAGTGAATGAAGAAAGAAATGAGAGTTAGGGATTAGTAGAATGGGGGCTTTAACTCAGTTGAATAGTGTTAAGAAGGTGTGTGAAAATGAGGGGTGAATCCCCTAGTTATAAAAATGAGATAGGGTTAGGGTTTCTCCTTTGAATCTTATTTCAATGGAAAATTAGCAACATCCGGCACTAGAAAATCGGTTGAAAATCTTCCAACACCGACCAGGTCAAAATAATGCTTTTTAAAGCCTTGGGAATCGGTGTGGGTTAGCTGAGTCTCGCTTGAGTTAAACGTGTCAAGATGACGTGTTTTGGCAATAATATGACCGAGCTGCGTGGTATAGGGATCTGTGCCTAGCTTTCACATGGTCAAAAGTTTAGGTTTGGTGACCGACGTGGGTTGACTTAGATATTTGGTGGTATGCTTTGTGTTTTTCTAAGTGTGGTCCTGCTGATTGTTTTGATTTTGAGCTGGGAGAATGGAAAGTAACGCTACCTTAATCTAATCTAAACTCGAATAAACAGGCAAAGCTAAATTTTGCCACCGGCCCAACAATAAAAATAAAACTAAGCATTAGATTAATATGGAGACACTTTTTAGGTGTCTACGGTTAGCCTCTAATTTGATCGTGTTTGAAAGACGAAGGTTAAAGTAAGCGTTCAAAGCCAATTGTAGTGTAAGAACCAAGTGTCGAGAATTGGCCGCTTGTATTAATCCGAGTCTTGGCTATAGGGCTTGGGCTTGACTTGTTGTGTAAAGTATGAAATACGATGAGTTACTTCTTGATCTTGGCTTGATCACGGTCTTCAAGCTCGGATGGGGGCCTAAACTTTATTGTTCATCCATTCTAAAGCTTGGCTTTTTGATGAAATATTTCATGCACTAACATGTTTGTTAGTTGATAATCGAATATAAATAAATTTGGGATTTTACCTAGATTATTTGATGAAGTTAGAGTTGTTTGGATAGTATTTTTTGATCTATTTCCTCGGGAGGTTTATTGTGCCAAATTGGACTATTCCCTCAGCCCACTTTTCTTTTATTGTAGGCTGTGCTACTACGCGTGTGTTGGGCCACCTGTCCATTAGAGTGTGTCACTAAGAAGCGTGCCTGCGCTTCCTGGCCCGCGTAGGCCAACCGTTAGCGAGCTTGGGGACCATCGCCGGTCGGTTTAGGCAGTTTTGGTCGTGGAGCGTGTAGGGAGCCAATAAGAAATTTTTTGGTTTTTAACTTTTTTTCAACTCGAATTATTGGCTATAAAAAGAGTGCTTCAGGAAGTTTTCATTTGCACCTCTTTATTTCTTCATCTCTTACTTCTTGCTCTCTAGCTTTTTAGCTTCTTTTCTCTTCTTCTCTGGTTTCTTCCTTTGAAAAGTAGTGTGGTTTCCAAATTATATTGAAAATTTCCCAAAAGAGAGAGCATTTCGAGCAGAGGCCAACGAGTTGAGTGAGTTGTGCAAGATTCCTATGTTGAATGGGAGTGGAGGCCATACCAAGAATGGGATCTTGCTAACTTGGTTATGGAGGCCAGTCACCATGCTTCTTTAATTGCCATTTCATTAGTGGTAAGTGGTAATGCTCTTTGTTTACACATTTCATTTCAATGCTAGGGTAGAATTTTTAATAACTTCTCCTTTCTTTAGTTAAGGATACACTCGTAAGAGGGACAAGGCTATAAAGAAGTTTATCATTAGCAATGATAAAAGTAGATGTGGATGTGACTCATCTTATGAAATTTACTTGGGTTGGTTCATTTCTTAGCATCCTACATGACTTATCCGACAATAAGGATCGTAGTATTATAAGGGCTATTAGCGAGCGTTTTGGGACACTACTAACATCTTTCATCTTCCTTTTAGGGAGATGACCATAACACCTTTTGATTTTGTAATGCCCACGGGTTTAAGGATGGTAACGAGGTCGGGAATCCCGACCTGTGTAAAGCCCCAAATTATAATTTCCCTCATAACTAATTTGTAACCCAATCAAGTCAAGAAACGTATAACAATAGAAGCTATAATTTAAGTTGCGGCATTACCGCCATCTCTTATAGAGACGACGGTAATGCCCCGGCCTAAATTATAGCTTCCACTGTTATATATTTCTTGACTTGATTGGGTTACAAATTAGTTATAAGGGTGATTATAATTTGGGGCGTTACACCTGTTTAGGCCCCGCCCACAATGGGGAAAAATTCGCACCTTGAACGAGGATAGGGAGGGGTAGGGAAAAACTTCATCGTCGATGAGGCGGCGATGGGAAAATTTTCCATGTCCCTTCCCGCATCCCTGTTTTATTTTTTAAAATTAATTTTATTTACAATTGGGCTTGTGCATAAGTTCTTGTGGCTGGGTTAGGGGTAATATCAATAATTTATATTTTCAAAATTATGAATATTCAATATGCAAAGTTAGTGAACCCTAATTTGACATTCTTTTCTACCGCCTCCTAGAGTCACAACTCTCTCTCTCTCTTCTTCATCCCTAAAAAGCTTTAAAAAAATAATTTCAACCACCACCATAGATGATAGATGCAACAAAACTCAAGCTTTCTCCTAAAAAGCTTCATCACCGAGAAGATTATTTTATCATTTCTCCCAACTTGATCACTAGAAGCTTTAAAGGATTTTTTTTTGAATGCATCCCATTTCATTAATGCCCTCTATCACTTATCGGCATTCGCCATCATACTATAGCTTTCGTCTCTTTGCCATTGTCATCACCATTGTGTGTGAATTTGGAAAATGGTGTTTGGATTTTTGGGTTAATGAATAGTGTATGTTGGTTGTTGAGAAACAGCGGTCGGATTACATTTCGTAGAGGATCGTGGGCTCGGTGGGGATCAAGCCTCCAGCAAGGGCAAAAATAGGGTAAGAACTTGGCCCCACAGCGGGAATGGGGTAGGAAAGGGGAGAGAAAGGCTGAGCAAGGATGAGGACGTCGAGTATACTCCCAGCCCCGACTCACCTTGTTGCCATCCTTATAAGTCAAGTTTTTCCGGTAATTCATTAACTTATAACCGTAAGTTATCTGTAGGAACCACGACCCATTCCACCGTGGGCAACCGGATTTGGATCGAGCTTCCCCACGAATGGCGAGTTTTTCTTTTTGAAGATTCTTTTGAAGACGATTTCCAAAAGTTTATTAGAAATGGGGATGCACCTCTTATTGAGATTTTCGACTTTTGTAATTTAAGTTGGAACAGTTTAAGCAAATGGTGATTGGTGATTTTATTAATCATTTATTTTCAAAATTAATTTAAGAAGGTCTCGGGATATTATTTCATAATTTAGGAAAATAGAAATGCCGAGATGCAATTAAAGAGAAATAAAATAGGAAAAGGGGAGTCCCCAGTCATTTTTAATAATAAAAACTAACAAAAATAAAAATAATACTCTTCCAATCTTAATATGGGAAAACTAAACTTGAAAGAGGTATAAAAATGACTCCATCGGTCGAAAAGTAAGAATCTAGTGTTCGGGGATCAAGGTACCAAATGTAGGGATAACCCCTTCGATTCCGCCTGTCAACGGACAAGCTTTACTAATTCGAATTGCGAGTTGAAGAAATGTGTTAAAACAGCCAAGCATACAACATAAAAAGTGCAGAAATTAAATCAACAAGGCATATTAGGAAAGCGATAAAGAAAGAAGTAAAGAAAGCGAAAAGAAAGCGAGAAATTAAAAGTTACTGTGAGCGAGGAGGAATTAAAAGTGATTACATCTTTCTTCCCAATACAGAAAGAGATAAACAACATAAATAAAAATAAATTGTAAAGCATTTAAAGCGGATCTGGCTCCCTCAGGTTGTCCCATTTGTTAAACGAGATCTAGAAGCGTGATGATGGATGAATAAAAATGAAGAAGGCTTTTTGTGGAATTTGTGGTAGTAAAGTGGTGTAGGAGAGTGATGAGATGCTTGTTGGAGTAATGATTAGCTAAAAATGAGCCAAGAGATCATAATACCTATATAGCATTTAATAGCTCTTAGCCTAATTTCAGCAGACATGTAGCTAGGTTAATGACCTCTGCCAAAGCAAGGGGTTAGGCCCTCTATTTATAGAGGAAAGCTAGGTAACAAAATGACCTAAAAGCAATGCAATCAGTAGATGCAAATTGACTGAACCGGGTCGGATTTCCTGGAGAGGATAAAAGGGAAAATCGGATAATATCTTCAATCCCGTTGAGGGCGCCGAGAAGGTTGGGGCCGATAAAGTGATGACGTTGCATGGAAGTTCCTAGGGTTTCGTAGCTTCGGATGACCTCCGGGAACAATACTCAACGTTTTGGCAAGTTGAGCGTGAAAACGCGGCGCCGAACACAAACAATGTCGTACGGACATCTCGGGTTACATACCTCGCTTGGTCACTGATTTAAGATTGAAACGATGCGTTTTCGCCCGTAATGGAGGTAACAGGTTTCTAGTTTTAGAATGTTTCTATTTTTGACGAGTTTCTATTTTTGGCGAGTTTTTATTTTTGGTGTGGGTTTGGGTTTCCTTGTTGGGATCCTGACCCGGGCTTGGTTCGACAAAAAGAAAATGGATTTGTTGGCCGGCCCAAATTAAAGAAAGCCGATTTTTGTGGTGCTCGAGGTGTTCTTTGTGGTTTATCGGCTTCCGTTATGGCAATTAGATTCTGACCATGATCCAAATCCAAAAATAGGACTTGGATTTCATCACTGGGTTAACAAATTAATAAAAAGGAAAGGGATGACATTTGTTAGGTGTCTAGAGTTAGCCCCACTTTGACCGAGTCCGAAAGACGAAGGTAATAGTAGACACTAAAGGGTACTTACATGTTGCTTTAGATGCCCCTTGAATCAATGTGTTTGGAATTTATGGTCTCTTAACTTGAACTCTAATAGGGGCTTGGACTTTACTAACTGAGTCTAAAGTCTAGGTGGCTAATTCCTAAACTCGGCTAATTAATGACCGGAAGCTCGGATTGGTGTGCCTAAATTTGACCATGTGCTTAGTCCGACGTTTGGCGAGGAGCTTGAACTTTACTCGGGTAATAAAGTCTAAAATCCAACGAGGGTAATAAAGTTCGGCGGGGTATCCTCGGCTTGGCTCGGTCAATGTCATGATGCTCGGATGAGGGGTCTAAACTTGACTACGTACTTGGTCTAAAGCTTGGCTAAAACTTTCTCCAATAATAGTTTTTTAGCCGATATGTGACACCCAATGTCACTAATCCACCGACGGCCATCAATGTCCCGAGTGTAGCGGCGAATGACTTCGAGTTGAAGAATTCGCTCATCAACTTGGTGAGGGCCACTCCTTTCCATGGCTTCCCCAATGAAGACCCCAACCGGTACCTCCGCATTTTTCACCAAGCATGTGATACTTTCAAGGCGAACAGGGCTTCACCGGATGCAATCAAGCTGCGATTGTTTTCATTCTCGCTTGAAGGAAGGGCATGGGAGTGGCTAGATTCTCTTCCGGTAAACTCCATCAGCACATTTGATCAACTTGCAAGTGCCTTCTTGGCAAAGTACTTCCCGCCAAGCAAGTTGACCGGTTTGAGGAACCAAATTTCCACCTTCATTCAAGAGCCGGAGGAGATGTTGTATGAAGCATGGGAGCGGTTCAAGGATCTCCTTCGCCAATACCCCCAACATGGATTTGAGCCAAGGTTCCCCATTCAAGCTTTCTATAATGGGGTAGATGATCACTTGAAAGCCACCATTCTTGCGGCGCGGGAGGAAACATTATGAGCAAGTCCATCGATGAGCTCCACACTTTTATTGAGCGAGATGGCGCTCAACGGCTTTGAATGGTCCAAGCCCGTTCCAAGAGAACGGGAGGTAAGATTGATGTTGATGTAGTTTGTGTCCTTTCTGCTAAGATCGATGCTATCACCCAAAAAATGGACCGTCTAAATGTGAATATTGCCCCTCCCTTGCATGTGCTTCTTGCAATTCTTATGAGCATGAGACCTTGTTTTGTCCTGTGGGTATGGCTGGTAATGGACCAACCGACCAAGCCAATTTTATTGGCAACCCGAACCTAAGGCCAAACTTTGACCCCTTCTTCAATTTTTATAACCCGGGATTGAGGTATCACCCTAATTTTTCCTACCGGAACAACAATCCCATGGGTCCGCAACAAGTCTAAAGACCACCCGCCCTTGGATTCCAAAGACCTACCCAACCCCAAGTGCCCCAAAAGTCTAACTTGGAGGTCATGATGGAAAGCATGCTTTTGGCTTAACAAAAGCAAGATGAGATTATCAAGCAATTGGCTTCAAAAGTTGAAATCTTAGCCACTCACAATAAGATGCTTGAAACTCGGATTGCTAGCCAAGCTAGTTCTTCCTCTAACCTTCCGGGTAAGCTTCCTAGCCAACCGGTGCCTAACCCTAGGGAACAATGTAATGCCATAACTTTGAGGAGTGGGACACAATTGGCGGGGCCTAAGGGTGATAGGAGTGAGGATGTGGTCATTGACATGAAAAAGTGAATGATGTTGTGAATGAAGAGGTGTCTTTACCCTCCAAAAAACCCTTAGTTGATGTTGTTGTGCAAAGTGAGATTGACACTCCTAATGACCGACCAAAAACTCCCGAAAGAATTTACATTCCTCCTTTACCATTCCCACAAAGAAAAGCTAAGGCTAAGCTTGATATGCAATTTGGGAAGTTTTGGAGATGCTTAAGAAATGCAATATGAACATTCCTTTCATTGATGCTTTGACTCAAATGCCTTTGTATGGTAAATTTTTGAAAGAGATCCTCTCCAAAAAAGGACATTGAATGAGCATGAGACCTTTGCATTGAGTGAGGAGTGTAGTGCGATAGTCCAAAATAAGCTTCATGAAAAGCTTAAAGACCCGAGTAGTTTTTCCATCCCATGCCCGATTAGGAATGTGTCCATAGATCGAGCCTTGTGTGATTTGGGGTCAAGTGTGAGCTTGATGCCCTATTCTTTATATAAGAATTTGGACATATGTAAGTTAAGGTCCACCACCATTTCTCTTCAATTAGCGGATAGTTTTGTGACATATCCTTTGGGTATTTTAGAGGACATTCCCATTAAAGTTGGTGATTTCTTTGTGCCTGTAGACTTTTTAGTTCTTGATATGGCTGAGGATACCCGCACCCAAATCATTCTTGGGAGACCTTTCATGGCTGCTGCTAGGTGTAAGATTGATGTAAAAAGGGTAGATTGACCTTTGATGTGGGGAGGATCACGCTGAATTTGAATTTTTAAGAAATATGATGTTTCCCCATTTGTGTTGAATGTTGTAGTGTTCAAGTGACTGATGAAGTGACATGTGATAAACCTTTGCATGAAGGGCATGAACTTGTCAATGCTATGGTGTTGGAGGTTGACAAATTTCCTCCGCCAATGTTTGGCAAGGGCATGTTCTATGTGTTTAATGACGTTTGTTTAAATGAGTGCATTAGGTTGAAGCTTGCTTTGGTTGATGCTCCATGCATTGGAGCTCTTGATTTGGACCTCAATTGGAAGGTCAAATGTGATAGTGGCCCGTCTGATGGTGACCGCCTACGACGAGAGTGATCCTCGATATGGGTATTTGGAGGCACCTTGTTTTACAAGAATTCGATTTTGAAGTCCGTGACAAAGGAGGAACGTTTCTTGAGAAGTCTCCTTTCCTTCCGGTTTATCCTCTTGCCTTAGACGGATGATTGGAGGTGGTTCTAGCTAATGACCTTAAAGAAGCGCTGCTTGGGAGGCAACCCAAGGTGATTTCTTTCTTCTTTTTTTTTTTAATTTTTAGGTAGTTTGCATTTTTCATAAAAGTTACCATTGTATGCACTTGAAGAATGATTGTTCTTTCTCCTTGTATCATATTGATTCTTAATTGCATTGAGGACAATGCTTTGTCCTAGCATGGGGGAAGGTTTTGCATTCATGTGATGCATGAAGAATAATGTATATAGTTGCATTTGCATCAATTTAGTTGCATATAGTTGCATTTACTTTAGTTTAGTTTTCTTAGTTTTCTTTTATTTGGCTTTTATCTTTAGTTTCATTTTGTGATTTCTAGGTTTTGCATTTGCATTTAGGTTGCATGTAGGGGTAGTTTTTATAGATTTCATTAGAAAATCAAAAAAAATTAAATAATGTGAAAAAAAGAAAAAAATAGATTAGACTTTAGGTTAGTGAATAAATCCTCCGTGATGATTCTTAGGCTAGGTAGTTTTTCTTTTGACTTTGTTTAATCTTGTATATCCCGTTTGTGAATAAAAGTTTTTGAAAGAGTATGTAAGAGAATCTTGATTTAGAATTGCACTTTGATAGAGATGATTGATTACCCTTATTGATCTTTTGGTGTGAGTTTTGCATGTGGAACATCTTGAATTAAGATTGGTTGTTGAGCCTTAACCCGTGAGACCAATAAGCCTTAAAAGACTAATCATTTTTATTAGTCTCATGTTTTCCATGTGTGACTCTACCTTGGTTGCAATCTCTAGAACTTGTTTTGAATCTCTTTGAAAGTGAAATTTGTATTTGCATTGACAATGTGATAGAGGCATTCAATTGTTGATTTTGTTAGCTACATGAGCCAAAAAGCCACCTTTTATATATGCATTACCGCTTTTAGCCCTTTTCTAGCCTTTGACCACTCTTTTTGATTAAACCTACATTAACAAGCCTTGGCCAAATACATTTCTCCTACCCTTAAGCCATTGCTTGGAGTGTTTTGAGTGTGACATGGGTTGATTGTGGTAAATTTTGTGGTTTGGTTGATGGGAAATAGTTCTGAAATTCAATTCTTGAACTTTTCTCCACTTGTGTAGTCTCATTTGGGTTGAAAATTGGAAACTTGCCTAGTATTATAAATTTGTTGCTTTGCCATTCACAAAAAAATGAATGAAAAAAGAGAGAAAAGAGGAAAAAAATCAAAAAAATGAAATAGAAGAAAATAAAAAAGGAGAGAAAAAGAATAAAGTGTTTTGGCATTAGCTTGTGTAGATTTAAGGTGGTTTCCAATGGGTTTTTTCGGGTTTGTTTTGAATGTTTATGAATGGGTAGTATTGTATATATGAGATATTTGATGAGTTAGCTCCAAGTTTGGCTTTTAGCTCCTCATTACTCAAATAATTTTCCACTCCTACCCTTAACCCCTACCCCGTTATAACCCTTGAAAAGACTTTTTGATTGTCATTTGCATTTGCATCTCGTGATGGAGATTTGAGATTTTTAGCAAGCATATGGTAGATTGTTTCTTTGGTGAGAGTATTGAGAGAACCTTCATTGTTATATATTTTCGGACACATGAAAGGAGTGTTTTCACTTCCCTAAAGTAAGGTTTGCTCTCAATCTTTCTAGTTTTATGCTTATACATGTGCCAACTTGCTATCATTGGAGATTAAGGGGGATTGATTTGATCTTGATCGTGTGATTCATAGAAATCTTTTCGAAAACTTCCCTCTTACTTGTGCTTAATGGTTTTCATCACTTTTGGGCTATTATTGGTTAAACTTAGTTGTTAGAGAATTCTATTGATGCTTACCCGAGGAGCGTGTCTAAATAGATTTTTCTTTTTCATCTTGAGTCTTTTTATTTATTTATTTATTTATTTTATTTTTGTTTGAGTCTTGTATTTGCGAGGGGACAGGCAAGGTTTAAGCATGGGGGACTTTGATAAGTGTCATTTTTGCATTAGATTTCATAGGAAGTTGCTTGTCATTTTTGAGGATTTATGTTCATATTTATGTACTTTATGCCCCATTTATGTTTTTCACTTGGGTTTTGCGTTTTTGGTCTATTTCTACAGTTTCCGAATGATTTGAACCTGATTTTAGTCATATTTCAGTCCAAAGCTATTTTGAATCTATGTTTCTAACTTCCTTATTGAAAGAGCTTTCCAATGACATATTATAAGCTTAATTACGTTGAGGAACGGAAAAGATATGAACTATAAAGTAAGAAGGGTGCGGTAATTAACACTTCTTTACTCTCTGAATTATGTTTTTCGCACACTTATGAAGCAAGCATAATGATGAAATAATTAGAAACTAGACTCAATGAGCTTTCCGGAAAATCAAGAATCGCATCATTTGGACATCGGACGAGGAAGTTATGATCGAATCAATTTGACGCATCCTTCCGAGCAACCAACACGGTCATCCCGTTTCGGAGGAAACGGCCCGTGTTGGAGGTCGAGAGCATTTTACATCGAGAACGGGCAGCCTGTGTCGGTGGACACGGCCCGTTTTCAGCGTCCTCGTCCAGTTTTGACGTGCCAAGCATCCAACACGGTCAGCCCGTGTCGGAGGACACGGCCCGTGTTGGAGGTAAATTTTGCCGAGACGATTCGGTTTTGACGGTTTCACCTCTTCATTGCTTCTTAATGGCTTATTTAAGAGGATTTTTGGCCATTCCTGCAAAAATCCAGTCCAGAATCCTCCATAGTTCATCCTCCATTTTTCCTTCCTCCATTCCTTCACGTCAAACCAAAAACTTTGAAGATCGAAGAAGAAGATTGAAGCGAGTTGTGGGATTCCATTTGAAGTCGAGAGATTCAAGTGGAGTACTTCAAGCCTATCATCTACTTATTCGTTTCTTGCTGTTTGAGGTTTGATTCCATGTATTGGATTTTAGTTAAACTTTCAATAAACATGTATGAGTAGTTTAGTTTTTCTAGGGATTTGTAATCCGAAACAATGTAGTTTGATTAGTTTTGTATGATTTGTGCTTGAATTTTGATTTTGATTCAATAGAAGGTTGTATTTATCATGTTCATGAGTGTTTTGAAGGCCTAGAATACTTATGTTTAGAGATTAATTTATCATGTACTGAAAAGTGAAATAGAATAATCCGACAACCAACCTTTCTACCTAATTTATGAAATTTGAGAAAAGAATAGTAAATTAGGGGATCACTTTGATAATTTGAAATCCTTAACTTTGATTAACTTAAAAGGCATACGAAAGTTGTTTGATAGGTTAATTACAACAATTCTATTAAGCATTAAAAGAGCGGTAGAATTTAGTGATTATCGATCCTTGATTTATTTGAATGAATGATTGCACAAATTATGTTTAAATAATCAAACCCATTGTTAGGAAAGCAAATCCCTAAATTTTTTTACTCATTGATTTAAGTCTAGATTAATTTTCCTAATTTTAATAGTTAGAACTAGTTTAGATAGAACCAACTTTAAAAATCTGATTTGCTTAGCAATTGAGTAGAGGGCTAGTTTAGTGCGTTGCTAGATCGAGTCCTTGTGGGATCGACCTTGACTAGCTACAATTTAAACACCGTGCGCTTGCGGCTCGTCAATAATCGAATGTAAATAGTTGTAAGTGTTACTTGAAAATGATATATAAACAGATCACGTTTTAGATATGCTTTTTGACTTAGCCATGGGGAGGTTCGCAAGTCTTGGTGTGGTGTGTGAACCTTGACCACTCGTTGGTCTTGAAGCATGATAGGAATGTCCGAACCGTGACCTTTATTAGGCCTAAAGCTTGACGAGGTGTCCGAACCTTGATCGTTGCTCGGGTCCGAGACTCGACTTGAGTGTGTCTAAACCTTGACCATTGTTAGGTCCGAAGCTCGACAGGGGATGTCTTAACCTTGACCGTTGTTGGGCCTCAAGCTCGACAGGGATGTTTGAACCTTAGCCATTGTTAGACTTGAAGCTTGACGAGGATGTCCGAACCTTGACCACTGTTTGGTCCGAAGATAGACGAGGTTGTTTGACCTTAACCACTACTGGGACTAAAGCTCGACAAGGGTGTCCGAACCTTGACAACTTTTGGGCTTGAAGCTCGATGGAGGTGTCTAAACCTTGACCACTTCCGGGCCCGAAGCTTGACGGAGAGATGCGTGAACCTTGACCACTCGTTAGGTTTGAAGCTCGACGGAGGTGTCCGAACCTTGATTGCTATTGGGCTTGAAGCTCGGCGGAGATGATATCTCGAACCTTGACCGCTATTAGGCTTGAAGATTGATGGAGATGATGTGTAAACCTTGACCATTGTTGGGCCCGTAGCTCGATGGGGTTGTCTAAAGCTTGACTATTGTTGGGCCCGAAGCTCGACGGAGATCATGTTTGAACCTTGACCATTGTTGGGCCCAAGACTCGACCGATGTGTCTAAAACTTTGACCCTTTTGGCCCCGAAGCTCGACGTCTATCCACTTTCATAAGAATAATTATGTAGAAATTCTTACCTACACTTGGTCATTGGATGACCTGAAATCTAGGGAACAACATGTTTGAAAATATGATGTTCCATGAGGTTATGTGCCTTATTCTAAATTTGAGCTTTTAGTTTGTGTGCTAATAACTCGCTTTGTTTGTATGGTAGAAGATTTGTGCCTCTTCATGAGTATCCTTGGAGTTGTTGTATGATTATTTCGATCATGAGCCATCATGTTCTTCTTGGGTGCTTGTGTCTAGCTCTTCTCGAATATTAAAGAGTTGATGAGCTTCAGTATTCTTGGTTGAATTTCTTTGAAGATGGTAATGTCGGTTACCTTCTTGATGCTAACTTGATCGATCATGCTTAATTGGATAATTCATTGTAGGGTGCTTTGTTATTAATTTTTGTATTTTTAGGAGTTTGACTCATGCAAGGAGATGAATGTAAGATTGTATTTTAAGAACAAATGCATTCTTTTATTAAGATGATGCAAAAAGTTTTAAAAAGACAAAGATAAAATTTCACTTTAGCCTTCACTCGCCGAGTCGATCCTAAAGAATGTGTCACTTGAACTGCGATGTACTACCGCTAAATGGTGAATAGTGAACCGTAGGCTTGACGGTTAGGTGTCGAATTAGCATGGCATGTTTCTCGGATTGATTTTTGCTCCTTTTGATATGGAAGAGTGGCTTTAATTTTGGGCATGGGAACCGGGATCAAGATTAAGATTGTGGCCGGACGCCATGGGTTACTACGTATCCACTAAAGCGGAAATCAAGCCATCATAGTTAAAAAAACAAGGGTATAGATTTGGTTTTTTGTTTTTGGAAATAAGAAAAGGAAATAGACACGAGAATGGATATAAAAGAGGGAAATGCACACGGCATCCTTAATGAGTGATGGGCTCATTAGATGATCTTCTAGCTAGTTAAAGCTTTTGTGGATGCTTGCTCCTTTTCTATAAGCATGCTAGCATCTCCGAGTGTTTTGAAGTCCATGAAAGGCAAGCACTTCAAGTTTTGATGATAGGAAGGTTTCGGGTTTTATATGATAAGCCTAATTTGATCCTTTTCGAAGGTCAATAAGCCATGTGGGCAGCCTTTTCCCTTCAGCGAGTGAGGAAGTCGGTGAAGCTCTCCTCGTCTATTTGCTTGATAAGTTGTAAGTCTCGAAGACTGATTGGTAGATCGAGTATTGTAGGAGTATTGGTGTAAGAACTCCCTCCAAAGATCCTCGCTAGTTTGTGACCTTGTGTGGTTGACGACATTGTACCATTTTATGACATCTTTGTCGAACGTCCATGAGAAGATGATGTAGTAGGTGTCCTCCGGTACATTATTTAAGTTCATTGCCACTATAAAGTTTCTCATGTAGTAGTGAGGGTTTTCGATCCCGTGGAACTTGATGTCGAGCATGGTGAACTTTAGGGGCAATTTACCTTTAGGGATTGAAGTGAATCCTCGGGCTAAGTAGTAGTCGTTGAACATTGATGACTCCCGTAATAGCTTCACCATCCGATCGATTCGTGGATGAGACTCGAGGCTTGGATTGAGGTTTAGGTGGAGGGTTGGCTTTCTCTCCACCTTTTCTTGCTTTATTAGCATTCTTGTTGAGGGTCCGGAGTATAAGATTAAGGGTTTCATATATTGACACCATCTTTTTATCTTGGGCCTCAATCTTAACTTCTATTTTTGCAGCGAGACTCCTTGAACAAGGTCATAATGGAGGTTTGCTCTAGCATGTTAGCCAATTTAAAGGAAGGTTGTGCTTTGACCGTGGGCGTGCATCGGTGTTACTAGTAAAAGTGTCGGACATACTTGTGTGGTACGTGCTATTGTAGGACGTATTGGTGTCGAACGTACTCGGTGTTGAAGTAGGCTTCTTATTTCCTAGCTGCTTCGTACTAGGATTCCTAATTTGAGTAGGATTCTTTATCCTACGTCCCAAAAGAGTACGTACTTAGGATTGGCTCGTGGAAAATATTTTTAAGGGAGATGGGGTTTAAGTGCTTAAATCGAGGAACGATTGATCCTAAGATAAAAGAAAATGATATACTTTTTTACTTGGATGCACATAAAGAATGCAAATTGACCAAAGTGAAATGTAATGATGTCAATGAAGTCCCCTAGATTAGGATGAGTTTGATTTGACTAAGTGCAAACAAAGACTCTCTTAATTTGAGATGAATTTAATCTTGCTAATGCAAAAAAGAATTCACCTAATTTAGATGAATTTTAAATTGGGATAAATGCAAATGAAAGACTCTCCTAATTAGGAATGAATTTGGCTTTGGCTAAATGCAAATAAAAGACTCTCCTAATTAGAAATGAATTTAAAATTTAGCTAATACAAAAATGGACTCACCTGTTTGAAATGAATTTTTAATTTTGGCTAATGCAAATAAAAGACTCTCCTAATTGAGATGAATTTGAAATTTGGCTAATGCAATGAAATCCATGGACTCACCTTAATTGAGATTATTTTTAATTTTGGCTAATGCAAAAATGGAGTTACCTATTTGAGATGAATTTGAAATTTGGCTAATGCAAAATGGATTTGCCTATTGAAGATGAATTTGAAATTTTGCTAATGTAAAAATGAACTCACCTATTTTAGATGAATTTAAAATTTGGCTAATGAAAAAATGGACTCACCTATTTGAGATCAATTTTAATTTTGGCTAATGCAAAAGTAAAATGAATAGATTCACCTTAATGGAGATGTTTTTTAATTTTGGCTAATGCAAAAAATGAATAGACTCACCCTAAAAAAGGAAAGATAATTTTGACTTTTGGCTAAAACTAAAAAATGGACGACTTAAAGTTTTGTTATTTTATTTTGTTTTTGCACCCATGCAAGGATTATTTAGCACTCCTAACCTGACCTAAAGGCTCACAAGTAGAAGATTAAATACTAAAAACAATCACATTCGTCCAAGAATGCAAATGAAGAGAATGGACAACCTAAACCATAAAGGATCTATGGTAAAAGAAGAGGGACAAAACTAGGATGCATGGTGTCTCATGGTACGAGAATTTAGTCCTCCGTTGGGTGCACAATAAGAAAAACATGAATCCTCGTTGCCTCTTGGTAAATTAAAAGAACGTGCTATGAGGAAATAGGTACCACATCCATGACAATGAAGCCTGGTTGGGCCCGTGCGGGTTAGCAGTTCGAACCTCCTCCAAAAGATGTTCTTAAAGGTAAATCCTAATGGTTGAAATTAAAAGCAATTATGTCCAAGGCTGCCTAAATGTGACATGCCTAATGCAAAACACATTAAAAAACTCACAATTGAAAATTTCAAGTCTCACTCGACACATCCCTAGTTGAGTTGCCACTATAGGAACCACAACTTGTCCCCCTTAGGGAACCGAATTGGTAGCGAGCTTCCCTACGAATGGAGGGGTTTTTCTTTTTGAAGATTCTTTTTGAAGACGATTTACGAAAGATTATTAGAAATGGGGATGCACCTCTTATTGAGATTTTCGATTTTTGTAATTTAATTTGGAACAGTTTAAGCAAAGGGTGATTAGCGATTTATTAATCATTTATTTTAGAAGGTCTCGAGATGTTTTATAATTTAGGAAAATAGAAATGCCGAGATGTGATTAAAAAGAAATAAAACAGAAAAAGGGGAGTCGCTAGTCGGTTTTAGGAATAAAAACTAACAAAAATAAAAAGAATTGAAAGCACCTACATCTTTCTCCACAATATAGAAAGCGTTAAACAACATCAATAAAAATAAACCGTAAAGGATTGAAAGCAGATCCGGTGCCCTCAGATTGTCCCACCTGCTAATCTTGAATCACGAACAGATTTGGAAGCGTGACGGTGGATGAAAAAAATGAAGAAGGCTTTTTGTGGAATTTGTGGTAGTAGTGTAGGAGAATGATGAGATGATTGTCGGAGTAATGATTAGTCTGTAAATAAACCAAGAGATCATAATACCAATATAGTATTCAATAGCTCTTGGCCTAATTTCGATAGCATGTAGCTAGGTTAATGACCTCTACCATAGTGAGGGGTTAGGCCCTCTATTTATAGAGGGAAGCTAGGTCACAAAATGACCTAAAAGCAATGCAATCGCAGCCAAAAATTGATCGAATCGGGTCGGATCCCCGAGAGGATAAAAGGGAAAATCGAATAATATCCTTTTGAACTAGGAATCCTATTGAGGGCACCGAGAAGGCCGGCGTAAGTCAAGCGATGACGTCGCATGGAAGTTCTTGGGGTTCCGTGCTTCGGATGACCTCTCGGGAACAAAACGCAACATTTGGCAAGTTGAGCCTTAAAACGTAGCGTCTGTCACAAACAGTGGACGTCTAAGGTTTCATGCCTCACTTACTCGCTAATTGATAGAGTGAAACGATGCATTTTTGCCTAAAATGGAGGTAACCGAGCGCCGGTCAAGTAGCTTTCCATTTTTAGAAACTTTCTATTTTTAGGAAGTTTATATTTTTGTAGGTTTTTATTTTGGTGCTAGTTTGGGTTTCCTAGTTGGGAGCCCGACCTGAGCTTGGTCCAACCGAAAGAAAATGGGTTTGTGGGCAGCCAAAAGCAAAGACAGACTGATTTTTCCGGTGCTGAGGGGTTTTTCATGGTTTACTAGCTTTCGTCACGCTAATAAAACTCCGACCGTATTCTAAATCCGTAAACAGGACTGGGATTTTATCACCGGGCTAACAAATAAATAAAATAAGAATGGGATGGCACTTTTTAGGTGTCTATAGTTACATAAAATCAACCCCTTCTTGATCCCTTAGGGCTCACATCACCTAAATTTTCTAACTCCATTGACTTCAAATATTCTATCTTTTTTTCGGCCATGGGGGACTCTAAGAATTGGGCTCAACATATCCTTGAACAAAAACTTCGAGTTATCCTCACTCTTATGTTATATGTTACCATCTTTGTGAAGAACAATAGTAGGGGCCATATCTACTATTTGGTAAATATGGCAGATTTAAGTAGAGTTTGAGACTTGAATTGCGTTGTGGTCGCATATACTTGTCTCATGTTAGAATTGCAATAGGGTGTTCGTCATACTGTGTCAGAGGGGCCCAAAACAATTATGTGACACTTTTCGACTTATGGATAATCATTGAGGTTTGTCCAAATCCTTGTTGGTCTTTTGTATTTATCTTTTATGGATAAATATTCATGGTATAAAACTAATATTAGCAGTCATGGTTCTACGAGTATTTCCCGCAATACTCTCCGGACTCGTGCAATCATCTGGCTTTCCTAGTGGCTATTTTATGGGTGAAAACCTACCATACTTGAGGGAAGTCAGACAATCTCGATTTCTTATAAGGAGCCTTCACCAATGTGTCCACGGTAATACTTAATTAATTCTGACGTAAAACATTTACTTTGGATAGTCAAAATACACTCAAATTGTATGGTTCGGGCTTCCCTGTGGGTTCTGTTTGGGTTCAGGCATCTTGGTATTGTCAGTTTGTAATGCTAAAGGTGTCATTTTTCTTTTGTAAGTCACTTTCCACCCTTGATTTCCCATTCACCTATTTCCACGAGCTAGGGTGGCTCAGGCATTGGATGGGAAGTGTATCATCTTAGATGGTCTTTTTGGTTTTTACTGGCACTTGGGTGAGAGGGTGACACCACAGGTAATCCCTAACTTATGGCCACCTTATATACCCAAAGGTCCTCCTGCGGCTATTTTCTACACTAATTCATTGCGTTTGGAGGAAGTTGGGATGATGATTACGGCGTTTCCTCTTTCCCAATTTCTAGAGCAGTATGGGAATTGCAACCAAATTCTTAGAAGGATTATGACTCACATGGTAGGTATTGCATTATTCTTTATAGGTTCATTTCTTTTATGGAAATTAACATTTCTTTTCCACTATAGGCACTTCTTGCTGAAATGCCAAGTGGATATATCTTAGTCAAGTCAACTGTCAAATATTAGGCAGATTCCCTAGATTTCAGAGTTGGAGTTTGTTGGGCATCCATTTCTACCGAACTACAGAGCGATAGGAGTATTATGCTCATATCCAATTATGTGTGGATTGATGAATCTCCGAGTTATTTCTCATGGTTTTGATAGTATGATCGCGAGCAACCTTGGATGATGTCTATAAGATTGCAATCTGCATTAAGCTTTGCCCAACACTTCCTCATGGGTTGACACCCAAGATCCTCTAGGGTAAGGAAGTCAGTTTTATGCTAACTTTAAGACTCTAGTTCACGTGCTAAAGCCTGGTCTTGCTCTGTATGGTTATATATGTAACCTCCTTCTACAAGTGACATTAGAGCTTGAGAAAATCCTAACATTAGAAGAGAGCTACCCAAGAAACCTTGATCTCGTCTTTGCCATAGGGGGTTTAATTGTGATCCTGAGGTAAGGTCTCTAGACGTACTTATAAGGATGATCCTGGGGCTTGCTCTAGTACTTCTAGAGCTGGCCTTCATGCTGAACTGTTACAGGGATATGATCATTTAGGGCGTCTGGTCAACCTTCAAGGACCCTCTGGGTCATACTTTAAGCTCCTGTGTTCTTCATGGTCGCCTTAGTCCAATTCTTCTCACATGTTTGATCGGTCGTCTTCAACCTCTTTTACAGGAGACATGGGGAACTACATCTTCAGTGGGTGATACTAGCAGCTTCCAAGATGAATTCATGGAGGATGATGATTGAATAATTCTTGTATGGTGCTTTTATTATTTAAATTTTTAGTATTTTTAAGATTTTCCATGTCCGCAATGGGATAATGAGAAAAATTGCAAAAAAAATATTTAAGGAAATGCAAATGTAATCTTTATTTATGTGATGTGAATACAACTACAAAATATAACAAGGGCTCTAAATTACAATTATAGCCCCTACTTCCCCCAAAATAAAAGAAACAAAAAGAAATGAAAAATTCTTAAGTTGAAAACTTGGTCCTCAGTTTTAGGACAAGCGTTTTGAAGATTACTGGCGTGAAAAGGCCCAATATATGGCCAAAAGGAACAACCCAGTTGTCGCACAAATGAACCGACATGGGTCGCCCCCTGCTCAAACGTCATGGGTTGCCCCCTGCTCAAACGTCATGGGTCATCCCGTGGATAGGCTGCGCATGGTTTTGGAGAGTTTGTAATGAGGAAGAGTTTTAACCACTAATAGGATAGCGGTGTGAGTTAGCGAGAGTTGACCTAGGTTTCCCGAAAAAGCAAAGCTCAAAGTGGCTATAAAAAGACAACCAGGTGGGTAAACAAAAACGTAGCCCAAATTACCATGCTTTAGGAACAAATAGGATGAAGCTTAGCTCTCAAAACTTGTCTTCCAAGAGATCTCTAATCTAATGGATGCAGACGTTAAGGGTAGAGGAACGACAACATTTAATTAGTGACCATTCGAATACCCTATTTAGTATTCGGCTTGTCCAAGTTAACTGGGACTTCCTTAAGGCTATCGCTAACTACGGTGACCCTATTATACCCTTCTTCAGGTTTAGGGGCAGACATATCTGTTCTTTATTGGAGGTTTTCTGTACTATTATAGGCTACCCTCTAGATCAGCTGCTTCAAGTAAAGCCCAAAAATAGTCGTTTTCACTTGCTTCTAATATTAATTGACTTTGGTTGCCATCTGGTGGATGGAGTTCTCCTGAGTAACTAATGTGGGTAGCCTACTCTAGTGGTTGGAAACAGCTCCGGAAACAGGCATGGGTGGCTTGGGCAACTCTGATTTTTGTTTGAATTATTTTTTTCACCTATTGGGCCTCTTGCCTATGTTAGGTTGGGTTGTACAGGTTAGAAAGTAACTTGAACTAATGGTTGTCCTATCTTTTTAGATTTGGCTGATAGACCATTTCTAGTTCATGAGCCCTCTGTGAAACATCGAGTCTTATCGCCCCTGTTACTTTTGTCATGGATGGTCGAGTTTCAAATTTAAGGAGAAAACATCAATGGGGTGGATATCATGATTCAACGAGGTTTCTTTGGTTTCATGGAGTATATGATGGTGGCACATACTATGTTTTGTGACTCACCATCACCGCCACTCTTATGTCCGCCTGTTGGGTCTCTAAACGAGTACTTACTTCTTCCCTGATCGACTAATGCATAATATTGGTAGATGACAATGCACTCCTCTTATGGAATGTATTTCGCCGGGTTGCCCTACTAATATGATATGTGGAATGCATTTTCGGTTTGACTGCTACACTACTTTGTCCCATGTAGAGAGACCCAATAATGATCGGCCTACAAAAAATCTCTACATTCTTCAATGCTTTGATGACTAAGATGAATGCTGCAATCTGAAATGCTCCAAGGGACCAAGAACAAGGATATAAGGTAGATGCAAGAGGGCTTCAAGGAGTCTGACGATCCTAATGACAAAGGGAAGAAGATAAAGAAAGAGCAGGAGCCTTGGGAGTTAAGGAATTTGTTTTGGAATTGGATATTGGTTTTTGTGCTTTGCCTTTTCTGATTTTTGGACAATTTTATTATGGCTCTAATTAGGCAAGTGATGTGTTTACCAATTTCCCTTTTAAGCTGTGTGATGGACCAAGTAGTAAGCTTGCTCTTTTAATATTATATCAATAAAGTAGAAGCAAGTTTTATGCTTACTTCTTTGCTTTGTTAATTTCCTAATTGCCCCCAAATAACAATTACAATGTATTATAAAAACCAAAAACAAAATTTTGACATAAAAGAGGAAGAGAACCAGCATGGGTTACCTCCTAGATTGGTATGGGTCGGCCTTTTGAACCGGTGTGGGTTCGGAGGTTCCTGTTCAACCAGTTCCTATTAGGTCACTAATCATGCTGGTACGCTCATTAGAATTCTAACCGTAATATGTTTTTACCTGGTCAAATGGATAAACCGATCATATTCTAACTTTTCCCCTGGACCTTGGATCGGGGATTATACTTCCTTAAGGACCATATCCCCTTTTCTTAGATTTTTGGGTTTGACCTTCTTGTTGAATGCCCTTGATATTCATGGTTGGTATATTTGGACATTATACAAGAATTTTAGGCGCCTTTTATCTAGCGTGACCAATTCTTCGTACCAAGCCTTTGCCCAATCTACTTCTAGGATTTGACTTTCCGCCGCTATTCTTAATGATGGAATGGCTATTTCAGCTGCAAGGACTCGCTTCTATACCATATACCAAGTAATAGGAAGTCACTTCCGTTGATGCCTCGATTGACATTCAATATTCCCATAAAGAAAAGGGTAATTTATTAGGTGAATCCTATAGTTTATGGTCATTTTCTTGATGATTTTATGGACGTTCTTGTTGGTTGTCTCTAATGCTCTGTCGGTATAAGATTGGTGTGGGGAAGATTTGTGGTGCTAGATTTTGTATTTATCTAGTAAATCTACTAATTCCTTTTTGAAATGACTGTCATAGTAACTAACAAGCTCATGTGGTCTCTGTAAAGGTAGATAATATTACCAGTTATAAATCTTTCCACATTCTTAGATGAAATGGGGGCATAGGATGCAATCTATGCCTATTTAATAAAGTATTTACTTGCTACAAACACAAACTCATGACCTCCTATTCCCTTAGGAATAACCATCCTTATTATATCTATGCCTTATGCTGAGAAAAGCCAAGGAAATGCAATAGTAATCAGAAAGGAATGAGGTTGATGATGCAAGTTAGTGTAAATCGGCATTTATGGCACCTTCTAATAAAACTATAGTAGACTCGCGACATGGTAGACCAATAGTATCTTAACCCTTGGACCTTTTCTACCAATGCTCTTACATTCATGTGAGGTCCACATTCTCCGCCATAGACTTCAATCATTATTTGCTTAGCATCACTTTTGTTGACACACAACAAGTTAATTCTCATGTCGGTCTTCTCATATGACTTTCCTTGATCCACAAAATATTGGGCGGCTAGCATTCGGATTTCCCTTGGGCTCTAGGGGTGGAGCCGTATGGGTATTCTTGGTTTGTTAAATACTAATAAATAGTAAAATGTTGATACTAAAAATTTCCAAGTTGCGGACATGGGCAGCCTGATTTCTTCGCTCTATACGAGACTAGTCACTTGGAATGTTAATCATCGAAGCTAGTTTTTCTAAAGCATCGACAAATTGGTTATCATCTTGAGAGAGATTAGTGTAGGAAATATCGTTGAAATGCTTTGTTAATTCTAGTAGATGTGTTTGGTAGGGCTCTAAAGCTTCAATCCCTACCTTCCACTTTTCCGATATCGGATTAATGATTAAACTCAAATCACGATAGACCCAAGTGTTCTTAACCCTAATTTTTATGGCTGCTTGTAGTCCCATGATCCAAGCTTCATATTCTACTACATTGTTAGTTATTTCAAAGTCTAATTTGACCGACATAGGAGTATATGATCCCTTTGGT
Organism: Talinum fruticosum; assembly: GCA_021018815.1. NCBI lineage: Eukaryota > Viridiplantae > Streptophyta > Magnoliopsida > Caryophyllales > Talinaceae > Talinum > Talinum fruticosum. The sequence continues at coordinate 3,900,393 of JAITYX010000049.1, forward strand.
GAGACAAATAGAATACCACTTTGAAGCCTTTTTTTATTAAAAGTGCTATCGAAGTATATGGTTCCCATAGCCAACTTTGCTTGTAGTATTCTTCATTATAGAATTTGAACTCTTGTGGTTGTGCTTCCCTAACTCGGTAAGTTAAATAAAAATTCAGAGACTACCCTTCCTTTTATTGCTTTCTACGGGACATACTTTAGCTTGAATTCCGATAACATCACTATCCATCAAGCTATCTTATTATTAATGATCGATTTTTCCAAGACATACTTGATTAGGTCCGTTGGTGCTACTACTCGGACTGAATGGGTTAATATGTAATGCCTAAGCGTTTTAGTGGCCCGGACTAGTCTTCAAAGTGTATAACAAGTTTCATATTCTAAGAACTTCTTACTCAAATAGTATATTATTGTTTCTTCCTTTTTGTCCCTTTGAGCTAACATGGTTTCCATTGTGGTTTCAGCAGATTGCAAGAAATACTAGCAGAGGTACACTAGATCGAGATGGGACTAATACTAGTGGGTTAGCCAAGTATGCTTTAACTTTCTTAAAGGTCTGTTTGGCATTCTTTGTCCGAAATAGGTTTTTCTCATTTTTGAGCTTCTTGTAGATAGGTTCACACACGATGAGTCAATTTTGATACGAAATGACAAATATATCGAAGGTGTCGTGAAAATGCTCAAATTTCTTTTCCATTCTTTGGTGGTGGCTATAGGAACCACGACCCGTTCTATCCCGTGCCGCAGGAAGTGGATCGTGTTTCCGTGCAAAGCGTCGAGTCTCTCTTGTTTTTGAAGTCTCGGGATGTTATTTCAAAGGTAAAAGAATTAGAAAAATGGAGAAGTGCCTTGCTGCAAAGCTTTTGGGCCAAACAGTAAAAAATGCTTCGGCTAGGAGCCGAGCCGAGTTACCTACTAGCACCGGGCCGACGCCTGCATCGATCGGTAATCGATACTGGCTATCTAGCTAGGACCGAGGAATCAATCTTGATTAGATAGCCTAGGTTGTCACAATGACCCATTTTAAATTTTTTACATGAATTGCCGAGGAGCAATTTGGAGAATAAAAATCCAAAAATAAAGGAGTCGCTTGTCGGCTTTGAGAAATAAAAACTAACAAAAATACAAAAATACTTTTCTAAATTTAGTACGAAAAAGACTAAACTCAGAAAATGTTCTAAAAAAGGGACCCCATAGGCCTCGAGCCAAGGATCTCGTGTTTGGGGGTGAAGGTACGAAATAAGGAGGAATGCTCTTCATTTCGCCCATCAACAGATGACCTTTACTAATATACGTTGTAAGTTGAAATTGTGTTTTAATCAAGCAAGCAACCAACATGCAATTATTGAATTGAAGCTCTCAACATACCAAATAAATCAGTAAATAAAGCAACGAATAAAGCGATAAAGGAAAGCGCAAAATAAATAAAAAATTACATCGAGCAAAGAGGAATTAAATACTAACAACTTTCAAACCACAATAGAAAAGTGATAAATGAACTCAACTAAAACAAAATTGTAAAACAAACTCGAAAATGGATGTATGGCGCCCTCAAGTTAACCCACCTGCTAATCTTGAGCCACAAACAGGACTTCAACAGACGTAATAGTAGGTAGGGTCAACTATAATGTCTCAGATTGTAATAACACATATGACTATAACTCATTATCGAAGCAAGTTTAAAAACATATGACCATGGAAGCTAAAATTAGTAGGGGCATTACCACCATCTCATGTAGTAGAAACAAAGGCTTATATTCATACATATTTCACATGTCGTTATATGTGTCGGATATATATTTATACAAGCAGTTAAAACGTTTTTACATTATATATTTAAAACTTAGATAGTTTAAGATCCCAAACGGTTCTTAAACACATAACCCAAAAAATATTCTCGCACTAGAATTCCTCGAGATGTCACCGCCTGTTACCAGTCCTTTGAGTATCTTTTTCCTCAATTTGTTTCTCCTCGTGCTATTCGTGTTTGAATTCTATTTGCTTCTCTTTCCCTAAAACAGTTTAAAACATAAGACAAAAAGTGAGCGATTGACTCAATACATTACCCTTATATTCAAAAGAATTTTAGAGACTCGGTGAGTGCGTGTGTGATTTTAAATTCATTTAAAACTTAAATTTTATGCAAGATACTCAATTAATGTTTCCTGTAAACTTTTCAATTTTTTTAACATTGTAAACATTTCAATTTCCGATAAGGATTAGGACCCTAATATATATGCATTTGCATCCATGGCTTCGATTAAATAATTCGATTAATGTTCGATTATCGGAAAGGGACCAATACAATTATTTCCGCTACGAGACATTTATGAATGGTTAGTAGTAAACAATTAAGGATTAATTGGGTCCTAAAAGAGTCGTAAGCCAAACTAAAACAAACACATTAATGATTTCCATAACAATAAAAAATTTAACTATTTTGAAAGGTAGAAGTAGTAATATACCTTTGTCGATCGTTTCTTTCTAATATTAACTTTCTTTGTTTCCCGAGTAGTGTCGTTCCTATTGATTTTCTGTTTTCAAACATGAAAACTCAGGTATAACTCTCTACCTCTCTATAGTTTTGATTCCAAGTCATTCTAAGCTTTTAAGAAACTCGTATCTAAGTTTTCATTATTTTCTAACCCGCTCGTAAACCATCTATCAATCATATCAATTTTAATCGGGTTTCTAACTCACTCAAAAATAACTCGTAACAATGGCATGAGTAAATAATTTCATAAACAGTTTTATTCCGAGCACCGATTTACTCGTTCCAAGTGAAAATGAACTACAGTGTTAATTCCACTTTCTAAGTCGACATATTGAATGAAATTATTTATTTGAACAAGTTTATGTATTCTAATTCTTTATTCTTATTGACTTGATCATTTAAAGGATTGACTCAAGGTGGAATTTGAACATAATGAATATTAGACTCAAAAATTCCATTCTTTTAGACTGAAGATAATTAATTACTTAATTACTTTGAATTAATTATTATCTTTGCCTAATCTTGGACCAAAGTATTTTTATACTTTGAGTACCACCGATTGTTTCCACCCCGGAATTCAGTCACAACTAGAGGGGTGGATCACTTTTGAGCCAAGGACCGCCACACAACATTCATATTACAACAAATCTTTTTCGAGTGATTTAGACTTATCGTACAATGGCCGTTGAAGCTCACCAGTCCAAAACAAGTCTCAACGGCTAATCTGCGCTGCTGTTTATAAATAGAAGCCACTCTACAAGACTTGAAGATTGTTGGAACCGAACATTTTCTACTCTCACTCAATCTTCTAGCGTTTACAACTCTAAGTCTTCGGTGTTTACTTTATGAGTTGTAAAGAGAAAGTGTTATAATCACTTCTACTCTATCTATCCTCTACTAAGTCCCTTGGCTGAGTTGTAAGGGTTAATTCAATCTGAGTTGTCCATAACTCGTAAAGGGTATCTCGGTTAGGAATTACTTGATCGGATAAGGGAATTTCCGAGTCTAGGACAACTTGTAATTGAATTGTATAAGGGACCAATTATATTAAGAGTCGAGTCCTTGTATTTTGTGTTTCAAAAATAGTGGATTTGACTTGGTGCTTGGATTAGCACTGTCTCGTGGTTTTTGGCTCAGGAGGGTTTCCACGTATTTCCGTGTTTGACTTGTTTCGAGTTCAGCCTAAACTCAAAATTATTTTCTAAGTCTCGTTTTGTGCGGAACTGTTTGTAATTTCTTAAAAATCTTCTATCACTCCATTCACCGCCCTCTAGGGTGACTTAGCCTCTCCAAGAGCAAACCTTCAAAACAGTAAATTTAATATTTACATTAATAAGCTTATTAGCCACTCTTGTACCTATTTTTTATAAGTTTTTACATTAGTCCCCTTTAACTCCTCATGTATCATTTAATTAAGTTACAATGTCTAATGAATTATTCTATTTACTTTACACTTTGGCCAATTTAATTGCCTATCCCATTAATCGGTTTAATGCTCCAATTTCCTCCTTAAATCAATTCTCGCCAAAAATGTTACACTTTTAATTTATCTTTTCTTGTCTCCTTGTCTCACAGCCATTTACTCAATTAACCTCTTCCTAATTACAGATTCAACTCCACGAAAATCTTACCAATTCTAAGTAAATTTTCAAATGTATTTTTAACCATTTTTTCCCCAAGGATTAACATAACCCAGCCTAAATTAATTCACCTCCCGAGCACACATTCATAACTTACTTAACCTTTACACAACTAGGTGATTCAGTCATGCTCAACAAAAATAAAATAAGTATATTAACAATTATATGTAAAGCCAAATTAATGTCCAATACCATATGAACATATACTCAATCCTAATTCCCAATATAACTATATTTCAATTGCTCCCCATGTTCTTCCAATTCCACCACAAACTAATTCAAAACTCACATTTACTTGTCTAATTCTTCAATTACAACATGAATTCCCAATAAAATTTTCTTATAAATGGAGAACTAGAGAGATACCTCAAATGGGCTAGATGTTGAAATGGGTGGTGGAAGGTCCGTAGGGAAAGCCGGGTGTTAGGCGGTGATGAAATGCATCGCACGCCGGCCATGGGGTGCCAGCAATGGCAAGGGTTGTCCTGCCCCTGCTTGAGATGAAAAAGAGAGAAAAGGAGGAAGAAAAATTGCTGGCGGTAGCAGGGGTGGCGATAGAGGCGCGGGGAGCGGATTGCCGACGATGGTAGGGGCCGGGCTCGCTGAAATTGGCAAGATGCGGCAGTGAGAGGAAATGAAGAAGGAGAGGTGAGGGAGATGGAAGATAAATTGTGTTGGCTTGCTTTACAATACCCTCCCCCTTCACTAATTTATTGTGCCCGAGACTTCTAGCAACTTGTAAATTGTAATATCTTCTTATCTTCTTACTATTGACTTTACGATGTGGCTAAGTATGTAACCACACATTTGGCAAAATTTTGCTTGCTATATATATATATATATATATATATATATATATATATATATATATATACATTTTATTTTTTCTTATTATTATTTTAAATTAATTAATTTCGGAGCAAAATTTTGCATTATTCGAATATATATACATTTCTTCATACAAATGTAAATTTGTACAAATTACCCGTTATTCTTCACGATTATCAAATTGGTTCGCAAATTTCTTTTTCTATTATTTTGTTTTCGTATATCTATGTGGCTCACTACTCTTAAACAATATTAAGATAATAAAATACAAATTTAAAGTAATTAAATACGATTAAGTTTCGAGGTGTTACATCCTCCCCTTCTAAAAAAGTTTCGTCCTTGAAACTATAATCGTTTTGTAACATAGCTTTGAAACAAATGGGGTTAACGATTTTTTCTTTCATCCTCTGTTTCCTATGTTACTTTAGAAATCCCATGATGGGTACAAATAACTTTAACCAGAGGTATCACTTTGGTGTGGAATTCTTTAACCTTTCTATCCATAATTTGTATAGATTGTTCTCCGTAGGTTAAACCTTTTGCTTCAATATTCAAGTGGTTTGTACATGATTGTGTGGGTTGGGTCATAAACATATTTCTGAAGTTGAGAAAAGTGAAACACATCATGTACATGTTGTAACTCTAGCGGCAAGGCCAATCGATAAGCAACATAATTTATTTTCTAGACGATTTTATAAGGCCCAACGAAACAAGGACTCAACTTCCTATTTACATTGAATCTTCGAATCCCTTTACTTGGAGAAACCTTAAGAGAAACCTTATCACCTTCTTGAAATTCAAGAGGTTTCCTTCTACGATCCGCATATGATATCTCGCCTATCTCGAAGCCACTTTCAAACTATGTTAAATAATTTTGATCTTTTCAACTATTTCCTGAATTATTTCTAGACCCAAAATCAAGCTTCATCTAGATCGTTCCAATAGAGGGGAGTTCTACAATTCCTACTATACAATGTGTCAAAAGTATTCATTTTAATAGTTGGCTGATAACTATTATTATATGAAAACTTCCCTAAGGGAAGGTATTCCTCCCATTTCCCTTGAAAATCAAGTATACTAGCTCATAACATATCTTCAACCACCAGATTTTCCCTTTCCATTTGCCCACCAGTTTCATGATGATAAGAACTACTTAAAAACAATTTTGTTCCAAACGCCTTTTGCAAGACTTTCTAAAATTGAGCCTGAAATCTTGAATACTATCCGAAATTATGTCCTTGGGTACCCCATGAAGACGTACAATTTCTCTAACATACATTTGTGCTAACTTATAAGTTCCCTAAGAATGATGTATCGATACAAAATGAGTAGATTTTGTGAGCCTATCAACAATGACCCACATTTCATTTTTCCTTGATGATGTGAGGGGTCAACCATAATAAAATCCATGGAGATTGAATCCCATTTCCAAGTACGGATTTCTAATTGTTGCAATTCTCTAATATGGCGCCGGTGTTCCGCTTTAACTTTTTGGCAGTGTGAGACACTTGTCCATAAATTGGACTATATCCTTTTTCATGTTGTTCTACCAGAATGTTTGCCTCAAGTCCCTATACATCTTCATGCCTCCAGGATGAACATAATACTTTGTATTGTGTGCCTCTGCTAATATTTTCTCCCTTAGTTCCATCGTTTGTCGTACACATACTTTGTTTTGAAATCTCATAATTCCTTAGTCATCCTCATGAAATCCTAAGGCCTTCCCTTTGTTCATATTTCCTTTGATTCTTTCAATCTTATCATCCCCAGCTTGGGCCTCGTTTAATTTCCTCCAAAAGTGCAGGTTAGATAATCAACCCAAATAACACTCGTGTTTGAGTCTTGGGGAAACATAAGTTTGATTCCCATTCTTTGCAAATCCTTCACAATTTCGAAGCATATAATCTTTTAAAGCGTTCATGCCATGATGCTCTTTCGACTTAATGGGTCGTCTATGACATTAACCTTCCCTGGCTGATAAAGTATTTGCATTTCATAGTCCTTCATAAATTCTAACCATCTTCCTTGTCGCAGATTCAATCCCTTTTGGGTGAAAATATAATTGAGACTTTTATGGTCGGTGAAAAGTTTGCATACACTTCAACAAAGATAATGGTTCGAAATTTTCAATGCAAAAATTGCCGCAACTAGTTCTAGATCATGAGTAGGGTAATTCTGCTCATATAACTTTAATTTCCTAGAAGTGTATACTCTGACCTTTCTATTTTGCATTAAGATGCACCCTATTCCTTGTCTAGATGCGTCACTATAAATGGTAAACTCTCTACCTTCCTTAGGTCAAGCCAAAACCGATGCAGTGGTTGATTGTTTCTTAAGTGCCCGAAATGCAACTTCACATTTATCATCCCATTCAAACTTTGTTGTTTTCCTCAAAAGGCTAGTGAAAGGCAAAGCTATCCATGAGAAATCCTGTAGGAATTGTTTATAATATCCAGCCATCCACGTAAAACTTTGAACATGAATAACCTTCGTGGATTAACCTTCTTTAGAAATTACATGCCTCGTAAAAGTCATTTCAAACAACCAAAACTCGCACTTTGACAGACATAACATATAATTTATGAGTCCTCAAGGTTTACAGAGACAATCCTTAAATGCTCAACATGTTCTTCCTCTCGTCCAGGATTATATTAACATATCATCAATAAAGACAACAACAAATTTGTGTAGATATGGCATAAATATTTTGTTCATTAGGTCTATAAAAGTCTGCTGGAGCATTTGTTAACCCAAAATGCATGATAGTAAATTCATAATGTCTCGTAATGAGTTATGAACGCCGTTTTGGAATATCTTCAAGCTTAATCCTCAATTGATGGTACCCCGATTGAAGATTAATTTTTGAAAATACTCTCATTCCTTGCAATTGATCAAATAAGTCGTAATCCTAGGCATAGGATACTTATTCTCCACGGTGATCTTGTTCAACTCATTGTAAATCTAGACATAATCTTAAGGTCCCATCCTTTTTCTTCACAAACAAGACTCGGTGTGCCCCATGGGGATACATTTGCCTTATATAACTCTTATTCAACAAATCCTTAAGCTGAATTTTTTAACTCTTTTAATTCTGTCGGAGCCTTCCTATAAGGAGGCTTTGAGACAAGTTGCACTCCTGGTTTATGTCTATCTCAAACTCGATTTCCCTTTTAGGGGGTAACCGAAGAATTTCAACAGGAAAAACATCGAGAATTTCTTTAACTACGAGGATATCCTCAATTTTTATTTCTTTTTCTCTCGCTACTAGAAAGCCTATATAAACTTTATTCCCTTGCTTAACAAGTCATCTAATGACCTTAATGATACTACAGACAATCCCCACTGGATTTGAACCTTGGAACCAGACTTTTCTTCTTTTTGTACTCTTGAGAGATACATTCTGCGCTTAACACTCTATTTTTGCCTCATAGTTGGATAAACAATCTATTCCCAAAATTATATCAAACTCCGATAGATCAACTATATCAAGTCACCTTATAAATTTTCTTGACTCAAAGTAATAGGATAATTTTTGTACATAATGTCACACCTTATTGTTTGACCAGTGGGAAAATTCACACATAGCTCGTGGGACACTTATTCGATTTTTAACCTATTTGAGATGCAATTTTTGATGAAATAAAAGAGTGCATAGATCCTGAATCAAATAAGACAATAATTGGTACTGAATTTAAAATGAGCATACCAGCTTACAACCGTCCTTGAGTCGGTGGCTTGTTTTCTCGCTCATTACATAAGCTCGTCACTTGTTTATTTCCTGAAAATGTTGTTTATGCCTTTGTATTCTTTTGAGGTTGACCCAAAACTTTTCTTGTTTGCGAAGGTCTGATTTGGCAATTTGAAATTAGATGGCTTTGATCAGCACACCAGTAGCAACGATTAGTCCCAACCCAACAATTTGTTCGACCACATTTTGAACATTGCTTCTTGGTCGGGGTTGAAATTTAGGGTTTAGTTCCCATACTAGCTTGTTCGTTGCTTGGTGTTCCCTCTAAAGATTTTGTTTTCTCATTTTTTCTTTTCTTGAAGGTGTTTGGGCTTAACATTTGCAACTTCTTATTTACTCATTCCACTTCGTTTGCATGTTTATACAATTCTTGACTCGTATGTATAGGTTGCCCTACTAGTTGATGCCTAATATAGGGAACTAAGCCCTCTTCAAATCTTATCATCTACATACGATCGGTGGCTACATACCTTAAGACAAACCTGGATAGTTCCACAAACTTGCTTGCATACTCTATCACCAACGTATTCTCTTCCTTTAATTCCAAGAATTCCATTTGCTTTTGTTTTTGTAAGGGAACTGGGTAAAATTTTGCTCTTATTTGCTCCAAAACTTGTCCCGCATGCCCATGGGACGTTAAAAATTAGACCTTATAGTTCCTCACCGGATCAGCTTGTCCAAGTAAGGTAAAAAGCTCTAAAGTTTACACGCTTATTGTTTGGTACCTCAACCACATTGAATGTCTTTTCCATCTACTTAATCCATTATTCTAATCATCGGGGTCCATTCTCCCATCATAAGTTTTTATATTTTGTTAGCAACCCGTTCGAAAAATTTACTCTTCTTTTTTGAATTGTTGGAATCAGATTATTTAAGTTTCTTCGTTACAACGACTATATTGTTCGAACAACTCATGGTTTATATCTTTAAGTACTCCTTTTTGTTAGTTCTCATTTTTGGCATATTACACTTTATTTCGGATAAGGGTTTGGAGGGTTGTGGTTAATTGATTGAGCATGCATAGATTCCAAGTTGTGTTCTTGTAGTTCATCTCCTGGAACATTCTCATTCTAGTTCGACATTCTGTTTAATAGGAAAGTAAACAAAATAATTAGCTTTAGTTTTCCTATCAACCTACGAGTACTACAGGATAAAAATTATTTGATACTTAACGTTGGGTGGGCAAGTGACACATGATGATATTTATAATATGTTTATCACTTATTAGAGAACATATTCTTCATTAATCTACTAGGGTCTTTACGACCCTGGTAAGGGAAAATAGATGGATAAAGGGGTTAGGTTAGTTTGTGCTCTAACCTTTAGCCCTTGATCTTTTTAGACTCCCGCTAAACTTTCTCAACATGAAATCATAATTGCTCTTGTTACTAGTCTCATGTCCTAAACTGTTTCAATTCCCTAATTTCCTTCAATGCTTTCATCTTAACTTACTTGAATGACTTGCGCAGATTCCCAAATATTAATCACGCTTATCGGACCACTAGTATCACACAAGATATTACCCTCTTAATTCTCTCGAACGTCATAACATTTTTCTTTAAGACTATTAGGCCACAAATCTCTCTTTTAACATCTAGACTTTGAAACCTCAACCTCTTTATAAACCTAGAGAAATTATCCTCATAATTTATTAACCTAAAGTAATTTATCCCTACAATTTCTCAACCGAGGCTATGATACCACTTCTATAACGCTTCCGACTATAATCACAAATATGACTATAATTCATAACCAAACTAAATTTTAGAAATATATGACAGTGGAAGCTAAAATTAAGTTCGGGCATTATCGCCATCCCATACGAGAGAGACAATGCTAATATTTGTACATATTCCACATGTCGTTCTATGTGTTACATATATTTATACAAGCATATTAAAGGTTACTACGTTATATACTAGAAACTTAGATAGTTTAAAAGTCCAAATGATTCTTAAACACATAACCCAAAAAACAATGTGCACCAGAATTCCTCAAGCATCACTTCCCATTACCAATCCTTTGAGTATATTTTTCCTTAGTTTCTTTCCCCTCATGCGATTCTTGTTTAAATTTTTGCTTCTCTTTCCCTAAAACAGTTTCAAACACAAGACAAAAAGTGAGCGCTTGGCTCAAGTACATTACCCTTGTATTATAAAACAATTTTCGAGAGTTAGTGAGCGCACATGCGATTTTAAATTCGTTTAAAATTGAACTTTTAAGCAAGATGCTCAATCTCGCTTTCTGTAAACTTATAATTTTTTTGACTTCGTAAACATTTCAATTTCCGGTCAGGATTAGGACCCTAATATGTATGCATTTGCAGCCATAGTTTCGATGAAACAATTCGATTAAGAATTAATTGGGTCCTAATAGATTCGTAGGCCGAATTAAAACAAACACATTAACGTTTTACATAACAACCAAAAGTTTAACTATTTTGAAAGGTACAAGAAGTAACGTACCTTGGTCGATCGTTTTCTTTTAATATTGATTTTGTTTGTTTCCCGAGTAATGTTATTCCTGTTGATTTTCTGTTTTCAAACAGAAATTCAATCTTTGTATCAATAAATTTTTTAGCCTTTCTTGTATCTAGTTTTGATAAGTTTTTACATTCGTTTCTTTAACGCCTCATGTATTATCTAATTAAGCTACAATGTCTAGTGAACTATTCTATTTACTTTACACTTTAATCAATTTAATTGCCTAGCCCATTAATTGGTTTAATGCTCCAATTTCCCCTTACATAAATTCTCGCCAAAATTGTTACACTTTTAATTTCTTTTTCTTATCTCCTCATCTCCTAGCCATTTACCCAATTATCCTCTTCCTAATTACAGATTCAACGCCACAAAAATCCCTACCAATTCCAATTAAACTTTCAAATGTATTTTCATCCTTTTTTTTCCAAGGATCAACATAACCTAATTTTAATTAATTCACCTCCCTAGCACACATACATAACTTACTCAACCTTCACATAACAAGATGATTCATTCATGCTCAATAGAAATCAAAGAAGTATACTCAAAATCATAAGTAAACCAAAATTAATATCCAAGTACCATATGAACCTATACTCAACCCTAATTCCACATAGAACTATATTTCAATTGCTTCCCATGTTCTTCCAATTCCACCACAAACTAATTCAAAACTCACATTTACTTGTCTAATTCTTCAGTTACAAATTTGTTTAGACATGGAGAATTACATAGATACTTCAAACGGGCTAGAGGTGAAAATGGGTGGTGGAAGGTCCGGTGGTGGAGCTGGGGTGCTAGACAGATGACGTCAGGCATCGGATGGCGGCCAGGCAGTGGTGCCAGCCTGGCTAGGGGGCAGTAGTAGCAGGAGTTGTCCTACCCCCGCTTGACACGAAAGAGAGAGAAGAGGAGGAAGAAAAGTTGCTGGCGGTAACGGGGGTGGTGGCAGAGGCGTTGGCGGTCGGCTTGTTGGGAGTGGCAATCGGTGGCAGTGAGGAAAGTGAAGAAGGAGAGGCGAGGGAGATGGAAGATGAATTGTGTTGGTTTGCTTTACAATTTGCCCCCTTTACTCGATTTATTATGCCCGAGATTTCTAGCAACCTTTTTTTCTTTTTTTTTTGTCTTGTAAATTACAATATCTTCTTTATCTTCTTACTATTGATTTTACCACATGGTTAAGTATGTAACCACACATTTTATTTGTTGTTTTTTTTAAAAATTTAATATATATATAACATTTTATTTTTGCTTGTTATTATTTTAAATTAATCGAGTTCGGAGCAAAATTTTGCATTATTCGAACATGTATACATTTTGTCATACAAATGTAAAGTTTTACAAATTACCCATTATCATTCATTATTATCAAATTTGTTCGTATTTTTTTATTTCGATTTTGTATTTTTGTGCGACTTAGTACTCTTAAACAATATTAAAACGATAAAATACAAATTTAAAGTAATTAAATACGAACAGGAGCACAAGAAATGATGAAGTGAGGGCTATTTTAGTGAGTTTAGAAAGGGGCTACTCAAGTGAGTAAGTGAGAAATAAAGAGAATAGAGTGTGGGGGAGAGTGAGGGAGAGAAAATTTCGACACAAGGGGGTTTTCCTGCTGAAACTAGTATAGGAAAATTTGGGGGAGGGGGAAGCCCCTATTTATAGAAAAACTAAGGTCAAAATGAACCCTAAAAATTGCTACAGCTGTTGAGTTTGGCTTGAACGGGCCTAGACAATACAAAAACGAAGATATTCGCCCGGCCAAAACAATGTCGTCTATAGAGTCTTGAAAATCGGCGTCGGTTTGAAACGATGTCCAAATAATGTTCAACGTGCGTGTCGTGTTTGGCTATTAAACAAGAGTTAAACACTATGTTTACACATGCTTGGGGTAACTAGCTTCGGTTCGGATCTTGGTTGGGATTCCGAACCTAGGTTGGTTCGGCCGAAAGAAAAGGTCGTTGGCCAGCTCAAGCAAATAATGGGCTGATTTTGTGGTGCCAATTTGGGCTTTTATGGTTTATCGGCTTCGTCATGTCGATTTCGGTCCGATCATGGCTCGAGCTCGCAAATGTTACTAAGATTTCATCACCGGGCTAACAAAAATAAATACTCAAACAAAAAGATAAGGACACCTTTTTAGTATCTCTAGTTAGCCCCCACTTTGACCGAGTCTAAAAGATCAAGGGTAAAATTAGACACTAAAGGATACTTATCTCATTTTTCGATGTCACTTCGGATGCCGTATGATTTAGGAGATCTAGAATTAGTCGCTTCTTAACCCGAACTTCGATAAATTGGGACCTAGACGTTATGACAACATGCGTTCTAAAATCGGCTAGAAAAATACTAAGGTTAGCTTGATCACAATCCCGAAGCTCGGTAATTTATTGAAGCTTGATCGTTTGTTTTTCCGAAGCTAGGCTAAATAATTCTTCCGTATTAATATTCCGTTAGTAGATAAACAAATGCATGAAAATTCGACATTTTACCTAAATGATTCGATCAAAGGAGACCGAAAAAGTAAATTGAAAAAAAGTTGAAATAATGGGGCCCATAAGTCTACTTGCTTACACGACCTGGTGTAGTCTGTCGGCCATGTCTCTTGGGAACCGATGCTGGTTGTAAGGCATGCTTGTTGCCACCTGACGCACGCGGTTGGACCAGGTCGGTCATGGGGAACCGCCATCGGCTGTCTTTTGGCGGTTCTTGGTCGGGGAGTGTTGCTTCGGCCAATGAGAAAATTGCTTGATCTTTTGCTTTATTTTTTACAAGCGAGCCTAAAATGCCTATAAAAGGAGAGGCTTGAAAGCTCATTATGCACATCTTCAAAACTCATCTTCTTGCTTCCTCTTCCTTGCTTGTTGTTTTCTTAAAAGACGTCATCATCCCAAGAGGAGGACAACGGTTGAGGGCTTGACACAAGATTTGTTCTTGGAAAGAGATTGGTACCCTCATCATGAATGAAATCCGAGCGACCTCTAGAAGGCCACGTCTCTTCATTAGCGATCTCATCTGCGGTAATTGTCCCAACATGAATTTCTTCTATTTTGTGCTAGTGTGGCACTTAATTAAGATGCTTCAAATCCTTGTTCATTATAAAGGGACACTATTAGAAGTAGTGGAGCTACCGAAAAGCTCTTCGACAATGGGATATTATTCGGGCTATATGTGAGCGATTATGGGATAACACTTACACTTTCATCTCCCATTTTGGGAAATGTCCACTGCTCCTCTAGATTTCGTTGTCCTTACGGGGTTTGAATTTTTCGGGTGAACCTATAGTATACAACCAAAAGTCGTACAAAAATCGAATTATCTTTGTGACCCCTTTGGTCCGATTGCTCTCCGATTTCTTGAGGCTGATTATTTTAAGTATTCCATTCTTCTTTCTACTTTCACCAACGCCTAGTTGTGGGCTCAACACGACCCGAGCAACAATCTCGTATCGTGATTGCCCTTATGTTGTGTATTTCTATCTTTTCCAACCAAGGGTCTAAAGTCCATGTTTATTATCCGGCTAATTTGATAGACTTAGACCGGATAAAGGAACTCAATGGGGTATGCTGTGTATACTTGTTTGATAAGGGGCCAATGTGCTTGGAGCTTATGATACTACTCCTAAAAAAGATTCGAGATAGTTTCATGCCACTTGTTCGGCTTATGGATGATCATTGATGTTTGCTCTATTCCTCTTAGACTTTGACCTTTATTTTGTATGGATCAAAAATTTACTTGTGTGTAAATTGGTAGCTATGGGTGTATGAATAATTTCCCTAATTTTCACCCCGCTCGACAATTCGCCCTCATATTCGGCGGCGGTCATGTGGGGAAGGTCTACCTGGCATAACCAACAAGTAGTAGGGCTTGCATATTTACATCCTCTCCTCAAAAGTCTGCATGATATGCTTCTTCTAAATTTTGGATTTTAGACTAGTATGGTTCAAAACTTGGTTATTCTCCAACTTTTGAATTCCGCCCTAGCTCATGGTCTAGTGTGGACCGTAGTCCGGGTCGTGGTGAAGTTGGTGCCAATTCTAGACCGTTCCTTGTTGCTTTTGCTCAGCCACCTAAGCTTGTTATCCTTGCCTTAATACTTTGTGGGCTAAATTCTCATGCCTTGGGGCATGCCAATTTCCACCCTTCATGCCGAAATCAAATTCCTTTGCGATTCCGAGTTGCAAAATGAAGACTTAGACACTACTCCGCACTTTTCTAAGTTCTAACAAGGGAATCGGGTATAAGAATTTCTCACTTATAGAGTTTTGATTCCAAGGCATTCTCTGTACCTTAGAAACTTTTCTGAGTGATATAGTATTTTTCTCTAAGTGATATAACATTAACTTCATGTATTTCTTGCTTGTCTCTAATCGACCCGGAAAACGAGATATGCACTCACGTTGTCTCACTCGGTTCCGAGTCCCTCATCACTTAGATTTATCGCATTTTGAAGTGACTAGTATTTCGCTTAACCGCACTCGAGTCCGACCTCGTGTTATAAGTCCTATTCTATTGTAGTCGGCGCTTCTAGTTTGAACCATGCTTAGTCTAGATCAAGTTTCTTTCACTCGATATTCGTTGTATAACTTGATTCTCGCTTAGACTAACTCGGATGGAATTTTGAGTTTCATGGATATTAGACTCGGAAAATTCCATTCCTTTTCCGACTTGGATAATTAGTGAGTCAATTATCTTAATTATATTATTATCTGTGTTTAATCTTGGACCAAAGTATTTTATACTTTGAGAACCAATTCGATTTACTTTTGTAGGTTATTCAAACGAGGATACACTTTTTGAAATACAAAAGTAACCTAGCTGAAAATGTCAAATCACCAGCAGACATGGCTTTTCCCTTTCTCGACCTAGCCCTAGAAAATTGTGTCGAGTGCATCTGTTTCCAAATCTGAAAAGCGAAACGCCAAGCTTAACGGTGGTTTCCAACTTATCTTTTAAGATACCGCCGGTGGTTTTGGGACTTCCAAAGAAGTTAAGAACCGTTGTCCAACGTTCATATTTCAACGGATACTTTTTGAGTGACTCGGAAAGTCGTTAACAACGGTCACAAAGGACTTCCGAGTCGGAAGATGGAGATAACGGCTACTCGCTCGATCATCTATAAAAGGAAGCCAACTCACAAGACTTGAAGATTGCCAAACCTGTTGTTAATACATATACTTGAGCAAAGTCATTATATTCATTCTCAATCTTCTACTTACAACTCCCACTCTGTAATTCATTACTTTTACGAGTTGTAAGGTCTTATACTTAGTTACAAACACTTTCTTCTTACTTTCTAAGTAAGGTCCCTTGGCTGAGCTGTAAGGGTTAACTCAGCTCGGTTGTCCCTAGTCTGTAAGGGTGATCTCGGCTAGGAAGTACTAGATCGAGATAAGGGAACTTCGAGTCTAGGAAAAATTTGTGAAGAGTTGTCTAAGGGATCAACTCGAGGTTCGATCGATCTACGATATTTTGTGGACTCAAAATAGTGGATTTGACTTCGTGCTTGGATTAGCACGGTCCGTGGTTTTCTGCCCGAGGAGGGTTTCCATGTAATCTCCGTGTCTTTACTTTACGAGTACATTCTAGACTCGGACATTTTCTCGAGCTGCAGCTTGAATCGCTTCCTTACTTTTTACTGAGATTACGAGTTCATACTTTTCGACTTTGTTTTAGACTCGGAATCGCTTACGTTTCTACTTTGGCAAAAAGAGCTCAATCTTCACGAAAATCCTCCATCACCCTATTCACCCCCTTTAGGGTGAATGAGACTCTCCCAGAGCAAACCTTCAATTGGTATCCGAGCCGAGCCTTTCGGAAAGGATCTAACCATCTAAAGGTTTAAAGATCAATAGGCTCGGAACAATGGAGAGTTCGATGAAGGAAGATCTTCCAGCGAGACCACCAAAATTCAAAGGATCAAATTTCTTGTACTTGGAAGAAGCTCATGGAATGCTTCCTCCTGGATCATGATGAAGATGTTTGGGACATCATACAACAAGGAAACTACATTCCCATGAAGACAAAAGAATTTTGAATCATTCCCAAGACTAAGGCCGAGTTCACTTCAGGTGAAGCGGAGAAGTTTAGAAAGAACTTCAAGGTAATGAACATTCCGATGTGCGCCATCGGCTCGGAAGAATATAATCGAGTATCGCACTGTGATTCAGCCAAAGAAGTGTGGGACACACTGGTCAACACTTTTGAAGGCACAAGCCAGGTCGAGACAAGCGAAGATAAGTCAATATCTTCATAAATATGAGCTATTCAAGATGGAGCCGAAAAGAACATCACTCGGATGTTCATTCAATTTACTCGAGATTACCAACAATCTCAAATCTCCGGGTAAGAAGATTACCCACGAGGAAATGTGCAGAAAGATACTCGAAGCCTACCAAAGAGAAGATGGGGTCCCAAGGTGACTGCCATAGAGGAGGCTCGGAACCTATCACTGCTAAAGCTAGACGAGCTCATTGGGAAGCTTCTCACTCATGAAATCCACCTAGAAGAGGAGGATGTCGAGGGCAGCACAAAAAAGAACATAGCACTGAAAGCCTTAGAAACCCAAGAAGCAAATATGAGTTCCTCTAACTCAGAAGAGGATCCCATGGCACTTATTGCAAGAGGTTTCAAGAGAATAATGAAGCACAAAAGATGGTATAAAAGGCGAAAAGAAGAATTCTACAAGAAAGATAAGAAGGACTTGGAAAGGTAAGTATTCTTCTCCTTCAAAGTTATCTTTAACTAAGAATTCTGGATGTTTTGAATGTGGTAGCAAAGACCACATAGTCAAGGACTGTCCAAAGAGAAAAAGGACAGAAAGAAGAAAAAAGGCTATGATGGCAACATGGAGCGATTCATCGAGAAGATGATGAGGACTCATACGACTCAAAATGTCTAATGGCAATCTCGACTCGGAAGCTGAAATAGAGTCGGACTCGGAATCGGACAATGAGTATTCTAATCCTCAAGAGGTAATTAAATATTTCCTCAAATTCTCCAAAGTTGATTTGGCTAAGTATATTTTTATTTTGGAAGAAAAGTCCAATTCGACTCTTCTCGTTTCAGAGAACAACTTGAGTCAATTTCTTCGATAGCATTTCTTTGAAAAATGAATTGGAAAAGCTGAGACTTACACTTAGAGAACTCAAGACTAGTGCTCAATCCAATGAGGCCGAGTATGAGTTACTCGGAAAAGAAACTGAGCGACTAAAGCAAAAGCTCATTGAGTCTTAAGATCCGGTCTTAAAATTTACTCAAGGTCGGAAAAACCTTGACATGCTCTTAGGATCTCAATGTGTCTCCTTCAGAAAAGAAGGTCTTGGTTTCAACAAAGAGGAGGAATCCAATTCCTACTCGGAACTATTCAAAAAGGATTCCATAAGCTGTAAAGTTCAGGAAAGCTGAGCATGGTCCCATCCATAAAAATGAAGGGAGGACTAAGCCTAAAGCGGTTTACAAGAAGAAACCATCTTCTTCAGTTTCCAAAGGTAATGTATTCAAAAAGAAAGAGACACGAGACTCGGTTCTCTAAAGAAAAGACTCGGAATCGGACTAAACCCAAAGTCATTCAAATCGAGTTCCAAAAAACCTTATTCCTCAGAAAAGGACCACGAGTAAAGAATGTTACTAGGTTCGTTAGAGGAAGTGAGAAGGGTTAGATTGTCTCTGTTTTGCGGGTCACTCGGAAGAGATCAAAAGGACATTGGTACCTTGACAGTGGATGTTCACATCACATGTCGGGAGACTCGGGACTCTTCTACGAGTTAGAAAAACATAAAGGAGGAAAGGTCACTTTTGGGGATGACAACAAAGGCAAGAAAGTTGGGATAGGCAAGATTGGAAAAGGAAGCAATCTGGTTAGTCCAGTTTACCTTGTCAAAGGATGAAAGTACAATCTGCTTAGCATCTCTCAATTGTGCGATAAAGGTCAAGAGGTAAGATTCACTCGGACCAAGCTGTTACATTTCGATGTTACCACCAAGGAGATCAAACTATCGGGTAAAAAGATCGGGTAACACTTATATTATTCCTCTTTCGACCCGAGTCAGAATTTATCTTGCTTAAAAGCATCTCTTCAGGATGACTCATGGACATGGCATCGTAGACTAGGCCATATTAGCATGCATACTATCAAGAAATTGGCATCTCATAGTTTGGTTAGAAGTTTACCTAAGCTGTGCTTTTGAAAAAGATAAAGTTTGTGAAGCATGCACAAGAGGAAACAAGTCGGATCTTCATTCAAATCTCTGAAGACAGTTTCCACATCCAAAGTGCTTGAGCTACTACATATGGACTTATGTGGTGAAATCCCAGTTAAGAGTCTTGAAGGTAAATCATATATATTTGTTATTATTAATGATTATTCACGATTTACCTAGGTGTGTTTTCTAAAGCACAAAAATGAAGCATTCAAGGAGTTCAGCAAGCTCTGCAGAAAAATCCAAGTTAAGTCGTAGACTCGGATTCGAAGAATCGAAGCCGACCATGGAAGAGAGTTTGATTACTCGGAATTCTCGGAGTTTTGCGATAAGAATGAAATCTCTCACAACTTCTCAGCACCAAGAACTCCTTAACAAAATGGAGTAGTGGAGAGAAAGAACAGAACTCTTGAAGAAATAGCAAGGACGATGATGAATTAGCACAACTTACCTTACTATTTCAGGGCTGAGGCGATCAACACAGCCCAATTACACTCGAACGGATGCCTCATCGGACCTATATTGAAGAAAACACCTTATAAGCTTTACAAAGGGAAGAAACCAAATATTTCTTATTTCGAGACCATTTGGATGTAAGTGTTTCGTTCACAACAATGGTAAGGATCACTCGACAAAGTTTGATGCTCGGTCGGATGAACGTATTTTCCGGGTTATTCATCTCACAGTAAAGCTTATCGCATTTTTAATAAGAGAACTAACAAAGTGGAAGAAAGCATCCACGTTGTATTTGATGAGCTTGAACAAGAAAAACCAAGTGAGTCTTCATACTCGGACTTGTAGCTCAGCAGAGAAGATAATAATAATGAACATAAGACTCAAGCTCAACCGGCTCGGAATAAAGTCACTCAAAACGAAGTGACTTAGAATGAGACAACTCAAGAGCCTCGCTCGGAACGAACAAGCTAATGAAGAAGATCACTCGGAACAAGCTTACGAAGATCAGGTAGCTCGAGCCCACAAATCTCGTGAATCGGAGAACGAGTAGAGCATTGAAGTTCACTTCTAGTCATCCACTAGAAAACATACTATCTCGATATCAATAGTGGGGTAAGAACTTGTTCCTCTCTTCAAAATCTATGTGCATTCACTGCATTCATTTCGTTAATTGAACCCGGAAATGCACTAGAGGCCCTAAATGAACCTGAATGGGTAGAGGCCATGCAAGAGGAACTCGAATCGGTTCGAAAGAAACCAAGTCCGGACTCGACCAAACGACCTTCGACCACCCACTCATAGGAACCAAATGGGTTTTCAAGAACAAGCTGGATGAAGGTGGGGTGGTAGTTAGAAACAAGGCTAGACTTGTGGCTCAAGGTTATAATCAAGAAGAAGGGATTGATTGTGGGGAAACCTTTGCACCTATTCCGAATTGAAGCTATTAGAATATTGTTGGCATTTGCATCCAACATGTCCATTAAATTGTATCAAATGGATGTTAAGTGTGCATTTCTCAATGGTTTTATTGAAGAGGAAGTCTATGTCGAGCAGCCTCCTAGTTTTGAAAACTCGGAATTTCCAAATCATGTTTTCAAACTTCAAAAGGCTCTCTATGGTCTTAAATAGGCTCCCAGAGCTTGGTATGAAAGACCGAGCAATTTCTTGGTTCAAAATGATTTTAGAAGATGTCGGATTGACAAGACACTCGTTTATAAAAGCCAAGGGGAAAGACTTTCTAATTGCTCAGATATATGTTGATGACATAATTTTTAGAGCTACTAATGAAATTCTATGTCGAGAATTTTTGAGTAAATGAGACATGAATTTCAAATAAGTATGATGGGAGAACTCAATTTCTTCCTTGGTCTACAAATCAAACAAGACAAAGACGGAATCTATGTCCATCAATCAAAGTATACCAAGGAGCTACTGAATAAATACAAACTTCAAGATGCAAAGCACGCATCCGCACCCATGAGCAAGCGAGTATAAAACTTGACTCGGACGAGAAAGGTAAAGCAATAGATCAAAAACTCTATCGAGGTATGATTGGATCTTTGCTATATCTTACTTCCAGCCGGCCGGATATAATGTTCGAGTGTTTGTTTATGCGTAAGATTCCAAGCTAATCGAAAAGAATCACATCTCACTGCGGTGAAGAGAATATTCGGATATCTTGCAGGAACTCGGAACTTAGGTCTATGGTACTCAAGAGACTCGGAACCGACCGTCACTGGATACTCGAGATGCGGACTACTGCTCGGATAGAAAGAGCACTTCGGAGCTTGCCAATTTCGGGTCAATCCCTAATATCTTGGCACTCAAAGAAGCAAAATTCGAGTGGCTATATCAACCGTTGAAGCTGAGTATATAGCAGTTGGAGCATGTTGCGCCCAGATTTTATGGATAAAGCAACACTTGAGAGATCTTGGACTTTCTTTCAAATCGGTTCCAATCAAGTGTGACAATTAGAGTGCAATCAGCATCACAAAGAATCCAGTTCGAGCACTCAAAGACAAAACACATTGAGGTCGGGTATCATTTCTTAAGAGACCATTATGAGAAAGGTGATATTGAACTTGAGTTCATTCCTACTAATCTTCAATTAGTCGATATCTTTACTAAGCCTCTTGGTGAAGATCAGTTCTGTTTTATTCGGAATGAGCTTGGTATGCTAAATGCATAATTGTGTGCTTTCTTATGTGAAAATATTCATTGCTTGATTATGAATTATGTGCGTTCAAATTGTTAATAACCATTAGTTTAGTTGATTCAGTGATACTGAGCCAAGCGTTGTTATTTGTGTAAAGTTTCCGAGTCACTCGAAATCTTAGCTGAGTCGGACTTAGACTTTTGAGAAAAATGGACATCATATTTCTGAAATTATCTCTAGATCGAGTGGAGAATTTCAGAATATATTTTCAAATTTTTTCTCTCTCTCGCTCTCTCGCGATCCGTGATGAAATGCTAGCCGATGGATTTCAAACTGCGATGAATCCTAACCGTCAAAGAAGAGAACCGTTACACCGGTCTAAGGTGACTGATGGATGAGCCGAGTCGAACGGGTGTTTAATGGACGTTTATCTTTCTATATATAGTGCCTATTCATCTTCGTCTCGTTAGTTCACATTTCATTGACTATCTCTCTCGTACGCAAAACTTCTCGCGGAAGCTTTCTACGACTACGGTGGTCTCTGGACATTTTCAAGCGACGTAAAGATCATCTCAAGTAAGCTCAATTGCTCTCATATTTTCCTTCTACTCTTGTTCTTTCACTCTTATCGACCTACTCTCTTCTTCTCTTCCTCAAAAGTTTCATCTTTCTTTCCTCATTCTCAAAAATTCCTAAGAGATGTAATCATCCCGACTTTCTTGGCTCTTCCTCTAAGAAGCCACGCAGCAAAAGCCAAGAAGGCTCAACACCTTCTAAACCCGTTGTCACCCGAGCATCTCACGTCTGGACGACAAGTTCTTTCCAACCACAAAATTTTCGTGGTTGCCCCACATTCAAACCACCGGTGTATATAATTTTCTTTGTTTCAGCAAGTTCATTTACCCCGAACTTGTTTTTGAGTTTTACACTCACCTCACTCACTCGACGGTGTTCTAACCTCCGGGGTTCGGAACGTTACTCGTTCGCATAAACACTTCTCTCCTCCACCGCTCTGTTCAAGGTTTCCTCTCTTTTCTTGAACAGCAACCCTATTCCTTTCATCGAAGTCGCCGACGACTTCTTTGAAAAATTCGCCAAAGAGTTCCCTAAGTCACGGAAAAATTTTCGGTGACTCGGTTGAAGTCGAAGCACGTCTTACGTGCTTCCTGCCGATGAGAACCTTTTTCTCTCAGCATTCCAGCAAGGAGAACCCCAACTCTAAGCATTTAAAAGCACTTTTTGACATTCTTGAGGGCTACAAAGTAGACCTCTTCCCTTTATCATTGAGCGGATGGCAGCTGTGCCAGCTCAACTCCAAAATAAGAAGAACACTCCTCTTCCCTTCGGTGTTCTTCTCACCCTTGTTTTTAAACAATTTAAAGTTTCTCTCCCCTCGGACCCTAACGCTACTTCGAGGCTGCCGTTGTCGTCGGCAAAAGGAACTTCGAGGGTACGGATACCGGGAAACTCAACCTGGTGTCCGGGTACGAACTCGGAGCCGAGGCCCTCTTCTTCACCTCGGACTCGGAAAGAAACCCCTCTCTCTCTCCTGCCCCAACTGGTGGTGCTTCCACCTCAGGTGTCACTCGAGTCCCTCTCCTCCATTTTGTCCTCCGCTTTCCGGACACAATTAATTCCGTGTCCTCGTAAATCAAGGACTTGCTCCGGTCGATTAGGACTATCTATTAGTCTATGACCATCAACCAAAAACAGCCCAGTCCCAAATTCGAGAGTAGCAAGAACTTGTTCTTGAGATGAAGGGCTTGGTGAAGGGGCAAAAGGAGCTGGTCGAGCTCCTCCAGGAGAGAAGGTCCAAGGCGGCTCAGGACCGTGGTGACTCGGACACTTTTGAAGCGTCCTCGAGCCCAACCATGACCTCCCGAGAAAGCGGGGAGGAAGAAGAAGCGAGACAAAGAAGAAGCAGACACCGAGGAGCTCGCAACTAAGGCAGCTCCTTCCGGGCAAGGGGAGGCTCACAAAGAAGAAGGAGGACAGACGAGTTGAGGGTCGATCGCTCCTCAAGCTCCAGTGGCGAGTACTCGGCTGCAGACAGCGATCGAGTGGGTCGAAGACCTAGCCGCGCTACAACAACATGCAGCGGGTCGGCCGAGCGGACCCCTCCAGCCTACCGAGGCTCAAAGGGAGGAACCCCTAGATCCTCTCGTTTTGGGTCAGCCACTCGGAGCCGAGCCCTTGACGAAAATCGCGGTTCTACCTCCGCCGCGCTAAAGCACATCGTCAAGATCCTATCGGCGCCGGCATACCTCTCATCCCTCCGCTTCCACTCGGACATCCCCTCTCCCTCGTAGGCGCCATGCACCGTGTCACAATTCCACAGTCTGCCAGAATCTTCTTCTTTCGAAAATTTTTCTTTTGTCCATACATCAAATATGTACTACTTGTCTGTATTCTTCCTTTTTTTGTTTTTCTCTGAAAGGCAAGGGGAGAATATAGATAGAAAATTTGTTGTCTTGTTTAGGGGAGTTTCTTCATCTGTGTACTCTCTTTAATTTCAATGAATTAATGCTTTCTCTTCAATTTTCTCTGTGATTATTGATTATTGCAACCATTTATAAGTTAACATTATTTCATTGCTAAGCATATATTCTTTATGATCCGATACATTAAGCTTGCTTTACTTATCCGATTTCATGCGCAAGTATTCAAAAGTAGATCTTTATCACTAAAAAGTTTCGTCTAAGTATGAAATGCCTTTCATCAAAAAGGGGAGATTGAAGACTCGAAACCGTTTCGCACTTTTCCGAGTTCTAACAAAGGAATCAGGAATAAGAATTTCATTGTCTGGAGCTCGCGATACTACTCCTAAAAAAGATTTAAATAGTTTCATGCCACTTGTTCGACTTATGGACGATCATTGATGTTTGCTCTATTCCTCTTAGACTTTGACCTTTATTTTGTATGGATCAAAAATTTACTTGTGTGTAAATTGGTAGTCTGTGGATGCATGAATAATTTCCCTAATTTTCACCCCTGCTCGACAATTCGCCCTCATATTCAGCAGCGGTCATGTGGGGAAGGTCTACCTGGCATAACCAAAAGTAGTAGGGCTTGCATATTTATATCCTCTTCTCAAAAGTATCCATGACATGCTTCTTCTAAATTTTGGATTTTAGACTAGTATGGTTCAAAACTTGGTTATTCTCCAACTTTTGAATTCCGCCTCACTCATGGTCTAGTGTGGATCGTAGTCCGGGTCGTGGTGAAGTCGGTGCCAATTCTAGACCGTTCCTTGTTGCTTTTGCTCAGCCACCTAAGCTTGTTATCCTTGTCTTAATACTTTGTGGGCTAAATTCTCATGCCTTGGGGCATGCCAATTTCCACCCTTCGTGCCGAAATCAAATTCCTTTGCGATTCCGAGTTGCAAAATGAAGACGCTGACACATCGCTCCGCACTTTTCCGAGTTTTAACAAAGGAATCGGGTATAAGAATTTCTCACTTCTAGAGTTTTGATTCCAAGGCATTCTCTCGTACCTTAGAAACTTTTCCGAGTGATATAGTATTTTTCTCTAAGTGATATAACATTGACTTCATGTATTTCTTGCTTGTCTCTAAGTGACTCGGAAAACGGATATGCACTCACGCTTGTCTCACTCGGCTTGGAGTCCCTCATCACTTAAATTTATCGCATGTTGAAGTGACTAGTATTTCGCTTAAGCGCACTTAGGTCCGACCTCGTGTTATAAGTCCTATTCTGTTGTAGTCGGCGCTTTTAGTCCGAACCATGCTTAGTCTAGATCAAGTTTGTTTCACTCGATATTTGTTGTATAACTTGATTCTCGCTTAGACTAACTCAAATGGAATTTTGAGTTTCATGGATATTAAACTCGTAAAATTCCATTCTTTTTCCGACTCAAATAATTAGTGAGTTAATTATCTTAATTATATTATTATCCGTGTCTAATCTTGGACCAAAGTATTTTATACTTTGAGAACCAATTCGATTTACTTTTATAGGTTATTCAAATGAGGATACACTTTTTGAAATACAAAAGTAACCAGACTTCAAAACGTTAAATCACCAAGCAGACATGGCTTTTCCCTTTCTCCGACCTAACCCTGAAAAATTGTGTCGTGGTCGTCTGTTTCCAAATCTGGAAAACCGAAATGCCAAGCTTAACGGTGGTTTCCACCTTATCTTTTAAGACACTACCAGTGGTTTGGGGACTTCTAAAGAAGTTAAGAACTGTTGTCCAACGTTCATATTTCAACGGATACTTTCCGAGTGACTCGGAAAGTCGTTAACAATGGTCACAAAGGACTTCTAGTCGAAGATGGAGATAACGGCTACTCTGCCTGGTCATCTATAAAAGGAAGCCAAATCACAAGACTTGAAGATTGTCGAACCTCGTTGTTAATACATATACTTGAGCAAAGTCATTGTATTCATTCTCAATCTTCTACTTAGAACTCCCACTCTGTAATTCATTACTTTCTAAGTTGTAAGGTCTTGTACTTAGTTATAAACACTTTCTTCTTACTTTCTAAGTAAGGTCCCTTGACTAAGCCGTAAGGGTTAACTCAGCTCAGCTTGTCCCTAGCTGTAAGGGTGATCTCGACTAGGAAGTACTAGATCGGATAAGGGACTTTCCGAGTCTAGGAAAAACTTGTAAAGAGTTTTCTAAGGGAGCAACTCGAGTTCAGTCAGTCTACGATATTTTGTGGACTCAAAATAGTGGATTTGACCTCGTGCTTGGATTAGCATGGTCCGTGGTTTTTCGCCCCACGAGGGTTTTCACGTAATCTCTGTGTCTTTACTTTCCGAGGACATTCTAGACTCGGACATTTTCTCACTGCAGCTTGAATCTACTTCCTTACTTTTTACCGAGATTCCGAGTTCATACTTTTCCGACTTTGTTTTAGACTCGGAATCGCTTCGTTTCTACTTTGACAAAAAGAGCTCAATCTTCACGAAAATCCTCCATCACCCTATTCACCCCCTCTAGGGTGACTCAAACTCTCCCGAGCAAACCTTTACAAAAGATCTAAGTGAGAGACGAGTTCTCTTGGAAGGCCCATTGGGTTTCGATGGTACCTTGGTGAGCGGGTTACACCCCATCGGTGTAACACATGGCCACCTTTTATTCCGGAAGATCCGTCATAAATCATGTTCTACCGTAGTTCGGTTTCTCCGGAAGAGCATGAAGAGGTGATAATTAGGTATCCTTACACAATTCGACCTATCCTAAATACTTGGGGAGGATTATAACTCGAATGGTAAGCATATGTCTCTTATTATGTGGTTTTATTTATAGTATGGAAATAAACCTTGTTATGATGTAGGTACTCCCAGGTGAAATTCATATTCCTCGACTTGAAATTGATGTTTAGCTGCTCGGGAAGCCCCATCATCTAAATTCCATAGATTCTTGAGTTAGATTTGCGTAGCACATCCGTTCCCAAGGAGCTGGAAAGGGGTAAGAGTGTTATGTTGTTTACTTTAGCCGTATGCTAAAATGCCTTTCTTAATGTGATGAAATTACAAGTATGATCAAGAGCAATCTCGAAGGATGCCCTTCGGATTCCAATATGCTTTTCGTGCTTTCAAAGATCTATTTACTCGCTAGTGCGTTCGATCATCTTGGGTAAGTCTAGTTAGTTGAA
The DNA here is from genome assembly GCA_021018815.1 of Talinum fruticosum. Taxonomy (NCBI): domain Eukaryota; kingdom Viridiplantae; phylum Streptophyta; class Magnoliopsida; order Caryophyllales; family Talinaceae; genus Talinum; species Talinum fruticosum. The sequence goes on from JAITYX010000049.1 coordinate 3,928,023, forward strand.
GTGCTAACTCTTAATTTCTCTTGAGTTCTTAGTCCGTATGCTAATCACTCTTTTATCATTTTAGTACCATCGTTCTAGGTTCCCTCATACGGGAGGTTTCCTTGGTGGTTCTGGGATTCCTGCGAAGACATCCGGTAAACCCCAAATGTCATTTGATAGCTTGCTAAGGTGGAACTTCATGAAGTACATCTTGGCATTCTCGAAGCGAGTACTTCTAAAGCTAGACCGAGCTCATATGAACTTGGGCCTAGCTCGTCTCGTAGTCAGGCCTAGCTCATCCGAAGCTAGCATTAATGTTATTCCTTTGCAAGTTCTTGGCCCATATGGTAGGGCTTATGATTTTCACCTAGGGTTTATTGCGGGCCTTACCATAAGGCCTCACAATCAACTTGCGATTTTGGAGCTAGCTCTTCACACATGACGACGAGATAGGCGAGCTTCAATGTCTATTATAAAGGATATAGCCAACTATCTCTTGGGAGATGCTAATGATGACGAACACGTCGATTATTGAATAACCTTTTGTAGGGTGCTGTTCTTATTATTTATGTAGTTTGTACTAAGGAAAATATGAATTTCATGGTTGATTTGACCTAGTGGATGCACAAGATTGGGGAGGTAAAAAGAGTTAGACTAGCTGTCTATGGATTGAACACCCTATTCAAGTATTAGATAGATGAAGATCCACTCGGACTCTTATGAGGGTTGTGGTGTCCTACTGGGATCCCGCGATACGTGTTTTCAAATTTAGACACATGGAGTTATACCGACTCCCTAAGGAATTCGATGCGATACTAGGCTGCGGTTGTAATCGTCAAATGAAGGTAGTTGTTCCAACGTTATTAAGTGATATAGCAAGAACCCGTAAGGAGTTGCTGTGCTCGAGTAAAAGGGATTTAGAGTTGATCTTGGTTATGAATGAAGTAAACATGGCTAACCTATTGCTTTACTTTCGTCCCATATACGGGTCGGGGCCAGCGTATATCCGGAAGCATTGAGCTATCGTCATGTACCTCGTAGGCGGCTTCCAATTAGTGGGAGGCCACATAGATAAAGTGTTTGTTGCATCACTAATATGGTAGAGCAGTTGGGAGACTATCACTCTCTAACCCCATTGATCCTCGTTGAAACTTTTATGGGTTTGAGGCGAATCCGGGTGAATCGAATAAAAATTTCACTGGAAGCTTCCTTATATTGGAGGTGCGATTAATGAATGTTATAGTAATCGAACCCGGTCATTGGTCAGCAACGCCTATACACAGTGTTAGTTGGTGTCTTCTCATTTTTCTTTTTACTCCTACTTGGACCGCGAGCTATGACTAGTTATGATATGCATGATATGTAATTTTTTTTTAACATTTTTGTATTTGTGATGTGAAGATCTAGCTAATGAGCATCCGGGTTTGGTGGTAGCACCTGCGAGGACCGAGACATACTTAGCTTCATAATTTTGTTAGAGGCCTTGGCATGGAGCTCTAATAGAGCGATCTACTATTGGGTGGAGGCTTGGTTAGATGCCACTCCTCCCTTGATTTAGTACATCAAACACTAGTGAAGGTTTGCTCTTGGAGAGTATAAGTCACCCTCGAGGGGGAGTGAATACGTGATGAAGAAAATTAAACAATTTTTGCACCAATACAAACTAAAAGAAGATTCTTAGTCTAGAATAGACTCAAAAAGGCAATAACACGGATGTACGTAGAAACCCTCCCGGGGCGGAAAACCACGGATAGTGCTAATCCAAGCACCAAGTCAAATCTACTATTTTGAATCCACAAAATACAAAGGACTGGCTCAACCAGAATTGCTCCCTTAAATAATTCTTTACGGTGTTTTCCTAGACTCGAAGTTCCCTTATCCGATCTAGTACTTCCTGACCGAGATAACCTTTATAATCGGAGACAATTGAGCTGAGTTAACGCTTACAGCTAAGTCAAGGGACTTACCAAGAAGGTAAGAGAAGAATATAATTGATTATAAGAATTTCTTTACAACGCAGAGAATATTAAATACGGAATTGGAGTTGTAAGTAGAAGATTGAGTAAGGATAAATCCAATAATAGGTTCAACAATAATTCTGCAACCTTCAAGTCTTACAAAGTGGCTTTTATTTATCGACACTTAAGCAGAGTGACCGTTGAGGCTTATCTCTAGACCGAAGTCCTCACTAGCCGTTATAACGGCCATTATGAGTCACTCGTAAAAGATCCATTGGGATGTGAACATCGTGGAATGGTTCTTGGCTCCAAAAGATGGTGCAATCACTTGGTGGTGACCGAAAACTGCGATGGAAACAACCGTTAGGCCTAGAGTTGGAATTTTTCAGTTTTGGAAACAAACAACCCCGACACGGTGTCCGATCCTTGTCAAGAAGTAGCTAAAATTTGTCTACTGGTGATTAACGGCTAGAAGCCGGTTGCTTTTGTAATTCAAAAATGGATTAGTCTCGTTTGAATAACCTACAAAAGCAAACCACATAGGTTCTCAAAATTTAACAATACTTTGATCCAATATTAGGCACAGGTAATAATTAAATTTGAGTAATTAAATGCTTAATTATCTTTGGCCTAAAAGAATGGAATTTTTTGAGTTTAATATTCAATATACTCAAATTACATCTTGAGTCAATCCTAAGCTGATCAAGTTAGAGAGAGCTAGAGTAAAATATTAGAGTATAACAACTTGATCCGGTCAAATAATTCTCAAGGAAATAAACTGATTTAGAATAAAGAATTAACATTGTAATTCTTTTTAAATTGAAATACACAGTTAGTGCTCAAAGAAAGTGTGTTAGAGAAATTATTTGATCATCTAATGTTTCGAGTGATGTTTGAGTGAGTCAAAAACACCGATGACAAAGATATGTAGTAAGGCGCTTTACGAGTCAGTCGAACATAATGAAAACTTAGATATGAGTTTCTAAAGGATAAAGAATGACTTAGAATCATAACCTAAGAGAGATAGAGATTTATACCTGAGTCTTCAATCTCCCCTTTTTGATGAAAGACATTTCATACTTAAGATAGAAACTTGTTAGTACATTACATAAGTTTTCATTGCTAATGATCGGAACAAAAGTCACGTTCTCGAGCAAGGGTGACTTTAAGATCTTGAAAGTGTAATTCAAATCATATCATTACTCAGAGCATGTGTGTGGATAATGAAGTATCCGAGCAAAAAGAATTGAAATTAGAGTGGATATGTTAATGAGTTAAGTATTAGGGCATAGTGAAGTATCGTAGTATAAAATACGGAAAATGAAATATATACCTTAGAAACGAGATATGCTCAAAATGGAAAGTATTAGTATCAAAGCATATAAAAATATCAGAGCATCAAAGCGATTCAGGATTGAGTATGCCAAAAGAAAATTCATTGCTCCGAAAGAAAATAAACAGACTAAAGAAAAAAAAATCATAAAGCGGAGTTTCTCCCTAAACTAAACATCAAGTTTTCTATATATTTTCTCCCCTTAGCATTTTATCAAAAAGAGGGAAGAAAATAGCAGAGCAGATACAAGCTGATGTTGGACAAAAGAAAAAAATAAAAACGAAGAAAAGAAATGAACTAAGAAGGGGGCTTGTTGTCCGGACGAGGAGGGACGAGCGTTGCGCTTGCGCTTGTAAGCTTGTGAGGAGGTGGACGAGCGAGGCGGTTGCAGCACGAGGATGTCAAGAAGTTGCTCTGTCATGGTTCCGTGAATCAAAGGGACATCTTCCTCGGGCTCATCTTCCTCGATGACAGCATCGGGTGGTGCTTTTGGGATAGTAGCTTGGGACGAACAAACGTCTCCAGCCTCTTCGACCCACTTAGAACATCATTTGAGGAGATCGATTCCGGTGCACCTTGGCCCTTACGTTGAGCAGCCTCTTCTTTTTCATTTCCTTCTTCCTTCTCTTTTTCTTTCTCCTCTTTAGCAGGAGCTACTTCTTCTGCTACTTTCTCAACTGCCTCCTCATTGGATGTAGACTTAGCTGGGCTGGAGGACTCCTCGAAGTTTCGGAAGTGTCCGAGTCCTAAGCAGCTTTGGATCATCGTTCGTGGAGGAGTTGGGTCCGCTCGTGTTGCTCTTTGATGATGGCCTTAAATTCGAGCAAAAGATCCCGGCTTTCCCTGATCCGGGAGTGTCCGATCTTATAGGTAATCACCAGGCCTTGATAGACGGTTTTAAGAGAGGGAAGAGTGTTATGAAGTTCTTCAAACAGAGAGACAATCTTGTTTACCATCTCGGTAAGCATTACGAGTAGAGGAAGGAGGATGAGGTGGTACGAAGTAGAGGGACCCACAAAGGGAGGTGGAAGTGCTCGTGGAATCCGAGTATGAGTGGGAGGAGGTGAGGGAGGTTCCAACTAAGACCCGTGAACCCGGACGCTAGGTTTGACTTCCCGGTATCCGTACCCTAGAAGTTCTTTTCTTCCAACAACAATGGTTGCCTCACAAACAGCTCTTGGTTCTAAGGGAAGGGAAATCTTGATCTATTTGAAGACAAACGTTAAGAGAGCTCCAAAAGGAAAAGGAGCGAGACTTTTTCGAGTGAGTCGGCACGGTGGCCATCCGCTTGATGATAAAAGGAAGAGGTCTACTTCGTAGCCCTTTAAGATATTGAACAAAACTCCGAGAATCTTGGAGTTTGGATTCTCTTTGTTAGAATGATGAGCGAAAAGGTCTTCATCAAGATGAAACAAAGTAATCTTGCCTTGGTCTTCATATGAGTTACTGAGAAATTTTTGCGTGACTCAAGAATATCCTTGGCAAACTTCTCAAAGAAATCATGAGCAATCTCTATAAAAGGTATGGGATTGTAGTTGAGAAAAAGAGAAGAGACTTTAAACAGTCTTTGAAGGAGAGGGAGGTATATATAGACAACCTTCCCTTGAATCTTTGAGCTGATGACACCCTCGGATTGGGACATGTTAGCATAGAACTCGACGACGAGTTACGGGTAGATGAAATCACTAAAGCACAAATGAAGGTTTATTCTTGGAGAGTTTTGGTCACCCTAGAGGGGGTGAATAGGGTAATGAGGAAATTTTAATAAATTTGGAAGATTTAAACTTGAAAAGAATAATCAAGACAGATCCGAGTCTAGATTGGACTCGTAAAGGTATGAACTCGCATTTACGTGGAAACCCTCCCGGGCGTGAAAACCAGATTGGACTCGGAAAATTTGTTAGCTTGTCGTACGGTTACAAATTAAACCACTACTTAGGATTATAATAAACAATATAACATACAGAATTAGGGATCGAATCCATGAGGAAAGATATAGTAACATGCAAGCTTTAATCTAATTAAATTTACTACTCTTAAAAACAAAATCGAAAATATAAATTAAAAAAATCAATAACTAAAAATCATAGAAAATTATCTAACTAAATAAATAATTTATACATAATAAAAAAAAAACTATAATAACCCAGAAATATTTTTGTATATTTTTAGAATAATTAAAACAGAAAACTAAAGCAGAAAATAAATAAATTCTAAAATAGAAAATTAAATAAGTAAAATTCTGCACTAAATTAATTACGAAAATAAATATTAAAATTCCCTAAAATATTAACACTAATTTTCTACATCTAATCAGACTCTAAAAATATAAAAATAAAATTTAAAACCTCATTTACGAAATTATTTAACTAAAAACCTACAGTAATTAAATTTAAGAATTAAATCTGAAATATTATGAAATTAATTCTAAAAATTCTAAAATTTAATCACATCAAATTAGAACTCTATCTAAACCCTAAAACAAGATAAAACATGAAAAATAATAAAAGAAAGTAGTTCTAAACTAATTTCTAACAAACTGACTCAAAAATAATAAAAACTAACATAAAAATAATCTAAAAAATAAAATATATTAAGATTCAAAATTAAATTAAAATAAAATTCCTAAAACTAACCTAAAATCCTGATATTTAAGGGGGACAACAAAATTAATAATAAAAGATTATAACTATGAAAATAAAAATTGACAACTAAGTAAAGTAACTAAAAAGCAAATAAATAATATCAAAGACATCAAGTTTATAAAAATCACTTAGTATAATCTATATCCACCATGCAAATTATTATTTATCATTAACACACAAATTGATCTACCCATGAGGTAAACTGTAGAAGACAACCACTAGCGGATCTTTCCCGTTTTTCCTTAGTTATTAGTTTAATTAAGCCTATCCCTAATATAAACCCTACTAATATTGATAACCCTAGCACTAGCACTAGAATTTAATCAAATTAGAGTAGTAAGAATTAGAATAACATCATTTAGCACCTAGTAAGCAATGTTCTAGCAAATTGATTTAAAAAGGATCCATGATAATTTCCTAATTAAAAGAGATGAGTATGAGCCATCCATGATTAACTAGCTTGATACTTATGTCTAACGAACCAAGCGATTACGTACTTAAATCTTTTAAACTATCATATGAATTTATATAGAACTAATTAGCGTGCACTCTAATTAATTAAATTAAAAACATAAACATTAAACACAAATTATCATAGAATCATGGATCTAATTAATAAGACAATAAAGATCGAAATTTTGTTTCAAAATAAATAATTTAACATGATTTCAACTAGATTATACTAAGTATAAAAAACTACTCAAACATAATATAATTTAAAACACGTAAACTAAATAAAAATATCATCTTTAATATTAATCTAACAATAAAAATTCAATGTTTACTAGTAAAAAATTACCATACTAAATAATACTACCGACATAAATGTCTTCGGCTACGGAACAATGATGTTGATGATGATTAATGATTAAGGGGCTGGCGTGGGGTAGAAAGGCAAGCGGGAGGTGGCAAAGGGGAACAAAGTGACAGGTGATTGATGATTAAGTTGAGAGGGATGTTAGGCAGCGAGAGCAAGAGAGTTGTGATGGTGAGCGAGAGGGGAGAGCTTCTTGGGGATAACAAGAGTTGTGTGGGGTGGAGAGGCAAGTAGGAGAGTGGGTATTTGATTCGTAGCCGCGTAAGGTTGCCTGTGAGGGTCGGTTCCTTTTATGGTGATCCCTTTTCTTCTCTTCCAAGTTTCCTTCTTCTCGTGCAACTCTAAGGAAGAGTCCTAGTGGGTTTAGGAGGATGATTAACATCACTCTTTTCTTCAAATAAAGATTTCATAAAATGAAATATCATAAAATAAATATTTTATGACACATTATTTTTATGGACGAACTTCATATCTTTTCTTGCACGCTTGTCGGTAGCTAAAAACCCCTTTTAACGTTTTTTCTTTTCTTCCCCACTTTATTTGATAATTACCTATAAATAGACAAAATATGATAAATTTGATAAAATAAACTATATAATATAAACTAAATAACTACTAAAAATACGTATAAAATACAAGTTAGAAAAATCCCTCACACTTAGACTTTGGACGTCATCATGCAAAGAAATCTAATACTAGAGTATTACGCTTTCTTATAAAGATATACATAAAATAAAGTATACACTAGATTTGCCTTGCTTGCAAAATAGTTTGATGAAAATTTATCTTTGCCAAGCAAGTGAAAAACTAAACATTTCATTGTCATCAAAGAGTTTATTCATCAGCCTCACAATATCTCTATCATTTAAGCAATGGTAAAAAATTATCCATCTTTTTCAAACATATATATTCCGGTCAAGATGTCTAAAACATTTTAGGATGGGAAAAATTAAGGTGCAGTATGGTTATAGAGACGTTGAATCAGCGAGATAACTCACTAAAAATCAATAATAAACTTGTTTTTCAACTTTTTTTTTTTTTAACTCCATTCAAGCACATATTCGAGGCCCATATAGGGTCTTAGAAATATGATACTCCCTATCTCCCACTCACTCAAATAGAGGTGCTGAAGTTAACACTTTTCTTTCTTTTTTTCTTCGTTAGTATGGTTAGAGTCGTTGATCGACACAAATGTGGCATTACTCTCCTAGCATGAGTTACTCCGTTTATAAGGCTCAACTTGAGACCTAAACATAAGGGAAATGGTGCCGAGCCACCAACTCCGACCCATGTTGGTAGACTAACATTTTTTTAAAGGTAAAACAAGAAAAATCAAATTTTCTATGAGTCATGCTGCTAAGTTAAGTGGTCTAAGTGAACGGTTTAAGTCAATTTATTGCCTCTATGACGATCATATAACATGATCAAATTGACAAAAAAATTATGATTGTCGATAATTGAAGAAATATACGAGGATCAACTCAAACAAATCTGAATGACAATTAACATGTTCAAATTTCTCACTTACAAAGGGAAAGAAAAACTATAAACACAAAAATTTAAGCAAGTTAATCTAGCATATATTCATGTTCATGCATTTCTTCACAAGAAAGACACTAAAATTTTTTTATTATTATTTTATATTTTTTTCAAAAAATAAGATAAAAATACATGCATAAAATTAAAATGCAGGATGCATTCCCCATACTTAATTCATGCATTGTCCTTAATGCATGCAAAATAAAAATAAAGAAAAATAATAGAGATAACATAAACTTCCCTGAAAAATGTTGGGTTGCCTCCCAACCATCGCCTTTGTTTATCTTCTTTGGCTCGACACCTTTACAACTCAAGGATCATTCAGTTGCATTTCCCACACTAAATTGATTTGGTCTCTTGCATACTTGTAATTAGAGGGAGATTTCTTTTAGAAAAGAGTATACGTATTCTCCCCACACTTATTTTTTGTTCCTTTTCAATTTTAATTTGTTCATAAATAAACCTTTAAGTAACTTACCATAATGAGGTTCCTGTTTCATGGTATCTAGAAGAGGAATGTTGATTTCTGCCTTCCTAGATATTTCTATGATATCTTCAATTTCCTCGTCTATCTTAGGACTTGTGCTTGTGAATCTACTAGGAAAAGGTGCGATAGGCTTGTAAAGATCTTTCGTATTTTCACCTATTTCCTTAGCATTAGAGGCATTATGTTTATTTTGGTTAGGTTAAGATTCCTTGACCTCTAATTCTGGCTCTACCTCTATGTTTTTCATACGTTCCTCTAGCTCTTTCCCTCTATTAAGTGTTATGACACTCACATTTTCTTTTGGATCTTGGAAAGGTTGAGATTGCATTTGAGCTTGGAGGTTGCTAATTATGGTACCTGCTTAATGGTCATCTCTAAGTTTTGGAACCTAAGGTCAGTCTCCTTTTTTAGTCATCCATCTTCTTAATGATTTGCTCTAAAAGATAATTGGTTTTATCCTGAGCAATGGATTGATCAAATTCTAGGGGGTTTTCTTCAAATCCATACCTAAGGTTAGAGTTGTCACTCCATTCTTCATAAGTGTTCAAGAATGGGTCATGGTTCATTTGACCTTGGTTGGAAAAAATAGCATTCACATGCCCTCTTTGTTGTGTATGGCATGAATTAGCAACATGACCCTCTAAACAGACAAATACTACAAACTATCGCTTCTTCTCTGTGCACCAATTTGTCCAACTTAACAGTAATTTGGGATAACCGAGTCTCTACAGATGGACCTAAATTGAACTCATTAACATTCCTAAATTGAGTATCTCCAATTCCAAATTGTTGAGTATTTTGGGCCATAATATTAAACAATTCTCTAGCCCGAGTCGGAGTCTTATTAAACGAGGTCCCTCCACTAGCAACATCTACCATATTTTTATCTATTAGCAATAAACCTTTATAAAAATATTGAATCAATAAATGGTTAGAAATTTGATGTTGGGGATAACTAGCACATAATTTATTAAAATGCTCCCAATATTTAGAAAAAGTCTCCTCAGTCATTTGTTTAATGCCACAAATTTCCTTTCTAATTGACCCTATCCTAGATGTAGGAAAAAATTTCTTTAAAAATGCTTTATGAACTTGAGTCCATGTAGTGAATGTTGCAGGGGATAGGTAATAAAACCAATCTTTAGCCTTAAGTCTGCAGTGAAAAGGGAAAGGCTCTCAACTTAATTTGGTCTTGGGTGACTCCCTCAAGTTGCATAGTGGAACATGTAATAATAAACTCATTGATATGACGATATGGGTCCTCAGCAGACACTCCATGAAATTTAAGTAACATATTTAAAAATTCGGAGTTCGGTTTTAGTGGTCGGTCCAATGCGAGATATGAGATAGGCGAAGTAGTGTATCCAAGTTAGGTGCGGCAAGCTCATGTAAATTAGTCACCTCAATAATTTCAGAACTTACAAAAATAGAATTAAAAACACTTACTTGGCTTCAACTTCGTCAAATGTATACTCCTTGTCAAAATTTTTAAAAAACTACGAAAAAAACTATTAAAGTCACAATGAAGTAACAAAAGTAGTAAATATAAATTAAATAAAACTAACAACTATTATTTTCTTGCCCGACAACGGCGCCAAAATTTATTAGCTTGTTGTACGGTTACAAATTAAACCACTACTTAGGCTTATAATAAACAATATAGCATACGAAGTAGGGATCAAATCCACGAGGAAAGATATAATAACATGCAAGCTTTAATCTAATTATATTTCCTACTCTTAAAAACAAAATAGAAAATATAAATTAAAAACAATTCAATAAATAAAATCATAGAAAATTATCTAACAACTAAATAAATAATTTATACATAATAAAAAAAATATAATAACGCAGAAATATTTTTGTATATTTTTTAGAATAATTAAAACAGAAAACTAAAGTAGAAAATAAATAAATTCTAAACAGAAAATTAAATAAGTTAAATTTCGCACTAAATTAATTACGAAAATGAATATTAAAATTCCCTAGAATATTAACACTAATTTTCTAGATCTAACCAGACCCTAAAAATATAAAAATAAAATTTACAAACGAATTTACGAAATTATTTAACTCGAAAACCTACAAGTAATTAATTCAAGAATTAAATCTGAAAAATTATCAAATTAATTCCAAAAATTCTAAAATTTAATCACATCAAATTAGGACTCTATTTAAACTTTAAAAAAATAAACCATAAAAAATAATAAAAGAAACTAGTTTTAAACTAATTTCTAACAAACCGACTCAAAAATAGTAAAACCGATAGAAAAGTAATCTAAAAATTAAAATATATAAAAATTCAAAATTAAATTAAAATAAAGTTCCTAAAAAATAACCTAAAAGCCTGTTATTTAAGGGGGATAACGAAATTAATAATAAAAGATTGTAACTATGTAAATAAAAATTGACAACTAAGTAAAGTAACTAAAAAGCAAATAAATAATATCAAAGATATCAAGTTTATAAAAGACACTTAGTATAATCCATATCCACCATGTAAATTATTATTTATCATTAACATAAAAATTGATCTACCCACAAGCTAAACTATAGAAGACAACCACTAGCACATCTTCCCCATTTTTCCTTAGTTATTAGTTTAATTAAGGCCTAATATAAACCCTACTAATATTGATAACCCTAACACTTGTACTAGAATTGAATCATATTAGAGCATTAAGAATTAGGAAAACATCATCTAGCACCTAGTAAGCAATCTTCTAGCAAATTGATTTAAAAAGGATCCATGATAATTTCCTAATTAAAGAGATGGGTGTGAGCCATCCATGATTAATTAGCTTGAAACTTATGTCTAAAAGACCAAGCAATTATGTACTTAAACCTTTTAAACTATCATATGAATTTATATAGAACTAATTCGCGTGCACTCTAATTAATTAAATATAAAAGCATAAACATTAAACACAAATTATCATCGAATCCTCGGATCTATTCAATAATACAATAAAGATCGAAACTTTGTTTCAAAATAATTAATTTAACATGATTTCAACTAGATTATACTTAATATAAAAAACTACTCAAACATAATGTAATTTAAAACATAAAAACTAAATAAAAATAGCATCTTTAATATTAATCTAAAAATACAAATTCAATGTTTACCAAGTAAAAATTACAATACTAAATAATACTATCGATATGAATGTCTTCGGTCGTGAACGATGATGTTGATGATGATTGATGATTAAGGGGCTAGCATGGGGTAGAAATGCAAGCAGGAGGTGTGTGATAAAGATTATAATAATGGTGGGGTAAAAAGGCAAGCGGGAGGTGGCAAAGGGGAACAAAGTGGGAAGTGATTGATGATTAAGTTGAGAGGGATATTAGGCAGCAAGAGCGAGAGAGCTGTGATGACAAGCGAGAGGGGAGAGCTACGTGTAGGGATGGCAATGGGTCTTGGACCCGACCCAGACCCGACCCATTTAATCGGGTCCGGGTCCAAAAATTTGGACCCGATGGGTTCGCGTCGGGTCCACTGTTCGGGGTTCGGGTCTCAAAAATAAGAGCCGGACCCGACCCGAGACCCGTTTAAGACCCGTTTAAGACCCGTTTAAGACCCAAACACTAATTTTATTTTTTAAAAAATTCTAACAGTAGTATTCATGCAAATTTGGACCCGGTGCAATTTGGAAACCCTTCATACAATTTGTTGTGAAACTTTAATGGACTTTGAACATTGTGTTGTCAAACTTTGATGAATTTTGTGTTTAATATATTGGTGTATTTGATTTGTATGAACTAAGTTTTTGGTTTGTACAATAGATTGGTTGATAGATAGGTTAGTATCATGCTAAAGAGGTTATATGTAACAAAATTGCTTGTAAATTTACAATAATATTAAAATAGGACACAAAATATTGATTTTTAAACTCATTTATGATAAAAATATAGTAGACCGGTTTACGACCTGTGGACCCGTGGACCCACCGGGTCCGGGTCAAAATTTTACAGACCCGTCGGGTCCGGGTTGGGTCTGGATCCAAGTCTAAAAGTTAAATGGGTCCGGGTCCGGTCGAACCCGACCTGCACTCGACCCATTGCCATCCCCGGCTGCATGGGGATGACAAGAGCCGTGTGGGGTGGAGAGGTAAGTAGGAGAGTGGGTATTTGATTCGTAGCTGCGTAAGGTTACCCGTGAGGGTTGGTTCCTTTTATGGTGATCCATTTTCTTCTCTTCCCACTTGCCTTCTTCTTATGCAACTCTAAGGAGGAGTCCTAGTGGGGTTAGGAGTATGATTATCTTCACTCTTTTCTTCAAATTAAGATTTCATAAAATAAAATATCATAAAATAAATATTTTATGACACATTATTTTTATGGACCGACTTCATATCTTTTCTTGCACGCTTGTCGGTAGCTAAAAACCCACTTTTGATTTCTTTGCTTTTCTTCCCCACTTTATTTGATAATTACCTATAAATAGACAAAATATGATAAATTAGACAAAATAAACTATATAATATAAACTAAATAACTACTAAAAATATGTATAAAATACAACTTAACACTAACCCTTTTTACTTCCTCTCACGAACCGAGTAACTCCCTTTGCTATGGTAATTTTATAAGGAAGAGCACTCTTGGGAACCTATATTTGAATAATTTTCGGTCTAGTTTGATTCCGATTCTTCCTTCTAGAAAACCGAGTCCGTGTCTCTGTTCTTTGGAAAATCTTGTCTTTTGTAAATAGGTGGAGAAGGCTTTTTCTTGTAAATTGGTATGGGCTTGGTCCTGTTTTCATTCTTATGAATTGGACCATGCTCCGCCTTCTTCAACATTACAGCTTCGAAATTTGTTTTGAAAGGATTTGAATAGGAATTAGATTCCTCTTCTTCATTATTTCCAAGTCCTTCTTTCCGAAATGAGACACACTCGAGAACTAAGTAAAAGATACAGGTTTTTCTGACCTTGAATAAGTTTTAAAACAAGCTTTTGAGACTCATTGAGTTTCCTTTTCGCTTGCTCATTCTCTCGTTCCGAGTGACTCGGACTCGGTCTCATTTTTATGAGCACTCTGCTCTTAAGTACTTTCAGATTTTATCTTAGGTTTTCTAACTTATTTTTCAAAACATTGCTCTCAGTAGTAAGAGACTAGAGTTTTTCTTTGAACAGTGAAGAGTCAAAATTGGACTTTTCTTCCAAAGTATAAATATATATAGCCAAGTCAACTTTAGAGAATTTGAGAAAATATTTGATTACCTCCTCAATATCTAAGCTCTCATTGTCCGACTCGGATTCAACTTTTAAATCAGTAAGTGCCATAAGACACTTTGAGCCGTCGGAATCATCTTCTTCGGATGAGTCGTCATCACTCCGGTAGCCATCATAACCTTCTTCTTTCTGTCCTTCTTCCTTTTGGGACAATCTTTGACTATGTGCTCCGTGCTCGCCATATTCAAAGCAACCAGAGTTCTTAGATAAAGATAACTTTGAAGAGGATGAATATTTACCTTTTCTCGTCCTTCTTATATTTTTTATAAAACTCGTCTTGAAGCTACGTGCCATAGGATCCTCTTCTGATTATGAGGAGCACGAGACTTTCACATCTCGCTTTCTTATGCCTTCGGTGCTATGTTCCTTTTGGTGCCGACCTCTGCATCTTCTTCTTTCGGATGAATCTCGTGGGTAAGTAACTTCCCAATAAGCTCGTCTAGTTTGAGTTGAGAGAGGTTTTGAGCTTCTTCAATAACTCGTCACCTTGGGACATTTCTTCGTGAGAGATCTTTCTACCCAAAGATTTGAGATTATTAGTAATCTTTGTGAACCGAACATATATCCGAGAGATGTTTTCTTCTAGCTCCATCTTGAACAGATCATACTTGTGAAGATATTGACTTATCTTCACCTGCTGCACTTGGCTGGTTCCTTCATAGGTGTTGATAAGAGTGTCCCACACCTCTTTGGCTATGTCATAGACTAAGACTATGTTGTATTCTTCTCGTGCTAATGGCACATATCAATGTGTTTATAGCTTTGAAGGTCTTTCCGAACTTATCAGTCTCTTTAGTGGTGAACTCGGATTTGGCTTTAAGTATAGTGGTTCCATTCTTCATCTTCATTGGAATGTAGTTGCTCGATTTGGTGATGTTCCAAACATCTTCAACGTTGTCCATCGAGAAACACTTCATTATCTTCTTCCAATGTGCAAAGTTTGACCCTTCGAACTTTGGTGGTCCGGTGGATGATCTTCCTTCATCAAACTCTCCATTGTTCCGAGCCATCCGATCTTTACACCTTCTCATGGTTAAATCCTTTTGGAAAGTTTAGGTTCCGATACCAATTGAAGGTTTGCTCTTGGAGAGTCTAAGTTACCCTAGAGGGGGTGAATAGGATGATGAAGAAAATTAAATAATTTTTACACCGATACAAACTAAAAGCAGATTATGAGTCTAAAATGGACTTAGAAAGGCAATAATATAGATATACATGGAAACCCTCCCGGGGCATAAAACCACGACAGTGCTAATCCAAGCACCAAGTCAAATCCATTATTTTGAATCCACAAAGTACAAAGGATTGACTCAACTAGAATTGCTCCCTTAAATAATTCTTTACAATGTTTTCCTAGACTTAGAAGTTCACTTATCTCGATTTAGTACTTCCCGATTGAGGTAACCTTTACAATCGGGGACAAATGAGCCGAGGTAACCCTTACAGCTCAGTCAAGGGACTTACTAAGAAGGCAAGAGAAGTATGTAATTGATTACAAAACCTTCTTTACAACTCGAGAGAATATTAAATACATAATTGGAGTTGTACGTATAAGATTGAGTAAGAATTAATCAAATAATAGGTTCAACAATAATTCCGACAACCTTCAAGTCTCTCGGGCTGATGTCTTTACTAGCCATTATAACGGCTATTTTGAGTCACTCGTAAAAGATCCATTGGGATGTGAGCATTGTACAACGGTTCTTGGCTCCAAAAGATTGTCCAATCACTTGGTTGTGATCGAAAGCTGCGATGGAAACAACCGTTAAGCCTAGAGTTAGAATTTTTAAGGTTAAAACTTATCTCGCTGGTGGTTAACGGCTAGAAGCCAATTGCTTTTGTAATTCAAAAATGGATTAGCCTCGTTTGAATAACCTATAAAAGCAAATAACATGCGTTCTCAAAGTATCACAATACTTTGGTCCAAGATTAGGCACAAATAATAATTAAATCCGAGAAATTAAATGCTTAATTATCGTTGGCCTAAAAGAATGGAATTTTTTAAGTTTAATATTCCATATACTCCAATTCCATCTTGAGTCAATTCTAAGCTTATCAAGTTAGAGAGAGAAAGAGCAAAATATCGTAGTACAACAACTTGATCTAGTTAAATAATTCTCAAGCAAATAAACTAACTTAGAATAAAGAATTAATGCTATAATATTTTTTTGCATTGAAATACAAAGTCGAGTGCTTAGAGAAAGTGTGTTAGAGAAATTATTTGATCATCCGACGGGTCTAAGTGATGTCCGAGTGAGTTAGAAACACTAGTAATGAAGATATGTAGTAAGGTGTTTTCTAAGTCGGTCGTAACATATTGAAAACTTAGATAGGAGTTTCTAAAGGATAAAGAATGACTTAGAATCAAAACCTAAGAGAGATAGAGATTTATACCCGAGTCTTCAACTAGCCTCGTGTCGCAAGTTATGATGTATTCCATAATGTACCCATATGTGTGGCCGTTAGAATTTAAATAGAGCACGCATTCCTTCCTTGACCATGTTATGCGGAAAATGGGCTGGGTACAGGACATCCCGTACGTGGATTGTGTACCACCATCTTCGTGGTATAAGCGTAACAAGATCTGGGCGAGTCCACTCTTAGAGTGACTAGTGGATGAACCTACCACGGTTGGGGAAGCCTAAGGAGGAACGATATGAAGTTGTCTTTGAGTTTTTCTGGAGTGGATAAGGGAGGCTAACCTCATGATGCGAGAGGACATTGAGGGCTAAAGAGCGAGAACAAAGGAGGTATGATCCTACTGTTGCACCCTTTTGAATTCGCGAAGTAGCTTGTCAAGTCGAAGAGTGGGCTCGTAGGGGAGAGGGTGAAGCTAAAGAAGAAGAAATGAGGGTCCAAAAATAGAGGAACCGAAGAAGCGACCTAGGGAGATGTAACTGAGTGTAGTGACCCGAAAGGAAAGAAAGTCAACAAGGACTAAGGCCTGGAAGTAGGAATAAGAATGCTATTTTTATTGACATTTGTTTTGCCTCTTGAGGAGTTTGAAGTTTGCAAGTTGTGTTCTATTTTTTCCCTTTTAACTATGTATCCGAGATAAGTAATAGGCTTATCCCTATTATCAATGAAGTAAAAAACATGCTTCATTTAATTTTTTCATCGCTCACCAAATTAAATGGACAGCCTTTAAAATGAAATAATATGATCTCAAATAATGGACCGTCCGAAACATGTACTATCCGAAATCAAACATACAAAAGGAAAAACGGGCTGCTTGAAATGAGCCTGGGCCGCTCTAGGGTTGATCGGGCCTGGACCAGCGCCGGCTCATAATGTGAGCTAAGGTCGGTTGGACTTATTGTTATGCCTAAATTGTTTAGTTTGATGCTAACATAATATTTTTTAAACTGGTCCACATTTGTATACTCGAAATAACTCTTCGCCATCTAAATCAGTTAGTTTAATTACTCATCTCGATAAGATTTGACAAAGGATGTATGGTCCTTGCCATTTGGGCCTTAATTTTACTTTTGGATCCTAGATAAGTGCTTAATTTCCATAAGGACCATGTCACCAACTTTCAAGTGATAAGGTCCGACCTTCATGTTGAATGCCCTTGATATATTTGATCGGTATATTTGGACATTATGTGAAGTAAGTAAACACCTTTCATCCAATAGAACCAACTTTTCATACTACATTTTAGACTAATCCTCTTCTAGAATTTGACTTTCAGCTATAATCCTTAATGAGGGGATACTATGAGATGAGATGGTCAATGATCAATCTCATCAAAGACAATGTTGATACTTTCTTCCACTTTGTTAGTTCCCTTGTTAAAAATTCTATAAGCTTTACTATGAGATGAGTAACCTAGAAATATATCTTCCTCCGACCTTGCATCCAACTTAGTTAGATGTTCCTTACCATTGTTATGCACATAGCATTTACATCCGAATGGTCCGAAGTAGGAGATGTTAGGCTTCTTTCCATTGTACAACTCATAGGGTGTCTTCTTTAGAATGGGTCCGATGAGGCATTTGTTAAGTGTATAATTTGCTATGTTGAATGCCTCAGCCCGGATAAGGTAGGTCATTTTCAATCATCATTGTCCTTTCTATTTCTTCAAGAGTTCTGTTCTTTCTCTCTACTACTCCATGCTATTGAGGAGTTCTTGGTGCTGAGAAATTGTGAGAGATTCCATTCTTGTTATAAAAGTCCGCAAATTATGAGTAATCGATCTCCTTTTCATAGTTAATTTGAATTTTTCTTATATGAGTCTTACACTCCAAGTAGAATTTTCCTACGGATCCTAGTGAACTCTTTGAAGGCTTCATTCTTGTTCTTCACGAAACACACCTAGTTAAATCGTGAATAATCATGAACATAACAAACACATATGATTTACCTCTTATGCTTTTTCACAGGAATTTCACTACACAAATCCATATGAATTAATTCAAGTACTTTGGGTGTACATACAGCTTTTAGTGGTTTCAAAGATGATCTTACTTGCTTTCCTTTTGTGTATGCCACACAGATTTTATCTTTCTTAAATGCACAGTTAGGTAGACCCCTAACTAATCCATGAGATGCAAGCTTTTTATGGTATACATGCTAATATGACCTAGTCTACGATGTCATGTCTACGAATCATCATTCAAAGATGCTTTTAAACATGATAAATTTTGACTAGAATCTATGAGAGGAATGGTATAGGTGTTGTGTAACCTCGGAGTTGAGACCTTTTCTCTTTCCCGACTTCATTAGAAATAAAGCGAGTTGGTATGAGTGAATCTTACCTCTTGACCTTTTCACATAACCGAGAGATGCTTAGAAGGTTGTACTTGAGTCCTTTGACAAGGTAGACTAGACCGACCGAGTTATTTCCTTGACTAATCTTACCAATCCTAATATCTTCCTTTACTATTGTCTCCAAATGTTACTTTTCATCATTTCATATCTTCTAGCTAAGACAAGAGTCTTGAGTCTCCGGACATATGGCATGAACATCCATTGTCTATGTACCAATGACCCTTTTGTTTTTGAGTGAATTGCAAAACGAAACAAACTAACCATTCCCACTTCCTCTTATAAACCTAGTAACAGTCTTTACTACGTTCTTTTATGAGGAAAATCACTTTTGGGAACCTAAATTTAAATAATTTTGGGCTTGGTCCGATTCTCGAGTCTTCCTTATAGAAAACCGAGGGTCTCTATCTCTTTTCTTTGAAAACCTTTTCTTTTGTAAACATGTTAAGAAGGCTTTTCCATGAAAGCTAGTTTGGACTCAGTCCCTTTTCTTTGTGAATTAATAGGATCATGGTCAACCTTCTTGAACATAACGAGTTCCGAATCAATTTTGAAACGATTCAAATAACAATTAGATTCCTCTTAAGCATTATAACCAAGACCTTCTTTTTAAAATGAGACATAGTGAGAGCTAAGTAAAAGATCAAGGTTTTTCTAACCTTGAGTGAGTTTTAAAAGTAACTTCTAAGACTCATTGAGCTTCCTTTTCAGCTTGCTCACTCTTTGTTATGAGGCACTTAGACTCGGTCTCATTGTCTTAAGCACTAGTCTCAAGTACTTTTAGATTTTATGTCAAGTTTCTTAACTCCGTTTTCAAAACAATATTCTCGGTTCTAAGAGATCGTAGTTGTTCTTCGAAATCGAAGAGTTAGAATTGGACATTTCTTCCAAAGTAAAGATATACCTAGCAAGCTTGAGGATTGGTTTCCTCAGCATTTGAATCATCATTATATGACTTAGATCCAACTTCCGAGTCTCTCACTACAATTAGACACTTTAAGTCATCGGAATCATCATCTTTAGAGGAGTCATCATCGCTCCAAGTAGCCACCATAGCCTTTTTCTTCTTTCCGTCCTTCATTCTCTTTGGACAATCCTTGACTATGGGCTCCTTGCTGCCACACTCAAAACAACAGTTTTGGTATATTTTGCCACATTAGAAGAGGATGAGTATATACCTTTCTTGTCTTTCTTGTAAAACTCGTGTTTTTGCCTCTTTTGCCACATTTTGTATTTCATCATCTTCTTGAAACCTCGGGCAATGAGTGCCATGGGATCCTCTTAAGAATATGAGGAGCTCGGACTTTGTCGTTTGTCTTCCGAGGCCTTAAGTGCAATGTTCCTTTTGGTGTTGACCTCTACTACCTCTTCTTCTAGGTGCAGCCCATGAGCGAGTACCTTCCCAATAAGCTCGTTTGGCATTAGTTTGGAAAGATCTTGAGCTTCTTCAATTGTTGTCACAACCCCATCTTCACTTTGGTAGACTTCTCATAAATTTTTGACAACTTCTTTATGAGAGATCTTTCTACTCAGAGATTTGAGATTGTTGACAATCTCGATGAACCAAATGTATATCCGAGTGATGTTCTCCTCAAGCTCCATTTTGAACAGCTCGTACTTGTGAATAAATTGACTCACTTTTTCTTGCTTTACCTAGCTAGTTCCTTAATAGATATTGACTAAAGTATCCCATACTTATTTGGCTATGTCACAGGCTAACACTTTATTGTAATCTTCCGAGTTGATAGCACACATCGAGTGTTCATGGCTTTGAAATTCTTCCTAAACTTTTCATTCTCTTTAGTGGTGTACTATGACTTCTCTTTGGGTGCAGCTCTTGTTGCTTCCATCTTAGTAGGAATGTAGTTTCCATGCTTGATGATGTTCAAGACATCCTCATCACGATCTGGATGAAGCATTCCATCATATTCACTCGATGTGCAAAGTTTTGATCCCTTGAACTCGGGTGGTGTGGTGAAAGATCTTCCTCCATAAAAATCTCCATTGTTCCGAGCCATTTGATCTTTAGACCTTTGGATTGTGAGATCCTCTTGAAAGGCCAGGTCCCGATACCAATTAAAGTTTCCTTTTAAAGAGGCTAAGTCACCCTAGAGGTGGGTGAATAGGTTGATGGAAGATGTTTTAGAAATTACAATGTGTTTTGCACAAAATAGACTTAAAAAATAATTCCGAGTCTAGAATGAACTCGGAAACAAGTCAACCACAAACGTACGTGAAAACCCTCCCGGGGCAGAAAACCACGGATAGTGCTAACCCACGCACGAAGTTAAATCCACTATTTTGAATTAACAAATATAAGGAGTGACTCTTTGTAGAATTACTCCTTTAGACAATTCAATTACAAGTTTTCCTAGACTTAGAACTTCCCATATATGATGTAGTACTTCCTAACCGAGATACCCTTTACGGTTAGAGGTAGCTGAGCTTAGTTAACCTTTACATCTCAGTGAAGGGACTTAGCCGAAAGTAGAAAGAGTATAAGTGATTATAAGACTATCTCTTTACAACTCGGAAAGTAAGAATTACAGAATTAGAGATGTAAGCTGAAGATTGAATAAGTATGCACTAATTGAGTGTTAAGCAATGTGTTCGGGTATCTTCAAGTCTTGTAGAGTGGCTTCTATTTATACAGAGTAGGGCAGATTACCCGTTGAAACTTGTTCTGGACTGTTTAGCTTCAATAGTCGTTGTAACGGGTAGTCCGAGTCACTAAGAAAAGGATCCGTTGTAATGTGAACATTGTGTGGTAGTCCTTGGCTCGAAAAGTGGTCCATCCCTTTGGTTGTGACTGAATTCTAGGAAGGAAACAACCATTGGACTCAATATTGAAGTTTACCGGATTTGGAAACAAACAACCCCGACACGGTGTCCAAGCCATGTCAAGAAATGGGTGATTTTTGTCTGTTGGTGTTTAACGGCTAGAAATCGGTTGCTTTTGCTTTTCAAAAATAGAGCAAACTACTTTACTCAACCTGCAAAAACTAATCCAAATGGTACTCAAAGCATAAAAATACTTTGGTCCAAGATTAGGCAAAGATAATAATTAAGTCAAAGTAATTAAGCACTTAATTATCTTGAGCCTAAAAGGATGGAGTTTTTGAGTTTAATATTCATTAGTTTCAAATTCTATCTTGAGTCAATCCTTTAATTGATCAAGCTAATAAGAATAAAGCATCACAATACATAAACTTGATCAAGTAAATAATTTCATTATATATGTTGACTTAGAAAGTATAATTAACATTGTAATTGATTTTCAGTTTGAGCCCCAAATTAGTACTCGAATATAAAGTGTTCGTAAAATTATTTACTCATACCAAGTGTTCGAATTATTTATGAGTGAGTTAAAAACCCTGTTAAGAGTAATATGCTTGATAGATGGTTTCTGAGTGGGTATGAAAATAATGAAAACTTGGATATGAGTTTCTTAAAAGCTTAGAATGACTTAGAATCAAAACTATAGAGAGGTAAAGAGTTATATCCGAGTTTTAAAATGGTACAAAACTTGTGATAATCAGGAATCAAATTTTGTTCAGCTCTTTGTAGTTTCAAAGAACATCAAGTTATACTAAGCTCATCTTATATTTGAATCAGCTTGTCATAAATGGCCTCCACTTTTACACTTATACTTGTTGAAGTTGTCGAATGTAGTTTCATCAAGGTAGCCTTTAGCATTTTCGACTTGGGTGCCACATGGAACATCATGCAACCTTTAATTGGTGAAGACTAGTATTCCTTAACCACTCACATAAATTTTTTGTGTTAAGCCCAAACATTTAAGAACTTAAAAGGCATTCTTATCACTTTTGACTACTCTTGAATCTTCATTCAAAAAGACTGTGGTCAAACAACCCCGGTGCCTTAAATTCGTCTTCATAATTCCGAGTGCGGTTGATCGCACTAGCATTTGACATAAACTGTCCAATTTAGAACACACTCTTAGATCCCTTTGTTGGTTGTTTGACCACCAGAAATAATCCCCATTAGTTGCAATATTAGATACATTACTCATTTTGTAATCGTCAAAGAAATCATATATTTCGCCTTGATCCATGGATGTTGTAGATAGTCTTTTAGATTGAGAAAGAACCACATTGACATCTCCTATCAAAATGCAAGGACCCCGAGGAAGGGTAGCAAGCATATGAAGATCATTCCAAAAGTGTTATTTCTCACTACCGAATTTGAGCCATAAACAAATGTTATGCAATCCTTGAAGGTCCTTTCTAATCCCACAATGCTTCAACTGACTCGCTTTACTTGTTGATAGAGAGTGCCACTTTATCCTTCTAAAAATCCAAATTCTACCATTGAAGTGATGTTCATAGTTAGAGGTAAACGGATATTGTGGAAACAACCTACTTGTAATGTTAATTGCATTATTTTCCTTCACATGAGTAGCTATAAGGCAAAATATCTAAGGCTTATTCTCCTTGATAGCTTTCTTTATGGCTGCCTGCTTGCTAGGGCCATTCAAACCCTGCATTTTCTAACACACCACAATCATGTTTTAGGCCTACCAAGAGCCCTCCCCACACTCTGTTCCTTATCAAATTTACTCATAGTGCTACTAACACTATTGTAGACACCTAAAAAGTGTCGTTCCTTATCTTGTTTAATTACTGTATTCTATATTGTTGGCTGCATGATAAAATTCTATGTCATGTTTGAGGATTTGGATCATGGACTGAATTTCGTTGGTGCGACGGAAGCTAGTAAACCACAAAGAACCCTCGAGCACCACTTAAATAGCATTTTTCTTTGGATCGGTTCAAAACTCTTTTTTTCTTTAAGACGATCCAAGCCCGAGCAAGCCTTAAAAGACAACAAAGTCTAGTGCTACATGTGGGGAAATTCCAATCTTAGAATTCTACATTTTACTTTTGTCCAATCGGACATGGAGCTGAACACCGAAGACAACGTTTGACGTTGCATTTCATAATCATCGGTATAAAAGTGTTGTATTTAAGCTTCAAGACAGTCCGCCCGAGACTAGGAGCTTCTTCCCTAAAGACGACGTCGTATCGCCCGCGCCCTTACCTAGATCCTTTAAGGAAAATGCCACGTTTTTGGCCAGGAGACTCCCTTTTCAGCACAGAAGGGCACAAAACCCTAGGCATCCCGGGTGGCTGGCGCCCTCAACCGGGATTCTATCTCGTTTTTATCTATTCTATCCAGGTTAAATCATGTGATTTTTGGCCCGGTTTTCTCAGCGTGGCTGGCCTAGGGCAAACCCTAGGTCTTTTGTGACCTAGCTCTCTCCCTATAAATAGAGAGCTTTAGCTCTCATTTCTGCAAGGCTTTCTCTTATGCGTATTCTAATCTCTTAGTCCCTTTTCGCTAATGTTACATTGTTGAAATTTGATTAAGAGCTACCGAATACTCTCATCTATATTATGATCTCTTGGTCCCTTTTCATCTCATTCCCAATCTTTCAAACATCTTTTTACGAACTCTCACAAAAGTTACAAAAAGCCCATTTCCCGATTCACCATCGTCGTGTCACCGGATTCAGTATGGAGATCCGGATCGAAGGTGGGACAACCCGAGGGCACCGATTCGACCTTCAAATGGTTATTTATATTATAATTTTTATCGCTTTCATTCATGTTTTGATTGCTTTGATTTCGTTTAGCATGTTGTTTGCTTGTATTTATTACGTTATTTTAATTCACTACTCAAACTAGTAATGGCTGTCCTCGGACTAGTGGAACGGAAGTGTTTATCCCTACGTTTCGTACCCTCGCCCCGAATTTGATTCTTGGTTCTAAACCGATGAAGTCACTTTTTTATCCTCTTTCGGTCTTAGTTTTCCCATACTAAGATTGGAAGAGAAAATTTTATTTATTATGTTTTTGTTAGTTTTTCTTTCTAAAAATTGACTAGCGACTCCTTTTTTGTCTTTATTTCTATTTGAATTGCATCTCGGTTTTGTTTTTCCGACGACAGGTAAAAATTTTAGGGCTTCGAATTTTCCAACCAGCTCAAAGGCTGAGGATGATTTCCTCGGCCGTGTCTAGTGGCCTAGGTCCAAACCGGTGTTTTCACACCGGTTTGGCCGTAAACCTTATGACAGATTTCAAACCCTAGCTTCTTTACTTTATTCAGTTATGAAAAAACATCCGGAGACTTCGAAAACAATTTCTAAAATAAAATAATTAATAAAACCGGCAATAAATTTGATTTAATTCATATTTAAATTAACTTATTAAAATTCGAACTCTAAATTAGAGGTTCATCCCCACTTTTAAAAATCAATCTTCAAAACAATGAATTCATTCTTTTAAGCTTCCTATAACCTACGCCAAGCATTCATGGGGAAGCGTAATCCCTAACCGGGTTCGGGGCGAATGGTCATGGTTCATACGGTGGCGTCTCCGCTGGGAATATATCACTTATTAAGAGGGTGAAACTAAAAATTTGAGTAGTGAGTTTTAATGGCGTATTTGTGTTAGACATCCCGCATTTGGCAACCTTTGAACATAGTTTATTTCGTTGTTGGACTATAGGTCTTTTTATCCTTATTAAACACTTACGGTAAGAGGCTCCTACAACGTCCCAGGCGGGCCCAGCTAGACTTGATTGCCAACATAGGCGGCACCTCTTCCCTCATAGCATGCGGTCTTGATTTACCGAGAGGCACCGAAGATTCTAGCATTTTTTCTTGTCATGCCCCACACGAAAGACTAAATCGTCGGATCGTGAGTCAACATGTATCCTACCTAGTGTAAACCTCTTTTAACCATAGATCTTTTTGACTATTAGGTGACACCTTGTCTTCATTTGCATGCTTGGATGAGTGTGATTGTTTTTTAGATTTAATCTTCTACTTGTGAGCCTTTAGGAATAGGTGAGGAGTGCTCGATTAGCCCTCGCAATAGTGCAAATAAAATACCTTCAAATTTCATAGAGTCGGTCCACTTGTGTGCATTTAGCCAAAAGTAAAACTACCTTTTCCTTATTAGGTCGGTCCATTACTTACATTTGCGAGTCATATTAAAACATTCTTTACGCGATCTAGGTAGCCACCTCGGTCGGTTCATAAGGGTCCTACTAAGGTTCCCTCTATCTTTTAGTCGAGATGATTTCTAGATTTTTTTCGACCTTCTTATTTATTTGCAACGCCATCTTACATTATCATTGTTGCCAAAATAAATTCATCTCAAATTAGATGAGTCCATTTTGCATTTTCATTATTATTTTAGCCAAAATAAATTCAACTCAAATTAGGTGAGTCCGTTTTGCATTTTGATATTTCATTTTAGCCAAAATAAATTCATTTCAAATTAGGTGAGTTCGTTTTTGCATTTCCATTTTAGCCAAAATAAATTCATTCTAAATTTAGGAAAATGCACTATCATATTTCATTTAGCCCAAATAAATGCATCTTTCATTTAGTAATAATCATTCATGCATTCCAATTATGCATTAGCCAAATCATAAAATCATCCCTAACTAAGTAATAAGTCATCACGTACACTCCATTTTTCTATGCATTCCTTATGTGCATCCAAATAAAAGCATTCTTAGTTTCTTCGGATCTTGCGCTTGAGTCCCTTCCTCCCATGAGTGATATTCTTTCACATGGTCCTAAGCCTCATTCTTTGGGCTGCAGATTAGGGAAGTCTACTGCAATTGAGTACCGTCGGAATCCAAGCTGCAACGAGGTTAGAACGCCTCAACATGGAGTCTCGAAACATCTTCTCCCCGCTCCGCATCACATTCTACTCTGCGATCTACACCGACGCGACATATTTTGGGGCACACCACACCGATTCAGTCTATTTTTCGTTATAAGACGAGTACCTAGAAATAATTCCCTTCCAATGGATGGAACCCCATAGCGAGTCTCTCATGCTTGCTTTGCTTAATGAGAACTCAACCAAAGTGGAAGCTAGGATAGATGCTTAAGATCAGAATATAATGTTTATATCAAGTGATCTTAAGGCTATCCTAAAAGCTATTGACGATAGTAAGAGAGATGAGTAAGCATAATGATTAAGAAGAGGAGGCGAGTAGGTCCTCCACCTTCACCTAGTTTATCTCCTCCAGACAGGTTGTAAACAGGAATCCCCTAAGAATGAATCAAAACCTGAGCTTGATTCACGCCGTAGACACCTAAAAAATGTTGTCCCTTATCTCTTTAATTCTATATTTTATTCTACTGGCTTGATGATTAAATCCCTAGTCCAGGTCTCCTTGTGCATGCAATTGGGAGCTCTTGGACCCATCGATTAGTTTTTTCATATCAGATTTTTGAGTTTATTTTCGGATAAGTTATTCGGGTAAAACACTAAACTTTCATCAATTTGATTATCCATTAATGAGCATGTTAGTATATCAAATTATTTAGCCAAGCTTTAGACCAAAAGATGATAGAAGTTTCGAGCATCAAAATGTATCGACCTACGAGGCCTCGATCAAGCCATCATTAGGACCCTCCTACTAGATTGCGTAACGCATACATTGCAACCAAGTCTAGGTGTCTTTTTAGAGTTCAGGTTCAATAGAAACCAGTTTTAGATATTACGCCAAAACTAACACTCAAAATCATCATATAGAATCGAGGTAAATACCCTTTAGTGTCTACTTTGACCTTTCGTCTTTTTAGACTTGGTCAAAGTGGGGGCCAACTATAGACAACGAAAAATTGTCGTCCCTTATCTCTTTAATTATGTTATTTTATTCTGTTAGCCTGATGATGAAATCCCGAGTCCTCTTTGAGGATTTGGATCTCGTCATTGTGATTGATTGGTGCGAGACATGCCGTGGTGGCTGGTGCCAACCATTCCGAATTTACTCGGTTCTATCCGATTTTATCTCTTCTTTATCCAGTTCAATCTCTAGATATTATGGCCAGGTTTGTTCTCAATCGCTTGGACGGCTGGCTGCATGCAAAGCCTAGGTTAATTGTGATCTAGGTCTCTCCCTATAAAAAGAGAGCCTTGGCTCTCATTCCCAAATGACTTTCTCCTATGCGTAATTCTACGTAAAACTAATTAGAACACACATACATTAACGTTACTCGCCGAAAATAATCATAAGGAGTCCTCTTTTTCTACTTGCGGCCATTGAATTAGTGCAAAGAGTTAAAGAATATTCAGTTATTCGATCTCTC
The DNA here is from genome assembly GCA_021018815.1 of Talinum fruticosum. NCBI lineage: Eukaryota > Viridiplantae > Streptophyta > Magnoliopsida > Caryophyllales > Talinaceae > Talinum > Talinum fruticosum. Next base: position 3,955,928 of record JAITYX010000049.1, read on the forward strand.
GGGCATTTATTCAATTGATCTTTCCTATTCCTTACAAATTCACCTCATCCAAAATTGACAAAAACAAGCCCTTTTCTTAGATTTGTCGTTGTCACATAAATAGATCAAGCATAGAGATCCGGATCAGCGAGTGGGACGTCCCGAGGGAAATCATTCGGTCTTTGGACGGTTATTTAACTTTTGCCTTTTTATCACTTTTCGTATTGTGGATCAAATCGATGTAATCGCGTTTTAATTCCTCCCGGCCTTATCTTTGGTTGCTTTTATTTTCGCTTAGCATGTTGTAGAGTGCTTGTGTTTTCGTATTATTTTAGGATACCACTTAACTTAGTATTGGCCGTTTTCGGATGGGTGGAATAGAAGGGTTTTCCCTACATTTCGTACCAGCGCCCCCAAATCCGAGTCTTGGTTCTACATGGTTCCTACAATCGTGACTCAATTGAGGAAAATTTTTTTATGAAGTGGGCAAAACTTGAAAAGATGAGCAGTGTATTTTAATAATGTGCTTGCGTTATACCTCCCGCATCTAGCAACCTTTGAACATAGTTTATATATTGTTTACGGACTCGTAGGAAAAAATTATTTTACCTCCTGTTTAACCCTTTTGGAATAAGGCTCCCACTCGGGTCCTAAGCGGACCTAACTAGGATTGATTGCTTGAAGGAAACAGTACCTCTTCCCTCGTAGCACATGCTCTTGGCTCAAACCGCTTGGTTCACCGAGAGGCACCGAGGATTGTGGCTTTTTCGTTGCCCTGCCCCACATGGAGGACCAAATCCTCGGATTATGAGTCACCATGTACCCTACCATGTCTAAAACTCTTTGGCCATAGATATTTTGACTATTAGGTGGTCCCTTGACTTCATTTGCGTACTTAAATAGGTGTGTTTGTTTTAGATTTAATTTTCTACTTGTGAGCCTTTAGGAATAGGTGAAGAAAGTCTGGTTAGCCCTTGCATGGGTTGAAGACTCGGATCTTAACTCTAGGTATTTTATGAAAGTCTAAGGTATAAACTTCTATCTCTGTTAAGTTTTGATTGCAAGTCATTCCGAGCTCCATAGAAACTCCTATTTATGTTTTCATCACTATTCCGAGTAACGTAGATAACATCATATTTTATATCTTCTCTACCGAGGTATTCTAATCTGATCGGAATCTACTTGGAACCATTGCATGATCAAATAATTCTCTTAGTGCCCTTTTTCTTAGTACTAATCGTGCTTGCTAAAGTAAACCGAATTACATCGTTAAGTCGGTCTTCTAAGTTAGTTTATTTCTTAGATAATTATTTGGTATATTAAGTTCACTTTCTCTGTTGATCATTCTTTAACTTGATCTTTGTAGGAGTTATTCGAGCTGAGTTTGAACCTATTTAATACTAGAATCAGAATATTCCACATCTCTATGCCCAAGATAATTACGCTCTTAATTACTCAAATTTAATTAATATCTTTGCCTAACCTTAGACCAAAGTATTTTATACTTTGAGAACCAATGTTGTTTCCTTTTGTAGGGTATTCAAACAAAGCTAATCTATCTTTTTGAATCTTAAAAAGCAACGAGGCTTCTCGCTTTTAAACACTAGTAGACAGTTTTAGCCAATGTTGGACGGGACTCGGACACCGTGTCGTGAGCTGTCTGTTTCCAAAACTAGATAACACCAACGCTAGGTAAAACGGTGATTTCTACCTTGCTTTCGAGACAACACCGATTGATTTGAACACCTTTCGAGCAAATAGCCATTATGCAACGTTCACACTCCAACGGATCTTTTCGAGTGACACAAAAAGCCCTTACAATGGCTAGTTAAGACTTCGATCCAAAATCGGACTCAACGACTACTCTGCTTGGTCATCTACAAATAGAAGCCACTTCATAATACTAAAAGATTACTACTAAAACCATTTGATCAATAGACTCTCCGATTCTCTTAGTAGATTACTCACTCAATCTTCTACTTACAACTCCAAGTCCGCACTTAATATTTTCTTAGTTGTAAAGTCGTTTAATTAGTTACAACTTCTCTTACTTTCCGAGTAAGGCCCCTTGACCGAGCTATAAGGGTTAACACTTTGGAAGAAAAGTCCAATGCGGATGCTTCGAGTTCAAAGAACAACTTGAGTCTCTTACTTCGAGAGCCCTTTTTTGAAAAATGAATTGGAAAAAATGAGACTAACCCCGAAAGTACTCAAGACTAGTACTCGGGCTAATGAGACTAAGTCCGAGTCGGTTAGAAGAGAAAATGAGCATCTCAAAGAAAGCTCAATGAGTTTCAAGAGCTTGTGTTGAAATTTACTCATTAGTAGAAAAACCTTGACATGATTTCGGGCTCTTAGTGTGTCTCCTTGAGGAAAGAAGGACTTGGTTTTAATGAAAAGGAGGAATCTAATTCATACTTTAATCTTTTTAAATAGGATTCCGGAACTATGAAGTTCGGGATGGCTTAGCATGGTCCCATTCATAAGAATGAAAGCAGGACTGAGCCTGGACAAGTTTACAGGAGAAAACCTTCTCCACTGGCTACAAAAGAAATGATCTTCAAAAGAGAGAGACACGAGACTTAGCTTCCTAGAAAGAAGACTCGGAATCAAACCAAACCCAAAGTCATTCAAATCAAGGTTCCTAAGAGTCTTCTTCCTTAGAAAAGGACCACAATAAAGGGAGTTATTGGGTTCACTAGAGGAAGTGGGAAGGGTTCGTGTGTTTCGACTTGCGGGTAACTCGAAAAGGATGAAAGGTCATTGGTACTTAGACAGTGGATGCTCATGCCACATGACAGGATGAAGGTTTGCTCTTGGAGAGACTTAGTCACCCTAGAGAGGGTGAATAGGGTGATGAGAAAATTTAAACAAAGATTGGAAGATTAAATTCTAAAACTGACTTTGAAACAGATCCGAGTCTAGATTGGATTCGAAAAGTGTTAACTCGGAAAATACGGGAAACCCTCATGGGGCAGAAAACCACGGTCGGTGGTAATCCAACCACCAAGTCAAATGCACTATTTTGAATCCACAAAATAGAGTAGAAAGACTCAACCAGAATTGCTCCCTTAGACAATTCCTTAAGAGATTTTCCTAGACTTAGAAGTTCCCTTATCCGATCTAGTATTTCCTAACCGAGGTTAACCTTTACGGTTAAGGACAACTAAGCTGAGTTAACCCTTACAACTCAGTCAAGGGACCTTACTCAGAAAGTAAGAATAAGTGTTTGTGACTCGATTACAAGACCTTACAACTCGGAAAGATGTTAAGTATAGAGTTGGAGTTGTAAGTAGAAGATTGAATGAGAATTATACAAAGAGATAATTTCAGCAATAGGTTCAACAATCTCTCGTCTTGTGAAGTGGCTTCTATTATAGATGACAAGGCAAATTAGCCGTTGTGACTATCTTTTGATTAGAAGTCCTTTGTGACCGTTGCAATGGTTTTTCCGAGTGACTCGGAAAATATCCGTTGAGGTGTGAACGTTGGGCAACGACTCTTCACTCCTTTGGATGTTCCAATCCACTAGTGGTGTCTAAAAAGTAGGGTGGAAACCACCATTTAGCTTGGCGTTCTAGATTTCCAGTTTTGGAAATAGACAATCCTCACACGGTGTCTAGGCCTTGGTCGGAAATAGAAAAGGCCTTGTTCGTTGGTGATTTGACATCTTTAAGCCGGTTGCTTTTGTAATTCAAAGGATAACCTCGTTTGAATAACCTACAAAAGTAAATCAATTTGGTTCTCAAAGTATAAAATACTTTGGTTGAAGATTAGACACATATAATAATATAATTAAGATAATTAAGTGCTTAATTATCTCGATTGCTAGAAGAGTGGAATTTTCCGAGTCTAATAGCCATTATACTCAAGTTCCATCCGAGTCACTCTAGAAATAAAACAAGTCCTATACAAAATATCGGAGTAATGAAACTTGATCTAGACAAGCGAGTTCAATCGAAACATGCTGACTTAGAAGGATGAATTAACACTGTAATTCAATCAAACTTAGATTACAAAGTCGGACTTGAGTTTATGCACGTTAGAGAAAATATTTGAACATGCGAAAATTATGAGTGTTGTCCGAGTGACTCCGAACTATGTGTGAAACGATAAGGAGGAGTGTGCTTTCCGAGTCGATCGGAATCAAGTGAAAACATATGCAATAGTTTACGTAGCACTCGAAAAGATTCTAAATCACTCGGAAAAGTTTATAAAGCACTTAGAATGACTTGTAATCAAAACATATAACGAGATGAAGTTTGTACCTGATTCCTTGATTGTAGTCAACATGATATATCTACAAAGTCTAAGTGTTCAATCTCCCCTTTTGATGAAAGGCATTCAATACTTAGATAGAAACTTTGTTTGTGATATAGATGTTATTTTTTAATCTTTCTCAAGAAGTAAGTTAGAGAAGCAAGTGCAAATAAGCTTAGTGAAATAAATGATTGAACCTTAGATTCTATAAGAGCAAGTAAGCTTAGATTGCATTAGTGCTAAAAACTGAAGTATCGGAGCAATGATAGATCGAGTTGTTGAATCGGAGCAAAGAAAATTACCGAGCAAGCAATTTAAACTCGAAATAATTAAAACTCAAAAAGTAATAAGCATGAAACTGAAACTTCATTAATATTCATAACAAATATATACACAAAAGAGGGTGAGAGAAACTCCCCTAAACAAGACAAGAAATTTCTAAATATTCTCCACCTTTCCTTTCAAAGAAAAATAAAAGGAGGAAGAATGTATCAAGAGGATACAAATTTGAATGTCCGGACAAAAAAAAATTAAAACAAAAGAAGAAAATTTCTAAGATGGAGGGGAGGGAAGAGTCCGAGTGAAGGATGGTAGACGTGCGAGTGTGCCTTCGCTGATAAGATCTTGAAGATGTGGACAAACGAGGTGGGGGCAGCACTGGTATCTCCGAATTAGCTCGGCTCGACTGGCTGACCTAGAACTAAGTCATCCAGAGGTTCGTCCACCCGGAACTTGACTAAGGGAGGTGCTGGTTCTGCTGCCGACTCGACCATGGTTAGCAGGGTCTTTTGACCTACTCGGACTCACTGTTTGAGCCGATCACTTCGGTTGGGGTTCTGCAGTACCTTGGCCCTCGGTTGCTTCGACTCTTATTTCCGCTTCCTTCTCCCCTTCTTCTTTCTCCTCGAGACGGAGTTGCCTCAGCCACGAGCTCCGCTTCTTCTCCTTCTTCTTCTTCTTCTTCCCGTACGAGAGGGATTTGGCCGGACTCGAGGCTTCTCATGATGTATCTAAGTCGACCGGATCCCGAGCCGCCTTGGAGAGTCTTTCCTAAAGGAGCTCAATTATCTCCCTTTGCTCCTTGACTAGTGCTTTCATCTCGAGAGGTACGTCTTGCTGCTCTCGAATTTAGGAATGAGCATTTTTCTGATTGATGGTTATAGGTCGAAGAACAGTCTTGAATGACCGGAGGGTGTCCTTGAATTCGGTGGACATCGAGGAAAGCTTGTCCATGATGGTAGTGGACAAAGTAGAGGAGAGAATCTGCGAAACACTTGAGGTGGAGGCACCACCGGGTAGAGGAGGTAGAGAGAGAGGAGGTTGAGTCAAAGTCTAAGGCGGGGAAGGAGGCCTCGGTTCCGAGCTATGGACACGGACACCTGGTTGGGTTTCTCGATATCTATACCCAAGAAGTTCTTTCTTGCCAACAAAATTGGCAGCCACGAAACTGCGTTAGGATCCGAGGAAAGGGGATCTTTGAATTGCTTGAAGATTATGGTGAGAAGAGCCCCCAAAAGGAAGTGGGATTGACTTCTTGGTCCGAGTCCGAGCAGGCATGGCTGCCATTTGGTCGACTATATCGGGAAAGAGGTCTACTTTGTAGCCCTTAAGAATGTCGTAAAGATCTTTAAGGTGCTTGGAGATAGGGTTCTCCTTGCTTGAATGCTTGTGAGAAGAAGGTCCTCATCAGCAGAAAGCACGTAAGACGAGCTTCGACTTGAGTTGAGTCACGGAGAAGTTTTTACGTGACTCGAGAAACTCCTTGGCATATTTTTCAAAGAATTCATCATCAACCTCGTTGAAAGGTATGGGTTGCTATTGAGGAAAAAGAAGAAACTCTGAAGAGACGGTGAAGAAGAGAGGTGTTGATGCGAACCGTAACGTTTTGAATTCTGGAGGTGAGGATGCCCTCCCGGCTAGAGAGGTTAGAATAAAACTTAGAAACGAGTTTTGGGTATATGAACTCGCTGAAACAAAGGAAATTGTAAACCCGTGTTGATTTCATGTGAGCCAACCACGAAAACTTTGTGGTCGGGAAGAATTCTTCATCCAATGTTAGATGTTGGGTGGCAATGATTTTTGAGGATTGGAGGGGCCTTCCGGCTTTTAGTACGAGGTTTCTTGGTGGCAAAACCAAGAAAATCAGGGAGGGAACCTCTTTTCGGCATGTTTGTAGGAAAAGAGAGAGATGAACTTTTGAGAGAGAGGGAAAGAGAGAGAGAGAAATAGCTCGATGAAAGTGAGCGAAAGAAAAAAACGAGAGAGTAGAAAGAGAGAGCTGAGAGTGACGAGTGCTTACTTGAGACTTCTTTCACTTATCTTGAGAGCGATGAAATCCTCTTCGAACGTAAAAAGCTTGCTAAAGTTAAAGTAATTGAGAGAGAGAGAGTGTGTAAAGAGTAAAGTAGCGTAATGAAGGAAAATAGATGCTATTTATAGAGAAAGAAATATCCTTCGAGTACGTTTTAACCTGAGCTCTTCAACGGTCGCCTCGGACTAGTATGATTGTCTTCCTCTCCAACGGTTAGAATTCCAGTTATTGTCTTCCAACGGCTAGTTGTCCGATCGATGTGTGAGAGAGAGAGAGAGAAAAAGAGAGATTTTTAAAAAATTTCTAAAATTCTCGACCGATCTAGAGATGATTTCAAAAGTTTGATGTCCATTTTTTCAAAATCTAAGTCCGACTCATTGAAGTTTCGAGTGACTCGAAACCGTAGACAAACAATAACTCATAGCTCAGTATCACTAGCTCAATTGAACTAATTCTTATTTAAAGATAGAAAGCGTATAACACATAATCATGCAAAGAAAATTTAACTTAGAATAACACGTAATCATGCATTGATCATGCTAAGCTCATTCCTAATAAAGCAAAACCGATCCTCACGAAGTGGCTTAGTAAAGATATCAACTAATTGAAGTTTGGTAGGAATGAATTCAAGTTCAATATCAACTTTCTCAGAATGGTCTCTTAGAAAATGTACCGACCTCAATGTGTTTTGTCTTTGAGTGCTTGAACCGGGTTCTTGGTGATGCTGATTGCACTTTGATTGTCACACTGGATTGGAATTGATTTGAATGTAAGTCCAAGAGCTTTCAAGTGTTGCTTGATCCATAATATCTAAGCACGAGCATGCTCCAGCTGCAATATACTCAGCTTCAGCAGTTGATAGAGCTATTGAGTTTTGCTTCTTTGAGTGCCAAGATATCGGGATTGACCCAAAACTGGCGAGGTTCACGAGGTTCTCTTTCTATCAAATTTGTACCGAGCATAGTCAGCATCCGAGTATCTAGTGAGAGTCGGTTACGAGTCTCTTGAGTACCATAGACCTAGATTCCGAGTCCCTTTAAGATATCCGAATATTCTCTTCACCGTAATGAGATGTGATTTATTTGGATTAGCTTTAAATCTTGCACACGGACATACACTAAACATTATGTCCGGCCTAATGGAAGTAAGATATAGCAAAGATCCGATCATACCGAATAGAGTTTACGTTATCTTGCTTTTCCTTTCTTGTCTAAGTCCGGTTTTATCTTTGCTACTAATAGGTCTTCGCTGCATGTTTTGCGTCTTAAAGCTTGTACTTCTTCAGCAGCTCCTTGGTATACTTTGATCGATGGACATAGCTTCCATCTTTGTCTTGCTTGATTTATAGACCAAGGAAGAAATTAAGTTCTCCCATAATACTCATTTGAAATTCCAGGTCTCATTAACTCGGAAAAATTTCGACACGGAATTTCATTAGTAGCTCCAAAGATTATGTCATCAACATAGATCCGAGCAATAAGAAAGTCTTTTCCCTTGGTTTTATATAAAGAGTCTTGTCAATCTGACCTCTTGTAAAATCATTTTCAACCAAGAAATTGCTCAGTCTTTCATACCAAGCTCCGGGAGCTTGTTTAAGACCATAAACGGTTTTTGCAATTTGAAAACATGATTTGGAAATTCTAAGTTTTGAAATCCAGGGGTTGCACAACATAGACTTCCTCTTCAATGAAAGTGTCAAGCAATGCACATTTAACATCCATTTAATCGAATTTGATATTCATACTAGATGCAAATGCCAATAAAATTCTAATAGCTTGAATTCTAGCAACGAGTGCAAAGGTTTCCCCATAATCAATCCCTTCTTCTTGATTTTAACCTTGAGCCACAAGTCTAGCCTTATTTTTGACTACCAACCCACCTTCATCCAGTTTTTCTTGAAAACCCATTTGGTTCCTATGATTGGGTCGTTAGAAGGTCATTTGGTCGAGTATAGATTTGGTTTCTTTCAAATTGATTGAGTTCCTCTTGCATGGCCTCAACCCATTCAAGTTCATTTAGGGCATCCACTGCATTTCTGGGTTCAGTTAATGAAATGAATGTAATGAATGCACATAGATTTTATAGAGAGGAACAAGTTCTTACCCAACTGTTGATATCGGACAACATGTTTTCGAGTAGGTGGCTCGAAGCATACTTGAATGTTGTACCTGTTCTCCGGTTCACCAGATTTGTATGTTGAATTAGTTGATTTTCATAAGTCTATTCCGAGTGACCTTGTTCATCCGATTGACCTTCAACATTCCGAGTTGGCTCTTAAGTTGCCTCATTACGAGTCAGGTTATTTTGAGTCACTTTGTTCCGAGTGACATTGATTTGATTCTTAATGAGGTCATTTTCACCAAGATCATCATCTTTGCTTGAGCTTCGAGTCCGAGAATGTTGACTCACTTGGTTTTTCCTGTTCAAACTCATCAAACACAGGTGGATGCTTTCTTCCACTTTGTTAGTTCTTTTATTGAAAATATGATATGCTTTGCTATGAGATGAATAACCAAGAAAAAATACCTTCATCCGATTGAGCATCAAACTTGGTCGAGTGATCCTTACCATTGTTGTGAGCAAAACACTTACATCCAAAGGGTTTGAAGTATAAAATGTTGGGTTTCTTCCCTTTGTAGAGCTTGTATGGAGTTTTCTTTAGGATGGGTCTAATGAGGCATCCGTTCAACATGTAGTTTTACGTGTTGATCGATCGACCCAGAAATAGTAGGGTAGATCATGTTCAATCATCATTGTGCTTTTTATTTCTTCAAGAGTCCGGTTCTTTCTCTTTACTACTCCATTTTATTGAGGAGTTCTTGGTGCTGAGAAATTGTGGGAGATGCCATTTTTATCACAAAACTCTGTAAATTCGAGTTATCGAACTCCCTTCTATGGGCGGTTCGAATTCTCTGGATCCGAGTCCGAGACTCAATTTGGATTTTCCTGCAGAGCTTGCTGAACTCTTTGAAAGCTTCATTTTTCTGCTTAAGAAAACAAGCCCGGGTAAATCATGAGTAGTCATCAACAATCACAAGCACATATGATTTACCTCCGAGACTCTTAACAAGGATTTCACCACATAAATCCATATGCAACATTTCAAGCACTTTGGATGTAGAAACAATTTTCAAAGATTTGGAAGATGATTTGACCTGTTTCCCTTTTATGCATGCTTGCACTGATTTTATCTTTCTTAAATGCACAGTGAGGCAATCCTCTAACTAAACCATGAGAAGCAAGCTTCTTAATAGTATGCATGCTAATATGACCTAATCTATGATGCCATGTCCATGAATCATCATGTAGAGATACTTTTATTCAAGACAAATTCTGACTTGGATAAGAAAGAGGAATAATGTAGGTGTTACCTAAGAGCTTGGCCTCCTTGGTAGTATCATCGAAATATAACAGTTGGTCCGAGTGAATCTTACCTCTTAACCTTTGTGACACGGTTGAGAGATGCTAAGTAGATTGTACCTTAATCCCTTGACAAGGTATACTCGGGCTCACCAGATTGTTTCCTTTTCCAATCTTGCTTATCCCAATTATCATGCCCTTGCTGTCATCTCCAAATGTGACTTTGCCTGCCTTGTACTCTTCCAACGCAGAAAAGAGTCTTGAATTTCCTGACATGAGACGTGAGCATCCACTGTCCAGGTACCAATGCTCTTTTATTCTTTTCCGAGCCACCTACAAGTCGAAACAAACAAACCTTTCTCCCTTCCTCTAACAAACGCAGTAACTCCCTTTACTCGTGGTCCTTTTTGAGGAAGAAGACTCTTGGGAACCCAAATTTGAATAACTTTGGTTTTGGTCGATTTTGAGTCTTTCTTTTGGAAAACCGAGTCCGTGTCTCTTTCTTTATAAACTCTTTCCTTTTGTAAACGGGAGGAGAATGTTTTCTTCTATAAGGTGCTCTGGACTCAGTCCTCCTTTCATTCTTATGAATGGATTCGTGCTCAGCCTTACCGAACTTCACAGTTCGGAATCCTTTTGAAAAGCTCCGAGTAGGAATTGGATTCCTCCTCTTTGTTAAAACCAAGTCCTTTTTTCTCGAAGGAGACACATTGAGACCCTATGAGGATGTCAAGGTTTTTCTAAGCTTGAGTAAATTTTAAAACAAGCTCTTGAGACGTATCCATATCTTGCTTCGGATGCTCATTTTCTCTTCTAAGTGACTTAGACTCGGTCTCATTGGATTGAGCACTGGTCTTGAGTTACTGTTAGAGTAAGTCTCAGATTTTATAATTCATTTTTCAAAGAGATGCTCTCGAAGTAACAAACTCAAGTTGTTCTTTAAACCGAGAAGAATCGAATTAGACTTTTCTTTCAAAGTATAAATATATTTAGCTAAATGAGCTTTGGAAAACCTGAGGATGTATTCAATTAGCTCCCGAGGATTTGTTTCCTCACTGTCCTAGTGATCCGAGCTCGACTTTGATTCAGCTTCGAGCCCGAGAGTGCCATCGGACACTTTGAATCATCCGAGTCCTCATCATCTTTTGATGAGTCTTCATCAGTCCAAGTGGCCATCATAGCCTTTTTTTCTTTCTATGCTTCTTTCTCCTGGGGAGTCTTTGACTATGTGTTCCTTGTTGCCATATTCAAAACAGATCGGAGTTCTTAGTTAAAGGTAACTTGGAAGGGGAAGAATGTTTACCTTTTCTATCCTTCTTATCTTTCTTATAGAACTCTTCTCTTGGCTTCTTATCCCATCTATTGTGCTTCATCATTCTTTTGAAGCCTCCGGCGATAAGTGCCATCGGATCCTCTTCCGAGTGAGAGCAAGTTAGATTTTCTTCTCTGTTTTCCGAGGCCTTTAGTGCGATGTTCTTTTTAGTGCTGACCTTTGCATCCACCTTTTCCAGGTGGATCTCATGGATGAGTAGCTTCCCAATGAGTTCGTCCGGCTTTAGTAAGGACAGGTTACGAGCCTCTTCGATGGCTGTAACCTTCGGACTCCATCTTCTCTTGGGTAGACTTTTGAGTATCTTTATGCACATTTCCTTGTGGGAAATCCTTCTACCTAAAGGTTTGAGATTATTAGTAATCTCGGTGAAGCGGATGAACATCCGAGTGATATTCTCTTCTAGCTTCATCTTGAACAGGTCGTACATGTGAAGATATTGGCTAATCTTTGATTGTCCGACTTAGCGTGTGCCTTCATAAGTGTTGACAATCGTGTCCCATACTTCTTTCGCTGTGTCACGGCTGACACTCGGTTGTATTCTTCTAAGCCGATGGCGCACATCGAAATGTTCATTGCCTTGAAGTTCTTTCGAACATCTCTGCGTCTTCGATAGTGTGCTCAACCTTTACTTTGGGCACGAGTCTTGTTTCATCCATCTTCATTAGAATGTAATTTCCTACTTGTATGATGTTCCGGAGATCTTCATCGTGATCCAATGAGAAAACATTCCATGAGGTTCTTCCAAGTGTACGAAGTTAGATCCTTTAAACTTTAGTGGTTTGGTGGAAGATCTTCCTTCATCAAACTCTTCATTCTTCCGAGCCATTTTATCTTTAAACATTTAGATGGTTAAATCTTTTCGAAAGGCTAGGCTCGATACCAGTTGAAGGTTTGCTCTTGAAGAGACTTAGTCATCCTAGAGGGCGAGTGAATAGGGTGATGAGGAAATTTAAACAAACACTTGGAAGATTAAAGTCTAAAGCCGACTTTGAAACAGATCCGAGTGTAGATTGGACTCGGAAAAGTGTTAAGTCAAAAATACGTGGAAACCCTCCTGGGGTAGAAAACCACGGTCGGTGCTAATCTAAGCGCCAAGTAAATCCACTATTTTGAATCCACAAAATATAGTAGAAAGACTTAACCATAATTGCTCTCTTAGACAATTCCTTACAAGACTTTCTTAGACTCGAAGTTCCCTGATTTGATCTAGTACTTCCTAACTAAGGTAACCTTTACGAGTTAGGGACAATCGAGCTGTGTTAACCCTTACAGCTCGGTCAAGGGACCTTTCTCGAAAGTAAGAATAAGTGTTTGTGACTTATTACAAGACCTTACAACTCGGAAAGATGTTAAGTACAAAGTTGGAGTTCTAAGTAGAAGATTGAATGAGAATTATACAGAGAGACAATTTCGATAATAGGTTCAAGCAATCTCCTTATCTTCCGAAGTGGCTTCTATTTATAGATGACCATGCAGATTAGCCTTTGTGACTATCTTCGATTAGATTTCCTTTGCGACCGTTGCAATGGTTTTTCCGAGTGACTCGGAAAATATCCGTTGAGGTGTGAACGTTGGGCAATGGCTCTTGACTCCTTTGGATGTTCTAATCCCTGGTGGTGTCTAAAAGCGGGGTGGAAACCACCGTTGAACTTGGCGTTGCAGATTTTTAGTTTTGGAAACAAACAACCTTGACAAAGTGTGTGGGCCTTGGTCGAAGTAGAAAAAGTCGTGTCTGCTGGTGATTTGACATCTTCAAGCCGGTTACTTATTGTAATTCAAAAGTAGGATAACCTCCTTTGAATAACCTACAAAAGTAAATCAATTTGGTTCTCAAAGTATAAAATACTTTAGTCCATGATTAGACACGAGATAAAAATTTAATTAAGATAATTAAGTGCCTAATTATCTCGAGTCTCGAAAGAGTGGAATTTTCTGAGTCTAATATCCATTATAGTCAAATTCCATCCGAGTCGATCTAGAAGTAAAACAAGTCCGATAGAGAATATCGGAGGAATGGAACTTGATCTAGACAAGCACGGTTTAAACGAAACATGCTGACTTAGAAGGATGAATTAACACCGTAATTCAATCAATCTTAGATTACAAAGTCGGACATGAGTTTATGTACGTTAGAGCAAATATTTGAACATGCGAAAAGTCCGAGTGTTGTCCGAGTGACTCACAACTATGTGTGAAAGGATAAGCAAGAGTGTGCATTCCGAATCGGTCGAATCAAGTGAAAACATATGCAATAGTTTACGTAACACTCGTAAAAGATTCTAAATCACTTAGAAAAGTTTCTAAAGCACTTAGAATGACTTGTAATCAAAACTTACAAGAGATGAAGTCCGTACCTGATTCCTTGATGGTACTTAACATGATATATTTGCAATGTCCGAGTCTTCAGGAAAGAATCCTAACATCTCATACTTCAAACCCTTTGAATGTAAGTAATTTGTTCACAATAACGGTAAGGATCACTCGACAAAGTTCGATGCTAAGTTAGATGAAGGTATATTTCTAGCTTACTCATCTCACTCGAAAAGCCTATCGTGTTTTGAAAAAAAAGAACTAACAATGTGGAAGAAAGTAGCCACGTTGTATTTTATGTGATAGATCGGGGAAGAACAAGTGGGTTGACCTTCTTATATCTAAAACGCAATTGAGATGAAGATGATCTTGCTGAAGTTGAGCTCGGACAAAGTCAAAAGAAAGCAACTCGGAATGAGGTAGCTCAGAATATCATGACTCGGATCGAACCAACTCAAGATCCAGCTCAGAATGTCTGAAGGACAAGCGGAAGAGCAAACTCAGCAAGCTCGGACTGCGAAGATCAACGAGTTCAACCAAAAACCCGGTAAACCGAGAGAATAGGTAGAGCATTCAATTATGCTTCGAGTCACCCACTCGGGAACATTTTGTCTCACATCAATAGTGGGGTAAGAACTCATTCTTCTTTGCAAAATCTATGTGCATTCACTATATTCATATTATTAACTCGAACCCGGAAATGCACTAGAGGCCCTAAATGAACCTGAATGGGTAGAGGTCATGAAAGAGGAACTTAATCAATTCGAGGGAAACCAAGTTTGGACTTTGACCAAATGACCTTATAACCACCCAGTTATATGAACTAAATGGGTTTTCAAGAACAAATTGGATGAGGATGGGTTGGTAGTCGAAATAAGTCATTACAATCAACAAGAAGGGATTGATTATGGGGAAACCTTTGCACTATTTGCTCGGATTGAAGCAATTATAATCCTCTTTGCATTTGCATCAAGCATGAATATTAAGTCTGTATCAAATGAATGTCAACTCTTCTTTTCTTTATGGTTTCATTCAAGAGGAAGTCTATGTTGAGCAACCCCTGGATTTGAAAACTCGGAATTTCTAAATCATGTTTTCAAATTGCAAAAGGCTCTTTATGGTCTTAAACAAGCTCCCGGAGCTTGGTACTAAAGACTGAGTAGTTTCTTGGTTGAAAATGATTTCAAAAGAGGTCGGATTGACAAAACTCATTTCATAAAAACTAAGGGGAAAGGCTTTCTTATTGCTCAAATTTATGTTGATATAATTTTTGGAGCCACTAATGAGAATATCTGTGAAGAAGTTTCTAAGTTGATGAGACAGGAATTCCAAATGAGCATGACGGGAGAGCTCAATTTCTTCCTTGGTGTACAAATCGGACAAGATAAAAATGGCATCTATGTCCATCAATCTATGTATACCAAGGAATTGCTGAAGAAATACAAGCTTCAAGGTATAAAACATGCAGCAACACCCATAAGTAGCACCATAAAACTAGATTCGGATGAGAAAGGTAAAGTAGTAGATCGAAACTCTATTGAGGCATGATTGGTTCTCTGCTATATCTTAGATCCAATAAGCCGGACATTATGTTTAGTGTATGTCTATGTGCAACATTTCAAGCTAATCCAAAAGAATCACATCTTACTATGGTGAAGAGGATTTTTAGATATCTTGCAAGGAGTCGGAATCTTGGTTTATGGTTTTGAAGAGACTCATAATTAACCCTCACTAGATACTCGGATGCTGACTATCCTGGTTACAAGGTTGATAGAAAGAGCACATCAGGAGCATGCCGGTTTCGAGGTCAATCCCTTATATCTTGGCACTAAAAAAGCAAAACTTAGTTGCTCTATCAACTGCTGAGGCTGAGTACATTGCAGCCGGACCGTGCTTTGTGCTTAGATTATGTGGATCAAGCATCACATGAAAGATCTTGGACTTTCATTCAAATCTACCCCAATCAAGTGTGACAATCGAGCCCAATCATCATCACCAAGAATCCAGTTCAACACTCAAAGACAAAGCATGTTGAGGTCAGGTAAGAAGACTTAGACCTGTCATATACATCATTATGACTTCCATCAAAGAATCAGGTATAGGACTTCATCTCTTCTAAGGATTTGATTAAAAGTCATTCTATCTCGTTTTATAAGCTTCTCTGAGTGATATAGCATCTTTACGAGTGTTACGAAACTATCACATATGTTCTCTTTTGATTCGATCGACTTAGAAAGCTTATTCTTGTATATCATTTCACACACGAGTTACGAGTCACTCGAGACAACACTCGAATATATTGCATGTTCAAACACTTGTTCTATTATGCATAAACTCGGTTCGACTTCATGATCTATGTTTGATTGAATTACTCGTGTTAATTCATCTTTCTAAGTCAGCATGCTTGGTTTGAACATTGGCAGTCTAGATCAAGTCCGACTACTCGATATTATTTATCCGACTTGATTCGCTTCTAAACTTACTCGGATGGAATTTGAGTATAATGGATATTAGACTCACAAAATTCCACTCTTTTAGGACTCGGATAACTACGCACTTAATTATCTTAATTAAATTATTATCTGTGTCTAATCTTGGACCAAAGTATTTTATACTTTGAGAACTAAATTGATTTACTTTTGTAGGTTATTCAAATGAGGCTATCATATTTTAGAATTACAAAAGTAACCTAG
The DNA here is from genome assembly GCA_021018815.1 of Talinum fruticosum. Taxonomy (NCBI): domain Eukaryota; kingdom Viridiplantae; phylum Streptophyta; class Magnoliopsida; order Caryophyllales; family Talinaceae; genus Talinum; species Talinum fruticosum. The sequence goes on from JAITYX010000049.1 coordinate 3,972,174, forward strand.
CTTCAAAACGTCAAATCACCAGCGAGACAAGGCTTTTTCCACCTCTCGCCCAAGGCCCGGACACTTGTGTTAGGGTTATCTGTTTCCAAAGCTGGAAATCTATAATGCTAAGCTCAATGGTGGTTTCAACCCTACTTTTCGGACACCACCAGTGGATTGGGACTTCTAATGGAGTCAAGAGTTGTTGCCCAGCGTTCACATCTCAACGGATATTTTCTAAGTGACTCGGAAAATCCATTGCAACGGTCACAAAGGACTTCTAGTCAGATGATGGTCACAACAGCTAATTTGCTTGGTCATCTATAAATAGAAGCCAACTCTCAAGAATTCAAGATTGCTGAACCAACCGTCAATACATGCACTTAAGCAAAAGTCATTGTATTCATACTCAATCTTCTACTTACAACTCCAACTCTGTACTTAATATCTTTATGAGTTGTAAGATCTTGTAATTAGTTTACAAACACTCATTCTTACTTTCTGAGTAAGGTCCCTTGACTGACCTATAACGGTTAACTCAGCTTAGTTGTCTAACTGTAAAGATTGCCTCGGTTAGGAAGTAGTAGATCGAGATAAGGTAATTTTTGAGTGTAGGAAAATCTTGTAAGGAATTGTCTAAGGGAGCAATTTTGGTTGAGTCTTTCTACTCGTATTTTGTGGATTCAAATTAGTGGATTTGACTTGGTGCTTGGAGTAGCACTGTCCGTGGTTTTCTGCCCCATGAGGGTTTCCACGTAATTTCTCAATTGATACTTTTTCTAAGTCCAATCTAGACTCGGACATACTTAAAGTTTAGTTTCAAGTTTAACCCGTTTATTTCTTGTATTATGAGTCGGTGCTTTTCGAGTTCATTCTTGACTCACGCTCTTCACAGAGTCATCTATGGTTTTACTCTTCCATTACTTGTTTAAATTTCCTCATCACCCTATTCACCCCCTCTAGGGTGACATAGCCTCACCAAGGGCAAACCTTCAATTGGTATCAAAGCCTAGCCTTTCAGAAAGGATCTAACCATCCAAAGGTTTAAATATTGAAATGGCTCGGAACAATTAAGAGTTCCATGAAGGAAGATGTTCCGAGTAGACCACCAATGTTCAAAGGATCTAACTTCGTGCACTTGAAGAAACTCATGGAATGTTTCCTGCTGGATCACAATCGGGATGTTTGAAACATCATACCAGTAGGCAACTACATTCCCATGAAGACGGAAGAAACAAGACTCATGCCCAAGACAAAGGTCGAGTTCAGATGCGAGGAAATAGAGAAGTTCAGAAAGAACTTCAAGGGGATGAACATTCTGATGTGCACCATCAAATCAAAAGAATACAACCGAGTGTCGGCTTGCGACACGGCCAAAGAAGTGTGGGACACTCGGTCAACACTTATGAAGCCACCAGCCAAGTCGAGCAAGCGAAGATAAGTCAATATCTTCACAAGTACGAGCTGTTTAAGATGGAGCAAGAAGAGAACATCACTCGGATGTTCGTGCGCTTCACTAAGATTACCAACAATCTCAAATCTCCGGGTAGAAAGAGTTCCCACGAGGAAATGTGCGAAAGATACTCGAAGCCTACCCAAGAGAAGATGGGTTCCTAAGGTGACGGCCATTCAAGAGTCTCAAAACCTGTCCTAACTCAAGCCGGACGAACTCATTGGGAAGCTACTCACCTATGATATCCATCTGGAAGAAGATGACGCAGAGGTCGGCACCAAAAAGAACATTGCGCTAAAAGCTTCGAAACCGGAGAAGCAAATCGAGTTAATCGGACTCGAAGAGGATCCCATGGCGAGTCATCGCTAGAGGCTTAAAGAGAATCATGAAGCACAAGAGATGGGATAAGAAGCCAAGAGAAGAGTTTTATAAGAAAGACAAGAAGGATAGAAAAGGTAAGCACTCTTCCCCTTCAAAGTTATCTTTGACTAAGAACTCTAGCTATTTTGAATGTGGCGAGCAAGGAACACATAGTCAAGGACTGTCCCAAGAGAAAAAGGGATAGAAAGAAGAAAAAGGCTATGATGGCCACATGGAGTGGTGAAGACTCATCGGAAGATGATAACGACTCGGATGAGTACAATAGAGTGTCGGCTCGTGAGATAGCCAACGATGTGTGCGACACTCTTGTCAACACTTGTGAAGGAACAAGTCAAGTGAAACAGGAAAAGATGAGCCAGTATCTTCACAAATATAAGCTATTCAAAATGAAGCCACAAGAAAACATCACTTAGAAGTTAATTCGCTTCACTGAGATTATAAACAATCTTAAATCTCTAGTTAGAAAAATTTCTCACAAAGAGATGTGACGAAAAATTATAAGAAATCTACCAAAGAAAAGATGGGGTCCCAAGATGACGACCATCGAGGAAGCTTAGAACCTCTCTTAGTTAAATCCGGACAAGCGATTACGAAGGTGCTTACCCATGAGATTCACCGGAAGAAGATGATGCCGAGGTCGAGCAACAAATGGAACATTGCGTTGAAGGCCTCGAAAGTATAGGGAAAGTTCGAGTTCTTCGACCTCGGAAGAGGATCCGATGTCACTCATTGCCCGAGGCTTCGAAAGAATGATGAAGCATAAGAAGTGAGAAAAGAGGCGAAAGGAAGAGTTCTACACGAAAGATAAAAAGGATAGAAATAGTAAATATTCTTCCCCTTCAAAGTTATCTTTAACTAAGAACTTTGATCTGTTTTGGATGTGGCGACAAAGATCACATAGTGAAGGTGTAACACCCACAAAACCCACCATAAGAGTATTACATGCCAGGGTTCCCTGAGAGGAACCCTCAAGGCTACTTATGATCTCAACTTGGGGTTAATAGTTTCATCTTAAATTAGCGGAAGTGCGTTTCTAGGTTTTCAAAGGTTTTCCTTAAAATTTAGGTAGAGTTTCGTCCGTACTATGGCTAATCCCATAGGCTTAGAGCCTTAACCCCGCACGAAGACAGAAAAACATCCCATAGTCATAAACTCAACGAGCCACATGCTCGGAGCATCCCATAGTCAAAACATAAGTTCACATACAACCGATCTTTACAAACAACTTCACAAAAAGAAGACGAGAAAAACATGTAGTAAGTCGGGCATCTCCTATCGGTCCTGCTATTTACGAAAGACAAAAGTCACTCCTAAGAGTCTTACTTCAGTACTGAAATGTGGGTGAGGTCATGAGCTCCACAAGCCCGAGTGAATAACCCAACCCAACCCCTAGTTTCACTTTGCACATTAATTCATTATAAACACACGTAAGTACACCATTCATTGATAACATGCGATTCGGATCATACATGCTTAAGACACACGAGATTAAAATTTACCAACTTACCGAGAAGTACAATTACATCAATTACTCATGAATTCAATCAGAACATGCTTCATTCTTCTTTCTACGCAAGTACGTCATAGAATCATTCATCATATAAGACATTCATAATGTAAATCTTATCTTACTTCTTATTGTATTAATTTCTTATGAAATCGGGATTCGTTTTTCTTCTCATTCTTCTTCTAGAGTTCAATTATGCATTTCATAAATCATTGCTTCTTTCTTTCTTGTTCATCATGTATAATCATTCATTTCTTCATATCATAATTCTTAAGTATTCTTAGTTTCGAATGGAAAGTAGATTTATGTTACTGCTCCAAAGACCCAATTCTTGGAGCCAAAATAATTCGTGGGCTTAGTTACGGGATGCAAAATAATTCATGGCCTCAAGGCTTGCCTCGAGCTCGAAGGACGCATATTGTCAATAATTCATGGAAGCAAATTAATTCGTGGCTTCGGTTGACGAGACACTTTTATGGCCATATCTTCGAGAGGGTTCTTTAATTCGTGGGGTCTTAGATCAATAACGCAATCCTTTCTCCGTTCTTTAGTTGTTTATGTTTCTTATTTTCTTACCGGTTTCGTACTATGTCGACGAGATACGGTTAATTCACGCTCAATACCTTCATACGTAACATCTTCGTAACTAACAATTCACATAAGCAAGTTCCAACTTGAGTACAATTAATCCAATTCATATAGGCATGCTTATGTTATTTATAATCAATGTACTTTAATCTAAACAGATCATAACAAGTAATCATATCAATTAGAATTTCTAATTATCGAATTGATTGCTTCATGAAAACGTAATATTGAGCATAGGTAGTTTATGGTTCTATAACTTTTCTTAATCATTATATATCTCTTAATTTAGCCATATAGCTTCTTAAATTCCAGTTCTCACCTCAACTGTTCAATCAGCCCCGACTTTTGCCAAAACATCACATTTCCACTTAAAAATCGTATATCAAAATGTACAGGAAATTGTTATAAATTATTATGAAGCTACAGTAAAAGCTTCATGAATTTTGGGCAACTCATGGAAGCACAATAATTGAGACAACGAGGCTTAATTATTGAAAAATCTCCACCTAAATCATGAATTCTATTTTCTCATTTCTCTCACTTATTCTATTCAAGCAACTTTCATCAAATTCTTAATATGCAGCTCAATAATCATGCTCAGCAATACTCAATCATCATTACATTCATGAATTAGACACATAGTTCGCAACATGCTTTTCAATTCGTAAATTTAGGCCTCTAACATCTTCAATTAACTTAGGGTTCCAATTTCATGAATCAATTTCGAATTTAATCCACCTAATTTGTTTTATCATTAGAGGATGAATTTGAATTATCACCTTAGATTCTTAATGGTTCTAAGAATTTCAATTTGGAGGATTTCGAATTTGATGTTTGAATTTCGTATTATGCTTCTTCTTCCTTCCTCTAAGGTTCTTGCTTTCGCCTCCTTTTTCGGACCCAACTCTCTCTCTCTCTCTTTCGGTCTCTTTACTCTCTTTGTTTCCCTCCTTCTTCCTCTTGTTCTGTTTCTACTAAGGGTCCTTCTCATTTTCCTATGCTTCGATTCGATCAATTTCTCTTTCTTCATCCTTGACTTGCGTTTCTCGCTTGAGTCCGGTTCTCTCGACCTCTTGCTCGGTTCCTCTTTGCTTTGCTCTGTTTCTGGTGCTCATCTCGTTCTCGTTCCCTCTCTCTCGTTTTCCTTTACTTTTGATTCTGTCACTCTCTCTCCCTTTATCCCTCTTTTGTTCTCTCGCTCTATTTGCTCTGTCTCTCGCTCCATCGGACTCTCTTTCCTCACTTGTGGTTCTTAGCTTCGTTTCCAATTCCCAGTTAGCTTTGTCTTTCCTTTGTACCCTTACCTTCAATCTCTCTCGCTCCTTTTTCTTTTTTTACACCTACTGGACTTTGTTGTTTTAATATAATTGGACCCTAGATTTATCTCCTCACTAATTGCCACAAATTGCCACTAATCTCTAATGCCACTAATCCTCCTTAAATGCTAGCCAACCATTTAATTTCTTTTCTTTTGTTTTAACTTTTTGTTTAGACATTAATATATTAGGCCCAAATTTAATATCTCTAAGCCCATTTAAGCTAACCTATGCTCGGGTTTTAACTCGATCGGGGAAAAATTCAACTTAGTTTAAAAATTTAGCTTTTAATAACTTAATTCATTACCAAGCAAGAACCTTAAATTTACGGGTATTACACAAGGACTGTCCGAACGAGAAAGAAAGACAGAAAGAAGAAGAAGGCTATGATGGACACATGGAGCGATGATGAATCATCCGAAGATGAAGATGATTATGATGACTCAAAGTGTCTAATGGCACTAACGGACTCGTAAGTCGAATCGAGTTAGATGTTGACAACTCGGACATCGAGGAGACAAGTCTTCAGGAGGTAATTGAATACTTTCTAAAGTTCTCCAAAGCTGATTTAGCTAGATATATTTACACTTTGGAAGAAAAGTCCAATTCGATTCTTCGCAGTTCAAAGAACAACTTGAGTCTCTTACTTCGAGAGCAATGGTTTGAAAAATGAGTTGAAAAAGCTGAGACTAACTCTGAAAGAACTCAAGACAAGTACTCAAACTAAGGAGACTGAGTCCGAGTCACTCTAAAAAGAAAATGAGCATCTAAAAAGAAAGGTCAATGACTCTCAAGAGCTTGTTTTGAAATTCACTCAGGGTTAGAAAAACCTTCACATGCTTTTAGGCTCTCAATGTGTATCTTTCGAGAAAGGACTTGGTTTTGATAAAGAGGACGAATCTAATTCCTACTCTAATCTTTTAAAAAAGATTCCGAAGCTGTGAAGTTTAGGAAGGCTGAGCATGGTCCTATTCATAAGAATGAAAGGAGGACTAAGCCCATACAAGTTTAAAGGAGAAAACCTTCTCCACCTATTTATAAACGAACGAGACTTTAAAAGGAAGAAACACAAACTCGGTCTTCTAGAAAGAAGACTCAAAATCGGACCAAACCTAAAGTCATTCAAATCTGGGTTCCAAAGAGTCTTCTTCCTCGAAAAGGACAACGAGTAAAGGGAATTACTGGGTTCATTAGTACCTAGACAGTGGATGCTCATGACACATGTCAGGAGATTCAAGACAGCTTTTACGAGTAAGAAGATTTTAAAGGAGGTAAAGTCACTTTAAGAGATAACAGCGAAGGGCAAGATAGTTGGGATTGGAAAGATTGGTAAAGGAAACAACCTAGTCAGTCCAGTTTATCTTGTCCAAGGATTAAAGTACAATTTTCTCAAGCATCTCTTAGTTTTGTGACAAAGGTCAAAAGGTAAGGTTCACTAAGACCAACTACTACATTTTTGATACAGCTACCAGAGAGACTAAGCTCTCGGGTAAGAGGTAAGGTAACAGCTACACCATTCCTCTTTTGGATCCAAATCAAAAGTTATCTTGCTTAAAAGCATTGTTGCATGATGATTCTTCGACATGGCATGATAGAGTAGTTCATGTTAGCATGCACACTATCAAAAAGCTTGCATCTCATGGTTTAGTTAGGGGTTTACCTAATTGTTCATCCGAGAAAGATAAAATCTATGAAGCATGCACAAAAGGAAAATAAGTCAGATCATCCTTCAAACCTCTCAAAACTGTTTCCACATCCAAAGTGCTTGAATTGCTTCATATGGATTTATGTGGTGAAATCTTTGTGAAAAGCCTCGGAGGTAAATCGTATGTACTTGTGATTGTTGATGATTTCTCACGATTTACTGTGTTTGTTTTCTTAAGAACAAGAATGAAGCTTTCAAAGAGTTCGAGTAAGCTCTGTAGGAAAATTCAAGTAGAGTCCCGGACTAAGATGAGAAGAATTTGAACCGACCATGGAACGGAGTTCGACTACGCAGAATTCGCAGAGTTTTGTGACAATAATGGTATCTATCACAACTTCTTGGCACCCAAAACGGAATAGCGGAGAGAAAGAACCGAACTCTTGAAGAAATAGGAAGGACAATGACGATTGAAAATGATCTACCTTATTATTTACGGGCTAAGGCTCGTCAACACGAGCAAATTACATACTCAACATATGCCTCATCGGACCCATCTTGAAGAAAACTACAAGCTTTACAAGGGAAAGAAACCCAACATCTCATACTTCAAACCATTTGGTTGTAAATGCTTTGTTCATAATAAGGGTACGGATCACTTGACCAAGTTTGATGCTAGGTCGGATGAAGGTATATTTCTAGGTTACTCATCTCATAGTAAAGCTTATCGTGTTTTTAACAAAAGAACTAACAAAGTGGAAGAAAGTATCCACGTTTTGTTTGATGAGATAGATCAGGGAAGAACAAGTAAGTTAATCTTCTCAAATTTAAAGCCGAGTCAAGATGAAGATGATCTTATTGAAGCCGAGCTCGGAAAGTGTCGAAGAAAGCAACTTAGAATGAGGCAACACAGAACACCGTAACTCGGACCGAACAAACTCAATAGCCAGCTGAGAATGCTAAAGGAAAAGCAAATGAGGAGACTCAGTAGGCTCAAACAACTGAAGATTAGTCGGTTCAACCAAAAATTTGGTGAACAAAGGAACCGGTAGATTATGTGGATCAAGCAACACTTAAAGGATGTTGGACTCTATTTAAATCTATCCCAATCAAGTGTGGCAATCAAATTGCAATCAGAATCATTGAGAATCCAGTTTAGCACTCAAAGACAAAGCATATTGAAGTTAGGTTTCATTTTCTGAGAGACCATTCTGAGAAAGGTGATATTGAACTTGAATTCATTCCTACGAAATTTCGGTTAGTCGATATTTTCACTAAGCCACTTAGTGAGGATCAATTTTGCTTTATCAGGAATAAGCTTTGAATGATTAATGGATGATTATGTGATTTTATAAGTGAAATTTTCTGGCATGATTATGTGTTATATGTTTTCTTTTGTCCTAATAACAAATGGATCCGTTGACCGAGTGAAATTGAGATATGAATTATTAGGTCTCCGAGTGTTCTAAGTCACTCGGAAACCATACTAAGTCAGACTTAATTTTTGAGGAAAATGGACATCAAACTTTTGAAATCATCTCTAGATAAGTGGAGAATTTCAGAAATATTTTTTTAAAGTCTTTCTTCTCTCTCTCTCTCTTTCTCTCTCTGCAGCGTTTCGATAAAAAACAATTAGCCATTGGAAGAAAGCTGCTGAAATTCTAACCGTTGGAGAGTAGAAACGTCACATCCGTCCGAGACAACCGTTAGAGCTTCAGGTCGGACCAAAGGGTGAAGGTCATGTCTTTTCGCTACAAATAGCAACCTTTTACCTTCATTTCTTTACTTTACTCACTACCTTCTTACTTTCTAAGCATTCTTGCTTACTTGAATTCTCTCTCTCTCTAAATTCTAAACGCTCTTACTCTTTTCGCTCTCTCTCTCTCTCACTCTTTTGAGTCCTCTCATTTTTCTCAAAAATACTCAGCATGCCTAAAAGGGGTTTTGCACCTGATTTATGGGGGTCTGCTACCAAGAAGCCCCACACTAAAGCTCCTCAAGAGGGTACCTCTAACCCCTCTAAGATCTTCGTCACCTAACACCTTACGTTGGATGACAAATTCTTTCCAACCACTTCGTTTTCATGGTTGCAACACATAAAGGGCACTAGAGTGTATAATTTCTTATGCTTCAATGAATTTATCTATCTTGAACTCGTTATCGTGTTCAACTCCAATATGTGTTACTCGAAGGAGTCATCACCTCACGAGTTCACAAGAAGGTTATTCGTATCAACCTCTCCCTCCATCACAGAATCTTCAAAGTTTCTTCTCTTTTTGTTAACTACAATCCCATCCCATTTACGGAGATTGCAGATGAGTACTTTAAGAAGCGCACCAAGGAGGTCCCCGAGTCACACAAAAATTTCTCGGTGACTCGAGATAAAGACCGAGGCCAAACTTCTTTCTCTTCTCTTGATGAGAACTTTCTTTTCTCATCACTCTAGCAAAGAGAATCCCAATTCCAAGATTCTCAATGAAGGTTTGCTCTAGGAGAGGCTATGTCATCCTAGAGGGGGTGAATAGGGTGAATATGAAATTTTCTTGAAATTTAAAATAGATATAAATCCGAGGTGAGTGAGAGTCAAGGATGAACTCGGAAAAGTACTAACTCGGAATTCGAGTGAAGCATGAAGAAACATATTAAGCGGAACTTTGAAACTGCTGCGAGTCTAGAATGCACTCGGAAAAGTAATAACTAAAAAGTACGTGGAAACCCATCTCGGGGCAGAAAACCATGGACCGTGCTAATCCAAGCACGAAATCAAATCCACTATTTTGAGTCCACAAAATTCGGTAGACTAACTCAACCCGAGTTGCTCCCTTAGACAACTCCATACAAGTTTTCCTAGACTCATAAATTACCTTATCCGATCTAGTACTTCCTAACCGAGATCACCTTTAGAGTTAGGGACAAGCGAGCTGAGTTAACCCTTACAGCTCAGTCAAGGGATCTTACTTAGAGAGTAAGAAAGAGAGTGTTTGCAGATCGAGTACAAGACCTTACAACTCGGAGAAATTATAAATACGGAATTGGAGTTGTAAGTAGAAGATTGGGAATGAATACAATGACTTTTGCTCAAGTATGTGTATTAACAGTTGGTTCAGCAATCTTCAAGTATTGGAAGTTGGCTTCTATTTATAGATGACCAAGCAGCTTAGCCGATGTGTCCATCTTCCGACTAGAAGTCCCTTATGACCGTTGTGATGGATTTTCTAAGTCACTCAAGAAAATATCCGTTGAGATATGAACGTTGGGCAATGGCTCTTGACTCCTTTGGAAGTCCAAAACCACTGGTGGTGTCTTGAAAAATAAGGTGGAAACCACCGTTGAGTTTAGTGTTGTAGATTTCCAGCTTTGGAAAGCAGACAACCCCGACACGATGTCCGGGGTTAGGTCGGAGGTGGAAAAAGCCTTGTGTGCTTGGTGATTTGATGTTTTGAAGCTCGGTTACTTTTGTAATTCAAAATTAGGATAGCCTCGTTTGAATAACCTACAAAAGTAAATCAATTTGGCTCTCAAAGTATAAAATACTTTGGTCAAAGATTAGACACAAATAATAACATAATTAAGATAATTAAGTGACTAATTATCCGAGTCCGGAAAGGAATGGAATTTTCGAGTCTAATATCCATGAAACACAAAATTCCATCTTAGTCGATCTAGAACATAATCAAGTCAAAGTAAAAGATCGGAGTAAACAAACATTATCTAGACTAAAAAAGTTCAAACTAAATATGTTAACTTGGAACAATGTAATTCTCGTAACATGAAGTCGGACCGGAGTTTATGTGAGTGAAATAAAGTGTTTGAGCATGCGATATATCCGAGCGTTAAGTGACTCGAACCGAGTGTGAAGTGGTAAGTACAAGTATGCTTTGTGAGTCGATCGAGTCACGCATAAACATATATAATAGTTTCTATAACACTCGGAGAAAATGTTATATCACTCGGAAATGCTTCTAAGGCACATGGAATGGCTTGAAATAAAAACCCCATAAGAGATGAAGTCTTATACCCGATTTGTTGATGGAACTCGGAAAAGTGTAAGTATAAAGTCTCGGTCTTCACTCAAACCTTTATTTGATATTCTAGAGGGCTATGATGTATACCTCTTCCGTGCTATTCTTGAGCACATGGCCCAAGTGCTTGGTTAATCCCAAAAATCTGCTCAATCCCCTTTGGAGCCATTCTTACAGTTCCCCTTAGACCCAAATGTAGTTTCGAGGCTACCATAGTGGTGGGCGGGAAGAAGCTTCGAGTTGAAACCCCCTTCACCCTCACCACTCGGATTCAAATTCCTCTACCCCTCCCTCCTCCATCCACTGGTCCCTCCACTTCTCAACCACATTCTACAGCCTTTGAGGCTATGTTTACTGTTCGGTGGACAAACTCTCCTCTATTTCCGAAGAACTTGGAGACACCTTCCGCTCTCTAAAAACTATCCTTTAAAGCCTTATGATCAATAAAAAGACAAGACAGTCTCGGATCCGGGAGAACCAGGACATAATGATCGAACTCAAGGGCGTCATCAATGAGCGAACGAGCAGCTCCAACTACTCTAAGAACATCGATCCAAGGCTGCCAAGGAACCAGAAAGTTCATATACTTTTGACGACTCCTCCAGCGCAGCCAAGTCTCCCTTGGCTAAGGTTGAAGAAGAAGAAACTGCAGTTGAAGCAGCTCGGCGTGAGGAGCGAAGGAAAAGGAGATAGAAGAGGAGAAGGAGGAGGAAAAAGAAGAGGAAAAAGAGACAGAAGAGGCCGCTTAACCCGAGGGAAAAGGTGCCACGGCTCCCGAACCGGAATTGATCTCTTCGATCTCGATCCGAGTGGATCGAAGAAGCCGGGGACATTGGTCGGTCTATAACCGTCAAGTCGAAGCACCTTCCTCCGCTATTTTCTAGGAGGATAAGCTTGAGGATGATATGCCCTTGGGTCAAATGACCAGGACGGAGCCAATTCCGGACATCCTTGTCTGCTGCCGCCACGATCATCCAGTTCATTTGAAGCATATGAGCACCGGTGCCTTGCTCGCCCCTCCACCTCCCGACAACAAGCCCCCTTCTTAATTTTTTTCTCCTACATCAACTGTACTCGCTTGATAGTTTCTTCCCTCTTTTTGATGAAATGCAAGGGGAGAAATATAGAAATATTGATGTTGTGTTGAGGGGAGCTCACCCCTTTCATGGAGCAAATGAATGAACTTTTTTTTTCTGAATAGACTTATTTCGGAGTTACTTCTTTCGAGTTAGATATTTTTTAATTATCTCTTTTTGCTCTGATATAATCTGTTAATTCTTTGCTCTAATGGTTTATTAGCATAACTCTTATGAGTGATCATGTTATCTATAATGCATCTTATAAGTATGGAATGCTTCTCACTCATCACTTCTAGTTCCGTTATGTTTTGCATAGTAAAAATGAAAACTCATATTTCGTACTAACAAATTTCTATCTAAGTGTGGAAAGCCTTTCATCAAAAGGGGAGATTGAAGACTCGGTTTCTAACTCTAAGTCATTCTGAGTAATACATGAAGCCTAAGGTAAAACCTCGTCTGTCTTAAGTTTTGATTTCAAGTGATTCTTATCGTTATAGAAACTCTTGTATAAGTTTTCATTCATTTTTTACCGACTCGAAAACCCATTATCGTATATCTTCTACACTAAAGTTTCGACTCACTCAAACATCACTCAAAACTATCGCATGCTTAAATAATTTCTCTAACACTTTTGTTATGAGTACTGATCGCATATTTCAATGCAAAGTGAAATATAGTATCATTCCCTATTCTACATCAGTTTATCTCCTTCAAAATTTTGTGTTCAAATCAAGTCGCCGTACTCGATCCTTTACTCTCTCTACTTGATCATCTTTAGAATTCACTCTTATGGAATTTGAGTATACTGAATATTAGACTAAGAAAATTCCACTTATCTAGGCCTAAGATAATTAAGCCCTTAATTATCCTAATTCAATTATTATATGTGTCTAATCTTAGACCAAAGTATTTTATACTTTGAGAACCAAAGTGGTTTACTTTTCTAGGTTATTCAAACGAGGCTAACTCATTTTTGAAATACAAAACTAGTCCGCTTATGGTTGTCAATCACCAATAGATAAGCTTTATCTACTTTTAAACGAGTGCTCGGACACTCGTGTCGTGGTTGTCTGTTTCAAAATTGAAAAACTCCAACACTAGGCTCAACGGTGGTTTCCACCTTGCTTTTAGATAATGTAAGTTCACTGTAACACCTTTTGAAGCCATAGTCGTTGTACAACGATCACATCCCAATGGATCTTTTACGAGCGACTCAAAAGAGTCGTTACAATAGCCGATGAAGACTTTTGTTCGGAACCAAGACTCGGTGGTCACTTTTTTAGTTAGATATAAATAGAAGCCACCTCACAAGACAAGAAGATTGGTGTAATTATTGTTGTACCTCATTACAAACACACATTATTTGAGCAAAAGTCATTCTTTTCATATTCAATCTTTTATTTACAACTCCTACTCTGTACTTAACATTTTTTGAGTTGTAAAGCCTTCTAATCAGTCATTTTTTCTCTTATTTTTTGAGTTGTAGGGGTTAACTCAGCTCGGTTGTCCCCGATTGTAAAGGTTACCTCAATCGGGAAGTACTAGATCATATCGGGGAACTTATGAGTCTAGGAAAACATTGTAAGGAATCGTCTAAGGAAACAATTTTGGTAGAGTCCGACCTTTGTATTTTGAAGATTTAAAATAGTGGATTTGACTCGGTGCTTGGATTAGCACCGACCGTGGTTTTCTGCCCCAGGAGGGTTTCCACGTATTTCGAGTGTTTGCTTTTCTTAGTCCAATCTAGACACGGACACGGTTGTTTATGACTTTCCAAACAAAAAGTGTCTAAGTTCTTTTAAATTTCATCATCACCCTATTCATCCCCTCCTTTAGGGTGACTTAGACTCTCTAAGAGCAAAATTTCGATCCGAGACTTGGTTTCTTTCAAATTGATTCAGCTCTTCTTGCATGGCCTCTACCCATTCAGGTTGAGTTAAGGCTTCTAGTACATTTTTAGGTTCAATTAATGATATGAATGCTGAAAATGCACATAGATTTTGGAAAGAAGAACGAGTTCTTACCCCACTCGTTTATGTTAGAAAGTATATTCTCAGGTGGGCGACTCGATGCATATTTGAAAGCTTTACCTATCCTCCGGCTAACCAAGTTTATTTTTTAATGGGCTGATCTTCAGTTAGTTGCTTTTACCTAGCTTCGCATTGGCTTGTTCTTCGACATTCTAAGCTCGATCTTGAACTTGTTCATTTTGAGTCACAACATTCTGAGTTAGCTTATTCCGAGTAGCCTCATTATAAGTTGTCTCAGTCCTTCCGTTTTGACTCATTTTGAGTTCAACTTTAGCAATGTCATCTGCATGTCTATTAAGCTTCGGATCCGAGAAAGTGGATTCACTTATCCTACCAAGGTCAATCTCATCAAAGACAACATGGATGCTTTGTTCCACTTTGTTAGTTCTTTTGTCAAAAACTCGATAAGCTTCACTATGAGAGAAGTAACCCGTAAATATACCTTCATCTCGATCTAGCATCAAACATAGTTAGATATTCCTTACCATTGTTATGCACATGGAATTTACATCTGAATGGCTTAAGTAGGAAATGTTGGGCTTCTTTCCCATGTACAACTCATATGGTGTCTTCTTCGAATGGGTCTAATGACGCATCTATTGGGTGTATAGTTTGTTGTATTCTCTACCTCAACCCATAAATAGTAAGGTCTATCATTTTCAATCATCATTATGCTTCACAGTTGAGTGTATAGTTTGTTGTATTCTCTACTCCATTTTGTTGAGGAGTTCTTGGTGCTGAGAAGTTGTGGGAGACGCCTTTCTTGTCACGAAGTCTATAAATTTTGAATAATCGAACTCCATTCCATGGTCAATTTGAATTCTTCTAATCTAAGTGTCCCATTCTACTTGAATTTTCCTACAGATCTTAGTGAACTCTTTGAAGGCTTCATTCTTGTTTTTCATAAAACATACCTTGGTAAATCGTGAATAATCATCAACAATAAGCAACACATATGATTTACCTCCTAATCCTTATCACAAGAATTTAACCACATAAATCCTTATGAACTAATTCAAGTACTTTGTATGTAGACACAAATTGGAGTGGTTTGAAAGATGATTTGACTTGCTTCCCTTTTGTGCATGCTTCACAGATTTTATCTTTCTTAAATACACAATTAGGTAAACCCCTAACTAGTCCATGAGATGCAAGCTTCTTGATGGTATGCATGCTAATATAACCTAGTCTACGATGCCATGTCCATGAATCATCATTCAATGATGCTTTCAAATAGGATAAGTTCGACTAGAATCTAAGAGAGGAATTGTATAAGTGTTAACTGACCTCGGACTTAAGAGCTTTGTCTCTTTGGTGACTCGCATAAAAACGTAGTAGTTGATCCGAGTGAAGCTTACCTCTTAACCTTTACCACACAGGTGAGATATGCTCAAGAGATTGTACTTTAGCCCTTTGACAAGGTAGACTGGACTGAATGAGTTATTTCCTTGACAAATCTTGCCAATCCCAACTATCTTACCTTTGCTGCTATCGCTAAATATGACTCCGGACATATGGCGTGAGCAACCATTATCTAACTACCGGTGACCCTTTCGTTTCGAGTCACATGCAAAACAGAAACAAATTGACCCTTCTCACATCCTCTCACAAACATTGTAACAGTCTCTATTGTGGGCTTTCTCTAAAGATGAGAACTCTTGCGAAACTATATTTAAATGATTTTGGGTTTGGTCCGATTCTCGAGTCTTCCTTTTAGAAAACTCGATCGGTGTCTCCTTTCTTCGAAAACCTTTCTTTTTTGTAAATAGGTTAAGAAGGCTTTTTCTTGTAAATTGATTTGTGTTGAATCCCTTTTCTATGTGAGTAAATGGGACCATGCTCAGCCTTCCCGAACTTTACGGTTCGGAATCATTTTTAGAAAGGCTTGAATTGGAATTAGATTCCTCATCGGACCCATCTTGAAGAAAACTCCATACTAGCTCTACAAAGGGAAGAAACCCAACATTTCATACTTCAAACCCTTTGGATGTAAGTGTTATATTCACAACAATAAAAGTGTACGTATTGTTGACCAAGTTTGATGCTCGGTCGGATGAAGGTATTTTTCTTTGTTATTCATCTCATAGTAAAGCATATCGCATTTTCAATAAAAGAACTAACAAAGTGGAAGAAAGCATACACGTTGTTTTTGATGAGATTGATCAGGGAAAACCAATTGAGTCAACATTCTCAAATGTGAAGCTCGATCGAAATGATGATCTTACTGCAGATGAGCTCGTAAAGAGTCAATTACGAGTGCGCACCAAAATGTAGCAAAGCGGTCATGCGCAGCCTCGGTTGCATCCTCGGCTTCAGCTTCTTCTTCTTCTTCTACCTCATCGGATGTAGACTTGGCCAGGCTAGAGGACTCCTCCGACGTGTCGAAGTGTTCTAAGTCATGCGCAGCCTTCGTCGTGTGCTTGCGAAGAAGTTCGAGTTGTTCGCGTTGCTCGCCAAGAAACCGTTTGAACTCAAGCATCAAGGATTGACACTCTTGAATCTAGGATTAGGCTATTTTCTGGTTAATGATCATCCCACCGAAAATGGGCTTGAGAGAGTGTACAACGAACTTAAGTAGATGGTAGAGTGGGTTGAATCTAAGTGCTGGGAGGAGGAGAGGCGGGTTCCAACTCGGAAGAGTGAACCCATTCACCAGAGCTTAACCTCCTAGTATCCATACGAAGTTCTTTTCGGCCCAGAAAAATGGTCGACTCGAAACAACGAAGGGATGTGAGAGAAGGGGAATCTTGAATTCTTTGAAAATAAGAGAGAAAAGAGCTCCGAAAAGAGAAGGAGTAGATTTCTTTGATTGAGCATGAACTTGTGTTATTTGCTCGATAATGAAAGGAAAGAGGTCTACATCGTAGCCCTCAATGATGTCAAATAAAACTTTGAGAACCCTAGAGTTTGGGTTCTCCTTGCTCGAGTGGTGAGCAATTAAAGTGCGCACCAAAATGTAGCAAAGCGAGTCGACCTCACTTTTCATCCGAGTCAAAGAGAAATTTTTTCTGTGCTGAGGCACTTCTTTGGCAAATTTGTCGAAGAAATCATTGACAACTTCGAGACAAGGAATGTGATTGGGATTCGAAAAAGATAAGGTACATTGAACAATTTGTGGAGAAGCGGGAGGTTGATTCGACTTTGGTACCTTAAACTTTGGAAGTGATGACACCTCCACATATGGTTTTTTTGGCGTAGAACTCAACCATGAGCTCTGGATAAATAAAGTCACTAAAGCATAGACAGTTATATACTTCAGTTTCTTGAATGAACTTTAGCCAAGAGAAGGAGGTGGTTTTGAAGAACTTGTCATCCAACATGAAGTGCTTGGACAACGAGACACTTTTGAGGGGTCGGACATAGTCTCTTGAGTTGTTTTTCGGGCCTTCTTTGTTGCAGACCTCGTGAACTCCGATGTAGAACAACATTTAGGCATTTTAAGAGAGAAAGGATGAGAGGTTACTAGAGAAGTGAGCGAGAGAGAGAGAGAGAGAGAGCACTTTGAAAGCAAGGGACAAGTATGAGAGAGTAAAGAATTTTGTGTAAGAAAGGTAAGGAGCAAAGTAAAGAAATGAAGACAAATAGATGTTATTTATGGAGTGAATGGAAATGTCCTTTAACCTTCTTTCTTAACATTTAAACGACATTCTCAAATAGACATGACGTATAGCGGTCTAACGACTACAATTCTAGCATTTGTCTCTCCAACGATTCGAATTCTTTGAAAGTGACGTGTGTCGAGAGAGAGAGAATTAAAAAAATCTTTATGAGATTCTCCATTCATCTAGAGATGATCTCAAAAGTTTGGTGTCCATTTTTATCAAAGACCGATTCGACTCGGTCTTGTTTTTAGCGACTCGAAAGCAATTAACAAATAACTCAGTCTCATTGTTAAGTTAACCGATCCATTTGTTAATTAAGAACAAATCAAAAAAAAATTAAGCACGTAAAACATATAATCATGCATTAATCATGCCAAGCTCATTCCTAATAAAACAAAACCGATCCTCACTAAGTGGCTTAGTGAAAATATCGACTAATTAAAATTTAATAGCAATGAATTCAAGTTCAATATCACCTTTGTCATAATGGTCTCTCAAAAAATGATACTTGACCTTAATATGCTTTGTTTTTTAATGCTGAACTAGATTCTTAGTGATGCTTATTGCACTCGATTATCACACTTGATTGGGATAGATTTGAATGAAAGTCCAAGATCTTTCAAGTGTTGCGTGATCCACAAAATCTGAGCACAACATGCTCCAGTTGCAATATACTCGACCTCCGCAGTTGATAGAGCTACTGAGTTTTGCTTCTTTGAGTGCCAAGATATTAAGGATTGACCCGAAATTGTCAAGCTCCTGAGGTGCTCTTTCTATCAACTTTGTATGCAGCATAATCAGCATCCGAGTATCCAATGTGGGTCGGTTATGAGTCTCTTGAAAACCATACACCGAGATTCCGAGTGCCGATAAGATATCTAAAAATCCTCTTCACCGTAGTTAGATATGATTCTTTTGGATTAGCTTAAAATCTTGCCACAAACATACACCGAACGTAATGTCCGGCCTACTTGATGTGAGATATAACAGTACAATCAATCATACCTCTTTAGATCTTCCGATCTACTTGCTTTACCTTTTTCGCTTGAGTTCAATTTCATGATGCTACTCATGGGCATTGTTGTATGTTTGACATCTTGAAGCTTGTACTTCTTCAATAATCCTTGGTATACTTAGATTGATGGACATAGATGTCATATTTATCTTGTCCGATTTGTAGACCAAGAAAGAAATTGAGCTCTCCCATCATGCTCATTTGGAACTTCTGTCTCATCAACTCCGAAAACCCTTGACAAAGATTTTCATTAGCAGTCGCAAAACTGATATTATCTCTAAGCTATAAGGAAATATCTCCCCTTGGTTTTTATGAAAAGAGTTTTATCAATCTGATCTCTTTTGAAATCATTCTCAACCAAGAAGTCTGCTCAATCTTTTATACCAAGCTTTGGGAGCTTGTTTAAGACCATAGCCTTTTGCAATTTGAAAAGATGATTTGGAATTTCGAGTTTTCAAATCCAGGGGTTCCTTAACATAGACTTCCTCTTAAATGAAACCATTTTGAAAAGCACATGCCAATATGATTGTAATTGCTTCGATCCTAGCAATCGGTGCAAAGGTAATCAATCCCTTCTTCTTGATTGTAACCTTGAGCCACAAGTCGATACTTATTTGTCACTACCAACCCATCCTCATCCAATTTGTTTTTGAAAACCCATTTGGTTCCTATAACTGGTTGATCGAAGGTCATTTAGTCAAAGTCCGGACTTGGTTTCTTTCAAATTGATTAAGCTCTTCTTGTATGGCCTCTACCCATTCAGGTTCATTTAGGGCCTTAAGTGCATTTCTGGGTTACGTTAATGATATGAATGTAGTGAATGCACATAAATTTTACAAAGAAGAATGAGTTCTTACCCGACTGTTGATGTCGGACAAAATGTTCTCGAGTGGGTGGCTCGAAGCATATTCGAATGCTCTAGCCGTTCTCTGGTTCACCAAGTTTGTAGGTTAAACTGGATGATCTTTAATAGTCCGAGATTGCTAATTTTGCTCATTTGCTTGTCCTTTAGCATTCTCAGCTGGCTATTGAGCTGGTTCGGTTTGAGTCATGATGTGCTCGAGCTGCCTCATTCCGAGTTGCTTTCTTCTAACTCCGGTCTAAGCTCGGCTTCAGCAAGATCATCTTCATCTCAATTGAGTTTCGGATGTGAGAAGGTTGACTCACTTGTTTTTCCCTGATTATTTCATGAAACACAACGTGGATGCTTTCTTCCACTTTGTTTGTTCTTTTCTTAAAGACACGATATGCTTTCTTGTGAGATGAGTAACCTAGAAATATACCTTCATCTCGACCGAGCATCAAACTTGGTCAGGTGATCCTTACCACTATTGTGAACAAAGCATTTACATCCAAAGGGTTTGAGGTATGAGATGTGGGCTTCTTTCCCCTCTAAAGCTCATAGGGAGTTTTCTTGAAGATGGGTCGGATGAGGCATTTGTTCGGTGTGTAGTTTGCTTTGTGTTGATCGCCTCGACCCACAAATAGTAAGGTAGATCATGTTCAATCATCATCGTCCTTCGTATTTTTTAAGAGTTTTTTCTTTCTCTCCACTACCCTGTCCTGTTGAGGGGTTTTGGGTGCTGAGAAGTTGTGAGAGACACCATTCTTGTCACAGTAACTCCGCAAATTTTGAATAGTCAAACTCCCTTCCATGGTTAGTCCGAATTCTTCTGATTTGAGTTTGAGACTCTACTATAATTTTGCTTGTAGAGCTTGCTCGAACTCTTTAAAAGCTTCAATTTTGTTCCTAAGAAAACAAACCCGGGTAAATTGTGAGTAGTTATCAACAATCACAAGTACATATGATTTACCTCCGAGACTCTTCACATAGATTTCACCACATAAATCCATATGTAGCATCTCAAGCACTTTGGATGTGGAAACACTTTTGAGAGGTTTGAAGGATGATCTAACCTCGTTTCACTTTTGTGCATGATTCACATATTTTATCTTTCTTAAATGCATAGTTAGGTAGACCCCTAAGTAGACCATGAGATGCAAGCTTTTTGATATTGTGCATGCTAACATGACCTAGTATGCGATGCCATGTCTAAGAATCATCATGCAATGATGCTTTTAAATAAGATAAGTTCTTACTTGGGTCGAAAAGAGGAATAGTATAAGTATTACCCGACCTCTTACCCGAGAGCTTAGTCTCTTTGGTAGTTGCATCGTAAATATAGCAATTGGTCCGAGTAAATCTTACCTCTTGACCTTTGTCACAAAACTAAGATATGCTAAGTAGATTGTACTTTAATCCTTTCACAAGATAGATTAGGTCGACCAAGTTGTCTCCTTTCCCAATTTTTCTAATTCCAACTATCTTGCCCTTGCTGTCATCTCCAAAAAGACTTTGCCCCCTTATAAATCTTCAAACTTAGAAAAGAGTCTTGAATCTTCTCACATGCGGCGTGAGCATCCACTATCTAAGTACCAATGACATTTCGTCCTTTTCGAGTTACTCGCAAGTCGAAACACACTAACCATTCTCACATCCTCTAACGAACCAAGTAACTCCCTTTATGTGCTCCTTTGTTGTAGAAGAAGAATCTTGGGAACCTAGATTTGAATGACTTTGGGTTTGGTATGATTCAAAGTCTTCTTTTAAGAAACCGAGTCTGTGTGCCTTTCTATTGAAAATCTCTTCTTTTATTAATAGGTGGAGAAGGTTTTCTCTTGTAAACTCGGTTCGAATTAGACTTAAGTAGGAATTAGATTTAAGTAGGAATCAGATTCCTCCTCTTCGTTAAAACCAAGTCCTTCTTTCATGATGGAGACACACCGAGAGCCTAAAAGCATGTCAAGGTTTTTCGACCTTGAGTAAACTTCAAAACAAGCTCTTCGGACTCATTGAGCTTTCTTTTCGGATGCTCATTTTCTCTTCGAGTGACTCGAGACTTAGTCTCATTAGTCTTAGTACTAGTCTTCAGTTCTTTCAGAGTTAGTATATGTTTTTTGCAATTCATTTTTCAAACAATTTCTCTCGAAGTGAAAGACTTAAGTTGTTTTTGAACCGAGAAGAATCGAATTGGACTTTTCTTCCAAAGTGTAGATATACTTCGCCAAATTAACATTGGAGAATTTAAGAAAGTATTCAATTACATCGTGAGGACTTGTTTCCTCACAGTCTAAGTTGTTAGAATCTTACTTAGATTCAACTCCCGAGTCTGTTAGTGCCATAAGACACATTGAGTCCGAAGACTCGGACTTTACTCCACACATTTCGAGTTCTATCAAAGGAATCAGGTATAAGACTTTCTCACTTATAGAGTTTTGATTCCAAGTCATTCTCTCGTACCTTAGAAACTTTTCCGAGTGATATAGTATTTTCTCTAAGTGATATAGCATTTATTTCATGTATTCTTACTTGTCTCTGTGAGACTCGTAAAGCATATCCGAACTTACTATCTTACACCTAGTTCTTCGTCTCTCATCACATAGAATTATCGCATGTTCAAATGACTAGTATTCGCATAACCGCACTCGAGTCCGACCTCATATTACAAGTCTTATTCTCGTTATAGTCGGCGCTTCTAGTCCGAGCCATGCTTAGTCTAGATCAAGTTTGTTTCACTCGATATTCTTTATGTAACTTGATTCTCGCTTAGACTAACTCGGATGGAATTTCGTGTTTCATGGATATTAGACTCGTAAAATTCCATTCCTTTTCCGACTCGGATAATTAGTCACTTAATTATTTTAATTATATTATTATCTCGTGTCTAATCTTGGACCAAAGTATTTTATACTTTGAGAACCAATTTGATTTACTTTTGTAGGTTATTCAAACGAGGATACACTTTTTGAATTACAAAAGTAACCGACTTCAAAACGTTAAATCACCAGCAGACAAGGCTTTTTCCATCTCTCACCTAGCCCTAGAAGATTGTGTCGGGGTTGTCTGTTTCCAAAACTAGAAAACCGAAACGCCTAGCTTAATGGTGGTTTCCACCTTATCTTTCAAGACACCGCTAGTGGTTTTGGGACTTCCAAAGGAGTCAAGAACCGTTGTCTAACGTTCATATCTCAACGGATACTTTTTGAGTGACTTGGAAGATCCTTAACAACGGTCCTAAAGGACCTCCAATCGGAAGATGGAGATAACGGCTATGCTACCTGGTCATCTATAAATAGAAGCCAACACTCAAGACTTGAAGATTGCGAAGGCTATTGTCAATACACATACTTGAGCAAAGTCATTGTATTCATTCTCAATCTTCTACTTACAACTCCCACTCTGTAATTCATTATATTCCGAGTTATAAGGTCTTGTACTTAGTTACAAACACTCTCTTTCTTACTCTCTAAGTAAGGTCCCTTGATTGAGTCGTAAGGGTTAACTCAGCTCGCTTATCCCTAGCTGTAAGGGTTATCTCAGCTAGGAAGTACTAGATCGGATAAGGAAATTTCTAAGTCTAGGAAAAACTTGTAAGGAGTTGTTTAAGGGAGTAACTCGGGTTAAGTCAGTCTACGGTATTTTGTGGACTCAAAATAGTGGAATTGACTTCGTGCTTGGATTAGCACGGTCCGTGGTTTTTGCCCCAGGAGCGTTTCCACATACTTTATGTGTTTTCACTTTCGAGTACATTCTAGACTCGGACCAATTCAAAGTTTTAGCTTTATCTCGCTTCTTTAATCTATACTGCAATTCCGAGTACATACTTTTCTCACCCCATTACGGACTCGAATCCGCCTCGTGTATGCCTTGGTCAAAAGTGTTTAATTTTCTAAAAATCTTCCACCACCCTATTCACCCCCTCTAGCTAGGGTGATTCAGTCTCTCCCTAAGCAAACCTTCGAGTCATCGAATCATCTTCTTCTTCGGATGAGTCATCATCGTTCTATGTGGCCATCATAGCCTTCTTCTTTCTGTCCTTCTTTCTCTTCGGACAGTCTTTGACTATGTGATCTTTACTGCCACATTCAAAATAGCCAAAGTTCTTAGTTAAAGATAACTTTGAAGGGCAAGGATATTTACCCTTTCTGTCCTTCTTATATTTCTTGTAGAACTCTTCCTTTTGCCTCTTTTCCCTTTTTTTAAGCTTCATCATTCTTTTGAAGTCTCGGGCAATGAGTGCCATTTGGTCTTCTTCCGAGTCCGAAGAACTCGGACTTTCCCTTCTACTTTCCGAGGCCTTCAGCGCAATGTTATTTTTGGTGTTGACCTCGGCATCCTCTTCTTGCGAGTTATTTTCGTGGGTAAGTAGCTTCCCATTCAGTTCATCCGGTTTTAATTGAGAGAGGTTCCGAGCTTCCTTGATGGCTGTCACCTTGGGACCCCATCTTCTCTTTGGAAGACTTCTCATAATTTTTGTGAACATTTCCTCATGAGACATTTTTCTAGCCGGAGATTTGAGATTGTTTGTGTAAGACCCGTAATTTTCGGCTTAGTTGGTCTTACGAGCTAGGGCTAATTATTTAGCCTTGATTAAATATAGTGGGTCGAGCGACCAAGTTTTATACGTGGTTAGATATTCGTAAATTAGTTTGAGCGAATTATTATTAGTTCGCGTAACTCTTCTTGGTGAAGCGTATTAATTCGATTTTCCGAGTTTTCGCTCGGACCAGCTACGTATTAATCCGAGACCGCGTATGTTACGTATGTGGGTTTAATTACATTGAGGATTAAAAAAAAAAAAGGAAAAGGGAGAAGGGGATTAGTATAGTGGAAGCGAGTGCTGGCAGCACTCGATGGAAACCACCGAAAAGGAAGAAGGGGAGGAAACGAACGTAAGCGAGAACGGGAGAGAGAGAGAGCGAGACCGAGCGAGGGAGACAGAGAGAGCGGGAGAGGGCGAGCGAGAGCAGGGGAAGCGACCGGAGGCCGGCGGGCTCCACGGCTAGCGGAGGTGAGACGGCGAGCAAGCGCGGGAGCGGCCAAGGCCCAAAGGAGGGCGAAACCGAGGCCGGGAAAGGGACACGAACGCGAGGGCGAGAGAGAGGTAGTCGGTGGGCGCGAGAATCGTGGCCGGCAATGGCGTCGAGTGTGGAAAGGGGCTGCGAAACCGTGACTCGGTGAGCAAAACAACACTAGCCGGCGGGCAAGAGGGAACGACGAGCGAGGGACGGCGACAGAAGCGAGCAAGAAAGGAGAACGGAAGCGTAAATAGAAAGGGAAATCGAGGGCAAGCATTAGAGGGAATAAGAGGAAGATTAAGTAGATAGTAGAAGGAAGAAGCAGAGAAGCAGAGGCAGAGAATGAGGATAGGAGGTAGAGTGAGAGGTACAGAGGCGGAACGGGAAGAAGCGAGAGGGCAAGGAACCCAATCCGAATTCATCCAAGTCGATTACCAAAATTAAAATTTGAGGTGGGTAGTCCCGTACTCTAATCTATTAGTGCTTTTGAAACCCAAATGAATTTATTATGATTGTTGAATGTGATTGTGAATATTGAACACGTATGCTATTGATGAGTTTAGTAGTTGCTTGAAAGTGGAATTAGGAGTCTTGAGGGGAATTAGTAGTTGTTTAGGCCTAAATTGAAAATCGGGAAATCGGACTGGAGTTAGGCCGCTGAGTGTAGTGAGTCGTATCGAGAATTCGAGTTAGTTGGGAATGAGCACGTTATGGTTTGGGTATCGCTTATGAATTAATATTACGATTAAGCCTTAGAGATTTCTTGAACTTGCGATTTTGAGAGCTAATTACGATTATTGGGTAATGATGGGTCGAAGTATAAAGAGCAGTATGAATTCATATTAAGTAATGCACAACTAAGGCTAGAAGGGGGTGATTGTCAAGTTAATTAAGTTTTAAGTATATTGAAATCCTAGAGGTTGAACCGAACGGGAAGGTAAGCGGAGCTATCGGAAATTGAATAATGAAAAGCGATTGAGAGTTATATAGTTAAGGGTAGATGAACAGGAGTTGATTAATAAGATAGCAATATACAATGTGGAGTTTGAGGCAGGGAAACGACGAGCGGGGAATTGTAAGGTTAAGTTGAGTTTAGAATGTATATAAGTCTTTGAGATGAAATTAAGCTGGAAGATGAACCTAACAAAAGGAACTTAAGTGATAAAGTGAGATTAGGAATCATACGGTCGAGTATGAGCAAATGAAGTTAATTTATAAAATAGAGACCTAGAACGAGGAGTGGGAGTAAAGACAGCGAGTTGTGAGAAGTCGAGACGTGAGCAAAAGAAGTGGATTCATAAAGTAGAAACATAGAATGAGGAATTGAAGTAAAGACAGAGAATTGTGAGAAGTTTAACGTTCAATTAGATGATATCTACTCGTGGTTATTGTGGCTCGGAAAATGGAAATTAATCGTACTAAAGTGAATCACATTTGAGAAAGTGAATTTACAAAGGTGGCACGTGTGTCATGCCTTCTACGATGATAAATTGATTGAGATCTTGGTTAGAGACCAAGTTTGAGAAGTGATTGTGATCACTTCGGTTTAAATGAATTATGGGCTAAGATTGTTTAGACTAGAGGAAGGAGGTGGTCGTGCGTATCGGGCCAAGGGGTCCTTGCGTATCAGGATGCCCATCAACCGGAGAGGTTGATTCTTTCCTAACGAGGAAAGCGGAGTCTTCTAGGTATTTGACTAGAGATAGGTCCCGGGAACTCGAGTCGGGGTCGCGCCCCGAGAACCGCCTCGGTGCTAGTTCAATCGTCGAAAGCCTCGAAAGAATTTTCGAAAGTATTTGAAAGAAAGTGCAGATGATTCCACCTTGTTTCATGTGATTACATTCCTAAAATGATTGCAAATCGTGCTTCCAAATGATTAAAGTGTTATGAGCTTTATGTTGCGAATGATTTCAAGAGATTTCATTAAAAAGTATATAGATTTGTATTATAATATTATGCTTTCGCTGATTTCATTATTATAAGTATTATGTGTAATGAATTTCCATTTTACTGGTATACGACTCCGGTGAGCCCATGGTTTATTGGTCACCCCCACAATTCCCCCTTTCCACCACAAGTGTGCAGGTACATTATCGGAAGGTAGGATCTACGCATAGCACAATCCGGACCCTTGCCGATCGCTGAGTGTTAGATCGACTCAAGGAACCGACATGCATTGTTATGACTCTAAATGTTGTATTTGTAATTTAGTTCATGTAGTTTGTGCCGGATGTATAGTAAACCCTTTTAGATTGTTGTAAGTTTTATCGCATGATTGGTTGGACTCCGGCGTGTGGCCGTTCAGTTGTATACTTCGAGCGGGTGGCTCGTTGAGTTATGTTATGCTTTTTATGCAGGGTCTTAGGGCTTTAAGCCTAAGGGTTACTCCGCTTTACAAACAGTAACTCTGCCGAAATTTTTAGCAATCTCGGATTCTTTTGGGGAACCACCTTTATTATCTTTAAGTTGAATTTAGAGAGTCGAACCGACACCTGATAGAGCCTTGGGAATTCCCGTAAGGAACTATGGCGATGTAATACTCCTAAGGGGTGTTTTGGGGTGTTACGGTTTGTAATCTCAATGAAGCGAATAAACATCTGAGTGATGTTTTCTTCGACTCCATCTTCAACAACACGTATCCGTGAAGATACCGGCTTATCTTCGCATGTTTCACTTGGCTTGTTCCCTTGTATGTGTTGATGAAAGTATCCAAGTACATCTTTAGCTGTGTCACATGCTGACACTCTATTGTGCTCTTCTACGCTGATAGCACACATCGATTGTTCATTGCTTTGAAATTCTTTCTAAACTTCTTACTCTACATTAGTGTACTTGAATTTTTCTTTAGGCACAGATCTTCTTAGATGATGTTCCTTCCATCTTCATAGGGATGTAGTTGCCTTCTTAGATGATGTTCCCGACATCTTCATCGTTGTCCAACGAAAGCACTCAATCAGTTTCTTCCAAGTGTATGAAGTTTGATCCTTTAAACTTTGGTGGTCAGGTGGAAGATCTTCTTTCATAGAACTCTCTAATGTTCCGAGCCATCTGGTCTTTACACCTTTGAATTGTTACATCATTCTTGACGAGGCTAGGCTAGGCTCGATACCAATTGAAGGTTTTCTCCTAGAGAGTCTAGGTCACAATAGAGAAGGGGTTAATAGGGTGATGAGGAAATTTAATAAACTTAGAATCTTTTTGCTTTGAAGAAGCTAAAAACTATTTTCGAGCCTATATTGGACTCGGAAAAGTATACACTAAGAAATACGTGGAAATCCTCCTAGGGCGAGAAAACCACTAACAATGCTAATCCAAGCACCAAATCAAATCCCGTATTTGGAATCCTCAAAATACAACGGATCGACTCTACCATAATTGCTCCCTTAGACAATTCCTTATAATGTCTTCCTAGACTCGAAGTTCCATTATCCGATCTAGTACTTCCTAACTAAGATAACCTTTACAGCTAGAGACGACCGAGCTGAGTTCACCTTTACAGCTCAGTCAAGGAACCTTACTCGTAAAGTAAGAGAAGTATGTAACTCATTACAAGACTTTACAACTCAAAAAATATTAAGTACAGAGTTGGAGTTATAAGTAGAAGAGTGTGTGAGTAATGCACTAAGAGAATAGTTTTAGCAATAGGTTCAGCAATCTTCAAGTCTATTGAAGTGACTTGTATTTATAGATGACCAAGCGGATTAGCCGTTGAGTGTGGTTTCGGATTGAAGTCTTCCGTAGCCCTTGAATGGGCCTTTTTGAGTGACTCGGAAAAGATCCGTTCGAGTGTAAACGTTGGGAAACGACTTTTTGCTCAAAAGGTGTTACAATGAACTTGTCTTGTCTCGAAAAGTAAGGCGAAAAACACCGTTAAGCCTAGCGTTCGATTTTTCCAGTTTTGGAAACAGACACCCCGACATGGTGTCTTAGTCCTGTCCGAGATTGGCTAAAACTATCTGTTGGTGTTTAACAGCTAGAAGCTGGTTGCTTTTGAAATTCATAAGATATATTAGCTTTGTTTGAATAACCTACAAAAGCAAACCATATTGGTGCTGAAAATATAAAGTACTTTGGTCCAAGGTTAGGCACATATAATAATTAAATAAGGATAATTATATGCTTTATTATCTTTGGCCTAGAAGACTGGAATATTCTAAGTCTAATATTAAATAAGTTCGAGCTGAACTCGGAATGACTCTTATAAAGATCAACTACAAGAATATTCGGACATAGAAAGTGGCTTTGATCTATTAAATAATCACTTAAGGAATAAACCGACAAAGACGAACTCAAGTACAGAGCGACTCGGTTCTAAGTTAGGAAACACAGTTAGTATTACAAGAAAATGACTTAAAAGAATTAATTAATTATACGATGGTTCAAGTATATTTTGAGTAGGTCGAATACCTCAATACGTAAGATATAGGACATAGTTATATCTCGCGTCACTCGGAATAAAGATGAAAACTTGGATTTGAGTTTATATGAAGCTTAGAATGACTTGCAATCAAAACCTAAGAGAGATAAAAGTATATACCTGAATCTTTCATAAGATATGTAGAGTTAAAATATGAGTCTTCAGACTTTTCCTCCACAAAGTGTAAATATATCCGGCTAAATTAGCATTGGAGAACTTGAGAAAGTATTCAATTACTTCATGAGGACTTATCTCCTCAATGTCTTAGTTGTTAGCATCTAATTCAGATTCAGCTTCTAAGTCTCGTGAGTGCCATTAGACACTTTGACTCATCATAATCATCTTCATCTCAAGATGAGTCATCGTCGATGCATGTGGCCATCATAGCCTTCTTCTTTTTGTCCTTTCTCTTCGGACAATCTTTGACTATGTGATCTTTCCTGCCACATTCAAAATAGCCGAGTTCTTAGTTAAACATTTGAAGGAGAAGAATATATACCTTTTCTCTTCTTATCTTTCTTGTGTAACTCTCTCTTTGGCCACTTTTCCCACTTCTTATGCTTTATCATTCTTTTGAAGCCTCGGGCAATGAGTGCCATCAGATCCCTTTACGAGTCCGAGGAGCTAAGACTTTCCCTTATACATTCTTAGGCCTTCAACACAATGTGCTTTTCGGTGATTACCTCAGCATCCTCTTCTTCCAAATAAATCTCATGGGTAAGCATTTGCCAATAAGTTAATCTAGCTTTAGTTGAGAGAGGTTCCGAGCTTGCTCGATGGCTGTCACATTGGGACCCCATCTCTTCTTTGGTAGACTTCTCATAATCTTTCCGCACATCTCTTTGTGAGAGATTTTTCTAGCCAGAGATTGGAGATTGTTTGTAATCTCGGTGAAGCGGATATACATCCGAGTTATGTTTTCCTTAGGCTCCATCTAGAACAGCTCATATTTGTGAAGATATTGGCTTATCTTCGCCTGTTTCGCTAGGTTTGTTCCTTCATATGTGTTGACAAGAGTGTCCAACACATCTTTAGCTGTATCATAGGCCGACACTTTGTTGTACTCTTCGAGCCGATAGCACACATCACAATGTTCATTGCTTTGAATGTCTTTCCGAACTTCTCGGCTTTTTCACTAGTGTACTCAAATTTTTCTTTAGGCATAGATCTTATTCCTTTAATCATCATTGGAATGTAGTTTCCTTCTTCGATGATGTTGCAGGCATCTTCATCATTGTCGAACAAAAAGCACTCCATCACTTTCTTCCAATGCCCAAAGTTGGACCCTTTGAACTTTGGTGGTCTAGTGGATGACCTTCCTTCATCGAACTCTCCAATGTTCTAAGCTATATGATCTTTAGACCTTTGGATTGTTAGATCCTCTTGAAAGCCTAGACTCTTATACCAATTGAACGTTCGGTCCTAGGGAGTCTAAGTCACCCTAGAGGGAGAGGTGAATAGGGTGATGAGGAAATTTAAATGAACTTAGTCAATTTTTGATAAGAAAGAAATCAACAACCGTGTCCGAGTCTAGTTTGGACTTAGAAATGTAAACACTTAAAAATATGTGGAAACCCTCATTGGATATAAAACCACGGACAATACTAATCCAAGCACCAAGTCAAATCCACTATTTTGAATCCTCAAAATACAAAGGATTGACTCTACCAGAATCGGTCCTTACACAATTCTTTACAATGTTTTCCTAGACTCGGAAGATCCCTTATCCGATCTAGTACTTCCTTACTAAGGTAACCTTTACAATCAGGGACAACCGAGCTGAGTTAACCCTTACAGCTCGATCAAGGGACTTACAAAGAAAGTAAGTGAAGAATATAACTAACTACAAGACTTTCTTTACAACTAAAAAATATTAAGTACGGACTTGGAGTTATAAGTAGAAGTTTGAGTAAGTATTGCACTAAGAGAATTAGGCAATGTATTGATCAATAAATTTAGCAATCTTTAAGTCATGTGAAGTGGCTTCTATTTGTCACTCAAAAAGATCCGTTGGAGTGTCAACATTGGGCAACGGCTATTTTCTCTAAAAGTTGTTCTAATCAACTAGTTTTGTTTCAAAAGCAAGGTGGAAACCACCGTTGAGCCTAGCATTGAAGTTTTTAGTTTTGGATACAAACAAGCTGTTACACGGTGTCCGACCATGTTCGGAATTCGATAAAGCTTGTCTCGCTGGTGATTGATAGCTAGAAGTCGATCTGCTTTTGTATTTCAAAAATGAGTTAGCCTCGTTTGAATAACCTACAAAAGTAAACCACTTTGGTTCTCAAGGTATAAAATACTTTGGTCCAAGATTAAGCACAGATAATAATTCAATAAACGTAATTAAGGGCTTAATTATCTTTGGCCTAGAAGAGTGCAATTGTCTTAGTCTAATATTCAATATACTCAAATTGCATCGAGTCAATCCTAAGGATGGTCAAGTTGAAAAGAATAAAATATTAGAGTTTAAAAACTTGATCTGTTCAAATAATTCTCAAAGAAATAAATTGACTTAGAACGAGGAATTAAGATTGTAATTCACTTTAAGTTGAAATAAGCAATCAAGTACTCGAATAAAAATGTTAGAGAAATTATTTGATCAAGCGAAAGTTCCGAGTGATGTCCGAGTGACTCATAAACATCAGTGTAAAAGATATATAATAATATACTTTGTGAGCCGATCGTAAACGAATGAAAACTTATATAAAAGTTTCTATGATGCTTAGAATGACTTGAAATCTAAGCTTAGGACAGATGAGATTTGTACCGGAATCTTCATATCGTACTCGTAATGACTTAGAGTTAGCATCCCGGTTTTCATAAAAGATAAGGTTTCTTCTAACCTTGAGTAAGTTTTAAAACCATCTCTTAAAACTCATTGAGCTTTTGTTTCAGCTTGCTCATTCTCTCGTTATGCGGCACTCGGACTTAGTCTCATTAATTTGAGCATTGGTCTTAAGTACATGCAGATTTTGTCTTAAGTTTTCTAACTCATTCTTCAAAAAGTATTCTCAGCAGTAAGAGACTCAAGTTGTTCCTTGAAATCGAAGAGTCGAATTGGACTTTTCTTCAAAGTAAATATATATCTAACAAGACCAAGTTTGGAAAACTTAAGGAAGTATTTAATTACCTCCCGAGAACTTGTTTCCTCATCATCCGAGTTGTCACCTGTTTGACTTGGATTCAGCTTCCGAGTTTGTCAATGCCATTAGACACTTTGAGTCATTAGAAGCATCATCTTCAAAGGAGTCATCATCGCTCCAAGCCACCATAACCTTTTTCTTCTTTCTGTCCTTCTTCTGTTTGGACGGTCCTTGATTATATGCTCCTTCCTGCCATGCTCAAAGCAACCAGAGTTCATAGTTAAAGATAACATAGAAGGGGATGAGTATTTACCTTTCTTGTCTTTCTTATAGAACTCCTCCTTTGGCCTCTTTTTTCAGTTTTTGTACTTCATTATCTTTTTGAAACGTCGTCTAATGAGTGCCATGGGATCCTCTTCGATTCTCGAGGATCTTAGACTTTGTCGTCCGCTTTTAGGCCTTCGATGCAATCTTCTTTTTGGTGCTTACCTCGACATCCACTTCATCTAGGTGCAGCTCATGAGTAAGTAGCTTCCCAATTAGCTCATCCGGCTTCGCTTGAGAGAGTTTCTAACCTTCTTCGATTGTTGTCACCTTGGGACCCCATTTTCTCTTTAGTAGACTCGCTCGAATTTTTTTGACCATTTCTTCATGAGAGATCTTTCTACAAAGATATTTGAGATTGTTGGTAATCTTAGTGAACTTAGCATAATCTAAGTGATGTTCTCCTTAGCCCCATTCTAAACAGCTCATACTTGTGATGATACCGACGTATATTTTCCCGCTTCACGTGGCTAGTTCCTTCATAGGTGCCGACAAGTGCTAATTTGAGCACTAAGTCAAATCCATTAATTGAATCCATAATTATAAGGACTATTTCATTATAGAATTGCTCCCTTAGACAATTCTCTTTTAAGTTTTCCTGGACTTTGTGTAATACCCGAATTTTAAAGAAAAGCAGACTTAAAGCATAGAATTATTGAGTATTATTCGGGCATTTAAGGGGTGAGTGACTGATTTTAATTACGACCGGATGTATTACTTCAGTATTCCTTTGAGAGTCTGTTATCAAATAAATTGAATCAAGGAAATACCCTCCCTTCTATTTGAGCTGAAACTCGGTGCGGCTAGGTGGTGTCCTATAATTTATGCATCAAAATAAATTAGGAGACAACGTAAGAGGATGAAAGAGGGGAAAGGCATAGGCTTGTTTTATGTGGAAGACATAAAGGAGAGCAAGTGAAGGTCCAATAGAAGCAAGAGGCAAGTTTTGTTAGCGGTGGAGAGATAATATAAGGAAATAAAAGAAAGGAGGACCGAAGGGAAGGGGAACACAGGAAAAAGAAAGAAAGAAAGGAAGAAAGAAGAAGCGTAACCGCAGAGGCAAAACAGGGGAGGGGGAAAGGAGCACCGAACGGGAAAGAGAGAGAGAAAGAGAGGGAGAAGGCGAGCGCACGACGAAGGAGACCGAGGGGGAGGACAGGCGACCACCGCAAGACCGAAGGCGGCTGCCGGCGACTCAAGCGACACGAGCAAAGGGAAAAGAAAGCGAGTGACCGAGGTAGAACAAGGGCAAAGGAAGGAACCGAGCGAGGGCTGGCGTGAGAGGGTCTAGGAGGCCGAAAACCCGAGAGAATAACGGCGGCAAGGGAGAAGGACTAGCGGCGAACGCGCGAGGGCCCGGACCGAGAGTCGGCGGAGGCTAGAAAACGGCAAGCCGGAACAGGGAAGCGAAAAACCAAGCGACCGAGCAAGGACTGCGGAGACGAAACCGAAATCCGAATGCGGGAGTCAAGGAGTTTGAAATCCATCCCTAAAACCCGAGAATTTCATGTGGCTAGTCTTATACTCTAAACTATTAGTAATTTTGAATCCAAATGAGTTTATTGTGACTGTTGAATGTGATTGTGAATATGGAACACATATATGCCATTGATTAAGTTTAGTAGTTGCTGAAAGTTTAATTAGAAGCCGTGATGGGAATTGGCAGTCGTTTAGGCCTAAATTAGAAATCGGGAAATTCGGACGGAGTTGGGTTGCTTGGGTGTAATGAGTAGTATTAGGAATCCGGTCGGTTAGGGACGGGGATAGGCACATGTGGTTTGGGCATCGGTTATGAAATTGATATTTCGGATTGACTCTTAGAGATTTATTGAACTTACGTCATTAAGGGATGATTGCTAATATCGGGAAATAGCGAATTAAGCATAAAAGAGGAGTGAGTTCATAACAAATGCTTCACGGTTAGGGCACGGGAATAAGAGATGGGTGGTTGTCGGATTAATTGAGTTCAAAAGGTAATTAAATCCTCGAGGTTGAACCGAGCGTGAAAGTAAGTAAAGCTAACTGGGAATTGAATAATGAAAAGTAAGTAAGAGGTACATAATTCAGGATGGACGAACAACAATAGATTAATAAGGTAAGAGATATTAAATGGAAATTGAGGTTGGGAAATAGCAAGTTGGGGACGGTAAAGTTTAACTAAGCTAAAGTCATGTGTAAGACCTTTGAGAATGAATTGAATTAAAAGGTGAATGGAGATAGAGGAAACTTGGTAACGTAAGTTTAAGGATATATGGTTGAATGAGGGCAAAAGAGGTTGGTTTATAAAGTGAGGTCATGAAGTGGGGGAATTGAAGTAAAGACAACGAATTGTGAGAAGTTCATACGTCGAATCGAGTGGTGTCCGCTATGGTTATTGTGGCTCGGAAAATGTAAATTAATCGTATTAGAATGGTGGATTGAGAAAGGTATAGTTGGAAAGAGTTGAGAATAATTGCTTGCATTGAGTGGTGATTATTCGTGCTATGTGATTGCTTTACGTGATGCTCAAAAGTAGTTTCGAAAGGAGTTTTGTATTTTACGTAAAATGATTCTTGAATGCAACTTCTTCCGAGCTGCCTTTCTAACGTGAATGTGTTTTAAAGAAGCAAAACTTGTTTGAGAAAGTGAATTTATAAGGGTGATACATGGTGTCATGCCTTCCTTGATACTAAATTGATTAAGAAAGTCAGTAAAGTGAATGTGATGAATTATTATGTGCAAATTATTTTGAATCGAATGGCTACGGATCGTTTAGCATACCGAAGGGTTCAAACTGGGAATGCCCAGTGAGAGACTTCGAGGGAAGGATTCTAATAGGGATCCTGCAGAGGCGGGATGCCCGCTCCGAGACTTCCTAGAAGATAGGTCTCGGGAGCCTTTTTGTCGGGGTCGCACCTCGAATTAAAGAAGTGCTAGTTCGAGTCCTCAAAAGGCCTAGAATGTTGATTCAACCCCAAAAGAATTGTTCATGAATGTGAAATTGTGTTTTAAGTGATTGAAGAGTCATGATCTTTTCGTTGCAAGAGATTTCGAGTGAAAAGTATATAGATTTGTATTATATTATTATGCTTTCGCAGATTTCATTATTATGAGTATTATGTGTAAAGAATTTCCATTTTAAGGGTGTAAGACTCCGGTGAGCCCATGGTTTATTGCTCACCCCTACAAATTTCCCCCTTTCCCTCCCCAGTGTTGCGGTACACTTTCGGAGGCTTAATCGACGCTTAACATACTCCGGACTCTAGCCGACTATCGATGGTTGACTGGTGTAGTGACTCAAGTGACTCACGTGGTTGGCTAGCATTCTTATGTGTTTAAATGTTGTATTGTAATTTAGTTCATGTAGTTATACTTGATGTACTCTAAACCATTTAGATTGTTTCCAGCTTTATAGTACGATTGGTTGGACTCCGGCGTGTGGTCGTGGAGTTGTATACTCCGAGAGGGTGGCTCGTTGAGTTATATTATGCTTTTTATGCAGGGTTTTAAGGCTTTAAGCCTATGGGTTAGTCTATATTACAAACAAAACTCCACCGAAATTTTTATGAAATCTTAGATCCTTTTGGAAAACCATCCTTATTGTCCTTGAGTTGAGTTTAGGCAGCCAAACCAACACCGAAAAGAGCCTTAGGAGTTCCTTTAAGGAACTCGGCGATGTAATACTCTTGGGGGTGTTTTGGGGTGTTACACTTGGATATTCCCTTATCTAATCTACTACTTTCTAACTTAGATACCCTTCACAATTAGGGACAACCGAGCTGAGTTAACCAATACAACTCGGTTAAGGGATTTAGAAACAAAGTAGAAAGAGTATAAGTGATTACAAGACTTTTTACAACTTAGAAAGTAAGAATTCTAGAAATGAAGTTGTAAATGGTAGAAGATTGAGTAAAAGTAGAATTTGTTCCGTTCTAGCAATCTTCAACTCTTGTGGAGTTGCTTCTATTTATACATAGTAGGGCGGAATAACCATTAAGACTTGTTCTAGACTAGTGAGCTTCAATAGCCGTCGTAATGGCTAGTCCGAGTCACTCGAAAAGAATCCATTAAGATGTGAATCCTCTAGTTGTGATTAAAATCTGGGGTGGAAATAATCGTTGGACACCAACTTCATGTTTACTTGGATTTGGAAACAAACAACCCCGACACGGTGTATGAGCCATGTTCAAAAATGGTTTATTTTTGTTTGTCTGGTGTTTGATGGCTAGAAACCGGCTACTTTTGTATTTCATAAGTAGATTAGGCTTATTTAATCAACCTACAAAAGTAAATCAAAATGGTACTCAAACTATAAAAATACTTTTGTCCAAAATTAGGTAAAGATAATAATTAATTCAAAGTAATCAAGCACTTAATTATATTCACCCTAAAAGAAGGGAATTTTCTACGTCTAATATTTATTAGGTGTAAATCCCATCTTGAGCCAACCCTTAAAGTGATGAAGTTAGAAAGAATAAAGTAACAGAATATATAAACTAGATCGAGTAAATAATTCTCAATATATAAACCGACTTACAAATTAGAATTAATGTTGTAATTCATTTTCACTTGAAACATGAAGTCCGTGCTTAGAATAAAAGTGTTAGATAAATTATTTACTTATGCCATGGTTCTAAGTGGTGTCTGTGTGGGTCGAAACATCGTTAAGAATGTTATGCTTGATGAATGGTTTATGAGTGGGTTAGAACATAATCAAAACTTAGATATGAGTTTCTTACAAAGCATAGAATGACTTAGAATCAAACCTATATAGGCATAGAGAGTTATGCCTTAGTCTTCTGTCTCATTTTCCGTTAACTTATCCTTTCGTTATTCACACAAAGCATATAACAATTAATCGAGTAGAATAACTTATGCAATAACTCGGATAATCATGCATTTAACATGCGAAGTTTATTCCTAATAAAGCAAAGTTGATCTTCAGTAAGAAGTTCAGTGAAAATATCAAGCAAATTGAAACTTCGTAGGAATAAACTCAAGTTTAATATCACCTTTCTCATAATGGTCTCTCGAAAATGATACATAACCTCAATGTGTCTCGTTTTAATAGTGCAAAACTAGATTCTTAGTAATGCTAATTGCATTTTAATTGTCACACTTTACTCGGGATAGATGTGAATAATAGTCCAAGATCCTTCAAATGTTACTTGATCTAGAGAATTTGAGCATAGCAAGCTCCAGCTGCAATGTACTCGGTCTCAACAGCTTGATAGAGTAACCGAGTTTTACTTCTTTGAATGCCAGGAAATAAATTATTGACCCGAAATTGAATGCTCCTTATGTGCTCTTTCTATCAACATTGTATCCAAGCATAGTCGGAATTTGAGTATCCAATGAGGGTCGGATCCGAGTCTTTCGTGTACCGAAGACCCAAGTGTCCGAATCCATGCAAGATATCTAAAAATTCTCTTCACTTGGAGTGAGATGTGCTTTCCTAGGAGTAGCTTGAAATCTTGCACGACGGCAAACTCAAAGCATGATATTTGGCCTACTAGATGTGAGATAAAGTAGAGATCCAATCATACCTCTGTAGAGTTTCGATCAACAACTTTACCTTTCACATCTAAGTATAGTTTTGTACTCGCTACTCATAAGTGTTGCTACATGCTTTACATCTTGTAGCTTGTACTACATTGAGAACTTATTGGTATACTTTGATTGATAGACATAGATGCCATCCTTTTCTTGTTTGATTTGCAATCCAAGGATGAAATTCAGTTTTCCCATCATACTCATTTGGAACTCCTGTCTCATTTACTCGGAAAACTCTTAGCATAGAGTTGCATAAGTAGCTCCAAATATAATACCATCAACATAAAACTAAATGATAAGAAAATCACTCCCCTTGGTTTTGGAAAAAGAGTTTTGTCAATCTGACATTTTTTGAAGTCATTTTCAACAAACAAATTGCCTAGTCTTTCATACTAAGCTCCGGGAGCTTGTTTCGGACCATGTAAAGCCTTTTACAACTTGATGACATGATTTGGAAGTTGAGAGTATTCAAATCCAGGGGGTTGCTCAACATAAAGTTCTTCCGGAATATAACTATTAAGAAATGCACACTTAACATCCATTTGATAAAGGTTGATGTTCATGCTCGATGTAAATGCTAAGAGAATTTTTATTGCCTTAATCCTAGCAACAGGTGCAAAGGTTTCCGCAAAGTTAATTTGCTCTCATTTGTTATATCCCCGAGCAACTAATCTAACTTTATTTCGACTTCCATCCCTCCGTGATCTAG
Source organism: Talinum fruticosum (assembly GCA_021018815.1). Taxonomy (NCBI): domain Eukaryota; kingdom Viridiplantae; phylum Streptophyta; class Magnoliopsida; order Caryophyllales; family Talinaceae; genus Talinum; species Talinum fruticosum. The sequence goes on from JAITYX010000049.1 coordinate 4,010,712, forward strand.
TTTGTTCTTGAAAACCCATCTGGTTCCTATTACTCGGGTGGTCGAAGGTCGTTTGGTCGAGTCCGGACTTTGTTTCTTTCAAATGGATTTAATTGCTTTTGCATGGCCTCTACGCGTTAAGGTTCAAGTAAGGCTTCTAGTGCATTTTTATGTTCGAGTTAATGATATGAATATTGAAAATGTGCACCGATTTTGCAAAGAATAATGAGTTCTTACCCCATTGTTGATATCGTAAAGTATGTTCATAGGTTGGTGACTAGATGCATAATTAAAAGCTCTACCTATCCTCTACTTTACTACACTCATTAGTTGAATGACCTAATCTTCAATTGGTTACTCTTGCTGAACTTCTACATTGGCGTGTTATTCAAGCATTCTAAGGTAGTTGTTGAACTTGCTCATTTTGAGTCACTTAATTATGAGTTGGCTCATTCCGAGTAACCTTAGCTCTTTTATTTTGACTCAATTTGAGCTCGGCTTCAGCAATATCGTCTTTATCTCTACCGAGCTTGAGATCCGATAAGGTGGATTCACTTGTCCTGCCATGGTTAATCTCATCAAAGACAATGTGGATACTTTCTTTCACTTGATTAGTTCTCTTATTTAAAATTCTATAAGCTTTAGTAGGAGATGAGTAACCTAGAAATATACATTCATCTAAACTTGTATCAAACTTAGTCAGATGTTCCTTACCATTGTTATACACATAACATTTACATCTGAATGGTTTGAAGTAGGAGATGTTGGGCTTCTTTCCCTTCTAAAGCTCATACGGTGTCTTCTTCGGAATGGGTCCGATGAGGCATCTATGAAGTGTATCGTTTGTCTGTGTTGACTATCTCAGCCTGAAATAATAAGGTAAATCATTTTCAATCATCATTGTCCTTCCTATTTCTTCAAGGGTTTTGTTCTTTCTCTCCACTAGTCCATTCTGTTGAGGAGTTCTTGGTATTGAGAAATTCTGGTAGATTTCATTCTTGTCATAAAAATATGTAAATTTTAAGTAATCGAACTCCCTTCCATGGTCGGTTCGAATTCTTCTAATCTGAATCTTAGACTCCACTTGAATTTTCCTGTAGATCTTACTCGAACTCTTTGAAGGATTTATTCTTGTTCTTCAGAAAACACACCTTGGTAAATCATGAATAATCATCAATAATAACTAGCACATATGATTTACCTCCTAAGCTTTTCACAGGAATTTCACCACATAAATCCATATGAAACAATTATAGTATTTTGGATGTAGACACGGTTTTGAGTGGTTTGAATGATGATCCGACTTGCTTACCTTTTGTGCATGCTTCATAGATTTTATCTTTCTGAAATGCACAGTTAGGTAAACCCTTAACTAATCCATGATGTGCAAGCTTCTTGATGGTATGCAGGCTAATATGACCTAGTCTACGATGCCTTTTCCATGAATCATTATTCATATATGCTTTTAAACATGATAGATTTTGACTAGAATCTAAGAGTGGAATGGTATAGGTGTTACCCGACCTTAGACCCGAGAGCTTTATCTCTTTGGTGACTCGCATCGAGAAATGAAGTAGCTGGTCCGAGTGAATCTTACCTCTTGACCTTTATCACACAACCGAGATATGCTCACAAGGTTGTACTTGAGCCCTTTGACAAGGTAGACTAGGCCGACTAAGTTGTCTCCTTAGCCAATCTTCCCAATCCCAACTATCTTGGCTTTGCAATTATCTCCAAATGTGACGTTTCCTCCCTTAATATCTTCTAGCTCGAGAGAAGAGTGTACAATCTCTAGACATATGGTGTGAACATCCACTGTCTAAGTATAAGTGACCCTTTCGTTTTTAAGTCACCTGCATAACGAAAGAAACTTCATCATCTTCTTGAAGCCTCGGGAATGAGTGCCATGGGATCCTCTTTACAATATGAGGAACTTAGACATTGTCGTTTTTCTTCGAGGCCTTAAGTGAAATGTTCCTTTTGGTGCTGACCTCTACTTCATTTTCTTCGAGGCACAGCTCATAAGTGAGTAGCTTCCCAATAAGCTCATTTAGTTTCAATTTGGAAAGATCTTAAGCTTCTTCAATTGATGTCACCTTATGACCCCATCTTCTCTTTGGTAGACTTCTTAGAATTATTCCGACAACTACTTCATTAGAGATCTTTCTACCTAGAGAGTTAAGATTATTAACAATCTTAGGGAACCGAATATACACTTAAGTGATGTTCTCCTCTAGCTCCATTTTGAATAGCTCATACTTGTGAAGAAACTTCCTCACTTTAGCTTGCTTCACTTGGCTGGTTACTTCATAGGTGTTGACCTATGTGTCCTATACCTTTTTGGCTATGTCATAGGCTAACACTCTATTATATTCTTCTCAGTCGATAGTACACATTAGAGTGTTCATGGCTTTGAAGTTCTTCCTAAACTTTCTATTTTCATTGGTAGTGTACTCGACTTCTCTTTAGGTATAGTTCTTGCTTCTTCCATCTTTGTAGGAATGAAGTTTCCATGCTTAATGATGTTCCGGATATCCTCGTCACGATCCCGGAGGAAGCATTCCATCATCTTCTTCCAAGTGTGCAAAGTTTTATCCCTTGAACTTGGGTTATTTGGTGGAAGATCTTCCTTCCTCAAACTCTCCAATATTATGAGCCATCAGATCTTTATATACCATTGGATTATGAGATCCTCTTAAAAGGCTACGCTCTTATACCAATTGATGGTTTGCTCTTGCAGACACTAAGTAACCCTAGATGGGGGTTAATAGAGTTATGGAAGATTTTTTACAAAATAGAAACTGTTTTGCACAAAACAAACATAGAAAATAATTATGAGTCTACAATGAACTTAGAAAGTGCAGTACATGAGAAATACCTGGAAACCTCGCTGGGGCGAAAAACCATTGACAGTGCTAGTCCAAGTACCAAGCCTAATCCACTATTTTGAATCCACAAAATACAAGCACCGACTCTTTATAGAATTGCTCCCTTAGACAATTAAATTATAAATTTTCCTAGACTTAGCAATTCCCTTATCTAACCTAGTACTTCCTAAATTAGATACCATTTACGAGTTAGGGACAACCGAGCCGAGGTTAACATTACAGCTCAATCAAGTAACTTAGAAAAAGTAGAAAAAGTATGTGTTTACAACCGAGAATGTAAGAATTACAGAATTGGAGTTATAAGTCGAAGATTGAGTAAGTATGCACTAAGTGTTAGGTAATGTGTTCGGCAATCTTCAAGTCTTGTAAAGTAGCATGTATTTATACACAATAGGGAAGAATAGTCGTTGAGACTTGTTCCGAGCTAGAGAGCTTCAAATGCCGTTGTAACCCGTAGTCTAAGTCACTCGGAAAAGATTATGTTGTAATGTGAACGTTTAGTGGTAGTCCTTCGCTCAAAAAGTAGTCCATCCCAAAAGCGCTCGCTAATTGCCATAATGGTATCCCTCTCTCTCTTATCACATAGGTGGTTTAAAGCAAGGAAAAGAGAGCCAAACCAAGCATTTTGCATAACGTCCTCCGGAGGAAAGTTCATCTCTCTACACGTCTCCACAAATTTGAGAATAGCTCCAATTCTCCGAATTGAGCCCTTTTGGAAAACAAAAATCTAACAACATTTTACCTAAAGAACTACTCTAAATGAGCAAAGCAAGAAACTTAAGCCAACTAGCTTACCGAAGGTGTGACAGCAAGGGAAGAAGCATGGTTCTCATCTTCCATGAAGAGGTCATTTAGATTCCACTCGTTCGGGGGCGCCATTCCCACTCGAGGTAATTATCTTGGATAAGTCTTTCAGCTCACAATATTCAAGTAGGATGAGCTCTTCTTCTAGACATTTTGAAGAAAGGATTGGTTTTGAAACCAACAAGTTTTCTAATGAAAACAAAGGAAGAAAGCACAAGAGCAAGGCAAGAATGCAAGAGCAACGAAGGAGCAAGTGCGCAAAATCAACACATCAAGCACCCCTTTTATAGGCAAATTCGGTCAAGCCAAGCAAGTATATAAGTCAAGAGTCAAAAGAGTAGTGGGAGACCAAGGGAATCCAGTATAGCACGCCGAGGCCCACGCCTACCAAAGGCCCGCCGGTGCCGGCCATGAGGCACCGTGGTGTCCCATCAGCAACAACGTTACGGCCTAACTGGCCGGCTTGTGCAGTCCCATCGGTCGTGGCATGTGAGTTCTTGGCACCTTGCGCTTGAATGTGGGAGCTCTTGGACCCACCAATAAGTTTTTTCGGATGAGATGTTTTCGATCGAGCTATTCGAGTAAAACACTAAATATTCATCAATTCGATTATCCACTAACGAACATGTTAGTGTATCAAATTATTAATAATGATTTATATCAAAAGACGATCGAATTTTTTAACATCAAAATGTACCCGACTTCAGGTCTTGATCAAGCCAAGCGTAGGACCCTCTTACCGGATTTTAGAACGCATACATTGGGATCAAGTCTAGGTCTCTTTTCGGAGTTCGGGTTCAATAGAAACCAATTACGGATATTGCGTCAAAACTAATACCCAAAATCGTCATGCGAGAATCCAGTGTCGGTACCCTTTAGAGTCAACTTTGAGCCTTCATCTTTTAGACTCGGTCAAAGTGGGCTAACTGTAGACACCTAAAAAGTATCGTCCCTTATCTCTTTTATTATGTATTTTATTCCGTTGACCCAGTGATGAAATCCTAAGTCCTGTTTGAGGATTTGGATCTTGGACTATTATTGATTGCTACAATGGAAGCCATTAAACCACAAAGAACCCACTCGCACCAAATAAATATCCCTTTGCCTTGGATCAATCCAAAAATCCCCTTTTCTTTGAAACGACCCAAGACCGGGCCAAGCCTTTAGAGACAACAGATTCTAGTGCTTGCGTGCCAGGAAATTCCAAGTTTATAATAACACATTTTACTTTATCCAATCAGACAAGGAGTCGAAGACTTGAAGACGACGTTAGAACATTGCATTTTATGATCACAAGCATTAAATTGTTGCGTTTAAGCTTCAAGACAATCCACACGAGATTAGGAGCTTTTTCCATAAAAAATGGCGTCATGACCGGCTCCGATCATCACACAAATTTTAAATGAAACGTTGTGGTTTGGCTTGGAGACTCCCTCGAAACACGTTAGGGCACGAAACCTTAGGCATACCCAGGTAACCGAGACTGGCCATCCGGAATTTACCCGGTTCTATCCGATTTTATCTCTTTTTATCCGATTCAATCTCTTAGTATTCCGGCCCGGTTCTTTCTCAGCTGCTTGAACGGTTGGCTGCATCCAAACCCTAGGCAATTTGTGTCCTAGGTCTCTCCCTACAAATAGAGAGCCTTGGCTCTCATTCTCATACAACTTTCTCCTATGCGTAATCTGTAGAAAGCTAATCAAAACACACATGCATTAATGTTATTCCGCGAAAATAATCTCAAACATTCCTCTTTCTACTTACCGCCGTTGAATTACTGCAAAGAGCTAAAGAATATTCAGTTATTCTGATCTCTAGGCATTTATTCAACTAATCTTTCTAATTCCTTACAAATTCACCTCTTGCAAAATTCACAAAAAAGCCCTCTTTCTGGATTCATCATTGTCGCATCAAAAGATCCAACATAGAGATCCGGATGAGTAGGTTGGACATCCTAAGGGCAATCATTAGGCCTTTGGACAGCTTATTTAATTTATGAATTTTTATCGCTTTTAGTATTGTAGATCAAAGAAATGTAATCCCATTTTAATTCCTCCCTGCTCGATGTAATTTTTTTAGTTTTCCGCTTTTTTATTGCTTTCTCTACTACTTTCTTTATTGCTTTCTTTTAATTATGTTTAGTTGCTTTTATTTTCGCTTAACATGTTGTTGAGTGCTAGTGTTGTCGCATTATTTTAGTATACTACACAAATTATTAATGGTCGTCTTCGAGCGGGAAGAATGGATGGGTTTCTTTATATTTAATACCCTTGCCGCCGAATCCAATTCTCTGTTCTAAGACTGATGGAGTCACTTTTAGCCTTTTTGGTCTTATTTTTTCCATACCGAGATCGGAAGAGCAAATCTTTATTCTTTTATTTTTATTAGGTTTTTCTTCTTAAAAACTAACTGGCGACTCCGCTTTTGGCTTCATTTATATTTAAATTGCATCTCGGATATTTTTTATTACAGGATAGAAAACAACAATTCTTGATCCGCCATCTAGGGCAAAGGCGAAGGCTGATGTCCACGAGTCGTGGCCTTTGGCCGGTGCCGGCCACCGGTAGGTGTAGGCAGCCCCGCCTGCACCGAGTGGTTGGCGGGGAGCCTACGATCCAAACCGGTGTTTTCACACTAGTGTGGCCCTAAAGCCTTTTGGCGGATTCAGTAAACCCTAAATTCTATTTTTTGATTGAGCAATAATGTCAAGAATTCGAGAAAGAATTGCTAAAATAAAAAACATTTAATAAAACGCCAATCAATTCAATGGGATCCAACTTTTTAATTTGACATAATAAAACTTAGTAATCTTAATAAAAAATCAATCCCTACTTTCTAAAATTCATCTTGTAAAACCACATTTCCCCCAAACGAATCTTACACCAAAAGGGTAAACCATTCTTGGGGAAGCGCGATGTAGTGCCTTGTTCTTATAGTGGCAACTCCACTGGGGATAATTTTTGTATTAAGAGGCCGAAACTTGAAAACTTGAGTAATGTATTTTAATAATGTGCTTGCATTCAACATCCTACATCTAGCAACCTTCGAACATAGTTTAAATGTTGTTTCTAGAGCTCTAGGAAAAATTTATTTTACCCCTATTCAACCCTTACGAAATGGGGTTCCCACTGGATCCTGGGCTGGCCTAACTAGGCTTCATTGCCCAAAGAAATAGTACCTCTTCCCTTATAACACGCACTCTTCGGTCAACCACTTGGTTCACCGAGAGGCACCGAGGATTTTGGCCTTTTCTCCTATTGTGCCCCACACAAAGGACCAAAATCCTCCGAGTACGAGTCACCATGTATCCTACCGTGTCTAAACCTCTTTGGTCATAAATCTTTTGACTATTAGGTGGTCCTTTGACTTAATTTGCATGGTCGAATGATTCTTTATTTTAGATTTAATCTTCCGCTTGTTAGGCTTTAGGAATAGGTGAGGAGAGTTGGTAAGCCCTTGCATGAGTGTAAATAAAACACTTAGAAATTCCCTAGAGTTAGTTCATTATTTGCATTTAGCTAAAAGTCAAAATACCTTTTTCTCGCTAGGGTTAGTGTAAGAACTTGAAATTTCGGGTGCTTTCCTGGTAATGAATTAAGCTACTAAAAGTTAAGTGAAAGATTCAAAATTATTAAATTAAGTGAATTATTAATTTTTTCAAGTCGAAATTATAAGCCGAGAATTGAAACTTGAGCGTGGGCTAGCGAAATTGGGCATTGTGAAGCTAGTTGGGCCCAATTAAAATAAAAAGAAAAGGAAATGAGAAATGGAGATTGCTGGCATTTTAGGAGGAGTTGGCAGATTATGAGAGTAAAGGAGATTAAGGGGTCCAATTAAACTTGGACAGCAGCTTAATTACGTGTGATTAGGAGAACAGGAGAGAGAAATTGGGATTGAGAACAAAAGAGGTGGAACGAAGAAGTAGAAGCGAAGCGTGGAAAGAAAAGAATGGGAAAGCGGAAACAAGGGAAAGCGACGAGAGGAGAGAGCGCGAGAGGCCGGTGGGCAAGGGAGATCTCGAGCTCGGGAGGCCGAGCAAAGCAAAGGAAGAGGGGAAAAGCAAGAGACCGGGAGACAGAAACCATGAAGGAGAGGAAGGCGGTCGGTGGGCACGGAACCGCGGCCGACAGCCTGGCGAGCGAGAGGAGGAAGATAAGCAAGACCGGCTTTGAGGCTAGGGGCAAGGAGAACGAGAGGCAGAGCAGAGAAACAGAGGAAAATGAGAAAGAGCCCAAGAGAGAGTGATTGTGGGAAGCAGAGAGCAAAAGAAGAGGGTTGGAGAGGGTAGGAGCTAGACTAGAAATCGAAAGGCGTAAGAAGAAGCAAACCCCAATCCGAAATTCAATCCTCCAAAACCGAAATTCTTAGAACCTCTAAGAATCAAAGGTGAGTGATTCAAATTCATCCTCTAAAGTTAAAATGAGTTAGGAAGATGAAACTTGGAATTGATTCATGAAATTGGAAACCCTAAGTTAATTGAAGAAGTTAGAGGCCTAAATTTGCGAAACTAAGCAACTCACGAATCAAAGAGCATGTTGTGATTATGTGAGATCTAGTTCTGAATTTGTGATGTTTAAGTATTATCGAGCATGATTATTGAAGATTGGATGAGATTAGCTTGAACGAAATTAGGGCGAAAAATCGAAAGTTAAGTTCATGACTTATGTGCGATTTTCGGTAATTATGCATGCTGTCCGAATTTATGCGAATTCGTGTGTGGCCCAAATTTCCTGAAAATTTAACTGCAGCTTCAAGGAAAGTTATGGAAATTTCCTGTAAAATTTTGTATACATTGGATGAGTAGATTTAGAGATATAAAATTTTAAGTGAAAATGTCCTGTTTTGAGCAAAATTGGAACTAAGTGAGTAACTCGAATTAAGAACTAAACTTTAAGAAGCTATATGGCTAGATTAAAAGATATATATCGATTAAGGAAAATTATAGAACCATAAACCACCTATGTGCAGTATTACGCAATCATGAAAACGATGAGTTCATTGATTAGGAATCCTAATTGACATGTTTATATGATTATGTGCTCATCTTGAATAACATTGATTATAAATGACATAAGCATGCATATGTGAAAATGAATTGATTGTACTTGAGTTGGAACTTGCTTATGTGAATTATTAGTTACGAATATTTTACGTATGAAAGCGTTGAACTTGAATTATATGAATTAAGTATATCTTATGTATAAGTAATGAGAAGATAATAAGAAAATAAAGAAAACATAAAGAACTAAAGAAGGGAGAAAGGATTGTGTTACTGATCTAAGACCCCATGAATTAAAGAACCCTCTAAAGCTATGGCCATAAAAGTGTCTCGTCAACCCGAAGCCACGAATTATTTTGCTTCTACGAATTATTGACAGTATGCGTCCTTCAAAGTGAGGCAAGCCTTGAGGCCACGAATTATTTTGCATCCAAGAACCGAGCCCATGAATTGTTTTGGCTCTAAGAACTGGGTCTTTAGAGCAGAACATAAATCTTCTTTCCATTTGAAACTAAGAATACTTGAACAATTATGATATGAAGAAACGAATGATCGTGCATAACGAATAAGAAAAAAGAATCAATGATTTATGAAATGCACGATTGAATTCAAGACGAAGAATGAGAAGAACAACGAATCCCGATTTCATAAGAAATGAATACGATAAGAACTAAGATATGATTTTCATAATAAATGTTTTACATGATGAATGATTCTATGACTTACTTGTGTAGAAAGGCGAACGAAGTATGTTTGATTGAATTCATGAGTAATTGAGGTCATTGTGCTTCTCAAGCAACTTGGTAAGTTTAGTATCTCGCATGTCTTAAGCATGTATGATCCGAATCGCATGTTATGAATGAATTGTGAACTTACGTGTGGTTGGTAATGAATTAATGTGCAATGTGAAACCGGGGTTGGGTTTGGGTTATTCACCGGGCTAGTGGAGCTCATGACCTCACCAACATTTCAGGTACGGAAGTAAGACTCCTCGGGAGTTGCTTTTGGCTTTTAGAAGAAGTGAACCAACGGATAGGACTTCTCCGGACTTACTATGTATTTTATGTCTTTCATGCTTGTAAAGATCGGTGTATGTGAACTTAAGTTTTGATTATGCATGTAAAAGCCTTATGTGAATACTCCGAGCGTGTGGCTCGTCGAGTTTGTGTTGTGTTTCTCCGAGCATGTGAGGCTCGTTGAGTTTAAGATTGTGTTTCGTGCGGGGTTAAGGCTTTAAGCCTATGGGACTAGCTATATTACGGAGAAAACTCTGCCGAATTTTTAGAAAAACCTTTGAAAACCTAGAAACACGCTTCCGCCAAGCAAAGAGAAAACTAATAACCCTAAGTCGAGACCTTAAGCGGCCTTAGGGGTTCCTCTCGGGGAACCCCGGCATGTAATACTCCTAGGGTGGGTCTAGGGGTGTTACAGTTAGTCAACTATTTGCACTTCGAGTCACACTAAAATCCTCTTTAAGAGGTGTACGTAGTCATCGCCGATCGGTCCAAGACGGTCTTACTAAAGTTCCCTCAATCTTTTGGTCAGTTTTCACTTCATATTCTCATTTTTATTTCCATTTCTTATTTTTTTATTAGCCAAATCAAATTCATCTCTGATTAGGAGAGGTCATTTTATATTTTTCATTAGGTAAAACAAATTCATCTTAGATTAGGAGAGTTCATTTAACATTTCACAACAAATTCATCTCGGATTAGGTGAGTTCATTTTTGTATTCGCATGTAGCCATAGAAAAATCATTCTAAGATTAGAAAAAAAAATGCATTGTCATCCAATCGGAATCGAAGCATCTTCCTATTAAGGATAAAATCATTCATAGTGCATTAGCCAAAACATTGAATCATCCCGAGACTAAGTCATACAATACGGCATGCACTTCATTTTTTCGTTGCATTCCTTAAATGCATCCAAATAAAAGCATCCTTAGTCTCTTCGAGTCTTGCGCTTAAGTCCTTCTTCCCAAAAGTGGTATTCTTTCGCATGTTCTTAAACCTCATCCTCTGGGCCGCAGAATAGGGAAGTCTACAACAATTGATTATTGTCGGAATCCGAGCTCTAAAAGATTAGAACCCCTCACCAAACACTCGGCACATCTTCTTTTCTTTCTACTCCACGATCCGCACCCGTTCGACAAGCTTCGGTGTACACCACACCGGTTAAGTCCATTCATCATCATAAGACAAGTACTTAGAAAGAGTTCCCTTCCAATTAATTTAAACCCAAAGCAGTCTCTTAACCTCGGTTTACATAGCTAGGGTGAAAACTAGGATTAATGATAAAGAGGAGCGAGTATCATCTATATTGATGAATCTTAAGACTATTATAAAAGCTATTGAGGACGAGTAAGAGAGATGAAGAAGCAAGAAGAGGAGAAATATTAGGTCCTGTACCTCCCCTAGCTTATCTCTTCCGAATAGTCCGAAACATCAATCTCCTAAGCATGAATCCAAACTTCAGCTTGATCCATGTGTAGATCGAGATAGAACAAATGTTAAGGGAGTCGGTTATGTTCGGTAGTCATTATTTTGATCACAAAGGATTTACTTCAATTCCTAAGGGTAAACTACCTCCAAATTTTACCATGCCGGATATTAAGTTTCAAGGTTCTAAGAATCTCCACCATCACGTTCGCAACTTCTTAAGAGTAATGACTCTTAAGAATATTCCATAAGATACATACCATATCATCTTCCCATGGACTTTCGATATCGATCTAATGAAGTGGTACAATGCGATCGACCCACGCAAGGTTACCAACAGGATTGATCCATGCAAGGAGTTCCTACATTAGTAATCCTAAAACACAGATTTATAAGTAACTCTTAGAGACTTCGATTTAATCAAATATGGTTAGAAAGAGTGCTTCACGGACTTCCTCACCGGATGGAGAGCAAAGGCTGCCCACATGGTAGAGCGATCCTTCAAGAAAGGACCAAGTCGGGATCATTATAAAAAACCTCTAGCCTAATTACAATCAGCATCTCAAGTTCTTACCCGTCATGAGCTTTTCAACCCTTAGAGATGCTTTGGCTTGCTAATAGAAGAGTATATATCCACCGCGACCACAAAACTAACGACAAGGTATAGAGGTACTAGCAGCAGTACAGATGTCAATGCTCTTAATAGATATACTGACTACATCTATTAATACTACTTACACTAAAGCTCTTGATTGTCTATTAGAAAAGGGAAATATCGAATTGCCACACATCATAAGCAGAATCAAAAACCGCAAAACAATATAAAAACGAGGGACACAGGAAAATATTGCAAGTACCATAGTGCACGAGGACATGACACTAAATAGTATTGGACATTCTATAACAAACTAAAAACATGTTTCGAAATGGCCAACTCCCTTTACCCAAAGCTGCCCAAAAACCATGTAATAACAAAAATCCTTTTAGTGGTACCTTATCTATTTTCACTTAACCCACTCCGAGTCGGTGGGACTCCTATGTCTTCGATCAAGATGTCGATCAGTCCAAACCACTTCTTAACTTGCCTCCTTAAGATCCGAGTAGTCCATGGGCTGTGAGTAAGTGATGAAAAAGATGCATACGACACAAAGAGTAACAGATGACGATGACGACTTATGGTGCACATGACCCTCGGAAGAAGAAAAATTTTAGGGAGAATATAAAGGTCCAGCGGTCCTATGGCTTATAAATTTGGATGACACAATAGACCCCTCGGTCCACAATAGACTCGGGAAGCCCCAAAAGAGCCCGGAGCTACTAAAGAAGAAGACCCAATCTTTAAACAACTTCATAAATTAAAGGATGATATCTTAATTTGGAAACTAATATCTACTTCCCGAAACATAGACAGACTTTGATTTACGCACTTAGTAAGATCGACATCGCTCCCGAAACTATGCCGAGAGAAAGTGGTAGGATTGGTTAATAGTTGGGATGGAACTATTACCTTTTATCGGGATCTTTTAGAAGAAGGCGTTGTATATAACTATGCCCTCCATTTAACTATAGCTTACATTAACCAATTTGTTCCGTTAACTTTGGTAGATACTTGGATCGGTAATGAATGTGTCTCCCTATAGAACCGTTTTGGGAAGAGTTTTGGGAATTCTAATGTAACTACTCTAAACATACTTGTCCATCTTCGAGCTTTGGGAACAGTTTTGGGAACACTAACCTTGTCAATTAATATAGGGGTAGTAGAAAGTAACATCGAATTCCAAGTCCTAGATATCCTATCTACCTTCAATGTACTCCTAGGATGTCGTTGGTTGCATGATCATAAAGCAATGCCCTCTACACATCATCGGAAAGTTAAAATGATCATCAAAGGTTAAGTTGTAACCGTTAAGGGGGATAACCTTTGTGCTACTATCACCTCCAAAGAGTTTGCCATGATGCCAATGACGACGAACTCTACGGATTCGAGACTCGTTGCCGCTTTAGACACGAATAAAACACATTTAAACTTGCCGGGTCTTATCTGTAAGACGCAGGGCATACCACCCTATCCTTCCACCCCTTTAACCCACAAACAGACTACAACTTTGGGCTAGGTTATCAATCTACTCTTAAAAGAAATAGCCCAAGCCAAGTGGGAAGTTCGAGGCTAAGAGGATCTGCAGCTTACATAGTCCATTCTATGAAGCACTTTCCTCGTACTCTAAATGGGCATTTCATAAAAAAAAGAGATGATTTTCCTTATTATAGTTTTCCGAGCCTTACTATATTAAAATAAAGGGCATCCCGAGTACCTGGTTTAGAGGTTTTTAGTGACTCGCTATATCTTGCGAAGGAGGCACCCTACCTCCTTGAAGAGGGATAGTCTACATCAAACTTTACCAATCTTGCTAGGAATTATCTTTTCGGTCTTCATTTATGACAAGAGAAGAACTTAAAAGGGAATTTGGTCTTGGTATTGTCACGGGCCATGATGCACTAGCAGTTCAATCCGTCCAAGTTCATCACCGACATCGATAATGAAGGCTCCGAGCACATCACTTGGATTGATGTTGAACAAGGCCACGAATTCGCATCGGCTTAAGCACGCATCCCTTTCCGAGTCTAGTACTAGGGATCCTTCCTTTGTTATTTTGTTATTCTCTCTTTAATTCTATTATTCCCGATTCCATATCTTTAGTTTCTAAGTTTGATATACTCATTTCATCTTTCAATACAACAAATATTTCCCCTTACTCTTTGCCTTCTATTGCATTCAATTGTTACGCCTCTAATGATGAGCAAGAAATCCCTAAAGAATTAATAAAAGCTATGGAAGATCATGAAAATCGCTCACCGAGTAATAAAGGAAACAATAATAGTTAATCTAGGATTAGTGGAATCGAAAAGAGCAAAAGCAATTCACTTTTCTCCATACGAGTTCATGGATGTTTTTCGAGGTCCTATAAAGACATGTCGGGGATAGATCCAAGTATAGCAAAACATACAATTCAACTTTATGAAGACGCTAAGCCTATTAAGCAATAATTGAGAAAGATGAAACTTGAATGGGCTTTGATGATTAAGGAAGAAGTTACAAGAAGTTAGTGGTTGGGATCATCAAGGTAGTTCACTATCCTCAATGGATAGCAAATATAATATCGATTCCGAAGAACGATGGCGGGGTTGACATATGTGTCAACTTTAGAGATTTGAATAAAGCGATCCCTAAGGATGATTTCCCGTTACTCGATATCGACATCCTTGTAGGTGACACGAGTGGATCATGCCCTACTTTTATTTATGAACGGCTATGCTTGGGTACAATCAGTGACGATGGTCGAAGAAGACATGGAAACGAAGACCTACATCGGTGAATGGGGACGTATTGTTACGTAGTGATGCCTTTTGGGCTAAAAACGTCGATGCAACGTACCAAAGGACGGCTACAACCTTGTTCTATGACATAATCCACAAAGAAACCGATGTTTATGTGGACGACATGATCATAAAGTCCAAAGATAGGATAGGGCCCCTATCCGGCCAAAGAAAATTCTTAAAGAGACTCGGAAAGTACAACATGCACCTCAATCCTGACAGCTGTGCCTTTCGGGTGACCTCGGGCAAACTATTAGGCTACGTTGTCGGTCTTAGAGGAAGTTGATCCATCTAAGATAAAAGCTATTCGGGAGATTCTGCTACCAAATACGAGAGAAGGAAATACGAGGTTTCCTAGTATGTTTGCGAGTACATCGGTCGTTTCATATCAAAATTGACTATGGTCTCGTGAACCTATTTCAAGAAGCTAAAGAAAGGATCATAGCCCATTTGGGATGCCGAGTGGCAACAAGCATTCGAGAAGGTTACGCAATACCCAGCTGACCCTCCGAGTGCTAGTTCCGCCCAATTAGGGAAACTTTTACTTCGTACATCACCACAACAGAGACGACTATGGGTGCCATCCTAGCTCAATGATACGGCAAGGAAGAACGCGTGATTTATTACCTAAGTAAGAAATTCCTTTATTATGAGACTAGATACAAGCCAATAAAGAAGACATCGTTGGCATTAGTTTTGGCTACCAAGAAGCTCAAGCACTACATGTTCACTCATACGGTACACGTGATAGCACCTATGGATCCCATTAAGTATATACTTGAGCAATCAACCATCAATAGCAAGATAGCGAGATGGATTCTCATGCTATCGAATTCGATATCAAGTATGTCCCTCAAAACGCGATCAAAGGAAGGGTAGTGTTAGAATTCTTAGGCTGATCTGTCTATAACGGAATCGCAATCCGAACATCTTGACTTTCCGGATGAAAATATATTACAAGTTGAGATGGATGTTTGGACAATGTACTTCAATGGCGCTTCCAATCATAAGGGCTTTAGAGTAGGGATTCTACTAATCTCACCGGAGGTAGCACATACTCTCATTTCAGTCATATTGGACTTCTAAGTCATCAACAATGCCGCAAAATATGAAGCACGTATTACGGGACTCTAAGCTCGTTGTAGAGATCGGGGTCAAGAACATTAAGGTTTTCGGTGACCCCAGTCTTATCATTAATATGATTTTGCAAAAGTTGAAGGTACTTAGTGAAGCCTTGGTAGCCTACCGGGCACATCCGATAGAGTTTTCAAAACACTTCGACAACATTTCTTTCATGTACCTTCCTAGGGATGACAACCAATTCGCAGATGCATTAGCTAAAGTAGCATCCATGATCAACATCCCTAACGGCATTCATTCAATGCACGTTCACATAGAGCAATGAAGTCGGCCAACACACATGTGCACATTAGAGGTGTCTAATACCGACGACGCTAGTTGGTATCATTAAATTTATCAATATCCGGATAAGCAAGAATATCCCTTGGACTCCACACCTAGAGCCCAACAAGCCATCAAGATGTTGGCTGCCTAATTCTTTATCAATAAAAGGCAATTGTACAAGAAAACCAATATAAGGATTAGCTTACTTTTTGTCAACCAACATGAAGCAAAGTGCATCATAGACGAGATTCATGGTGGGGAGTATGGACGTCATATGAATGGTAAGATGTTGGTGCGGAAGATTCGGAGACTTGGTTATTACTGGTCGACCATGGCGTGCAGATCGCCATGAGTTTGTTAAAACTCGCCATAAATGTCGGTGTATGTAAATTTACAACACAAACCACATTCATTTCTCATAACATTAACATCCCCGAAGACTTGGGTATAATTCCCTATCTCTCTTAGGTTTTCATTCTAACTCATTCGAACTTTAGAGAAACTCATATCTAACTTTTTCATCTTGTTCGACCCACTCGAAACCATTCCGCAAGCATAACATTTCTTAACTATGTTTCGACCCATCGGACACAACTCGGAACAATCACATGAGAAAATAATTTCTCTAACACTTTTATTTTGAGCATTGACTTTGTATTTTAAGTGAAAATAAATTATAGTCTTAATTTTAATTTCTAAGTCAATTTATTTCTTGAGAATTTTTTACTTGATCAAGTTTTATGTATTCTGATATCTTATTCATTCTAACTTGATCATTTTAAGCATTGAATCAAGATGGAATATGAACCTAATGAATATTAGACAAAAAAATTAAATTATTTTAGGTCTGAAGATAATTAAGTGCTTAATTACTTTGAATTAATTATTATCTTTGCCTAATTTTTGACCAAAGCATTTTTATACTTTGTGTACTACTTTGATTTGCTATTGTAGGTTGATTAAACAAGCCTAATCTACTTTTGAAATACAAAAGCATCCAATTTCTAGCCATTAAACACCAGCAGACAGAAATCACCCATTTATGGACATGGCTCGAAACCATGTCGGGGTTGTTTGTTTCTAAAACTCCAAAACTTCAACTTGGAGCCAAACAATTGTTTCCACTCCATATTGTAATCATCACTAGAGGGATGGACCATATTTTAAACCCAAGGATCACTACACAACGTTCACATTTCAACGAATCGTTTTCTAAGTGACTAAGACTAGTCGTTACACGAGGCTTTTGATGCTCACTAGTCCAGAACAAGTCTTAACGGTATTACGCCTCGGTGCTTATAAATAGAAGCAACTCCACAAGACTAGAAGCTTGCTAAACACATTACTTAACACTTACTTAGTGTATTCTTACTCAATCTTCAGCTTACAACTCCTAATCTATATTTTATTACTTTCCGAGTTGTAAAGAAAGTCTTGTAATCACTCATACTCTTTCTACTTTCTTTTTATGTCCTTGACGGAGATGTAAAGGCCAACTTAGCTTAGTTGTCCCTGACTGTAAGGGTTAACTCAGTTAGGAAGTACTAGATCGGATAACGGAACTTCTCGGTGTTGGAAAACTTATAAAGAAATTGTTTAAGGGAGCAATTGTGGATTCAATTAGTGGATTCGACTTGGTGCTTGGGTTAGCACTGTTCATGGTTTTCTGCCCCAGGAGGGTTTCCACGTATTTTTGTGTACTTAACTTTCTAAGTCAAATCTAGACTTAGAATTTGTTTCTTAGTTTGATGTGTGCAACACTGTTTGATATTTTAAAAAATCTTCCATCACCCTATTCACGCCTCTCTCTACGGTGATTTAACCTCTCCTGAGAAAACCTTCAATTGGTATCGAGCCTAGTCTTTCAAGAGGATCTCAAAATCAAAAGTTATAAAAGATTAAATGGCTCAGAACAATGGAAAGTTCGATGAAGAAAGATCATCCACCAGACCACCCAAGTTCATGGGGTCAAACTTTCGACACAGGAAGAAGATGATGGAATGCTTTCTACTGCATAATGATGAAGAAGTATGGAACATCATCAAGAATGGAAACTTGATTCCAATGAAGATTGAACTGAAGGCCCCATAAAGTAAATGACAAAGTCCGAGCTCCTCGGACTCGAAGAGGATTCCATGGCATTCATTGCCTAAGGTTTCAAAAAGATGATGAAGTACAAAAAGTGGCAAAAGAGGCCAAAGGAGGAGTTCTACAAGAAAGACAAGATGGGCCGAAAAGGTAAATGCTTATCCCGTTCTAAGTTATCTTTAACTAAGAACTTTGGCTTCTTTGAGTCTGTTAGCAAGGAACACATAGTTAAGGATTGTCCAAAGACGAAGGATAGAAAGAAGAAAAAGGTTGTGGTGGCTACCTGAAGCGATTATGACTCCTCCGAAGATGATGATTCGAGATGACTCAAAGTGTATAATGGCACTAACAGACTCATAAGCTGAATCTAAGTCAGATAGTGACAACTTAGATACCAAGGAAATAAGTCCTCAAGAGGTAATTTAACACTTCCTTAAGTTTTCCAAAGCTGATCTTGCTAGATATATTTTTACATTGGAATAAAAAGTTCAATTCGACTCTTCGATTTCAAGAAACAACTTGAGTTTCTTACTACTGAGAGTACTATTTTAAAAAATGAGTTACAAAACTTAAGACAAAATCTAAAACTACTTGAGACCGAGTGCTCAAGACAATGAGACCGAGTCCGAGTGCCTCAAAACAAAGAATGAGTATTTGAGAAGAACTCTCAATGAGTCTCAAGAGTTGGTTTTAAAACTCACTCAAGGTTAGAAAAACCTTGATCTTTTATTACTTAGCTCTCATTGTGTCTCATTTAGAAAAGAAGCTCTTAGTTACAATGCTGATTGCGAATCTAATTCATATTTAATTCTTTTCAAAGCTGATTCCGAATTGTAAAGTTTAGGAAGACCGAGCATGGTCCCATTAACTCGCATGAAAAAGGACTAAGCCCGGACCATTTTATAGGAAAAAGCCTTCTCAGCCGCTTACAAAAAGAAAGGTTTTGAACTAATAGTGACACGAGACTTAGTTTTCTAAAAGGAGGACTCATAGTCAAACCAAACAAAAAATTTTCAGATTTGGGTTCCCAAAATTGCTTTTCCTTAGAGAAAGACCACAAGTAAAGACAATTACTGGGTTTGTAAGAGGATGTGAGAAGGGTTAGTTTGTTTACGTGTGGCTGGTGACTCGGAACCGGAAGGGTCATTGGTACTTAGATAGTGGCTGCTCATGCCATTTGTCTAGAGACTAAACACTCTTCTCAAAGTTAGAAGATTGAAGGGAGGAAAAGTCACATTTGGAGATAACAACAAAGGCAAGATAGTTTGGATTGGCAAGATTGGTCAAGGAAACAACTTAGTCGGTCGAGTCTACCTTGTGAAAGGGCCTAAGCACAATCTCCTTAGCATCTCTAAGAGGTAAGATTCACTTAGACCAACTACTATATTTTTTATGCGAGTCACCAAAGAGACAAAGCTCTCAAGTCCGAGGTCGGGTAAATTTTATACTATTCCCTTTTCGGATTCTAGTAAGAATTTATCTTACTTAAAAGCATCTTTGAATGATGATTCATGGACATGGCATTGTAGACTAGGTCATATTAGCATGCATACTATCAAGAAACTTGCATCTCATGGATTAGTCAAGGGTTTAACTAATCGTAAATTTAAGAAAGATACAATATGTGAAGCATGCACAAAAGGAAAGCCGCTTATATCATCATTCAAACCACTCAAAACCGTGTCTACATCCAAAGTACTTTAATTAATTCATTTAGATTTGTATCGTGAAATTGTTGTGAAAAGCTTAGGAGGTAAATCATATGTGCTAGTCATTGTTCATGATTGTTCATGATTTACCTAGGTGTGTTTTCCGAGGAACAAGAATGAAGCCTTCAAACAGTTCACTAAGATTTGCAGGAAAATTCAAGTGGAGTCTAAGACTTAGATCAAAAGAAATCGGACAGATTATAGAAGGGAGTTCGATTACTCGGAATTTGCTGACTTCGTGATAAGAATGACATCTCCGACAACTTATCTCGCACCAAGAACTCCTTAATAAAATGGAATATTAGAGAGAAAGAACCGACCTCTTGAAGAAATAGGAAGGACCATGGTGATTGAAAATGATATACCTTACTATTTTTCGAGTGAGACAGATCAACACGAGCAAATTATACACTCAACGGATGCCTCATCGGACCCATTCTAAAGAAGACACCCTATGAGCTGTACAAGGGAAAGAAGCGCAACATGTCCTAATTCGGACCATTTGGATGTAAATGCTTTGTGTATAATAATGGTAAGGAACATCTAACTAAGTTGGATGCTAGATCGAGATAAAGGTATATTTACGGGTTATTCATCTTATAGTAAATCTTATCAAATTTTTAACAAAAGGACTAACAAAGTGAAAGAAAGCATCCACGTTGTTTTCGATGAGATTGATCTTGGCAGGATGAGTGAATTCACTTTCTCCGATCTCCGCTTAACGAGACGAAGATAACATTGCTTATGTTGAGCTCGAAAAAGTCCAAATAGAAGAAGCTGAGGCACCTCTTAATGAGCCAACTCATAATGCGGTGACTCGAGAAAAGTCCATACTGAAGCTCAGCAAGAGCAACCAATTGAAGATCAGCCTATTCAACCAACAATCTTGGTAAACGAGAAGACATGTAGAGCTTTCAAATATGCATCTAGTCACCCACCCAAGAACCTACTTTCGATACCAACGAGTGGGGTTAGAAATCGTTCTTCTTTCCAAAATCTATGTGCATTTCAAAATTCATATCATTAAGCAAACCTAAAAATGTTCTAAAAGCCTTAACTAAATCTAAATGGGTAGAGGTCATGCAAGAAGAGCTAAATCAATTTCAAAGAAACCAATTCGGACTCGACCAAACAACCTTCTAACCACCCAATAATAGGAACCAAATGGGTTTTCAAGAACAAACTAGATGAGGAAGGGTTGTTAGTCGAAATAATCCTAGATTTCTTGCTCAGGGGTTTAACCAAGAAGAAGGAATTGATTGTGGGGAAACCTTTGCACTGTTGATAGGATTGAGGTAGTCGGAATTCTCTTAGCATTTGCATCTAGCATGAACATCAAGCTTTTATCAAATCAAATGTGCATTTCTCGGTGGTTATATTCACAAAGAAGTTTATGTTGAGCAACCCCTGGATTTGATAACTCAAAATTTCTAAATCATGTTTTCAAATTGCAAAAGGCTTTATATGGTCTTAAACAAGCTCCCGGAGCTTGGTATGAAAGACTAAGCAAATTCTTGGTTGAAAATGATTTTGAAAAGTAGTCAGATTAACAAAACTCTTTTCATAAAAACCAAGGGGAATGATTTTCTTATCATTCATATCTATGTTAATGATATTATTTTGGAGCTACTAATGAAACTCTATGCCAAGAGTTTTCTCGGTTAATGAGACAGGAGTTTTAAATGAGCTTGATGGGAGAACTCAATTTCTTCCTTGGTTTGCAAGTCAAGCAAGAAAAGGATGGCATCTATGTCCATCAATCTAAGTACACCAAGGAGTTATTGAAGAAATACAAGCTACAAGATGTAAAGATTACAACAACACCTATGACTAGTAGTTTGAAAATGAACTTAGATGATAAAGGTAAAGATGTAGATCAAAAACTCTATAGAAATATGATTGGTTCTGTAATTTATCTCACATCTAGTAGGCCAAATATCATGTTGAGTGTCTACCATTGTGCAAGATTTCAAGCTAATCTTAAGGAATCATATCTCATTGTAGTGAAGAGAATCTTTTGATATCTTGTAGGGACTCGGAATCATGGTCAATGGTTTTTAAAGGATTCATAACATACTCGCATCTGGATACTCGGATGCTAACTATGCTTGAGCCAAAGTTGATAGAAAGAGCACATAAGGAGCATACCAATTTTTGGGTCAATCACTCATCTCCTAGCATTCAAAGAAACAGAACTTAGTTGCTTTATCAACTGCTGAGGCTAAGTACATTGCAAGTGAAGCTTGTTGTGCTCAAATTCTCTTAATCAAGCAACACTTGAAGGATCTTGGTCTATCATTCACATCTATTCTAATCAAGTGTGATAACCAAACTGCAATAAGCATCACTAAGAATCTAGTCCAGCACCCAAAGATAAAGCACATTGAGGTCATGTATCATTTTTTAAGAGACTATTCTAAGAAATGTGATATTGAACTTGACTTTATTCCTACAAATTTTTAATTAGCCGATATTTTCTCTAAACCTCTAAGTGAAGATCGGTTTTGCTTCATTAGGAATGAGCTTGGCATGCTAACTGCATGATTATCTCGGTTATTGCATGAATGATTCTTTTATGATTAATTGTTATATGCTTTGAGTAGATAAGAAATGGATTTGTTGACTTAGAATGACAATGAACTATTAGTTATAAATTTTTCCGATGCGTTCGAGTCACTTAGACACCTTACTGAGTCAAACTCAGATTTTGAGCAACATGGACATCAAAATATTTGGATCATCCGTAGATAAATGGAGAATCTCATAAATGTTTTCGAAAACTCTTTCTTCCCTCTCTCTCGGTCACGCGAACAGCCAGCCAAATTAGCCATTGCAAGAAAGCGGATCAGAAAACTAGCCATCACTGCGCAGAGTGACTCAATGGTCTAATAATCGTTGCTTGGTAATTGAGTCCGAAAGTCGGTTGGAAGCCTTTTCTCTCTCTAAATAGCACTGCTTCACTTTATTTCTTCTACTTTACCTACTTATTACTTATTCTCTCGCTCTGCTTGCTCTTAAAGTTTATCAACTTACTCGCGATCTCTCTCTCTCTCTCATTCTCAATTTTCTATGTTCTCTACTCTTTCTCTCATTTCTTGCAAACACTCTCTACTCTCTAACCATGCCTAAGAGAGAATCTACTACGTAAAGAGGTTCGGCCACCAAGAAGGCCAGAACCATGCCCACTCATGCTGAGATCACACAAGGCAAAGGCAATGTTGTACACTCACATGACAGCCAGCGATGACATCATCACTTTGCTTGTTCAAGATAAGACCGCTCAAATCAATCCCGCCTTCAAAAAATTTTCAATGTGAAGACCCTTTTTCTCAACTCCAATCCAATTCCTTTCATCGAAGTCTCCGATGACATCTTTGTAAAATATATAAAACAACCTCCTCAGTCCAAAAAGAACTTTTATGTGACTCAAATGACCTCGAAGCTAAATTTACGTGTTTCATTTAGATGAGGACATTCTTCTCCTATTACCCATCTAAAGTGAACCCCAACTCCAAAGTTCTAAAGGTTCTCTCGTGACATTGTAGAGGGCTACGAAGTAGACCTCTTTCCATTCATCTTGGAGCGAGATAGCCTTTGTTTCTTCCGACTCTAAGGAGACTCCATATCCTTTCGAAGCTCTTCTCAATGTTGTTTTCAGTTAGTCTTGGTAGGAGTGAACTTATTAGTCTTGGATACCGAAAAGTCAAGCCTAGTGTCTAGGTTCATTTGTCTGCGTTACCACCTCCTCCCCCTCTACCTAAGACTCGGACAACTCCACAGGTCCCATTCCTACTGCTGGAACTTTTACTTCTCTGCCTGCCCATTCCGTCGACCTCCTTGAGAAGGTGGCCAACAAACTTGCTTCTTCTACTTTAGAATTGAAACCAACTCTGAACTATTTCCAGGCTTTCATCCTAACTCGACTCTAATGCAAAGTCGGACTTAGACTCATCTCAAGGAAAGTCGAGATCTGATTTACGAGCTCAAGGAGGTGATCAAGCAACAACGCCATCAAATTCAGCGCCTCCAAGAGAGAACAATAGGAAAATCTCGCTCCGGTTCATAGAACCCGGATCCCTCCACTCCCGGATGTACCCATTCCGATGCCAACTCGCCCAGCTACTTCTACTCAAGCATATAGGTGCAAGCGCACAACGCATTCTTTAACCTCACGCCCGACCGGCCCTCCTTCCCGATTTCAAATTCAAATTTTCTTTGTTTTCTTTATTTAGTTTTTTTGTCCAACATCCGATGTATTTACTTGATCTTTCCTCCCTCATTTGTTTTACTGAAATGCATAGAGGGAGAGAAAAGATAGAAAAATACATGTTTGGTATAGGGGAGTTTTTCCCTTAGTTGTTTTCTAAGTTTAACTTGTTATTGTACAAATGTTTCTCGCAATGAATGAAATTAGCTTATTTACGGGCATATATGTTTCTGCATTCATGTTTTATACTTAACCTCGATATTATCTCTCTATTCTTTAACATCTTTGCTCCGATTACTTTAAGAAACATGTTCTAAGTTATGTTTTGATATGAGCTGAAATTATAAATGTTCATCATTATTTTTCTTATCCTAATAAATACTCTATGCTCTAATCAACTGTCTATGAAAACTTAACTCTCTGAACCGATTAGTTTATATCTTAAGTATGGAATGCCTTTCACCAAAAAGGGAGATTGAAGACTCGGCGTATAACTCTCTATTTCTCTTAGGTTTTGGTTCTATGCCATTCGAGCTTTATAGAAACTCATATCTAAGTTTGCATCATGTTCGACCCACTCGGACACCATTCTAGAAGCATAACATTTCTTAACTATGTTTCGACGAACATAGAAACAACTCGGAACAATCGCATGACTAAATAATTTCTCTAACAGTTTTAGTCCGAGCATTGACTTTATGCTTTAAGTGAAAATGAATTACAACGTTAATTCTAATTTTTATGTCAGATTATTTTTGAGAATTATTTCCTTGATCAAGTTTTCCGTATTGTGATAACTTATTCTTTTTAACTTAATCATTTTAAGGATTGACTCAAGATGGAATCTGATTGTAATGAATATTACACTCAGAAAATTCCATTCTTTTAGACTGAAGATAATTAAGTGTTTAATTGCTTTGAATTAATTATTATCTTTGCCTAATCTTAGACAAAAGTATTTTTATACTTTGAGTACAACTTTTATTTACTTTTGTAGGTTGATTAAACAAGCCTAATCTAGTTTTGAAATTCAAAAGCAGCCAATTTCTAACCGTTAAATGCCAGCAGACAGAAATCACCAATTTTTAGACATGGTTAAGACACCGTGTCGGGGTTATTTTTTTCTAAAACTGGAAAACTTCAACTTTTAGCCTAACGATTGTTTCCACCCCATATTTCATTCACCGCCAAAAGGATGGACCATCTTTTGAGCCAAGGATCACAAGACAACGTTCACATTTCAACGAATGTTTTTCGAGTGACTCACACTAGCCGTTACAACGGCTATTGAAGCTCACCAGTCCAGTAACAAGTCTCAACAGTCATTACTGCCTTGGTGCTTACGAATAGAAGCCACTTCACAAGACTAGAAGCTTGCTGAACAGATTTCTTAACACTTAGTGCATTCTTACCCAATCTTCAACTTACAACTCCTAATCTGTATTTTCTTATTGTTCGAGTTGTAAAGAAAGTCCATTGACCGAGCTGTAAGGGCTAACCGAGCTCATTTGTCCATGACTATAAGGGTTAACTCTGTTAGGAAGTACTAAATCAAATAAGGAAACTTCGAGTCTAGGAAAACTTGTAAAGGAATTGTCTAAGGGAGCAATTCTTGTAAGAGTTAGTGCTTTGTAATTGTGGATTCAATTAGTGGATTTGATTTGGTGCTTGGATTAGCACTACCCATGGTTTTCTACCTCGGGAGGGTTTCCACGTATTTCTTTTATACATAACTTTCTCGAGTCAAATCTAAACTCATAATGTTTCTTAGTATGATATCCGTAAAACTATTTGATATTTTTAATAAATCATTCATCACCCTATTCACCCTCCCTCTAGGGTGACTCAACCTATCCAAGAGCAAATCTTCAATCCCCTTGGCCATTATCAATTTGGGGAAAAGACATTATTGGCAAAGTGACTCCTAAAGGAACGGGTGGAGGGAGCATCTTATGCAACCTTGACATCCAAACAGGTAGTCGAGTTCATTACCCATAATATATTTGCCGTTACGGGGTGCCTCACGAGCTAATTAGTAATCGTGGTAGTCATTTCAAGAATGAAGTAGCAGACTTGTTGGTAAAATACAAAATTAAGCACCATAAGTCGTCTCCTTACCGTGCTCGAGACCAATGGAGCAGATGAGGCCACCAATAAGAACATTTATAGAATAGTGGAGAAGATGACTGTTAATTCTAAGGATTTGCTTGATAAATTTGCCTTTTGTTTTACGGGGCTATCGAACATCCATCAAAACCTCTACAACTGCAACACCTTACTCTCTAGTTTATGCCATGGATGTAGTCCTTCCAATAGAGATTGGCATTCCCTCGTTAAGGATCATTGCTGATACTCGGATTCCGAAGGAGAGTGGGTGAAAGCACACTACGAAGAGTTATTGTTGTTAGATGAAAGGCGCCTCAACGCCTTGCACAATCAAGTATACCATGCACGTATAGCAAGTGCATTCAACATAAGAGTGAAGCCTCGAAACCTATAAATTGGAGATTTGGTCCTGAAAGATATTAGAGCACAAATTTAGGACCGCGAGGCAAATTTAAGCCCAATTGGCAAGGCCCATTGGTGCTCGAGTCGAGCATTGCCACATGGAGCAACAAAACTAACTGATTTAGATTGTGAAGAAATATTTCAATACACAAACTTGGATCAATTAAAAAATATTACGGTTAGCACGACCCTAGATGTCCAGCCGAGGCTTAGGCCAACTAGGCCATGTCGTGGCCGGCGCCGGCCACCACCTAGACAACAAGTGGGATGGCTAGGTCGAGTATCCCACTTTATGTCTTAACTCTGTTATTTATCTTTTACTATAAAATTAGACAGTTCCTTCATTCATTTGTTCAATAGCCCAATCAGGTAATCCGTACATGTATTTACTATGTATTATTTATTAAGCGTGGTTCAAGTAGGCGGTCCAATTTATATTGTACCTTTAGGTGAACGAGAAAAACATAAAACATAAAAGTATAGCGAGAATACTTGCTTTTTTTCAATAAAAGGTAACCTCGCTACTTACTTGAATACATAGCTAATAAAAGGGAAAATGTAAGCACACTACTTGTAAAAAACGAAACAAACAAGCCCGATCATCCTGGATACGCTTCTTTAATTCCTCGATTCTTCAAGCCTTTTTCTCTTTAGCTTCATTGGCTCCAATTTCTCTTAAGCGAGCACGTTCAGCCACCCCAGGGCTTATTTCGCGAATCGTAGAGCTACAATAGCGGGGATAGCTTTGTCGGGATCTATCTCTCTAGCTGTAAATGCTTTATATTGTTGGGGCTCCACTTCTATTATCCACTCCAAATAATAGGGAGATATTGCGGTATTTGGTTTTCCTACAGTGTCAGCAGTTTAGGCAGATTCATCTAATATTCAGGACATGATTTCATCCACATAGAGTTGCCAAGTCGTTTGAACAAATCGGAGATAGCGAGGCCAAATGTAGTCCAGGACGCGAGATTACTTGCTCCCTTCCCATCTATCTCAACACACGGTCGGGGAAGTAATATGGGCTACTTTCTAGGTCCAGCAAGCGTACATAGGGATGTTGCGGGGTATGTGTCCTAAATCCGGACATTTTCCAATGCGCAATATACAACTTCGATTGTTACTATGATTCATGAGATACTCTTCCCACTTGGGAAGTAAGGCGATCGGTGATCGCCTCTTCCCATTTTCGCTAACGAAAGTGCATCGCTAAGTATGCATCAATATTCACGAGCGCCTAGAATAGTTTTAGGTGCTCCATTAACAAGATTCGTACGCCACTAATGCAAAAAAACAAAAAAATTTGTGTCTTGCACGATAAAAAATTCACTTTTTTGGGAGTAATAGGAGCAAAATAATAAAAACAAAAAGAAGAGAAATGAAAAAGCAAAAGGAGCAAAAAGCGAGACTTTCGGCGTAAAACGGAGGCAACCAAGCCTCGGCGGTGCCGGACTAACGCCTCGTGGCCGGCATCGGCTATCGGCCTACACCGTCTGGGTCTCATCAGCTGTTATTTGCTAACCTACAACAACGGCGGCTCTCGGCGAAGTCTTACTCGGAATTTGCCTCGACTCGATCTAAACCTATGATCGTCTCAAGAACTATTAATTGTGTTAAGTAACAATAATTTTCCAACCGTGCAAGTAAGCACAACAATGTCATTGGTGCCATATCTCCGTGGCCTCCCACCAGCATGAATCAACATATTAGGCACGTATTAATCATTCATCGCCTTGGAATAATGATCACTTCAGAATAGGCATACATGTGTTGATAGTGTTTCACCAGGTTCATCGATTTACTCGATCATCGATAAGAATCCACCCTAGATTCTTATTACTCGGTTCAGCGAGATATTTGTAAGTCTCACACGGGTTTCTAGATGGCTTGGGCAAGACGGGTTTTGATCCCCTTTGGATGACTAGTATGGCATCAAATTCTTCGAGCGGGGGCATAATTCCTTATCCCCAAACCTGAAGACATGGTGAAGTGGATCCGAGATGGCCATAGCAGCCCTTAAGAAAGTCTAATAGACTTTCACCTGGCGAATACTAAATAATGTATTCGGCGTGTACTTCGAGGAACCCAATCTGTCGGTGTTGCTCATCTCATGCGTCCACCGGGACAAGTTACTGATGAAGTTCATTTTTTTTTAAAGAGAATATAAGGCACTTGATTTTCTATTTGACTCACAAATGATTTTACGTAAGGCATAATTTTGCACACGATCGTGAATCATATTTATAGATTTTTTGGAGCTTTACAGTCCTAC
The DNA here is from genome assembly GCA_021018815.1 of Talinum fruticosum. Taxonomy (NCBI): domain Eukaryota; kingdom Viridiplantae; phylum Streptophyta; class Magnoliopsida; order Caryophyllales; family Talinaceae; genus Talinum; species Talinum fruticosum. Next base: position 4,039,383 of record JAITYX010000049.1, read on the forward strand.
TACACCTCAAATGCTACCATTCATTGTACCTTGGTCTTCACAGGTGGTAAGCGCTTTTGGACCATGCACTTGAGTTTTTCCATTTTCATTTTTATCATTTTATTTTGGGGGAAATGGGGGCTGGTGCATTTTTTATTTGCCTTTATAATCTTTCCATAAGACTTTTTGCATCATATTAAATAAAAGAAATCATTTCTTTAGAAATTGAGTCATCTAGCATTTCATCCCATTGCATAACGAGTCACATCATTACAAAGTAAATATTAAACAAATAATAGCACCCTACAAGGGACTCTTCAATCAGCGAGTAGCAACAGTGGCAAAGGATATACTATTCATCGCCATCGAAGCATCATCGAAGATATAGTTCCTGAAGTCCTCCAAGACGGACGTGGAGAATCGACTGCCTTCAGCACATTGAAAAGAGCTACCTCCGTACTCCAAAGTTTGAGAAACTTCAGGAGAGAGTCCACTATACAACACCCGAGGGAAATAAAGTGGCTTCCCATATTAGTCAAAGGCCTGATGTGGCTAGATGTTTGGAAAATCTTTAGCAAAATTGGGCTTTGCACCGGACGAACTAGGCTCGAAGTACTAAGCCCCGCTTCGGATGTACTCCTATGATGGGCACGCTTTAATGAACGTCGGGTAGTACCTACCTCGGAAGGACCACTAGAAGGTGCTTGTTGGTCGGATTGTTGAGTGTGTGCTCCCGATCCACCAACGAAGCCTCCCGATGAAGATGATCTAGAGTGCCTTCTCTACGAGCAAGAAAGTGCTATTAGCACACCTACTAAAAGCTCAATAATGTTAGCACTCCACTAACTAGAGACTTACCGGAAGGTTGGGAAGATCTCCCGGTGAGGAAATCTTGGATGCCCAGAAGAGCGAGAATGAAACCTAATGGATATAGTTCGGGATTGCTCTCGGTCATACTACACAATTCATTAATGGACATTAGTAAAATACTTTTAGCATAACACTAAAAGGAAAGAGAATGAAGGTCTTACCCCATGCCGGTTTTGAGGGAAAGGATGCCCGACACATTCTTCCTTAGGAATTTCAAGAATCCTCACGTAACGTGGAGATTACAGGTCGTGTAACATCCACATCAAGACTAGGAATGTGGATATCCTCCGGAGTAAGCTATTAAAAGATGAAATCAATTTCAATAAAATAAATTCAACCATATGGAGAAAGGAAAGAAGTTAGAACTCACTAGGTGGGTCATTCTCCGGCTCCCATGGTGTGCATAAGATATGTACAAGTTTAAAAATTAAGCATAAGGATACCCGATGGTCACAGTAGGTTGCTTTTCTAAACGAAAAGAGTGAAGATAAAACATGGTGCAGGGTGGATCAACTGGAACCAAGTGAGGCCATGTGTTGAACCGGATTTTACGTGTAACCCAAAAGGACCTTCAAATAAGATCCTTCTTTCACTTAACTCCCATGCGATGGAGACGCTTGGAGGGAGTTGGAGTTGGGCACAAGGATGAAAATTAGCTTACACATACGGGATTTATCAAGAAACAAGCAAACAAGAAGGAAAGACAACAAGAAAATGGGCATAAACCGTGCATAATCAAGGTTGGCGTCCACCACAAGCGATCTTATAGGTAATCTCATAGCTTGTGGGCAAGGGCAGCTAGTAAATTAGTGACTTGAAATGCTTCCTAGGTATATTTTGAGATAAGTTTTGAGCTTTAAGGAGACATGCGAGGTCACACGGTTGAGGGTTGATCTTAAAAAGCCAATATCATGGATTGAGGACCGTTGAAGGTAGATCCTAGCCCATGACATAGAGGCCGAAACACGAGATTATTTGTTGAAGCTGGGAGAAAGGTACGGGAAGTACTCGTACAACCATGGCTGCATTATCACAAATCAAGTATGATATTTTATGCACACAAGATGAAAAATACGTGGGAAGGAAATGAAGAATTTAAGCATACCTCAATAATCTTCCACAAACCGCACAATGTAAGATAATTCATTGAATTTATCTCGGGTTGTGTATGTCACACACCAACACGGAGGCCCCTAATGAGGGAAGCATATGCAAGAGCATCCTAGTTAAGCTCCTTTATTTTATCAAGGTCCCAAGTTCACCAAATAGTGAACGTGAACCTTGGAGGCTTCATCGGAAAAGAGCACCATACTCAATCAAAAAGTCAGCATAATCCGAACTTGTTGTTGAGGAGAATATCGAACCCAAAACCGAGCATCCTAAAAGCGCCCAAAAGAACGGTGTGTTTAAATGAATTTTCTTGAGGAAATCTATTAACTATGGGATAGAAAAGGTGACAAAGATGGTCACGGTCCTTATACAAATTCTAGTCATAAGCTAAAGGCTATCTTGAGAAGCCCAAGCCGGATAAAACAAGTAAACTCAAAAGGAGGTATGGTCATTTCCTTGAAGGAAGGTAAAAAGTGTTGGTGGTATCCCAAAAGTTCTTATTAATGGCCGAAATAGGATCTCGGTCTCGCTTATCACATAGGTGATTTAAAGCAAGGAAAATAGAGCCAAACCCATCATTTTGCATAACTTCTTCAAAAGGAAAGTTTATCTCTCTACACATCTCCACAAATTTAAGAATAGCTCCACTACTCCAAATTGGGCCCTTACGCAAAACAAAAATCAAGCAAAATTTTAGCTAAAGAACTACTCTAAATAAGCAAAGGAAGAAACTTAAGCTATCTAACTTACCGAAGGAGTGATAGCAAGGGAAGAAGCATGGTTATCGGCTTCCATGAAGAGGTCATTTGGGTTCCACTCGTTCTGCGAGATGCCATTCCCACTCGAGGTAGTTATCTTAGAAAAGTCTTTCAGCTCTTGATCTTCTAGCGAGGATGAGCTCTTCTTTTAGACATTTTGAAGAAAGCATTTATTTTGGAAACAAACAAGTTTTGTAAGGAATACAAAGCAAGAGCAAGAGAATGAGAAAGTGCGCAAAATGAACACATCAAGCACCCCTTTTATAGGCAAATTCGGTCAAGCCAGCCAAGCATACAAGACAAGAGTCAAAAGAGTAGTTGGACACCATAGGAATCTGGCATAGCACGCCGGGGCCACACCTGCCAAAGGCTTGCCGACGCCGACCACGAGGCACCGTGAGGTCACATCGGCGACAACTTTACAGCCCTAGCTGGTGGCCTAGCTTGTGGAGTCCCATGAGTCCTGGCATGTGACTTCTTGGCACTTTATGCATGTAAGTGATAGCTCTTGGACCCACCAATAAGTTTTTTCATATTATATTTTTAGTACTGTTTTTGACTCGAGTCATTTAGGTAAAACACTAAACTTTCGTCAATTCGATTATCCAATAATGAGCATGTTAGTATATTAGATTATTTAGCGAAGCTTTAGATCAAAAGACGATCAAAGTTTCAACATTAAAATGTAACGAGCTTTAGGCCTTGATCAAGCCAAGCTTAGTACCCTCTTACCGAGTTCGAACGCATAGATTGGGATCAAGTCCAAGTCTCTTTCCGAAGATCGGCTTCAATAGAAACCAATTCCGGATATTATGCTTGAAACTAATACCCAAAATTATCATGTGGAATCGAGGTAAGTACCCTTTAATGTTTACTTTGACCCTTCATCTTTTTAGACTCTGTCAAAGTGGGGGCTAAATTTAGACATCTAAAAAGTGTCGTCCCTTATCTCTTTAATTTTGTATTTTATTCTGTTTGCCCGATGATGAAATCTCAAGTCTTGTTTGAGGATTTGAATCTCGGACTATGATTGATTGGTGTGACGGAAGCCAATTAACAACAAAGAACCCTCAGCAGCAAATAAATAGCTCTTTGCCTTGGATTTATCCCAAAATGCCCTTTTCTTCCGAATGATATGAGTCCGGGCCAAGCCTTCGGAGACAACAGAGTCAAGTGCCGTGTCTTTGAGAAATTCCAAGTTCAGAATACCACAATTTACTTTTGTCCAATCGAATAAGGAGTTGAAGACGTGAAGACGAACGTTGCATTTTATGATCACGAGCATCAAAGTGTTGCGTTTAAGCTTCAAGATAGTCAACATGAGACCAAGAGCTTTTTCCTTCAAAACGAGTGTCGTGGTCGGCTCTAGTTATCCCATAAATTTTAAGTGAAACACTGCCTTTTGGCTTGGAGACTCTCTTAAAAACACGCTAGGGCACAAAACCCTAGGCATGCATGGGTGGTCGGTGTCGGCCATCCCGAAATTCACCCGATTCTATTTAGTTTTGTCTCTTCTTTATCCGAGTTTAATCTCTGGATATTCGGGCCTAGTTTTTCTTAGCTGCTTGGATGGCTAGCTACATACAAACCCTAGGTCATTTATGACCTAGGTCTCTCCCTATAAATAGAGAGCCTTGGCGCTCATTCCCATACGACTTTCTCCTATGTGTAATGCTACACAAAGCTAATCGAGAACACACATCCAATAACGTCACCTACCAAAAATAATCTCAACCATTCCTCATTTCTACTTACCGCCGTTGAATTAGTGCAAATAGTTAAAGAATATTCAATTATTTTGATCCGTAGGCATTTATTCAAGCTGATCTTTCGTATTCCTTACAAATTCAGCTCTTCAAAAATTCACTAAAACAATATCTTTTCTTAGATTCGTTCTTTGTCACATCAAGAGATCATGATCAGCGGGTTAAACATCCTAAGGACAATCATTCAACCTTTGGATCGTTATTTAATTTATGCCTTTTTATCGCTTTACGTATTGTGGTTCAAAGAGATGTAATCGCATTTTAATTCCACCCCGCCCAATGTAATTTCTTTAGTTTTCCTTTTTTCTTTTCTGCTTTCTTTATTGCTCTCTTTACTACTTTCTTTATCACTTTCTTCTAATTGTGTTTGGTTGCTTTTATTTGCGCTTAGCATGTTGTTGAGTGTTTGTGTTTTCACATTATTTTCGTATACTACTAAAATTTGTAATGGTCGTCTTTGGACAGGCGAGATGTGAAGGGTTTTCCCTACATTTCATACCCTCGCCCCCCTCGATTCTCGGTTACGAGACTAATGGAGTCACTTTTAGGCTTTTCCAGTCTTAGTTTTCAAAAACTAAGATCGGAAGAAAAATCATTAATCTTTTGTATTTATTAGTTTTTCTTCCTAAAAGCTGACTAGTGACTCCTCCTTTTAGCTTTCTTTCTATTTAAATCGCATCTCGGCTATTTTTTTATTGCGAGGATAGAAAACAAGAATTCCGGATCCGCCGGTCGGGGCGAGGCCGAGGCTAATCTCCTCAGCTGTAGCCTTTGGCCGACGCCGGCCACCACTAGGTGTAGGTAGCCGCCTGCACCGAGTGGTTGGCGGCGAGGCTTCGGTCCAAATCGATGTTTTCACACGAATTTCGCCCTAAATCCTCTTGGCAAATTCAGTAAACCCTAAATTTTATCTTTTGGTTGAGAAACAATGTCTTGAGAATTCTAAAAATAATTACAAAAATAAAAATAATTAATAAAATGCCAATCAATTCAATATGATTTATCTTTTTAATTTGACTTAATAAAACTTGGTAATCTTAATAAAAAAATCAATCCCTACTTTGTAAAATCATTTTCAAAACCGCATTTCCCTTAAAAGACCCTTACTCTAAAAGGGAAAGCTGTTTATGGGTAAGTAGTGTGGTCCGTGGTTCCTACACATTAGTAAATCAGATAGAACAAATGTTAAGGGAGTTATCCATGTTCAATAAACACTATTTTGATCATAAGACATTCACTTTAATCCTTAAAGGAAAGCTACCCCCTATGTTTACCATGCTTGATATCAAGTAGAGGTTCCGAGAATTCCCATCATCATGTTCCCAACTTCTTAAAAGCAATGACTCTTAAGAACATTCTGGAAGACACTTACCACATCATCTTCCCATGAACTTTCAATATTGATGTAATGAAGTGGTATAACGCGGTCGACCCATGCAAGGTCGCCAATTAGGCTGATCCGTGTAAGGAGTTCCTAGATTAATACTCCTATAACACTCGATTTACTAGTTACTCTTAGAGATTTGGAGTTCATTAAGCGGGGTGAGAAAGAAAGCTTTACGAGACTTCCTCACCGGATGGAGAGCAAAGGCTGCCCACTTGGTAGACTGACCTTCCGAGAAAGGCGAAGTAAGGATTATCATAAAGAACCTTCAGCTTGCCTACAATTAGCATCTCAAATTCTTACCAGCGATGAACTTCTCAACCCTTAGAGATGCCGGCATACTAATAGAAGAAGAGCTATCCACCACAACCGCAAAAGTTGTGATGGGCTATAGAGGTAATTATCAATCTAAAGATAAGAAAACCTTCAATACGAGGCAATACTAGTAGGCGTGAAGATGTCAATGCCCTCAATAGGTATACTGACTACACTCCTATTGATACCACCTACGCTCAAGCCCATGAATGTCTATTGGTTAAGGGAAAGATAAAATTACAACCCATTAGAGCAGAATTAGAAACCGCAAAACAGTCCAAAAATTGGGACGCGGGAAAATTTTGCAAATACCATTGTGCACGAGGACACGACACCAAGCAATGCTCGACGTTCAAGAACAAACTTGAAAGTTTGTTCAATGCTGTCAACTTCCTTTACCTAAGGCTGCCCAAAACCAAGTAACAACAAAAATCCTTTCAGCGGCACCTTAGCAATTTTTCTTGGACCCATTCCAAGTCAATGGGACCCGTCTATCTTCATTCAAAACATTAATGAGTCCAAACCAATTCTAAGCTTACCTCCTTTAGATCTAGAAGTCCATGGGTTGTTCGTAAGTGATGAAGAGGACGTCTACGAAAGAAGAATCAATAGTGACAAAAACGACGATGACTTATGGGGCACACCACCCTTAGAAAAAGAAAATTTTTGGGAGAACCTAAAGGTCCGAAATCCAATTCCTTATTAGATCTGGATGACATAATGCACCCTTGGGTCCACAACGAGACTCGGGAAGCCCCAAAAGAACTCGAAATTGCTAAAGAAAAAGACCAAACCCTAAAACAACTTTAAAAGTTAAAAGTTGACATTTCAATGGCAACTCATATCTCGCTTCCCAAAAACATAGGCGAGCTTTCATTGACGAACTTAGCAAGATCGAGGTCTCTCAAGAAACCATGCTCAAGGATGTAGTAGGATCGATCAACATTGAGGATGGAACCATTACTTTTCATCAAAAAGGATCTTCCTGAAGAAGGCATTGCACACAACGATGCCCTTTTATTTAACTTTAAACTTGTGAAGACTAAGACTTTGCGGGTGTATCATTCCGAGTACCTTCAAGGAATCAGGTACGAGACTTCATCTCTTGTATTTTTTTATTACAAGTCATTCTAAGTGGTTTAGAAACTTTTACGAGTGATCTAGAAACTTTTCGAGAATTACGAAATCATTGCATATATTCTCACCTAACTCGATCGACTTAGAAAGCATACTCTTGCTTATCGGTTCACACACAGTTCTAAGTCACTCGAGATGACACTCGGACTTATTGCATGTTCAAACATTTGCTCTAACGTACATAAACTCGGTTCGACTTCATGTTCTATGCGTGATTGAATTACGGTGTTAATTCCTCTCCTTAAGTTAGCTTGCTTTCTTTGAACCATGCCTGTCTGTCTAAGATCAAGTCTCGCTACTTTGATAATTCTTAACTAACTTCCTTTATCGACTCGGATGGAATTTGAGAATAATGGATATTAGACTTAGAAAATTCCACTCTTTCGGGACTCGAGATAATTATGCACTTAATTATCTTAATCAATTTATTATCCGTGTCTAACCTTGGAACAAAGTATTTTATACTTTGAGAACCAAATTGATTTACTTTTGTAGGTTATTCAAACGAGGTTATTCTACTTTCGAATTACAAAAGTAACCGAGCTTCAAGAAGTCAAATTACCAGTAGACAAGGCTTTTCCTACTTCGACCAAGGCCCGGACACTATGTATAGGGTTGTCTGTTTCCAAAACTAGAAATCTTCAACGCTAAGCTGAACGGTGGTTTCCACCCTACCGTTCGGACACTTCTAGTGGTTTGGGACATCCAAAGGAGTCAAGAGCCGTTGCCCAACGTTCACACCTCAACGGATATTTTCCGAGTCACTCGGAAGAAGCCGTTGCAACGGTCACAAAGGACTTCTAATCGGACGATAGTCACTAAGGTTAATCTGCTTGGTCATCTACAAATAGAAGCCAACTCTCATGACTTGAAGATTGCTGCAACCATTGTCGAATACGCATACTTGAGGGAGAGTCATTGTATTCACATTCAATCTTCTACTTCCAACTCCAACTCGTACTTAATATCTTTACGAGTTGTAAGGTCTTGTATTCGAGTCACAAACACTTATTCTTACTTTTTGAGTAAGGTCCATTAACCGAGCTGTAATGGTTAACTCGGCTTGGTTGTCCCTAACTGTAAAGGTTACCTCACTTAGGAAGTACTAGATCGGATAAGGGAACTTCGAGTCTAGGAAAATCGTGTAAGGAATTGTCTAAGGGAGCAATTTTGGTTAAGTCTTTCTACGGTATTTTGTGGATTCAAAATAGTGGATTTCACTTGATGCTTGGATTAGCACTGACCTTGGTTTTCCGCCCCGGGAGGGTTTCCACGTAACTTCGAGTTAACACTTTTCTAAGTCCAATCTAGACTCGGATTGTCTCAAAGTCGGTTTTAGTTTTAATCTTCCATTCTTTATTCTAATTTCCTCATTACCCTATTCACCCCCTCTAGGGCTACTTAACTTCTCCAAGAGCAAAACTTCAATTGGTATCGAGCCTAGCCTTTCGGAAAGGATTTAACCATCCAAAGGTTTAATGATCAAATGGCTCGGAACAATTGAAAGTTCAATAAGGGAAGATCTCCCGAGTAGACCACCAAAGTTTAAAGGATCTAACTTCGTGCACTTGGAAGAAGCTCATGGAATGTTTCCTGTTGGATCACGATGAAGATGTCTAGAACATCATACAAGTACAGAACTACATTCCAATGAAGATGGAAGTAATAAGACTCGTGCCCAAAACAAAGTCTAAATACACAACCGAAGAAGTAGAGAAGTTTACAAAGAACTTCAAGGTGATGAACATTCGATGTGCGCCATCGGCTCGGAAGAATAGAACCAGAGTGTCGGCGTGTGACACGACCAAAAAGTATGGGGTACGCTTTTAAACACTTATAAAGGCACAAGCACGTTAAGCAATTGAAGATAAGCTAATATCTTCACAAGTACAAGCTGTTTATGATGAAACTCAAAGAAAACATCACTGAGATGTTCATTCGATTCATCGAGATTACTAACAATCTCAAATCTCCGGGTAGAAAGATATCCCACGAGGAAATGTGCAGAAAGATACTCGAAGTCTACCCAAGAGAAGATGGGGTCCCAAGGTGACAGCCATCGAAGAGGCTCAGAACTCTGTCCGTATCGAAGCCGAGACAAACTCATTTGGAAGCTACTCACCCATGAGATTCACATGGAAGAGGACGATGAAGAGGTCAGCACTAAAAAGAACATTGCACTAAAGGCCTCGGAAAACGAGAGAAGCAAATGCGAGTTCGTCTAACTCGAAGTGGATCCCATGGCACTTATTGCCAGAGGCTTTTAAAGAATGATGAAGCACAAAAGATGGGATAAGAAGCCAAGAAGAAGAGTTCTATAAGAAAGACAAGAAGGATAGAAAAGGTAAATACTCTTCCCCTTCAAAGTTATCTTTAACTAAGAACTCCAGCTATTTGGAATGTGGTAGTGAAGAACACATAGTCAAAGATTGTCCCAGGAGAAAAAGGGACAGAAAGAAGAAAAAGGCTATGATGGCCACATGGAGTGATGAAGACTCATCAAAAGATGATGAGGACTCGGTTGATTCAAAGTGTTTGATGGCACTCTCGGACTCGAAGCCGAATCAAAGTCGGACTCGGATCACTCGGACAATGAGGAAACAAATCCTCAAAAGGTAATTGAATACTTCCACAAGTTCTCCAAAGTTGATTTAGCTAAATACATTTATACTTTGGAAGAAAGGTCCAAGTCCGACTCTTCTCGGTTTAAAGAAAAAGTTGAGTTTGTTACTTCGAGAGCATCTCTTTGAAAAACAAATTACAAAAGCCGAGACTTCCTCTAAGAGAACTCAAGACTAGTGCTCAATCTAATGAGACTGAGTTTGAGTCACTCGGAAGAAAAATGAGCATCCGAAGCAAGAACTCAATAAGTCTCAAGAGCTTATTTTAAAATTTACTCAAGGTCGGAAAAACCTTAATATGCTCTTAGGGTCTCAATGTGTCTCCTTCGGAAAAGAAGGACTTGGTTTTAACAAAGAGGAGTAATCTAATTCCTACTCTAAACTTTTCAAAAAGGATTCCAGAACTGTGAAGTTCAGCAAGGCTGAGCACGGTCCCATTCATAAGAATGAAAAGAGGACTGAGCCCAAACCAGCTTATAGGAAAAACCTTATCCACCGGTTTATAAAAGAAAGCTTTTCAAAAGAAAGAGACACATACTCGGTTCTCTAAAAGAAAGACTCGAGAATCGGACCAAACCCAAAGTTACGCAAATCCGGGTTCCCAAGAGTCTGCTTCCGAGAAAAGGACCACAATAAAGGGAGTTAGTAGGTTCGTTAGAGGAAGTGAGACGAGGTTAGTTTGTTTCTCACATGCGAGAAGCTCCAAAAAGAACAAAAGGGCATTGGTACCGGACGGTGGATGCTCACGTCACATGTCAAGAAATCCAAGACTCTTTTTGAGTTGGAAGAGTACAAGGGAGGGAAAGTCACATTTAGAGATGACGAGTAAGGGCAAGATAATTGGGATAGGTAGGATTGGAAAAAGAAACGATCCGGTCAGCCCAGTATACCTTGTCAAGGAATTAAAGTAATCTTCTCGAGCATCTCGTCAACTGTGTGACAAAGGTCAAGAGGTAAGATTCACTCGGACCAACTGTTATATCTCCGATGATACTCCAAAGGAGCCCAAGCTACGAGGTAAGAGATCAGGTAACACCTATACTATTCCTCTTTCGACCCAAGTCGGAATTTATCTTGCTTAAAAGCATCTCTACATGATGATTCATGGACATGGCATCGTAGATTAGGTCATATTAGCATGCATACCATTAGGAAGCTTGCTTCTCGTGGTTCGATAAGAGGATTGCCTAACTGTGCATTTAATAAAGATAAAATCTGTAAAGCTTGCACAAAAGGGAAACATGTCAAATCATCTTTTAAACCTCGAAAACTGTTTCCATATCCAAAGTGCTTGAATTGTTGTATATGGATTTATGTGCTTGAAATCCTCGCCTAGAGTTTCGGAGGTAAATCATATGTGCTTGTGATTATTGATGATTACTCACGATTTACCTTGGTTTGTTTTCTTAAGCATAAAAATAAAGCTTTCAAAGAGTTCAGCAAGCTCTGCAGGAAAATCCAAGTTGAGTCTCGGACTCAAATCCAGAGAATTCAAATTGATCATAGAAGGAGTTCAACCATTCGGATTTTGCGGAATTTTGTGATAAGAATGGCATCTCCCACAACTTCTCAACACCAAGAACTCCTGAACAAAATGGAGTAGTGGAGAGAAAGAACCGGACTCTTGAGGAAATAGGAAGGACAATTATGATTGAACATGATCTACCCTACTATTTCTAAGGCTGAGGTAGTCAACATAGCAAACTACACATTAAACAGATGCCTCATCGGACCCATCTCGAAGGAAACTCCATATAAGCTCTACAAAGGGAAGAAACCCAACATTTCATATTTCAAACCCTTTGGATGTAAGTGCTTTGTTCACAATAATTGTGAGGATCATGTGACCAAATTTGATGTTAGGTTAAATGAAGGTATTTTTCTTAGTTATTCATCTCATAGCAAAGCATATTGTATTTTCAATAAAAGAACTAACAAAGTGGAAGAAAGCATCAACGTTGTGGCTTGATGAGATTAAAGAGGAAAAACCAAGTGAGTCAATATTCTCAAACCCGAAGCTCAGCAGAGATGATGATCTAGATGAAAATGAGCTTATCAAGAATCAAATCAAAGTTACTCGGAACGAAGTGACTTAGAACAACATGACTCGGAAGGAGACAACTCAAGAGCCAGCTGAAAATGTTGAAGGTCAATCAGATGAACAATCTCACTCGGAACGGACTTCTAATGATCAACGAATTCAACCTACGGATCTGGTGAACTAGATAACGAGATAGAGCATTCAAGTATGCTTCTAGCCACCCACTAGAAAACATCTTGTCCGATATCAACGGTGGGGTAAGAACTCATTCCTCTCTAAAAATCTATGTGCACTCACTGCATTCATTTCATTAACGCAACCCGAGAAATACACTAGAGGCGCTAAATGAACCTAAAAGGGTAGAGGCCATGCAAGAGGAACTCAATCAATTCGAAAGAAACGAAGTTTGGACTCCGATCACCCAGTCATAGGAACCAAATGGGTTTTCAAGAACAAAGCTGAATTAAGGTGGGTTGATAGTCATAAATAAGGCTAGACTTGTGGCTCAAGGTTACAATCATGAGGAAGGGATTGATTATGGGGAAACCTTTGCACCTATTGCAGAATTGAAGCTATTAGAATTCTATTAGCATTTGCATCAAGCATGAATATCAAATTGTATCAAATGGATTTTAAATGTGCTTTTCTCAATGGTTTCATTGAAGAGGAAGTCTATGTTGAGCAGCCACATGGATTTGAAAACTCCGAATTTCCAAATCATGTTTTCAAATTGCAAAAAGCTCTCTATGGTCTTAAACAAGCTCCTAGAGCTTGGTATGAAAGAACTGAGCAATTTCTTGGTTGAAAATGATTTTAGAAGAGGTCAGATTGACAAGACACTTTTTACAAAAACCAAGGGGAAAGACTTTCTTATTGCTCGGATCTATGTTGATGACATAATTTTTGGAGCTACTAATGAAATTCTATGTCGAGAGGTTTATGAGTTAATGAGACAGGAATTTCAAATGAGTATGATGGGAGAGCTCGATTTCTTCCTTGGTCTACAAATCAAGCAAGACAAACATGGCATTTATGTCCATCAATCAAAGTATACCAAGGAGCTACGAAGAAGTACAAACTTCAAGATACAAAACATGTAGCAACACCTATGAGCAACGACGATAAAAGCTGGACTAGACGAGAAAAGTAAAGCGGTAGATCGAAACTCTATCGAGGTATGATTATATCTTTGCTATATTTTACTTCAAGTAGGCTAGACATAATGTTTAGTGTATGTCACGTGTGCAAGATTTCAAGCTAATCCAAAAGAATCACATCTCATAGCGATGAAGAGAATATTCGAGATATATTGTAGGGACTCGGAATCTAGGTCTATGGTACTGAAGAGACTCGGAATTGACTCTCACTTGGATACTCATATGCTGACTATGTTGGGTACAAAGTTGATAGAAACAGACACTTCGAGAGCTCGCGGTTTCTAGGTCAATCCACGATATCTTGGCACTCAAAGAAACATAACTCAGTAGCTCTATCAACTGCTGAAGCTGAGTATACTGCAGTTGGAGCATGTTGTGCTCGGATTCTATGGATCAAGCAACACTTGAGAGATCTTGGACTTGCATTCAAATCAATTCCAATCAAGTGTGATAATCTAAGTGCAATCAACATCACCAAGAATCTAGTTCGAGCACTTAAAGACAAAACATATTGAGGTTAGGTATCATTTTATAAGAGACCATTCTGAGAAAGTTGAGATTGAACTTCCATTCATTCCTACCAAACTTCAATTAGATGATATCTTGACTAAGCCACTTAGTGAGGATCAGTTTTGTTTTATTAGGAATGAGCTTGGCATGATCAATGTATAATTATATGCTTTTACGAGTATGATTACTTTGCATGATTATATGTTATATGCCTTCTCTTTTTAATAACAATTAGTTGAGTTGAACCAGTGATATTGAGCTCTAAGTTATTAATTATTTACGGTTTCGAGTCACTCGGAAACTTCACTGAGTCGGACTCAGATTTTGAGAAAAATGGACATCAAACTTCGACATCATCTCTAGATCGGTGGAGAATTTCATAAATTTCTTTTAAAATCTCTCTTTTCTCTCTCTCTTTTACACACATCGATTAGAAAACTAGCCATTAGGTGACAATCACTGGAATTCTAACCATTGGAGAGCATAACAGTCACACCGAGTCCGAGGTGACTGTTGGAGAGCTGAGTCAACACAAATACTAAAGGACGATTATTTCTCTATAAATAGCGTCTATTTTCTTTCATTACACTACTTTACTCTCTACTTACTCTCACTCTCTCGATTACTTCAACTCTCTCTCCATTCGAAGAAAGTGTTTCATCACTCTCAAGCTAAGAGGAAGTATTCTCAAATAAGCTCTATCACTTTTAGCTCTCTCTCCACTCTTTCATTTTTTTTTTTGCTCACTTTTGTCGAGCTATCTCTCCCTGTCTCTCCTCTCTATCAAAAGTTCATCTCTCTTCTCTTTTCTTCACCAAACATGCCGAAAAGAGGTTCCCACCCCGAGTTTCATGGTTCCGCCACCAAGAAACCTCATACCAAAAGCCAGCAAGGCCCCTCCAATCCTTCAAAACCTTTGTCACCCAACATCAAACGTTGGATGACAAATTCTTCCCGACCATAAAGTTTTCGTGGTTAGCCAAGATAAAATCAACGAGGGTCTACAATTTCCTCTGTGTTAGTGATTTCATGTATCCGAACTCGTTTCGAGTTCTATTCCAACCTCTCCAGCTCCGAGGGTATCCTAACCTCCGAGAGATCAAAATGTTACAGATTCCCATCGGCACCTCTCTTCTCCACCGACTCTTCAAAGTCACTTCTCTTTTCCTCAACAGCAACCCCATACCTTTCAACGAGGTTGCTGATGAATTCTTCAAAAATATGCCAAAGAGTTTCCTGGGTCACGTAAAAACTTCTTCGTGACTCAACTCAAGTCGAAGCTCGTCTTACGTGTTTTCTGCTGAAGAGGACTTTCTTCTCTCAACATTCTAGCAACGAGAACCCTAACTCCAAGCATCTTAAAGCACTTTACAATATCCTTGAGGGCTACGAAGTAGACCTCTTTCCTGCTATAGTCGAGTGAATGGCAGCTGTGCCTCCTCGGACTCGGACAAACAAGTCCACCCCACTACCTTTCGGGGCTCTCCTCACCCTCATCTTCAAGCAATTCAAAGTTCCTCTTCCCACAGATCCTAATGCGGTTTCGAGGTTGCCATTGTCGTTGGCAAGAAAGAACTTCTTGGAAATGGATACCAAGAGACCCAACTGGGTGTCTAGGTCCAAAGCTCGAAGCCGAGGCCTCCTTCTCCGCCTCAAACTCATACTCAACCTACTCTCTCTCTACCTCCTCCACCTGGTGGTGCCTCTACCTTAGGTGTCTCTCGGATTATCTCTTCGCTTTGTCCATCTGCCATCATGGACAAGCTTTCCTCGATGTCTACCGAATTTAAGGACACCCTCAAGTCATTCAAAGCTGTCCTTCGATCTATGACCATTAATCAAAAAATTGCTCAATCCCAAATCCGAGAAAAGCGGGACGTGCTTCTTAAGCTAAGTGCACTAGTGAAGGAGCAAAGGGAGATGATTGAGCTCCTTCAAGTAAGACGCTCCAAGGCGGCTCGGGATCCGATTGACTCGGATCCATCCGAAGAATCCTCGAGTCCGACTAAGTCCCCTCTACGAGGGAAGAAGAAGAAGAAGAAGAAGAAGTAGCGAAGCTCTGCGGTGAGGCGGCTTCGTCTGAGGAAAAAGAAGAAGGGGAGAAGGAAGCGAAACCGCAGTGAAGCGGTCGAGGGCCAAGGTGCTCTATAACCCCTACCGAAGTGATCGGCTCGGACAATAGCCTGAGTGGGTCGGACGACCCTGCCGACCATGGTCGGTCGGCAGCACGACCAGCACCTCCCTCGGTCGAGTTCCGGGAGGATGAGCCTCCGGACGACTTAATTCTTGGTCAACCACTAAGAGTTGAGCCCATTTCGGAGATACCGGTGCTGCCCCCGCCTCGTTCGTCTACATCTTCCGGATATTATCGGCGAAGGCGCACTGCACATCCACCGACCTCGACTCGAGCTGCTCCCTCCCCTCCATCTTAGAACTTTTCTTTTTCTGTTTTCAATTATTTTTTTGTTTGTCCGGACATACAAATTTGTATCCTCTTGATACACTCTTCCTACTTTTGTTTTTGTTGTTTTTGCTTGAAAGGCGGGGGAGAATATTTAGAATAATTTGTTGTCTTGTTTAGAGGCACTTTCTCTCACCCTCTTTTGTGTAAATATTTAGTTTAAATTGTAATGAAATCTCGGTTTCATGTTTGTTTCCTTCGAGTTGCAATTATGTTTGAGTTTATTATTTCGAGTTTCAATTTCTTACTCAGCAATTTTTCTTTGCTCCGATTCGACAATTCAGTCTATTATTGCTCTGTTCCTCGGTAACTTTTCGTTTTGCTCCGATACTTCGTTTTTTTTCAATCTAAGCTTATTTTCTCCGATAGAATATAAGTTTCAATCACTCGTATGTACTTTATACAATTCTATCATGTTTTTCTGACCTATTCTTGAGAAAGGATGAAAAATACTATATCACTAACAAAGTTTCTACCTAAGTATGGAATGGCTTTCATCAAAAAGGGAGATTGAAGACTCGGACTTTGCGGGTGTATCATTCTAAGTACCATCAAGGAATCGAGTACGAGACTTCATCTCTTGTATGTTTTGATTACAATTCATTCTTAGTGGTTTAGAAACTTTTACGAGTATTACAAAAACAATTGCATATGTTCTCACCTAACTCTAACTAACTCAGAAAGCATACTCTTGCTTATGAGTTCACACACGGTTACGAGTCACTCGAGATGACACTAAGACTTATTGCATGTTCAAACATTTGCTCAAACGTACATAAACTCAATTCTAACTTCATGTTCTAAGCCTAATCGAATTACAATGTTAATTCCTCTACTTAAGTCAGCTTTCTTTGTTTGAACCATGCTTGTCTAAATTCAAATCTCGTTACTTTGATAATTCTTAACCGACTTGCTTTACTAACTCGGATGGAATTTGAGCATAATGGATATTAGACTTAGAAAATTCCACTCCTTCGGGACTCGGATAATTATGCACTTAATTATCTTAATCAATTTCTTATCTCGTGTCTAAGCTTGGACAAAAGTATTTTATACTTTGAGAACCAAATTGATTTACTTTTGTAGGCTATTCAAACGAGGTTATCCTAATTTTGAATTACAAAAGTAATCGGCCTCAAGATGTCAAATCACCAGCGAGATAAGGCTTTTCCTACTTCGAGCTAGGCCTAAACACTATGTAGGGTTGTCTGTTTTCAAAACTGGAAATCTTCAATGCTAAGCTCAACGGTGGTTTCCACTCTACCTTTCGGACACTTCAAGTGGTTTGGGACATCCAAAGGAGTCAAGAGCTGTTGCCCAACATTGACACCTCAACGGATATTTTCCGAGTCACTCGAAAAAGCGGTTGCAATGGTCACAAAGGACTTCTAATCAAAAGATAGTCACAACGGATAATCTGCTTGGTCATCTATAAATAGAAGCCAACTCTCAAGACTTGAAAATTGCTGTAACCATTGTCAATTACACATACTTGAGGAAAAGTCATTGTATTCACATTCAATCTTCTACTTACAACTCCTACTATGTACTTAATATCTTTCGAGTTGTAAGGTCTTGTAATCGATCACAAACACTTATTCTTACTTTATGAGTAAGGTCCCATGACATAGCTATAAGGGTTAACTCAGCTTAGTTGTCCCTAACTGTAAAGGTTACCTCACTTAGGAAGTACTATATCGGATAAGGGAACTTCGAGTCTAGGAAAATCGTGTAAGGAATTGTCTAAGGGAGCAATTCTTGTTAAGTCTTTCTACTGTATTTTGTGGATTCAAAATAGTGGATTTCACTTGGTGCTTGGATTAGCACTGACCATGGTTTTCTGCCCCAAAAGGGTTTCCATGTAACTTCTAAGTTAACACTTTTCTAAGTCCAATCTAGACTCGGACTGTCTCAAAGTCGGTTTCGGTTTTAATCTTCCATTCTTTATTCTAATTTCCTCATTACCCTATTCACCCCTCCTCTAGGGTTACTTAACTTCTCCAAGAGCAAACCTTCAATTGGTATCGAGCCTAGCCTTTCGGAAAGGATTAGCACTTACCGTGGTTTTCTGCCTCAAGAGGGTTTCCATGTAATTTCTTTGTTGACACTTTTACGAGTCCAATCTAGACTCGAGTGTCTCAAAGTCGATTCGATTTTAATCTTCCATTCTTTGTTCTAATTTCCTCATCGCCCTATTCACCCCCGCTCTTGGGTGACTCAACTTCTCCAAGAGCAAACCTTCAACTTGCATCAACAAATTTGTTCCCTTAACCTTGGTAGACAATGAATTAGTTGTGAATGTCTATCCTTGGAGGACCGCCGAAACGTTAGGAATTAGAGAGAAACAACTCTTTAAATAGATTGTCCATCTCCGGAGCTTATGACAATTCTAAGAGAACAGTCTTGGGAATACTAACCTTACTAATCAATGTAGGGCCTGTAGAAAAGGAACATTGAATTCCAAGTCCTAGACATCCCAACTACAATCAACCTGCTCCTAGGACGCCCTTGGTTACTTGATCATTAAGCGAGTGCCCTCTACTCGTATAAAAAAGTTAAGATTATCATCAAAGGTTAAGTTGTAGCTGTTAACATGGATAATCTTTGTGCTACTATCACCTCCAAGGAATTTGTGGTTCGAGATCGAGCATGATGCCAATGATGAAGAACTATATAGATTTGAGATTGTCACTATCATACATAAGGATGAAGCATCTCTTAACTTCAATCCTTATAGCAATCCTAGCATCCACTTAATACTTAGGAAGAAGGGGTACTTTCCAGGTCTAGCTAGAAGAAGAAGGGCATACCACCCTATCTTTCCACCCCTTGAACCTACTAATAACTACAAATTCAAGCTAAGCTATCAACCCACTATTAGGGAAGTAGCCCAAGCCAAGTGGGAAATTCGGACTACGAGGATCGCACCTTATACGAGCATTTTCCCTATACTCTAAATGGGAAACTCTTGAAAAAGGGGATGACTTTCTCTACTATGGTTTTCCTGAAACCTACTACCTCAAAGAGAAGGGCATTCGGTATCCGGCTTGGAGATTTTTAATGATTGTTGTATATTAGAAAAGGAGGCACCCTACCTCCTCAAAGAGGGACAATCGACACAAAACTAGACCAACCTAGCTGGGAATAACATCTTCGGTTTGCTATTCAAATAAGAGAATAACTTAGAAGGGAATTCAATCTCGGTACTATCACGAGCCATGTCGCACCCATAGTTCAATCCATCCAGATTCATCACCGTTACCATATACGAAGGCTCCAAGCACGTTACTTGGATTGAAGCCGAGGAAGGCCAAGAGTTTGTCGTTAGCTTTAGAGCACATCCCTTTCATGAGTCTAGTACTAGGGTTTTTTATTCTCCTCCTATAATTTCTAGTTCTTTTTATAATTATCTTATTTCCAATTCTACAACCTCTGTTTCCAAGTCCGATGTACTCGTTTCTTTATTCAATAAAGTGAATCTTTCTGCTTACTCTTTGCTCCTCTTGTTTTCAATTGTTTTGCCTCTAATGATGAAAAGGAAATCCCTAAAGAATTAATAAAAGTTATGGAATATCATGGAAAGCACTCACCAATAATAGAGGAAACAATAACAATTAATTTAGGATCGGTTAAACAACCCCAAGAGGTTAGGATCGGAAAAACAGTGGATCCGGAAGAGTAGAAGCAATTTACTTTTCTCCTTATAGAGTTCATATATGTCTTTGCATGGTCCTACAAAGACATGTTGGGGATAGATCCAAGTATAGCAGAACATAAAATTCGACTTTACGAAGGTGCTAAGCCGGTTAAGCAAAAGCTAAGAAGGATGAAACCTAAGTGGGAATTGAAGATTAAGGAAGAGGTCTAGAAACAAGTTAGAGGCTAGGTTCATTAGAGTAGTTTACTATCCTCAATGGATAGAAAATATAGTACCCATTCCGAAGAAGGACCGCTGGGTTCGGATGTTCGTCGACTTTATAGATCTAAATAAAGCAAGCCCTAAGGACGACTTCCTACTACCTCATATCAATATCCTTGTGGACAACATGGCGGGGTCATGCTGTTCTTTCATTCATGGACAACTACATTGGAAACAATCAGGTGAAGATGGTGAAGAAGACATAGACAAGACAAGCTTCATCACTCAATGGGGGACGTATTGTTACGTGGTGATGTCATTTTGGCTCAAGAATGCCGGCACAACATACCAAAGGACGGGTACAACGCTATTGCATGACATGATCCACAAAGAAGCCGAGGTCTATGTGGATGACATGATTATAAAGTCCAAAGATAGGACGAGGCACCTACCTAATCCGAGAAAGTTCTTCGAAAGACTTAGAAAATTCAACATAGCCCTTAACCCTCAAAAATGTGCCTTTAAGGTAACCTTAGGTAAACTGTTAGGCTATGTTGTCGATCCTAGAAGAATTGAAGTTGATCCATCCAAGATCAAAGCTATTCGAGTCCCGCCGCCGAAGACGAGAAAAGGAGATACGAAGTTTCCTAGGATGTTTACGAGTACAATGGTCTATGAACCTATTTTAAAGAAGTTGAAGAAAGGATCCGAGCCCATTTGGGATGTCAAGTGCCAACAAGCATTCGAGGAGGTTAAGGAATATCTAGCTTACACTCCAATGCTAATTCTACCCAAACTAGGGAAACCTTTACTTTTATACCTCACCACGATAGAGACAGACTATGGGAGCCATGCTAGCTCTACGAGACGAGGAAAGAAGAGACTAGATTTATGCCATTAGAGAAGACGTCATTGGCATTAGTCTAGGCTACCAAGAATCTCGGGCCCTACATGTTGGCCCACATGGTACATGTGGCATCACCTATGAATCCCATTAAATATATACTTGAGCAACCAACTATCAGCAGCAAGATTGCAAGATGGACTGTCATGCTTCGTTAGAATTCGAATTCAAGTATGTCCTCAAAAAGTGATCAAAAGAAGGGTAGTGTCGGAATTTCTAGCTGATCTATCTATAACTGAATCGCAACCTGAAAATCTTAAATTTCCGGAAGAAAATATCTTGCAAGTAGAGGTAAACGTTTGGACAATGTACTTTGATGGCGCTTCTTATTAGAAGGGCTTTCGAGTAGGGATTTTTCTAGTCTCACCGGAGGGAGCACATACTCCCATTTTAGTAAAATTAGATTTCAAGGTCATCAACGACAATGTAGAGTATGAAGCGTGTATCACGGAACTTGAAGTTGTCATAGAGATCGGAGTTAAGAATATTAGGGTTTTCGATGACTCCGATCGATCATGAATTAGATTTCGTAAAAATGGAAGGTACATAGTGAAGCCTTGGCACCCTACCAAGCGCACATAATCAAACTACCAAAACATTTTGAAAGTATTTCTTTCACCTGCCTTTCTAGGGATGACAACCAGTTCACGGGTTAGCCAAATTAGCATCCATGATTAATATCCCTTTACGGGATTCATTCAATGCCTATTCACATAGAGCGGCGGAGTCAACCAGCACACATATATACACTAGAAGTGTCTAATACCGACCAAACTAGTTGGTATCATGAAATTTGTCGAGTATATGTATAAGCAAGAGTACCATTGGACTCCACACTTAGAGCCTAACGAGCCATCGGGATGTTGGTAGCCCAATTTTTCATTAATCAAGGGCAACTGTATAAGAAAACCAACACAGGGATTAGTTTACTTAATGTCAACCAACATGAAGCAAAGTGCATCATGGAGGAGATTCATTGTGGGGAATATGGACCCCATATAAATCGGAAGATGTTGGTTCGGAAGATTCAGAGGCTTGGATATTATCGGTCCACCATGACAACAGACAGATCATGAGTTTGTTAAGAAATTCTGTAAGTGTCGGTGTATACAAATTTATAACACTAACCACCATCATTTCTCACAACACTAGCATCACCGTGGCCATTCTTGATTTGGGGAATTAACATTATTAGCAAAGTGACCCTTAAGGGAATAGGTGGTCATAAATTTGTGTTAGTAGCAATTGACTACTTCACCAAGTGGGTAGAAGTAGCCTCTTATGCAACTCTAACATCGAAACATGTAGCTGAATTCATTATGCAGAACATCGTTTTCGTTATGGCCCTTGAGTTAATTAGTGACCATGATAGTCATTTCAACAAGGAAGTAGCATACTTGTTGGAAAAATACAAGATCAAGCACCATAAGTCTTCTCCCTATCATCCTCGGACCAACGGAGTAGTGGAGACCGCCAACAAAAACATTCACAAAATAGGGAGAAGACGATTTTTAGCTATAATCATTAGCCTAACAAGTTGCCCTTCACCATATGGGGTTGCCGAACCTCCATCGGGACCTCTATAGGAGCAACCCCTTACTCTCCGATATATGGCATGAAAACAGTCCTTCCAATGGAGATTGTCATTCCCTCGATGAGAATCATCATTGAAAGTCAAATTCCGAAGCAAAATGGGCTAGGGCATGCTACGAAGAGTTAGTCTTGCTGGATGAAAATGTCCAAATATACTAGGTACGTATATCAAGGGCATTTAATAAGAGAGTGAAGCCTCAAAATCTGCAGGTTGGAGACTTGGTCCTCAAAGAGATCCACAAGGAAAATATTTAGCCTAATTGACAAGGCCCATTTGTGCTTAGTCCAGATAATACCAGAGCGAACGGTGAAATCAACTAATTTAGATGATGAAGAGATCTTATAGTATGCAAATTTGGATCAACTTAAGAAATATTATGTTTAGCATGATCCTAAACAACGGGCCAATCTTGGCCCAATTAGGCCACCCCCATACAACGGTGGGCTACCCTGGTCGAAATAATTCGCTTTAGTTTTTTATCTCTGTAATTATTTATTTTGACCGTCTAACCAGATGGTCTCTTTATTTATTTATTTATTTTGGACAGATCTGATTCGGTGGTCGACACTGTGTAACTAATTCTTTCATTATTCACTTTAAGGGCGGTCCAATTAGGCGATCATATTCATTTATACCTCTAGGCAAGCGATAAAATAAAATAAAATATAATAAAAATAAGTGTCTTGCACTTGTCAAAATTCAACCTTTATTTAAGGCCTAACAGGAGCAAATTTAAAAATTTAAAATATGCGAAAAGTAGCAAAAGGAGCAAAACTTAAGACTTTCGGCGTGAACTGGAAGAGCTACGGCCTTGACGGCACTGGACAACCATCCTGTGGCCAGCGCTGCCAACCGATAGATACCGTTTGGTCTCGTCCGCCGTTATTTGCTTACCTGCAACAACAGTGGGCTCCTAGTGAAGACTTCCCGGAATTGGCCAAAACTCGGTCTAAGCCTATTATAGTTTCAACAACTATCGAGGGTATTAGGGCGGAATAATTCTCTAACTACTCAACTAAGCTTAGCAATGCCGCTGGCGCCATATCCCCCGGCCTCCGAAGACTCAAGTATAACTCTCTATCTCTCTTAGGTTTTGATTCTAAGTCATTCCGAGGTTTATAGAAACTCATATCTAAGTTTTCATCCTATTCGACCCACTCGTAAATCATTCTTTTATCATAATCTTCTTAAGCTGTGTTTCGACCCACTCGGACATAACTCGGAACAATTACACGAGTAAATAATTTCTCTAACACTTTTATTCTAAGCACTAACCTTGTGTTTCAATAGAAAATGAATTACTATGTTAATTCTAATTTCTAAGTCAGGTTATTTACTACGAATTATTTACTTGATCAAGTTTATATATTCCGATATTTTATTCTTTCTAAATTGATTATTTTAAGGATTGACTTAAGATGGAATCTGAACCTAATGGATATTAGACTCCAAAAATTTCATTCTTTTAGGCTGTACATAATTAAGTGCTTAATTACTCGTAATTTAATTCTTATTGAAGACTCATGTATGACTAACTAACCCCTTGGATGTGTTTTGATTTCATGCATTCATCTAAATTTAGGATAAAGCAACAAGCATCCTAAAAGAAATTTATTTAACTAAGTCATATGCTTTACAATTCATCATTTCAATACGAGTTATTCTTCACTAAACTCGGACTTAAGTATATTAAGATTATCTTACTAAGTTAGGCTCGGACTTAGAAAGTAGAATATGAGTTAGTGAGTAAGACCGACCCACTCGGATCTCAAATTCTGACCCACTAAGTCGGACTCGGACTCATAAAGTAGAATCTAAGTTGGTGAGTAAGACTCGACCCATTTAGATCTCATATTCTAACCCACTAAGTCGGACTCGGACATTTAGTTTTTCCTACACTATTATTTGTTTAATCATTCGTAATTGTAAAATGTCTAAATAACTCATGTGCCCATTAAGATTTAATGATTTATTTATGAGTTTTGGCATATCTCGGAATCCGAGTATATTGAATATTACACTCGAAATATTCGACATTAATAGATTAAGGTAATTAATCATTAAATGATTTATTTAGACTAATCCTTCTCTAACTATGGACCAAAGTATATTTATACTTTGAGAACCATTGTGCTTAATGCTTTTGCAGGTTTTTCTAGTGTCGGTTATATGAAGAAAAAGAAAAACAAAAGGCTTCTAATCATTAAAGCACTTGCCGGACAAAATGCTAGAATTTTTTGAAAAGCTCATAACTTACTAATAGCCTTGTTTGTTACTATTTTGGGTAATATTTTATTTCGAGTCAAACGGTCTTTTCGTTCTGCTTTTCCAGTTTACAAAATTTTGAAAAAGAGTTGTTGGAAGCTAGGACCAAGGCACAACAGCTATTTCAAGGTGGTCCAGAAATCTAAGTTGACTTAGAGAGCTTCAATAGAAAGACGTTGGAGGCTCAACGGCTATCTCTTCAAGGCATACTATTTATGGAAGCCTTAGCACAAGATTTGAACTGACGAATAGAAAAAAGAGAGTACATATTGAACATCTTCTCTAGCATACAACTCCCAAACTATAGTTCTAATATTCCGAGTTGTATTCTTCTAAGTCGGTTGTATTGCAATTCTTACTACTCTTCTACTCTTTCTCTCTGATCGAGTTGTAAAGGTTACCACAACTCAATTGTACCAAACTATAAAGGTTACCTAAGTTTGGAAGTAGCAAGTTAGATAAGGCAACTTCTAACCGTGGGAAAAATTGGAGGATCCCAAGTTGATAAGGTAACTTCAACTTAGAAGTACTAGATCGGTCGGATAAGGTAAATTCGAGCCTGGAAAAATTGTGATAGATTTATTTGGGAAAAAATATGTGTAGTCATATTCATTGTATTTTGAGGATTCAAAAGAAGTGGATTTTGAGGGTTTCCACGTAATTATGAGTTTAAACATTTCTAAGTCCAATCTAGACTCAGATTATCTTGTTTATTCTTTTCAAGCTTAAATCTTCTAAGTTTGATAAAATTTCCTCATCACCTATTCACCCCCTCTAGGGTGACTTAGACTCTCCAGGAGCAAACCTTCAATTATCTTTGCATAATCTTGGACCAAAGTATTTATATACTTTGAGTGCCACTTTGATTTCCTTTTGTAGGTTGATTAAACAAGCCTAATTTATTTTTGAAATACAAAAGTTGCTGGATTCTAGCCGTTAAACACCAGCAAACAAAAATTACCCATTTCTGGACATGGCTCAAACACCGTGTCGGGATTGTTTGTTTCCAAAATTGAAACCGAAAACTTCAACTTTGAGTCTAACGGTTGTTTCCACTCCAGATTTTAATCACCACTAGAGGGTTGGACCATCTTTTGAGCCAAGGATCACTACTCAACGTTCACATTTCAATGAATCTTTTTCTAAGTGACTCGGACTAGCCGTTACAACGGCTACTAAAGCTCACCGAGTCCATAACAACTCTCAATGATCATTCTGCCTTGGTTCTTATACATAGAAGCTACTCTACAGGACTTGAAGATTGCTAAACACATTTCTTAACACTTGCTTAGTGCATTCTTATTCAATCTTCATCTTACAAATCCTAATTTGTAATCACTTACTTTCTAAGTTGTAAAGAAAGTCTTGTAATAACTCTTATTCTTTCTACTTTCTTTATAAGTCCCATGATTGAGCTGTAAGGGCTAACTCAACTCCGTTGTCCCCGATTGTAAGGGTTATCTCATTTAGGAAGTACTAGATCGGATAAGAAAATTTTGAGTCTAGAAAATCTTGTAAAGTAATTGTTAAGGGAGCAATTCTGGTTAGATTCGATCCTTTGTAAGTAAGGATTCAATTAGTGGATTTGACTTGGTGCTTCCATTATTACTGTTCGTGGTTTTCTCGCCCCATGAGGGTTTCCACGTATTTTTATGTGTACTTAACTCTCCGAGTCCAATCTAGACTCGGAATCGGTTTTGTTTCTAATCTATAGAAAATTGTTTGATTTTTTTCTAAAATCTTTCATCAACCCTATTAACCCCTTCTCTAGGGTGACATTACCTCTCCAAGAGCAAACCTTCAATTGGTAACAAAGCCTAACCTTTCAAGAGGATCTCGGAATCCAATGTCAAACTTTACACACTTGGAAGAAGATGATGGAATGCTTTCTACTAGATGATGATGAAGAAGTTTGGAACATCATCAAGAATGGGAACTTCATCCCAATGAAGATGGAAGGAGTAAGATTTGTGCCTAAAGAGAAATCGAGTACACCACTAAAGAAAGTGAGAAGTTCGGAAATAACTTCAAAGTCATGAACACTCGATGTGAGCCATCGACTTAGAAGAGTACAACAGAGTGTCGACCGTGACACGGCCAAAGAGGTGTGTGATACACTTGCCAGCACCTATGAAGGAACCAGCCAAGTGAGGCGAGGCTAAGATAAGTTAATATCTTCACAAATATGAGTGGTTCGGAATGGAGGCGAAGAGATCATCTCTCGGATGTATGCTTGGTTCACTAAGATTGCTAACAATCTCAAATCTCTCGGGTTGATAGATCTCTCATGAATAAATGGTTAGAAAAATTATGAAAAGTCTACCAAAGAAAAGATGGGGTTCTAAGGTGAATGCAATTGAAGAGGCTTAGAATTTCTCTCAACTTAAGACTAATAAGCTCATTCGAAAGCTATCGACTCATAAGCTGCACCTGGAAGAACAGAATGTAAAGGTCAGCACCAAAAGAATATCGCACTAAAGGCCTCGTAAAGTAGACGATAAAGTCCGAGCTCCTTAGACTCGTAACAAGATCCCATGGCACTCATTGCCCAAACTTTTAAAAAGATGATGAAGTACAAAAATGGAAAAATAGGCCAAAGGAAGAGTTCTATAAGAAAGACAGGAAGAACATGAAACATAAATACTCATCACCTTCTAAGTTGTCTTTAACTAAGAACTCTAGCTGCTTTGACTATGGCAGCAAGGAGCACATAGTCAAGGACTATCCAAAAAGAAGGACAGAAAGAAGAAAAAGGATATGATGGATACCGAAACGATTATGACTCATCTAAAAGATGATTCTGATGACTCATTTGAAGAAGATGATTGTGATGACTCGAAGTGTCTAATGGCACTTACAGAATTAGAAGCTGAATTTGAGTCGAGCAAGTGACAACCAAGATACTGAGGAAACAAGTCCTCGAAGATAATTGAATACTTCCTTAAGTTTTCCAAAGCTAATCTTGCTAGATATATTCTTACTTTGGAAGAAAAGTCCAATTCGACTCTTCTAATCTTAAAGAGCAACTTGAGTCTCGTGTGCCTAAGAAAAGTCCAATTCTAACTCTTCGCTAAGAGTAATGTTTTGAAAAATGAGTCGAAAAACAGGAGAGAAAATCTAAAGGTACTTAAGACTAGTGCTTAAGACAATGAGGCCGAGTCCGTGTGCCTCGGAACGGAGAATGATCATCTTAAAAAGAAGCTCAATGAGTGTCAAGATCTGGTTTTAAAAGTCACTCAAGGTTAGAAAAACCTTGATCTTTTACTGGTTCTCAATGTGTCTCTTTTAGAAAAGAAGGTCTTCGTTACAATATTGATGACGAATCTAATTCCTATTCAAGTCTTTTCAAAATTGATTCCGAACTGTAAATTTCGGGAAGGAAAAGAATGGTCCCACTCACTCACATGAAAAGAGGACTAAACTTATATCGGCTTACAGGAAAAAGCCTTCTCCACATGTTTACAAAAGAAAAGATTTTCAAAGAAAAGAGTCACGGACTCGAGTATTCTAGAAGGAAGACTCGGAATCAAACCAAACCCAAAATTATTCAAATATGGGTTCCCAAAAGTGCTCTTCCTCAAAGAAAGACCATATTAAAGATAGTTAATGGGTTTGTAAGAGGAAGTGAGAACGGTTAGTTGGTTTTTGTATTGTAGGTGACTCGAAACGGAAGGGTCAATGGTACTTGGTCAATGGTTGCTCACACCACATGTCCGAAGATTCAAAACTCTTCTTAGAGTTAGAAGATTTGAAGGGAGTAAAAGTCACATTTGGAGATAACAAGCAAAGGCAAGATAGTTCGGATTGGGAAGATTGGCCAAAGAAACAACTCAGTCAACCCAGTCTACCTTGTCAAAGAGCTTAAGTACAATCTCCTTAGCATCTCTCAGCTTTGTGACAAAGGTGAAGAGGTAAGATTCACTCAAACCAACTGCTACATTTCGATGCAGTCATAAAAGAGACAAAACTCTTAGGTCCGAGGTCGGGTAACACTTATACTATTCCTCTTTCATATTCTAGTCAAAATCTATCTTGAGTAAAAGCATCTTTGAATGATGATTCCTGGACATGGCATCGTAGACTAGGTCATATTAGCATGCATACTATCAAGAAACTTGTATCTCGTGGATTGGTTAGGGGTTTACCTAACTGTGCATTGAAGAAAGATCAAATATGTGAGGCATGAACAAAAGGAAAACAGTCGGTTCATCCTTCAAAACACTCAAAACCGTGTCTACATCCAAAGTGCTTGAATTGGTTCATATGGATTTGTGTGGTGAAATTCATGTGAAAAGCCTAGGAGGTAAATCATATGTGCTTGTTATTGTTGATGATAATTCACGAGTTACTTTGGTGTGTTTTCTAACGAACAATAATAATGCCTTCAAAGAGTTCACTGAGATATGTGGGAAAATCAAGTAGAGTCGAGACTTAGATTAGAAGAATTCGAACCGACCATGGAAGGGAGTTTGATTACTCGGAATTTGTAGATTTTCCGTGATAAGAATGGCATCTCCCACAACTACTCGCACGAAGAACTCCTCAACAAAATGAAGTAGTGGAGAGAAAGAACAGAATCTTGAAGAAATAGGAAGGACCATGATCATTGAAAAGGATTTACCATACTATTTACGAGCTGAGGCGATCAACACGAGTAAATTATACGCTTAATAGATGCCTCATCGGACCCATCTCGAAAAAGACACCGTATGAGCTGTACAAGGGAAAGAAGCCTAACATCTCCTACTGAAGATCAACCTATTCAACCAACAAACTTGGTAAACCAAAGAATAGGTAAAGCTTTCAATAGTGGGGTAAGAACTCCTTCTTCTTCGCAGAATCTATGTGTATTTTCGGCATTAATATAATTAACCGAACTAAAAATGTAATAGAAGCCTTAACTGAATGTGAATGGGTAGAGGTCAAGAAGAGCTAAATTAATTTGAAAGAAACCAAGTCTAGACTCGACCAAATGACCTTCGACCACCCAATAATAGGAACCGAATGGGTTTTCAAGAATAAACTGGATGAGGAAGGATTGGTAATCGAAACAAGGCTAGATTAGTAACTCAGGGGTATAACCAGAATCTATGTGCATTTTCAACAATAATATCATTAAGTGAACTAAAAATGTAATAGAAGCCTTAATCGAACCTGAATGGGTAGAGGTCATGTAAGAAGAGCTAAATTAATTTAAAAGAAACTAAGTCTAGACTCGACCAAAAGACCTTTTGACCACCCAATAATAGGAACCAAATGGGTTTTGAAGAATAAACTGGATGAGGAAGGTTTGGTAGTTAGAAACAAGGCTAAATTAGTTGCTCGGGGTATAACCAAGAAGAGGGAATCGATTATGGGGAAACCTTTGAACATGTTGCTAGGATTGAGGAAATAAGAATTCTCTTAGCATTTACATCTAGCATGAACATCAAGCTTTATCAAATGGATGTCAAATGTACATTTATCAATAGTTATATTCAAGAAGAATTGTATGTTGAGCAACCCCTAGATTTGAAAACTCAGAATTTCCAAATCATGTTTTCAAATTACAAAAGGCCTTATATGGTCTTAAACAAGCGCCCTCAGCTTTGTATGAAAGACTAAGCAGTTTCTTAGTTGAGAATGATTTCAAAAGAGGTTAGATTAACAAAACACTTTTCACAAAAACCAAGGGGAATGATTTTCTTATCATTCAGATCTATGTTAATGATATTATTTTTAGAGGTACTAATGAAACTCTACGTCAAGAGTTTTCCGAGTTAATGAGACAGAAGTTTCAAATGAGCATGATGGGAGAACTCAATTTCTTCCTTGGTCCGCAAATCAAGCAAGAAAAGGATGGCATCTATGTCCATCAATCTAAGTACACCAAGGACACTACTAGAAATTAGACTTTTAACGATGACACTTTAACAATGACTCATACAATTGGTTGTTAACGATTACTAATAAGGACGAAATTAATTTTTTGTAGTTTAATTTTATCAAATAACTATCACAACGAATAAAATATTGCGTCGTTATTACTTTAATATTTTGGTCGTTAATATTATCAAGAGTAAAAAATTTAATTATTAATGTTGTCTTTTCACCAACTCTAATAAAACTAACTCCCTTCCTCCCTCCTCTCATCTCGCCTCTCGCTCAAGCTCTCACTGCGGTCCGCCCTCCACCTCCACTCCCACGCTCGGCTTTCCACTCTCATGCTCACGCTCAATTTTCCGAGTCCTATCCCCTAGCCGTCGCCGTCCCTCGTCATCTCTTGCTCTTGCTCTTGCTCAATCGGAGGCTCGCTCTTTCGGCCGCCCATTCGGAGGCTCGGTCTCGCCCAATCATCCGTGCTCTCGCTCAATC
This sequence comes from Talinum fruticosum, assembly GCA_021018815.1. Taxonomy (NCBI): domain Eukaryota; kingdom Viridiplantae; phylum Streptophyta; class Magnoliopsida; order Caryophyllales; family Talinaceae; genus Talinum; species Talinum fruticosum. Next base: position 4,070,468 of record JAITYX010000049.1, read on the forward strand.
GTCGGTCATTCACTCCTCTCCCCGGCCGTCGCCGTTGTCGTTGCTCTCCCTCTTCTTCTCGTGCAGTTTCCCAGTCATAGGTTCGCTCGAGCGACCTCTCGCTCTAGTTCACTCGGCTCTCGTCCTCTCACCTTTCCCTCTCTCGCTACTCATCTCTCGGGCATTGCAACTTTCAATCAAACACATATTAGGTTCATTCATCTCTCTCTATGATCGTGTAATTTCATTCACGAATTTCTTTAATTTGCATTGAAATTTATCAATTGATACTGAGCATGTTCTCTTCCTTAATTTGCGAGAAATTCGTTCATCTCTCTCTATGACAGTTTTAGGGTTCTGTTTTTACTCTCCAATTTCTGTTTACTTTACGATTTAATTTGCGAGTGACATTGGATGATGATATTGCTTGTTTATTGATCAATTCATTTAATTATTCCCCTCGGGTTTTTATGCAGCTTTTCCTTTTGATCATTAATTGAAATACAAGGGTTGGAGCATGTTCATTTCAAGTAGCTGAACATTAAACCTAACCAATAGTTTCTAGTTAAGAGTTTTGTGAGTGACATTGGATGATATAAAGCCCCCTCCCTCCCTCTCCGGGATCAATTAATTGATAACTCAATTCAAAGTAGGATAAATTAGGCATTTGAAGACTCGGATTTTACACCTCACTTTTCCGAGTTCTATCAAGGGAATCAGGTATAAGATTTTCTCATTTATAAAGTTTTGATTTCAAGTCATTCCCTGTGCCTTAGCAACTTTTCTAAGTGATATAGCATTTTCCCGAAGTGTTAAAGAAATTATTTCATGTATGTATGCATAACTCGTGTGACTCGTAAAGGATATCTACATTCACTATGTTACACTCGGTTCCGAGTCACTCATCACTTAGAAGTATCGCATGTTCAAACGCCGATATTCGTATAACCGTACTCGGGATCGACTTCATATTACAGGTGTTATTCTATAAGAGTCGGCGCTTTTAGTTTAAATCATGCTCGGCCTAGATCAAGTTTATTTCCTCCGATATTCTTTAGTTAACTTGATTCTCTTTTAGGCTGACTCGGATGGAATTTTGAGTATCATGAATATTAGACTCGTAAAATTCCATTCCTTTTTCCGACCCGTATAATTAGTCACTTAATTATCTTAATTATATCATTATCTCGTGTCTAATCTTGGACCAAAGTATTTTATACGTCGAGAACCAAAATTGTTTTACTTTTGTAGGTGATTCAAACGAGGTTATCCTAAATTTGAATTACAAAAGTAATCGGCTTCAAAATGTCAAATCACCAGCAGACAAGGTTTTTCCAACTTTGACCTAGCCTCGGACACTCGTGTCGGGGTTGTCTGTTTCCAGAAATGGAAATCTGCAACACTAAGCTCATCGGTGGTTTCCACCTTACTTCGAAGACACCGCTAGTGGTTTTAGGTACTTCCAAGGGAGTCAAGAGCCGTTATCTAACGTTCTTATTTCAACGGATATTTTCCGAGTGACTCGGAAAATCCTACACAACGGTCATAAAGGAACTTCCGATCGAAGTTGGACACAACGACTAAGCTGCTTGGTCACCTATAAATATAAGCCAAATCTCAAGACTTGAAGATTCCCGAACCAATTGTAAAAATACATACTTGATCAAAAGTCATTATATTCATTCTCAATGTTCTTCTTACAACTCCAATTCGTATTTTTTATAATCCGAGTTGTAAGGTCTTGTACTCAATTACAAACTCTCTAAGTAAGGTCCCTTGACCGAGCTGTAAAGGTTAACTCGGCTCAGTTGTCCCTAACTGTAAGGGTTATCTCGGCTAGGAAGTACTTGGATCGGATAAGGGAATTTCGAGTGTAGGAAAAACTTGTAAGGAGTTGTCTAAGGGAGCTACTCGGGTTGAGTCGCCTCATCGTATTTTGTGGACTCAAAATAGTGGATTTAACTTCGTGCTTGGATTAGCACGATCCGTGGTTTTTCGCCCCGGGAAGGTTTCCACGTACTTTCGTGTTACCGCTTTTCGAGTATACTCTAGACTCAGATTGTTTACTTGTTCGGTCTATTCTCGCTCTTATATTCTTTATCGATTTACGAGTCGAGTCTTTTCGGAGTTCATCCTTGACTCCAACTCTACTCGGACAAATTTATTCCTTAATCGAAGCAAATTTCATCATCACCCTATTCACCCCCTCTAGGGTGACTTAGCCTCTCCAAGAGCTAACTTTCAACATTTACTCACAATCATTGTTCGGATTAATGCTGATTACTTAGGTTGCCTTGCTTGAGTACGGGCAACTCAAAGACCTGTCGGATAAACTCTAGCTTGGATATGCTAATCTAGTGCATGCTATGGCTGAAAATGATCCTCCAAGAGCAATTAAGAGCTTTAGTTTGGCATGACTTGGATGTTTCTTCTAAAATTTCTGATTTCTTGCTTTATCGTAGAGGACAAGGGAAAATCAATCTTTTATGTTTTAATACTGGGGGTAGTTGGACTCTTCATCATAGTTCAAGGTTGTCAAGTCTGACCCTTGTGTGAACATCCGTCTTTGCTGAGCTTTTGATTGTCTTTAATAGTTTTTTCTAATAATAATACTCACCCGATAATAAACTCGTAGGTAGTCCAAATGGAGCTCAAATTGAGACATTTAGACCTGCAATATCCACAGAGCTTAATTGTCTTTTAGGCTTAGTTACTTAATTGTCTTTTAGGCTTAGTTACTTGCTTAAATTCTTTCAAACCTGTTAGATCATTTTTCATAATTCTTTAAGCCACATCACTTTAGAAGTTTGTTGCACTTTGAACCCCTACCAAGATTATAAGGCAATGATAGGCTATTACTCCATCACAAAACAACACGAGTAGTGAGACGGTTGCCTTTGTACATCTTAATGGTTTGCTTTGTCCTGCCTTTCTATGTAGGGAGCTTAGAATTAGCATTTTGGCTAAATGTGAGAATGAACAAAAGGAGATGCTGAGACTAGCATCAACTTAGTTTGACACAAAAATACCCGATGGAGTGACTATGCTACAAGCTTTCGCTGACAACGCTGCAGCTTAAAATAATTGCCATAAAGGTACTTGAACTAATCATCAAAATCACTTTCTTTTTGCCTCCATTTTTCCTAAGTTCTCGCTGCTTCTATCTCTTAGGCTTTTCCTGAAGAATTGTTTTCTGTTCTTCACACTATGCGCTTATTGAGAGGACTAAGTGTTGGCCTTGGCATAAACTACTCGTGCACCGAGCAATGGTGGCCTAATACGGAAGAAGCTCAATGCCTTACTAGTTGACTTCAAGGTGGCCCTCGGCTCTTCTCCTCTAGTAAGCTTACAACCTTATAAAGTGTAATCTGTAGTCAATTACGAACAGTGAGAAAAAAGGACGTGTCTCGGACCCTAAATAAAACATTTTAGTCTAAACTCAAATTGGCCCAACACAAATAAAAATGCCCTAAATCAGCCGGACAATATTGAAGAATTTTCTTACCAAGCTCGTTGGATGAATAGGTAGGACCCAACATGACCGGAATCCGAAATGACACGACCCAAATGTTCCCCAACTCTTTTGACCCATTCCGATTTAATCCAACCCGAACAACCTATCTACCATATCTAGGCTCTAGTTGTGTGTCTGTTTTGGGTTTTTACAAGTGCTAGTTTCTTCATATTCAACATTGTTAGGAGATATATTTATCCATTTAAGTGATGCTAGGATTCCGAGCGTTTCTTCAGGAAAGTGATGGTTCGGTTCTTCAATTTTGCGCGAGATAAGTTGAAAACTAAGAGATGAGGCTTCTTCAAAAGGACATTGAAAAAGCACTAAGTCAAAACCTAAAAGTGATAATTTGTTAGATGCTCAAATTGATGAGGAGTTTTCGCCATCCATTCAAGGACACTTGGATTCTTTTTCTTGTCAACTCTGGTTCTATTTAGTAATCAATCCTTGAGGGGTGTTTCGACTTCGAGGCTTATTGGATTGACATAGATATGACATGGGCAAATGATACTTGAATAATGGTTTCTTCCATGCAAATCCCCATCCAGGAAATATTATGATATGCAAGGGTTCCGAGGTAAGTTGTAGTGAATCCATGACCATGCCCTAAAGCCTCGCCTTAAGTTTTAATCTTTCTTAAGAGTTTTGCGAGTGACATTGGATGATAAAAAGTCCCACCCCTCCCTCTTCGGGATCAATGTTGATTAATGCTGATTACTTATGTTGCCTTGATGTTTTCAAATTTATCAAACATATGTTTCCTTTATTGCACCGGATAAGCTTAGCGTATCCTACCATATGGGTGTGTTATTGATCATAATTTACTAGTTACTAGTGTCTTCTTTACTCGTTGTTGCTTATCGTTAGGAGGCCCATAGGACATTTGTAGTAGACATAATCGGCTTGTCGTTAGGAGGCCCACATGATATTAGTAGTAGACGTACGAGGCCTATGGCCTAGCCATCTGCAGGAGTAAGAGCTACAACCGTAGTCCATATGTAGCACACCAGCAACGACCGCAACGATACAACCATCTGCAGCTATATGTAGCAGCCGTAGCGGTAGCGGCTATCGCAGATGAGTGGCTATCTCGTAGCAGATGGCTGCAGATCATCTGCAGCAGCCATCTGCAGCAGCGGGCGGCAGTTATCTGCAGCTAGTTTATAGTTTAAAGTAATGGTGTTGATGCCCTTGGTATAACCTTTCCATCCATGGACAAAATTTATTAGACCATTTTCAAACATTCATCCATCTTTTATATCTGCAATAGAGATGCATAACTTCGCATGTATTGTAATGCAATGCACTAATGATGCGAGTTGTAGCTCCGAACATCAAGTGGTGGTTGTTTATTTAATAAGAAGTTGAATACTTTTGCAATTTTGTAATAGTTCTAATAATTCTCTATTTTTTGCAGATGTGGACTTGTTTGGAGATGTGGACTGCTCATTCAAGTTCCAACACTTCCTTACCTTTTATGAGTAGTTAATGAAGATTTATGCTTTCTAAATCATTTAGAGGACTTCAATTTTTTTTTTTTCAGTTTTTGGTTAATATTGCTTGTACTCGGATATCAATTACTATGAGAATTTCTAGTTTCCTCGATTGTTTTTTATATTATGTGTCTTAGGATGCTTTTGGTATTAGGTTATGTTTTATATTGTGTATTCGCATACCGAGTGGTATTTAAAATAATTAATATATGTCAATTCGAGTTTGTTGTTACTATATATTATTGATCAATAGTTTATTACATTATTTTAAAGATAATTGGCAAAATTATATATTTTGGTTATCCATAATATTATTAACGATGAAAATGTTAATTGTTAAAGAAATAATGATGAACCAAATTGGTTATTAATGATCATGATTTTAATTTTTGTATTTATGATTCTTTTAAATCTACGACGAAAATTTTTATCATTAATGATATGCAGTTCATCGTTATTCATTCAACTAATTACTGACGACATTTTGTTTCATTGTTATTTTAGGTGATGACCAAAATTTTAAAGTCATCGTTAAAATTATTAACGAGGGAACCACTAACGATGACTCGACGACCAAAATTTTTTGGTCGTTAATCACTTTTAACGACGATAAAATGTACTTTTAACGGCCGATTTATTCATCGTTAGAATCCTTTTTTCTAGTAATGGGAGTTATTGAAGAAATACAAACTACAAGATGTGAAGTATATCCATCAACACCAATGAGTAGTAGTTTGAAATTGGACTCGGATAATAAAGGTAAAGTTGTAGATCAATAACTCTACAGAGGTATGATTGGATCTCTACTTTATCTCACATCTAGTAGGCCAGACATCATGTTTAGTGTCTGCCTTGTGCAAGATTTCAAGCTAATCCTAAGGAATCACATCTCACTCGGGTGAAGAGAATCTTTAGATATCATGTAGGGACTCGAGCATCTCGATCTATGATTTCCAAAAGACTTAGAACTGAATCTCACTGGATACTCCAATGCTAACTATTCTAGATACAAGGTTGATAGAAAGAGCACATCAGGGGCATGTCAATTTTTGGGTCAATCACTCATCTCCCGACATTCAAAGAAACGAACTCGGTTGCTCTATCAACTGCTGAGGTCGAGTACATTTCAGCTGAAGCTTGCTGTGCTCAAATTCTCTTGATCAAGCAACACTTGAAGGATCTTGGATTATCATTCACATCTATTCCAATCAAGTGTAACAACCAAAGTGCAATCAGCATCACAAAAACCCGGTTCAAGCACTCAAAGACAAAGCACATTGAGGTCGGTATCATTTTCCGAGAGACCATTCTGAGAAAGGTGATATTGAGTTTGAGTTTATTCCTACAAAATTTCAATTAGGGGATATTTTCACTAAGCCTCTGAATGAATATTAGTTTTGCTTTGTTAGGAATTAGCTTGGCATGATAAATGCATGATTGTTTGAGTTATTGCATGAATTACTCTTTATGATTAATTGTTATATGCTTTCAGTAGATAAAAATGGATCGAGTTGACTTAGAATGAGACTAAGCTATGAGTTATCAATTTTTTGAGTGTATTCTGAGTCGATCGGACACCTTACTAAGTCGGACTCAGATTATGAGTAAAATGGACATCAAAACTTTGGGATCATCTCTAGATAAACGGAGAATCTCATTAATGTTTTTCAAAAACTCTTTCTTTTCTGTTTCTCTGTCACGCAAACAATCGAAGACTCGGACCTTACGTATATATCATTTTGAGTTCCATCAAGGGATCAGGTATAAGACTTCATCTCTCATAAAGTTTTGATTAAAAGTCATTCTATCCGCTTTAATAGCTTTTCCGAGTGATATATCAACTTTTCTAAATGTTATAGAATCTATCATATATATTCTCTTTCGACTCTTACTCGACTTAGAAAGCATATTCTTGTTTATCATTTCACACATAGTTCTGATTTACTCGGACAACACTCAAATATATTACATGTTCAAACACTGGTTCTATTTTGCATAAACTCGGCTCCGACTTCATGATCTAAGTTTGAGTGAATTACCGTGTTAATTCATCTTTCTAAGTTAGCATGCTTGGTTTGAACATTGGCAGTCTAGATCAAGTCTTTCCACTCGATGTTATTTATCCGACTTGCTTTGCTTCTAGACCGACTCGGATGGAATTTTAGTGTAATGAATATTAGACTCAAAAATTCCATTTCTTTCGACTCATATATTATGCACTTAATTATCTTAATTATAATTATTATCTCGTGTCTAATCTTGGACCAAAGTATTTTATACTTTGAGAACCAAATTTATTTACCTTTCTAGGTTATTCAAACGAGGCTATCATATCTTTTGAATTACAAAAGTAACCGGCTTCAAAACGTCAAATTACAAGCAAACAAGGCTTTTTCCACCTCCGACCATGGTCGAGACACCGTGTCGTGGTTTTCTGTTTCCAAAACGGGAAATCCGCAACACTAAGCTCAACGGTGGTTTCCAACCTAATTTTCATACACCACCAGTGGATTGGGACTTCCAAAGAAATCAAGAGCCGTTGCCCAACGTTCACACCTCAACGGATATTTTCTAAGTGACTAAGAAAATCCATTGCAACGATCACAAAGGACTTCTAGTCAGAAGATAGTCACAATGACTAATCTACTTGGTTATCTATAAATAGAAGCCAACTCTCAAGACTTGAAGATTGCTGAACCAACTATCAATACACGTACTTAAGCAAACGTCATTGTATTCATACTCAATCTTCTACTTATAACTTCAACTCTGTACTTAATATCTTTCTAAGTTGTAAGGTCTTGTAATCAATTTACAAACACTCATTCTTACTTTCGAGAAAGGTCCCTTGACTGAGCTGTAAGGGTTATCTCAGCTCAATTATCCTTAATCGTAAAGGTTACCTCGGTAGGAAATACTAGATCGGATAAGGTAACTTTTGAGTCTAGGAAAATCTTGTAAGGAATTGTCTAAGGGAGCAATTCGGTTGAGTCTTTCTACTATATTTTGTGGATTCAAAATAGTGGATTTGACTTGGTGCTTGGACTAGCACTGTCCGTGGTTTTCTGCCCCAGGAGGGTTTCCATATAACTTTCTTAGTTAGCACTTTTCCGAGTCCAATCTAGACTCGGACTCTGCACATAGTTTTATTCTTCCATTACTTGTTTAAATTTCCCCATCACCATATTCACCCCCTCTAGGGTGACTTAGTCTCTCCAAGAGCAGACCTTCAATTGGTGTCGAGCCTAGCCTTTCGGAAAGGATCTAACCATCCAAAGGTTTAAAGACCAAATGGCTCGGAACAATGGAGAGTTCGATGAAGGAAAATCTTCCAGGAAACCACCAAAGTTCAAAGGATCTAACTTCGTATATTGGAAGAAGCTCATGGAATATTTCCTGCTGGATCATGATTAGCATGTCCGGAACATCATACAAGTAGGCAACTGCATTCCCATGAAGATGGAAGAAACAAGACTCGTGCCCAAGACAAAGGCTGAGTTCACTGGCGATGAAGCGTAGAAGTTCATAATGAACTTCAAGGCGATGAACATTCCGATGTGTGCCATCAGCTCGGAAGAGTACAATCGAGTGTCCGCTCGTGGCACAGCCAAAGAAGTATGCGACACACTCGGTCAACACTTATGAAGGCACAAGCCAGGTCGGACAAGCGAAGATAAGCAAATATCTTCACAAGTAAGAGCCATTCAAGATGGAGCCAAAGGAGATCACATAGATGTTCATCCGCTTCACCGAGATTACCAATAATCCGAAATCTCCGGGTAAAAAGATTTCCCATGAAGAAATGTGCGGAAAGATACTCGAAGCCTACCCAAGAGAAGATGGGGTCCCAAGGTGACCGCCATTGAAGAGGCTCAAAAGCCTACCCACGAAGAAATGTGCATAAAGATATTTTTACTTTGGAAGAAAAGTGTAATTATGATTCTTCTCAGTTTAAAGAACAACTTGAGTCTATTACTTCTAAGAGCATCTCTTTGAAAAACGAATTGGAAAAGCTGAGACTTACTCTAAGAGAACTCAAGACTAGTGCTCAATCTACCGAGACCGAGTCCGAGTCACTCAGATTTCTTCCTTGGTCTACAAATCAAGCAATACAAAGATGGCATCTATGTCCATCAATCAAAGTATACCAAGGAGCTGCTGAAGAAGTACAAACTCCAAGATGCAAAACATGCAGCAACACCTATGAGCGACAGACGATAAAGCTGGACTCGGACAAGAAAGGTAAAGAAGTAGATCAGAAACTCTAGCCAATGGATCTTTGCTCTATCTCACTTCCAGTAGACCAGACATAATGTTTAGTGTCTATCTCGTGTGCAAGATTTCAAGCTAATCTAAAAGAATCACATCTCACTACGGTGAAGAGAATATTCGGATATCTTACAGGGACTCGGAATTGAGGTCTATGGTACTCCAGAGACTTAGAACCGACTCTCACTGGATACTCGGATGCCGACTATGCTAGATACAAAGTTGATAGAAAGAGCACCTCAGGTGCCTACCGGTTCTGGGTCAATCCCCGATAAGTGATTTTTTTAGTGAAATTACTTTACTTGATTATGTGAAATTTGACATCCATTTGATACAACTTAATATTCATGCTAGATGAAAATGCCAACAAGATTTTGATTGCTTTTATCCTAACAATAGGTGCAAAGGATTTCCCATAATCAAGTCCTTCCTCTTGATTGTAACCTTGAGCCATAAGTCTAGCCTTATTTCTAACTACCAACCCATCTTCATCCAATTTGTTTTTGAAAACCCATTTGGTTCCTATGACTGGGGTGGTCGGAAGGTCGTTTGTTTAGAGTCCAAACTTGGTTTCTCTCAAATTAATTGAGCTCTTCTTGTATGGCCTCTACCCATTCAGGTTCATTTAGGGCCTCTAGTGCATTTCTTGGTTCTGTTAATGATATGAATGCAGTGAATGCACATAGATTTTGCAAAGAAGAACGAGTTCTTACCCCACTTGTTAATATTAGATAGAATGTTCTCAATTGGGTGGCTCAAAGCATATTTGAATGCTCTACCTATTCTCTCGGTTTGCCAAATTGGTTAGTTGAAGTGGTTGATCTTCAATAGTTTGAGCTTGCTGAGTGTCGTTATTCGCTTGTCCTTCGGAATTCTAAGTCGTCTCGAGAGCTTGTTCGATCCGAGTCATAGTGTTCTGTGTTGTCTCATTCTGAATTGCTTTCTTCGACTCTTTCGAGCTCAACTTCAGCAATATCATCTTCATCTCGAGTGAGTTTCAGATATGATAAGGTTGACTCACTTCTTTTCTCTCGATCTATCTCATCAAACACAACGTGGATACTTTCTTCCACTTTGTTAGTTCTTTTGTTAAAGACATGATAGGCTTTACTTGTGAGATGAGTAACGTAGAAATATACCTTCATCTGACCTAGCATCAATCTTGGTCAGGTGATCCTTACAGATTATTGTGAACAAAGCACTTACATCCAAAGGGTTTGAAGTATGAGATGTTATGCTTCTTTCCCTTGTAAAGCTCGTAGGGAGTTTTCTTCAAGATAGGTCCGATGAGGCATCTGTTCGAGTGTGTAGTTTGCTTGCGTTGATCTGTCTAAGCCCGTAAATAGTAAGGTAGATCATTTTCAATCATCATTGTCCTTCCTATTTCTTCAAGAGTTGAATTTTCAATCATCTTTCTCTCCACTACTCCATTCCGTTGAGGAGTCCCGAGTGCCGAGAAGCTATGAAAGATACCGTTCTTATAACGTAACTCGCAAATTCTAAGTGGTCGAACTCCCTTCTATGGTCAATGTGAATTCTTCTAATCTGAGTCCGAGACTCTACTTGAATTTTCTTGTAGAGATTGCTAAGCTCTTTGAAAGCTTCATTCTTGTTCTTAAGAAAACAAACCCAGGTAAATCGTGAAAAATCGTCAACAATCACAAGTACATATGATTTCACCGCATAAATCCATATGAAGCAATTGAAGCACTTTAGATATGGAAATAGTTTTGAGAGGTTTGAAAGATGATCTAACTTGTTTCCCCTTTGTGCACGCTTCATAGATTTTATCTTTCTTAAATGTACAATTAGGTAAACCCCTAACTAAACCATGAGATGCAAGCTTTTTGATAGTGAGCATGCTGATATGACCTAGTGTATGATGTCATGTCCAAGAATCATCATGCAATGATGCTTTTAAGCAAGATAAATTTTGACTTGGATCAGAAAGAGGAATATATATGTGTTACCCGACCTCTTACCCGAGAGCTTAGTCTCTTTGGTAGCTAAATTAGAAATATAGTAGTTGGTCCGATCGAATTTTACCTCTTGACCTTTATCACACAACCGAGAGATACTGAGCAGATTGTACTTTAATCCTTTGACAAGATAAACTAGACTCGACCAGGTTATCTCCTTTACCAATCTTGCCAATCCCAATTATCTTGGCCTTACTTTCATCTCCGAAAGTGACTTTGTCGCTTTTAAAATTTTCTAACTCGGAAAAGGATCTTGAATGTCCTGGCATGTGGCGTGAGCATCCACTGTCTAAGTACCAATGATCTTTTATCCTTTTCCGAGTTTCCTGCAAGTCGAAACATACTAACCCTTCTCACTTCCTCTAACGAACCTAGTAACTCTCTTTCTTGTGGTCCTTTTCGAGGAAAAAGACTCTTGAGAACCCGATTTGAATAACTTTAGGTTTTGTCCGACTCGAAGACTTCTTTCTAAAAGCTGAGTCTGTGTCTCTTTCTTTTGAAAATCTTTTCTTTTGTAAATAGGTGGAGAAGGTTTTCTTCCGGGGCTCAGTCCTCTTTTCATTCCTATGAATTGGACCATGCTCAGCCTTCCCGAACTTCACGGTTCGGAATCCTTTTGAAAAGATTAGAGTAAGAATTAGATTCTTCCTCTTCATTGAAACCAAGTCCTTCTTTCCTGAAGGAGACACACCGAGAGCCTATAAGCATGTTAAGGTTTTTCCGACCTTGAGTGAATTTCAAAACTAGCTCTTGAGACTCATTGAGCTTTCTTTTCGGATGCTCATTTTCTTTTCTAAGTGACTCGGACTTAGTCTCATTAGCCTCGAGTACTAGTCTTGAGTTCTTTCAGAGTTAGTCTCAGCTTTTCCAATTCATTTTTCAAACAATTGCTTTTAGAAGTAAGAGACTCAAGTTGTTCTTTGAACTGAGAAGACTTAGAATTGAACTTTTATACCAAAGTGTAAATATATTTAGCCAAATCAACTTTGGAGAACTTGAGAAAGTATTCAATTACCTCCCGAGGACTTTTCTCTTCATGTATGCGAGTTGTTAACATCCGACTCGGATTCCGCTTCTCGATCTGTTAGTGTCATTAGACACTTTGAGTCATCAGAATCATCTTCTTCTTTAGATGAGTTGTCATCGCTCCATGTGGCCATCATAGCCTTCTTCTTCTTTATGTCCTTCTTTCTCTTCGGATAATCCTTGACTATGTGATCTTTGCTGCCACATTTAAAATAGCCGAGTTCTTAGTTCAAGATAATTATGAAGGAAAAGAATATTTACCTTCTCTATCCTTCTTATCTTTCTTATAGAACTCTTCCTTTGGCCTCTTTTCCCACTTCTTATGCTTCGTCATTCTTTTGAAGCCTTGGCCAATGAGTGCCATCGGATCCTCTTCTAAGTGTGAGGACCTCATACTTTCCATTACGCTTTCGAGGCCTTCAACGTAATGTTCTTTTTGGTGTTGACTTGGACATCCTCTTCTTCCGAGATGAATCTCATGGGTGAGTAACTTCCCAATCAGTTCATCCGGCATTAATTGAGAGAGTTCTAAGCTTCCTTGATGGCTGTCACATTGGGACTCCATCTCTTCTTTGGTAGAATTCTAAGAATTTTTCCGCACATTTCCTCGTGAGAAATTTTTCTACCCGGAGATTTGAGATTGCTTGTAATCTCGGTGAAGCGAATAAACATCCGAGTGATGTTTTCTTCGGCTTCATCTTGAACAGCTTATATTTGTGAAGATACTAGCTTATCTTCGCTGTTTCACTTGATTTGTTCCCTCGTATGTGTTAACAAGAGTGTCCCACACATCCGTGGTTGTGTCGCAGTCGACACTCTGTTGTACTCTTCCGAGCTGATAACACACATAAGAATGTTCATTGCTTTGAAGTTCTTTCGAACTTCTCTGCGTCTTCATTGGTGTACTCGAATTTTTCTCGTGCACAAATCTTGTTCCTTCCATCTTCATTGGGATGTAGTTGCCTTCATCGTTGTTCAGCAGAAAGCACTCCATAAGTTTCTTCCAATGCACGAAGTTTGACCCTTTAAACTTTGGTGGTCCGGCGGACGACCTTCCATCATCGTACTCTCCAGGTGTTATGAGTTATATGACCTTTTGACCTTGGATTGTTAGATCCTTCTTGAAAGGGTAGGCTCGATACCAATTGAAGGTTTGCTCTTAGAGAGTCTAAGTCACCATAGAAGGGGGTGAATAGGGTGATGAGGAAATTAAAAGAAACTTAGACAATTTTAGTTAAGAAAGAAATCACTGTTGAGTCTTAGTCTAAATTTGACTCGAAATGCAAACACTCACGGATACGTGGAAACCCTCATGGGGCAAAAGCCACGGTCAGTGCTAATCCAAGCACTAAGTCAAATCCACTATTTTGAATCCTCAAAATACAAAGGACTAACTCTACCAGAATTTCTCCCTTAAACAATTCCTTACATTGTTTTCCTAGACTTAGAAGTTCCCTTATCCGATCTATTATTGCCTAACCGAGATAACCTTTACCATCGGGGACAACCAATCTGAGTTAACCCTTACAACTCAGTCAAGGGACCTTACTCGGAAAATAAGAGAAGTATGTAACCGATTACAAGACTTTACAACTCGGAAAATATTAATTTCATACTCGGGAGTTGTAAATAGAAGATTAAATATGAAGACAATGACTATTGCTCAAGTAATGTGCTTTGCAATAATGTTCAGCAACCTTCAAGTCTTATGAAGTGGCTTCTATTTAAAAATGACCAAGCGAGTGACCGCTCCGCCTTGGTTCTGAACAAAAGTCTTTACTCGACCGTTGTAATGGGTCTTCTTAGTCACTCGAAAAGATCCGTTGGGATGTGAACGTTGTGCAACGGCTCTTAGCTCCAAAAGGTGCTCCAGTTAACCGGTGATGTCCGAAAAGCAAGGTGGAAACCACCGTTGGGCTTAGTGTTAGAGTTTTCCAATTTTGGAAATAGACAACCCCGACACGGTGTCCGAGCCCTGTTCGGAAATAAATAATGCTTGTCTCGCTGGTGATTGATAGCTAGAAGCCGGCTACTTTTGTATTTCAAAAATGAGTTAGCCTCGTTTGAATAACCTCCAAAGTAAACCATTTTGGTTCTCAAAGTACAAAATACTTTAGTCCAAAATTAGGCATATATAATAATTAAATTAAGACAATTAAGTGCATAATTATCTTTGGCCTAGAAGAGTGGAATTTTCCGAGTCTAATATCTAATATACTCAAATTCCATTAGACTCAATCCTTAGGATGATCAAGTAAAAAGAATAGAATCATCGAGTATAACAACTTAATCTGGACAAATAATTCTCAAACAAGCAAACTAACTTAGAAAAAGGAATTAACACTCGTAATTCACTTTGTGTTGAAATATGTATTCGAACTCGGAATAAAAGAGTTAGAGAAATTATTTGAACGTGCGATAATTCGAGTGATGTCCGAGTGAGTCGAAATATCGAGTGTAGAAGATATACAATAATGTGTTTTCCGAGTCGATCAAAAACGAATGAAAACTTATATGAGAGTTTTTATAACACTCATAATGACTTGAAATCAAAACTTAGAAGAGATGAGATTTATACCGAATCTTCATGTGGTACTCAGAATGACTTAGAGTTAGAATATGAGTCTTCAAAACTAACAAACTGGAAGAAAGTATCCACGTTGTCTTTGATGAGATTATTCTTGGCAGAGTTAAGAGAGTCCATATACTCGAATCTTAGCCTTAACGAGAGATGAAGATGACATTGCTGAAGCTGAACTCGTAAAGAGTCAAAATAGAAGAACCGAGACAACTCGGAATGAGCGAACTCGGAATGTTGTGACTCATAATGTACAAGCTCAAGAGACAGCTCGAATTGAAGACTCGGACTTTATACTTACACTTTTCTGAGTTCCATCAAGGAATCATGTATAAGACTTCATCTCTTATAGGGTTTTGATTTCAAGTCATTCCATGTGCCTTAGAAACTTTTATGAGTGATATAGCATTTTCTCCGAGTGTTATAGAAACTACCGTATATGTTTACGCTTGATTCCGACTTACTCGTAAAGCATACTTCTACATGCCACTTCACACTCAATTCGAGTCACTCAACACTCAGGTATATCGCATGTTCAAACACTTTCTTTCACGCGCATAAACTCGAGTCCGACTTCGTGTTCCGGGAATTATATTCTTAATTCACTATTCTAAGCATATTTTGTTTGAACTTTGTTTACTCTAGATCAAGTTTATCTACTCTGATTTTCTCCTTTTGACTTGATTTTATTTTAGACCGACTAAGATGGAATTTGAGTATCATGGATATTAGACTCGTAAAATTCCATTCCTTTCCTAACTCGGATAATTAATCACTTAATTATCTTAATTATGTTATTATCTCGTGTCTAATCTTGGACCAAAGTATTTTATACTTTGAGAACCAAATTGATTTACTTTTGTAGGTTATTCAAACGAGGCTATCCTATTTTTTAATTACAAAAGTAACCGACTTCAAAACGTCAAATCACCAGACAGACAAGGCTTTTGCACCTCCGACCTAGCCCCAAACACCGTGTCGTGGTTGTCTATTTCAAAACTCGGAAATCTGCAACACTAAGCTCAACGGTGGTTTCCACCTTACTTTTCAAGACACCACCAGTGGTTTTGGGAGTTCCAAAGGAACCAAGAGCCGTTGCCCAATGTTCATATCTGCCTGGATATTTTCCGAGTGACTCAAAAATCCATTACAACGGTTACAAAGGACTTCCAGTCAAAAGATGGACACAACGGCTAACCCGCTTGGTCATCTATAAATAGAAGCCATCTTTCAAGACTTGAAGATTGTTGAACCAATTGTTAATACACATACTTGAGCAAAAGTCATTATATTCATTCTCAATCTTCTACTTACAACTCCAATTCCGTATTTAATATTTCTCCGAGTTGTCAAGTCTTGTACTCAGCTACAAACTCTCTTTCTTACTTTCTAAGAAAGGTCCCTTGATTGAGCTGTAAGGGTTAAATTAGCTCAGTTGTCCCTAACCGAAAGGGTTATCTCGGTTAGGAAGTACTAAATCGAGATAAGGGAATTTCTAAGTCTAGGAAAAACTTATAAGGAGTTGTCTAAGGGAGCAACTTAGGTTGAGTCAGTCTACTATATTTTGTGGACTCAAAATAATGGATTTAACTTCGTGCTTGGATTAGCACGGTCCGTGGTTTTCTGCCCCAGGAGGGTTTCCACGTACTTTTGAGTTATCACTTTTCCGAGTGCATTCTAGACTCGGACAGTTTTAAAGTTCTGTTTAATCTCTTTCTTCATTCTTTACTCGAACTCGGAGTCGGTGTTTTTCCGAGTTCATCCTTAACTCCCACTCACCTCATAGTCATATCTATTTTTAATTTCAAGAGAATTTCATCATCACCCTATTCACTCCCCCTCTAGGGTGACTTAGCCTCTCCAAGAGCAAACCTTCAAGAATGATGAAGAATAAGCCAATGCGAAGCTCAAGCAAGAGCAACCAACTAAAGATCAGCCTATTCAACTAACAAACTGGGTAAACTAGAGGATAGGTAGAGCTTTCAAATATGCATCCAGTCACCTACATGAGAATATGCTTTCGACATCAAGAGTGGGGTAAGAACTCGTTCTCCTTTGCAAAATCTATGTGCATTTTCAACATTCATATCATTAGCTGAACTTAACAATGTACTAGAAGCCTTAACTAAACCTGAATGGGTAAAGGCCATGCAAGAAAAGCTTAATTAATTTTAAAGAAACCAAGTCTAAACTCGACCAAATGACCTTCCGACCACCCAATCATAGGAACCAAATGGGTTTTCAAGAACAAGCTGGATGACGATGGGTTGGTAGTAAGAAATAAAGCCAGATTAGTTACTTAGGTGTATAACCAAGAAGAGGAAATTGATTGTTGGGAAACCTTTGCACCTGTTACTAGGATTGAGGCAATCAAAATTCTCTTAACATTTACATCTAGCATGAACATCAAGCTTTATCAAATGGATGTTAAGTGTGCATTTCTCAATGGTTATATTTAAGAA
Organism: Talinum fruticosum; assembly: GCA_021018815.1. Taxonomy (NCBI): domain Eukaryota; kingdom Viridiplantae; phylum Streptophyta; class Magnoliopsida; order Caryophyllales; family Talinaceae; genus Talinum; species Talinum fruticosum. Next base: position 4,087,768 of record JAITYX010000049.1, read on the forward strand.
GAGGTTTATGTTGAGCATCCCCTAGATTTGAAAACTCTCAATTTCCAAATCATGTTTTTAAGTTATAAAAGGCTTTATATGGTCTCGAAACAAGCTCCCACAGACTTGCTATGAAAGACTAAGCAATTTCTTGGTTGAAAATGATTTCAAAAGAGGTCAGATTGACAAAACTCTTTTTCATAAAAACCAAGGGGAATGATTTTCTTATCGTTCGGATCTATGTTGATGATATTATTTTTGGAGCTACTACTGAAACTCTATGCCAAGAGTTTTCTAAGTTGATGAGACAGGAGTTCTAAATGAGCTTGATAGGAGAACTCAATGTCTTCCTTAGTCTACAAATCAAGCAAGAAAAGGATGGAATCTATGTCCATCAATCTAAATACACCAAGGAGTTATTGAAGAAATACAAGCTACAAGATGTGAAGTATGCAGCAACACCCATGAGTAACAATTTAAAACTAGACTCAGACAAGAAAGGTAAAGCTGTAGATTAGAAACTCTATAGAGGTATGATTGGATCTCTACTTTATCTCACATCTAGTAGGCCGGATATCATGTTTAGTGTTTTCCTTTGTGCAAGATTTCAAGCTAATCTTTAGGAATCACATCTCACTGCGATCAAAAGAATTGTTAGATATCTTGTAGTGACTTAAAATCTAGGCCTACGGTTTTCAAAGAACTCAGATCTGACTCTCACTAGATACTTAGATGCTGACTATGCTGGATATAAAGTTGATAGAAAGAGCACATAAGGAGCATGTCAATTTCTCGGTCAATTAGTCACCTCCCGACACTAAAAGAAGCAGTAACTCGGTTGCTCTATCAATAGTTGAGGCTGAGTACATTGTAGTCGGAGCTTGTTGTGCTCAGATTCTTTGGATTAAGCAGCACTTAAAGGATCTTCGACTATTATTCACATCTATTCCAATTCATTATAGTTGGGTTTTTAGAATAAAGAAAGTTACGCGGCTTTCGATTAAGTGTGACATCCGAAGTGCGGTCAGCATCACTAAGAATCCGAGTTCAAGCACTTAAAGACAAAACACATTGAGGTCAAGTATCATTTTCCGAGAGACCATTGTGAGAGAGGTGATATTAAAGTTGAGTTTATTCCTACAAAATTTCAATTAGCTGATATTTTCACTAAGCCTCTAAGTGAAGATCAGCTTTGCTTTATTAAGAATGAGCTTGGCATGTTAAATACATGATTATCCGAGTTATTGCATGAGTTATTCTACTATGATTTATTGTTATATGCTTTGAGTAGATAACAAATAGATCGATTGATACGAGAATGAGACTGAGCTATGAGTTATGAATTTTTTGAGTGTGTTCCGAGTCACTTAGACACATTATACTCGTCAAACTCAGATTTTTAGCAAAATGGACATCAAAATTTTGGGATCATATCTAGATAAATGGAGAATCTCATAAATGTCACATGAATAGTCAGCGAGAACTAGCGATTGAAATAAAGTTGTTAGAAAACTAGACGTTATCGCTGCTGAGAGACTCAACGATCGATAACCGTTGGCGGCTAAACCGAGTCGAAGGCGGTTGAAAGCTTTTCTTTTACCCTCTATAAATAGCACTCGCTTCATTTTCTCTCTTTCGGTTTACCTACTTATCGCTTGCTCTCTCGCTCATTTTGCCCTCGAGTTCATTCACTCTCGCACTCACTCTCTCTCTGTTTCTCCCATATGTGTTCTCTACTATCTCTCGTTTACCTCAAACACTCTCTATCTTCTAAAAAAATGCCTAAGAGGGGATCTGCTATGGAAGGAGGTTAGACCACTAAGAAGGCCAAAACCAAGTCCACTCGGTCCGAGGCTGCACAAGGCAAAGGCAAAAGCCCGCCTCGGAAGACCTAAAACACAATGTCGCCCAACACTTCATCCCGAACAACAAATTCTTCCCAAAAGTATCTTTTTCTTGGTTGAAACACATCGTCAAACTGGTATGTACAACTATCTATGTTTCTATGAGTATATTTATCCGGACCTTTTTCCGAGTTCCACACTTACATGACGAGTAAGAGATAACATTATCTCTTACGTTGTTCAAGGAAATGTGGTTCGCATCAACCTTGGTCTACTTCACAAACTTTTTGATGTGAAGTCTCTCTTTCTCAACTCCAATCCCATTCCTTTCATCGAAGTAGTTAATGACTTCTTTGAAAAGTATGCCGAAAAAGCTCCTCAATCCAGTAAAGAACTTTTATGTGACTCATATGTCCTCGAAGCTAGACTTCGTGCTTCATACTTATGAGGACTTTCTTTTCTTACTATCCATCAAAAGAGAACCCCAATTCTAAAGTTCTCAAGGTTCTCTATGACATCCTAGAGGGCTATGATGTAGACCTCTTTCCATTCATCCTGGAACAGATAGCCTCTGTTCCATCTAACTCAAAGAAGACTCCATATCCTTTCGGAGCCCTTCTTACTGCAGATATTCACTTAGTTTGAAGTCCCTCTTCCTTCCGACTCTCACTCTTTCTTGGAGTCCGCCATTTGTTTTAACGTAAATAAGATTATTGGTCTTGGATACCAGGAAGTCAAGCCTTGTGTCTAGGTTCATTCATCTAAGTTACCACCCCACCTCCTCCATCTTAGACTCATATTACTTATGAGATCCCACTTCTAATTGATGGACCTTCTACCCCTCTGCCCGCCCCTTCTATCGAGCTTCTTCGGAAGGTGGCCAACAAACTTGCTTCTTCGGCTTTAGAGTTGAAATCAACTCTAAGCTTTTTCCGAGCTTTCATCCCCACACCGACTCGATGCAAAGCTAGGCTCACACTCAGCTTCCACGAGTCAAGCACTGATTGTTGAGCTAAAGGAGGTGGTCAAGCAACAACGTGATCGGATCCGTCACCTCCAAGAGAGAAGATCCAAGGTACTCGAGGACTCGGAATCTGCTGAAGATAAATCGAGGAGTCCTCCGACTCTTCTAAGTCCGAATTAGAAGAAGTAAAAGAAGGCCAAGGAGAGGCTAAAGGAGGAGAAGAAGACGGAGAAAAGGAGAAAGAAGCAGGTCTACTTGAGGACCAGGCAACAAAGAACCTCGGGTGATCTCTTCGATCACACTCGGAGTGTCTCGGAAGAGGCTGGTGATGTAGGCCGGTTTAAGGCCCCTGTCTCGAAACTCAACCTACGGCAGTTTCTGCTGAAGAAGTAGAAGAAGAAGAGGAAGATCTACCTTTGGTTCATAGAACCCAGATCCCTCCACTTCCGGATTTACCAATTCGATGCCACCTCACCCAATAGCTTCTACTCAAGCATACAGGCGTAGGCGCACGGCTCGATCTTTAACTTCTTGCCAAACTACCCCTCCTTCCCGATTTTCAAATTCAGTTTTCTTTTTTTGTTTTTTGTTTAACCAACATCTTATGTATTTACTTGGTCTTTCCTCCCTCATTTTGTTATTTTTGTTGAAATGCATAGGGGAGAGAAAAGATAGAAAAATAGATGTTTGCTTTATGAGGAGTTTTTCCCTTAATGTATTTTGTTTTATTGTTCTTGTGTAAATGTTTCTTGCAATGAATGAAACTTATTTACTTTTGAGCATACCTGTTTTTGAGTATATCTTTCATACTTGGATTTATTATTTCTTACTCTTTAACAACTTATCTTTCATATATTATTTCTTTGCTCGAAACATGTTCTAAGTTATGTTTTGATCCGAGTTGAACTGATCAATATTCACCATCATTTTTTCTTGCTCCGATCAATACTTTATGCTCGATCAATACTTTATGAAAACTTAACTTTCTAAACCGATTAGTTTCTATTTTAAGTATGGAATGCCTTTCATCAAAAAGAGGGAGATTGAAGACTCCGGTATAACTCTTTATCTCTCTATGATTTTGATTCTAAGTCATTCTCAGCCTTCAAGAAACTCATATCTAAGTTTTCATCCTATTCGACACACTCGAAACCTTTCATGAAGCATAACATTCTTAACGATGTTTCGACCCACTCAAACACCACTCAAAACAATGGAATGAGTAAATAATTTCTATAACACTTTTATTCGAGCACTAACTTCATGTTTCAAGTGAAAATGAATTACAGCGTTAATTCTAATTTCTAAGTCGGTTTATTTATTGAGAACTATTGTAATACCCGAAAATTAAGGTGCTTGCTTATTAATGAATTAAGTTGCTAAAACTTAAGTCAAAATAATTCAGAATTTTTAAATTAAGATGAATTATAATTTTTCCGAGTCGGAATTGAAACCCGAGCATGGCCTAGCTAAAATGGACTTGTCAAATATTTTTGAACCCAATTCACATGAAAGCCCAAACTAGAAAATTAAAATAAAAAGGAAAATGGAATAAGAAATGGGAAGGATGGGTGGCTGGCATTTGAGGGAGCTGGCAAAGAATTAAGTAAAGAAAAGATGAGGTCTAATTAAAATTGGGGAGCAAAATTTATTAGGTGTAATCAAGAAAAGAGGACAGAGAGTGGGATTGAGAACAATAGAGGGGAAACGAAAGAAGCGGAAACACGAAGAAGAGAAAAGGGAACGAAGAAACAGAGGGAACGAAATAGAGTCCGACGGAAGCGAAGCGAGAGGAAAGCAAGAGGAGAGACAGAGGAAGAACGAGAGATTGAGAGGAAGAATGAGAAGGATGAGGACCAAGAAGCGAGAGGGCTAGAGAGGGAGAGCGAAAGAGAGACCGAAGGGGAACAGACAAGGAAGAGGAGGCACGAGCGTGCTCGCCTAGCCGGCAAGTGAATGAATGACGCCCGACGAGCGAGAAAAGGATAGGCAGTGAAACCGGATAGAACCGAGACCGAGAGGCAAGAAGAACGAGGGAGTTAGAACCACGACACAAGTAGAGAGAGAGAGATAGCAAGGGATTGAGCTAGAAAAGCAAGAAATCGAGAGACCGAGAAGCGGAACTAGACCAAAAGGGGTAACAAGAGACTGAAAAGAGCAAGAGCGTGAGAGGCTCGGGCAAGAGAAACAGAACGAAGAAGTAGAGGATCGGGAAAGAGGAAGGAAGGGGAAAGCGAGAGGAAGAAAGGGAAAGCGAAAATAGAAACCGAAACCCAATTCAAAATCTTCAAATTGAAATTCTTAGAACCAAGTAAGAATCTAAGGTGAGTAATTCAAATTCATCCTCTAAAGATAAAACAAATTAGGTGGATTAAATTCGAAATTGATTCATGAAATTGGAAACCCTAAGTTAATTGAAAAGTTACGAGGCCTAAATTCATAAATTTAGCAATTCACGAATTGAAAAGCATGTTGCGAATTATGTGTCCGATTCATGAATTTAATGATGATTAAGTATTGTTAAGCATGATTATTGAGCTATATATTGAGAATTTGATGAAAGTAGCTTGAATAGGATTAGTTAGAAAAATCAGAAAATTGAATTCATGATTTAAGTGTAGATTTTTCAGTAATTTATCTTGTTGTCTAAATTATTGTGAATTTATTTGTATCCTGAAATTCCTAAAACTTTTACTGTAGCTTCATGATAATTTATGAGAATTCCCTATAAATTTTGGTATGCGCTGGATGAGTATCTTGGAAGAAATGAATTTTTGAGTGAAAATGTGCTGTTTAGGGAAACTGGGGCTAATTAAGTAATTAGGTTGAAAACTTAAATTTAAGAAGCTATACAGACAGATTAAGAGATATATACCGATTAAGGAAAGTTATAGAACCGTAAACCACCTATGCGCGATATTACGCAATCATGAAAACGATAAGTTCGTTAATAAGAAATCCTAATTGATATGTTTATGTGATGATAGGTTTATCTTAAAGTACATCAATTATAAAATGACATAAGCATGCCTATATGAGTTGGATTGATTGTACTTGAGTTGGTACTTGCTTATGTGAATTGTTAGTTGTGAAGAAGTTACGTATAAAGTTGTTGAGCATGAATTATATGAATTAAGTGCATCTTGTCAATAAGCAATAAGAAGATAATAAGAAAATAAGAAATATAAACAACTAAAGAAGGGAAAAAGAATTGTATTATTGATCTAAGACCCCATGAATTAAAGAACCCTCTGAAGCTATGGCCAAAGAAATGTGTGTTAACCGAAGCCACGAATTATTTTGCTTCCACGAATTATTGACGATATTTGTCCTATAGAGTCCGAGGCAAGCCTTGAGGCCATGAATTATTTTGCCTCCAAGAATTGAGCCCATGAATTATTTTGGCTCCAAGAATTGGGTCTTTAGAGCAGAACATAAATCTTCTTTCCATTCGAAACTAAGAATACTTAAAGAATTATGATATGAAGAAACGAATGATTATGCATGATGAACAAGAAAGAAAGAATGAATGATTTATGAAATGCATGATTGAACTCAAGAAGAAGAGTGAGAAGAAGAATTAATCCTGATTTCATAAGAAATTAATACGATAAGAAGTAAGATATGATTTACGTAATGAGGGATTTATATCATGAATGATTATATGACGTACTTGCTTAGAAAGAAGAATGAAGTATGTTTTGATTGAATTCATGAGTAATTGATGCTATATGTGTCGCTCGGTAAGTTAGTAAGTTTAGTATCTTGCATGTCCTAAGCATGTATGATCCGAATCGCATGTTATGAATGAATAGTGAGCTTACGTGTATTTGTTAATGAATTAATGTGCAAAGTGAAACCAGGGGTTAGGTTTGGGTTATTCGCTAGGCTCCTGGAGCTCATGACCTCACCAACATTTCAGGTACGAAGTTAGACTTCTTAGAGTTGTTTTTGGCTTTCGGGAGTAGCGGATCGACAAATAGAAGATGTCGGACTTACTCGTGTTCTTATGTTTCCATGTTTGTAAGACTCGGATGTATGTTTAACTGAATGTTGACTATGTACAATAAAAGACCTATGTGTTTACTCCGAGCATGTGGCTCATTGAGTTTATGTTGTGGATACTCCGAGCGTGTGGCTCGTTGAGTTTATAAATGTGTTTTGTGTAGGGTAAGGCTTTGACCCTATGGGATTAGCCATCTTACGAGATGGAACTCTAGTGAAATTTTTAGGAAGACCTTTGAAAATCTAGAAATGCGCTTCCGCCAATCTAAGAAAGAGCTATTAACCCTAAGTTGAGATCTTAAGTAGCCTTAGGGGTTCCTCTCAAGGAACCTTGACATGTAATACTCCTAGAGTGGATTTTGGGGTGTTATAATTATTTACTTAATCAAGTTTATGTATTCTAATATTTTATTATTTCTAATTTGATCACTTTAACAATTGACTCAAAATGGAATTTGAACCTAATAAATATTAGACTCAGAAAATTCCATCTTTTTAGGCGGAATATAATTAAGTGCTTAATTACTTTGAATTAATTATTATCTTTACCTAAACTTGGAGCAAAGTATTTTTTACTTTGAGTACCGCTTTGATTTGTTTTTGCAGGTTGATTAAAGTAGTTTAATCTATTTTTGAAAAGCAAAAGCAACCAGTTTCTAGCCGTTAAACACCAGAGAAACGAAATCAGCCATTTCCGGACATGACTCGGACACCGTGTCGTGGTTGTTTGTTTCCAAATCCGGTAAACTTTAACTTTGAGTCCAACGGTTGTTTCCACCCCGGAATTCAGTCACAAGCGAGAGGGATGGACCACTTTTCGAGCCAAGGACTACCATACAACATTCATATTACAACCGATCCTTTTACGAGTGACTCGGACTAGCCGTTACAACGGCTATTGAAGCTCACCAATCCAAAACAGGTCTCAACGGCTAATCCGCCCTACGTGTATAAATAGAAGCCACTCGACAAGACTTGAAGATTGCTTAACACATTGCGTAACACTCACTTAGTGCTTACTTACTCAATCTTCAGCTTACAACTCCTCATCTATATTTTCTTACTTTCCGAGTTGTAAAGAAAGTCTTGTAATCACTTATACTCTTTCTACTCGAGCTGTAAATGTTAACTTAGCTCAATTGTCCCTGATCTGTAAAGGGTATCTCGGTTAGGAAGTACTAGATCGGATAAGGGAGCAATTCTATTGAGAGTCGAGTCCTTGTAATTGTGGATTCAATTAGTGGATTTGACTTAGTGCTTGGATTAGCATTGTCCATGGTTTTTTGCCCCGGGAGGGTTTCCACATACTTCGTGTTTACTTTATGAATCTAATCTAGACTCGAATCTGTTTCTAAGTCTATTATGTGCAAAAACAATTTGTAATTTCTCAAAATCTTCCATCACCCTATTCACCCCCTCTAAGGTGACTTAATCTCTCCATAAGCAAACCGTCAATCTTCTTTCCAAGGGACTTGTGATTGCCGACAATCTCGGTGAAGTGAATCTACATCCGAGTTATGTTATCATCAACCTCCATCTTGAATATTTCATACTTGTGGAGATATTGACTTATGTTGGCTTTTGCTTCACTTAACTGGTACATTCATAAGTAGTAACTAGTGTGTCCTAGACTTCTTTGGCTATATCACAAGCAGATAATCCATTGTATTCTGTTGAGTCGATTGCACACATTAGTGTGTTCATTTCCTTGAAGTTCATCCTGTGTTTCTCATTTTTTCAACTATGAACTCAAACTTCACATTAGTTACTGAATGTGTACCATCCGCCTTGGTAGGAATGTACTTACCATTGCAGATGATGTTCTAGACATCTTCATCATAGTCCTGGATGAAACACTCCATGATTTTCTTCTAGTGAGCAAAGTTGGATCCCTTGAACTTGGGTGATCCGGTGAAAGATCATCCTTTATTGAACTCTGCATAGTTAAGAGCCATCTGATCTTTAAACCTTGGATTTATTAGCTCCTTTGAGAAGGTTAGGCTCTAATACCAATTGAATGTTTGCTCTTGAGAGTTTGAATCACCTTAGAGAAGGGAGGGTGTGAATAGGTGTAACACCCCAAAACACCCCCTAGGAGTATTACATCGCTAGAGTTCCTAAGAGGAACTCCCAAGTCTCTTTCAGGTGCTTGGTTTGGCTTTCTAACTCGAACTTAAGGTAACAAAGGTAGTTTCCCAAAGGAGTTTGAAAGTTTTCTAAAAATTTCGGTAGAGTTATGTTTGCAATCTGGACTATCCCATAGGCTTAAAGCCTTAAAACCCTGCATAAAAATCATACTATAACTCAATGAGCTATACGCTCGAAGTATACAACTCAACGGCCACACGTCGAGTCCAACCAATTATGTGATGAAACTTAAAACAATTTAAATGGTTTATTATACATCTAGTACAACTATATGAACTAAATTACCAAGTACAACAGTTGGAAATATAATAAATGCACGTCCACCGCTTGAATCACTTATCAAATAGCAAACAACAATAAGCGGGAGCCCCGAATACGCTATGTACCTCACACATCTCTTGAGAGTGTACCTACAACACTGGGAGGGAAAAGGGGAAATTTGTAGGAGTGAGCAATAAACCACGAGCTCACCGGAAGTCTCACACTCTTAAAATGGAAATTCTTTACACATATTACTTATAATTATGAAATCGGCAAGAGCGTAATAACATAATACAAATCTATAGACTTTTCAATGAAATCTCTTGAAATCATTTGCAACATAAAGCTCATAACACTTCAATCATTCAAAAGCATGGATTGCAATCATTTTGGGAATTGAATCACTTTAAACAAGGTGCCACCTGCACTTTCTTTCAAATACTTTCGGTTGTATACTCGAATATCTTTCTGGGGCTTTAGACAATTAAACTAGCACCAGACGGTTTCTCAGGGTGCAAACCCTTGACTCGAGTTCCGGGACCTATCTTTAGTCAAATACCTAGAAGGCTCCACTTTTCTCGTCGGGAAAGAATCAACCTCTCTAGTTGATGGGCATCCTAATACGTAAGGACCTTGTGGCCTCGATATGCACGACCACCTCCTTCATGTGCTCTAAACAATCCTTAGCCCAAAATCCTTTTAAAACCTAAGTGATCACAATCACTCATCAAACTTCGTTTCTAAACCAAGATCTCAAATCAATTTATCATTGTAGAAGGCATAGCACCACGTGCCATTCCTCTAAATTCAATTTTTCAATTAGTTTTACTCCTTTAGAACACATTTCAAGTTTGAAAAGTAATTATCAAGAATCACACTCAAGCATTGTTTTCCATAAACATTTGAACTCTTTCCAAAACTAACTATCGAGCGTTATTTAGAATCAAATCACTTCATTTGTCAAGCATCTCTATACTAAGACTTAACATCCCAAGCTAGCATATTAACCCAAGGATTCACCTAGGTACTTAACCTCTCATATTCATCCACATTCTATTCAAGCAAGTCTCCTATTTTCCATATACGTAATTCTCGTCGTACTTTGTTTTCGAGTGCCACAAATCAATCCACATGGATACATATTCCCTTGATACTCAAATTTTCTATTCCTCCTCTATATTCCCAAGCTCCATTCTACTTAACTTAATTCACTTTCACCTAATGAGTTGAGGAACTAAACTTTTCCGAGCCATAATAACCACAAGTGATTATCACTTAACTCCAACGCCCCAACTTCTCACAAATTGCCATCTTTACCTCAAATCCACATCTTACATTTCTACCTTATTATTCAACTCTTTCTCACCCAAAGTTAATCATTTAACTCTTAATTTCCTTTCTTTACTCATGTTTTGCTAACTTCGCTTATCATCAAGTTTCGTTCAACCTCAAGGATTTAAATATATTTTGAACTCAATTAATCTGACACTCACCCACTTCTCACTTCCATGTCACACTTGTGTATTAATCAATATGAACTCATACTATCTCTTTATACTCCAAATTATTTTTTCCCAATATCAATAGTTGTCTCCTAATGAAAAGAATTCAGGAACTCCCTAAGGCCCGATTAACTCATAATTTGCACCCATATCATAACTTCTTCATCTCTAATTGCTAACTCAACTTACCATACTACTCCTTAGACCTAAATAACCTAACTCCATCAAATTTTGAGGTTCCTAATTCAATCTCAACAATCAAATTAGCTCGTACCCTAACTCAGTTTTAACTATCTCCTAAATTCATTTTATAGCACAAACATTCAATAATTCCAACAACTATTCAACAATCACAAAACAATTCAATTGGGTTTCGAAATTACTATTAATTTAGACTATACGACTACCCACACCGAATTCTAGGCTTTGGAATTGATTGAATTCCCTGCTGCTCGTGTTCTCGCATTCGGTTGCGTTCGATTTCAGGAGACTCTCGCTTCCTCTTGCTTATGGTTCAACGTTTCTTGCTTCCTCTCGCTCTCCGCGCTCTCGACTCGCTCCGGGTCTTTCTTACGCCTCTCGTTCTGTTCCGGCCCCTCACTCCTTTCTTCGCTCACCGGTCATTGCCCTCGGTCCCTCGCACTTTTCTTTTCTCCTCTCGCTCGTCTCAATTTCGCTCTCTTTTGGGCCCTAGTTAATCCTCCCACGTTCACCGGTCGACTCTCCTTCGTTCGCCGCCCGACCCGCCAGCCTTTGGCTACTTCCTCGGCTATCACACTCGCGCACTCTCCCTCTCTCGCTTTATCTCCATCTCTGCCTTCCTCTCTCTCTCTGGGTCTCCGAGTCTCTCTCTCGCTGTGCTTGTTGGCCGCGGCCTTCTCGCCGTTCAAGCGGCCACCGGCCTCCGGGCTTTCGCTCTCTCTCCTCCCTCTTGTGCTCTGTTCCTCTTGCGCTTTTCCGTTTCTTTCCTTCTTGCTTTTCCCGGCCTCCCTCTCCCTTCCTCTATCCCAAGCCCTCATTTCCTCTTTCCCTTCTTATGTCTCGGTCCTCTCTCTCTCTTTCCACCGAATGGTTGGCTTGGTGCTAAGTTATTATTGAACCCCAAGCTTCTCCTTTCTAATCTACTCAATTAAGGGTAATCCTAATACCCTTTTTATTCTTTTTTTTTGTTAAAGATAATAATAATTAAACCCACATACGTAGCATAAGAGGTCTCGAATTTATACGTATCTCGGTCCGACATGAAAATTCGGAGAAAGGAATTAATACGCGCTACTAATTATAGTTACGTGGACTAATAATAATTCTCTCAAATAAATTTACGAATAACTAACCACATATATAACTTGGTCATTCAACCTACTCTATTTAATTAAGGCTAAATAATTAATTTAACTTATATAACTATCTAACCTAAAATTACGGGTCTTACAATAGGGTGAGAAGGAAATTTTGCGGAATGAAAGGATTTTCTCGCAAAGTATGAACTCGTAAATTAGTTATGAGTCTAGAATGAACTCGGAAAGACATAACACGTAAAATACTTGGAAACCCTCCTGGTGTAGAAAACCACGAATAGTGTCAATCTACACACCAAGTCAAATCCACTATTTTGAATCGACAAAATACAAGGATCGATTCTTACAAAATTGTTCCCTTAAACAATTCAATATAGATTTTCCTACACACAAAAATTCCCTTATCTCGTTCTATTATTTCATAACCGAGATAATCCTTACAACTAAGGACAACTAAGATGAGTTAACCCTTACAGTTCGATCAAGGCATATTACAAATAATTGAAGTAAGGAACAAGTAAATACAAGACTTCTTCTTTTCAACTCGTAAAGTAAGAACTCAAGTACAGAGTTGAAAGTTAGAAAAGATTGAGAGTGAGTATGATTAGAATTCGGTTCCAAGCAATTTGTTCGTCAATTTTCAAGTCTTGTAGGATGACTTCTATTTATACTTATCGAGAAGAGTAGTCGTTGTGATTGATTCCGGACTTGGAAGCTTTACCAGTCGTTACAACGGATAGTCTAAGTTCCTCAAACAAAAAACCTTGTAGGATGACTTCTATTTTTACTCAGCAGAGCGAGTATCCATTGTGATCGATTCGGATTGGGAAGCTTTACTAGTCTGTTGCAATGAATAGTCTAAGTTCCTCGAAAAAGAGTTGTTGTAAATATGAACATTGTGCTTCGGTCCTTGACTCAAAAGGTGGTCCAACCCACTAACCGTGATCGAAATCTAGGGTGGAAACGACCGTTATACTCATAGTAGAAGTTTATTAGATCTCGAAACAAACAACCCCGACATGATGTCCGAGTTTGTCCTAAAACAGTGACTTTTCGATCTCGCTGGTGTTTAACGGTTAGAAATCGGTTGCTTTTGTTTTTTAAAATGAGATTAAAACACTTTAACCAACCTACAAAAGAACATAAAAGTGGTACTCAAAGTATAAAAATACTTTGGTACAAGAATAGGCAACGATAAAAGAATTAATTCAAAGTAGTTAACCACTTAATTATCCTTGACCCGAGTAAATAAAATTTTATGAGTCTAGTATTCAATAGGTTCTAATTCCATTTTATGTCTATCCTTTAGATGAATGAAGAATTGAAATTGTATAGACACTTTACATCAAATTAGTCAAGTGAATAATTTCGGTTAATGAACTCGACTTAGAAATTGTATAGAGACTTTACACATTAATTATTTTCTAGTGAATGCAATAAATTAGAGCTCGGAATAAGTTATGTGTGTGAAATTATTTATTCATAGTAATCTGTCCGAGTTACATTTGAGTGGTGAGAAACTCGGAGATAATATCTTTACTCAAGATATATATTTTGAGTAGGTTAGACATTATTAAAAATTTAAAAGATGAGTTTTTAAAAAGTGACAATAATTTGAATTCAAAATAATAAAGAGATGTAGAGTTATAACTCAATCTTAATGGAGCAATAGCCCTTGTGTACAAGTTCATATGACTGGGAATGCGGTTCAAGTTATAGAGCATAAATTCCTGGAGGCTGGAGTCCTGGTCATGCAAATTGCAGTAAGAGTTAAAAGCTAGACTAGCCTGGTCGTAATGTCCTCTTGCTGAATTAGTCTTTGTCCTTCTATTGGGCCCCATTTTTGACTTTTCAGAAGGTTAGGTTCGTCTTCTCATATTTCTAAATGATATTCATCCTGTGGGAGACAACCCAAATGCACCGCTAATTCCTTCTTCCCAACCCCCCACATTCTATTCTTCTCATCCCCACTGAAAAATCAAACACCCAAAGCACCATCATCCCTGTCTCTCTCTCTCTCTCTCTCTCTCTCTCTCTATACCATGAACATGGACAACAATCCACGGTTGAAGCTCTGTCATCTATGCTTTTCTCTCCATCTGTATTTCTCTTTCATCATTCCCTCTCTTTCGCAGCTGACAGAATCACAGCAAGGAACTCAGTCTCAGGGAAGCAAACCATAGTCTCATCTGGTGGACTCTTTGAGCTTGGCTTCTTCAGTCCCTCAGGTAACTCCTCAAGAAACTATATAGGGATTTGGTACAAAAAGTTTCTTTGCAAACTATAGTTTGGGTAGCAAACAGAGGAACCTCTGTTTCAGATACCCTCAATTATGAGCTCAAAATCCGGAATGGTAACTTGGTTCTCACTAATGGATCCAAATCACCAGTTTGGTCCACTAATGTGACTAGCTCCACCTCAAATTCCTCAGAAGCTGTTTTATTAGATACTGGTAATCTGATTTTGAGACAACCCGGCCCGAATAACTGGACCGGGATCCTATGGCAGAGTTTCGATCACCCGGGCAATACTTGGCTTCCTGATAGTAAGATTTCTTTCAACAAAAAGACTGGAAAAAGTCAGTTCCTTACTTCATGGAAGAATATTGACGATCCTGCCCCTGGCCTTTTCTCTCTCGAGCTTGAACCAAAGGGTCAGCAGTATATTATCAAGTGGAATGGGACTCAACAGTATTGGACAAGTGGGTCTTGGGATCCCAACCAGAAGATTTTCAGCTTGGTTCCTGAGATGAGGTTGAATTATATTTACAATTTCAGCTATGTGGTTAATGAACAAGAGAGTTATTTCACCTATTCTGTTTATGATAATAAGTTCATTTCGCGGTTTGTGATGGATACTTCTGGGCAAATTAAGATGTTGACATGGCTGGAGAACACTCAGCAGTGGAACTTGTTCTGGTCTCAGCCAAGGCAGCAGTGTCAAGTGTATGATTATTGCGGCAAGTTTGGCACTTGTAACCAGAATTCATTGCCATTCTGTAATTGTTTACACGGGTTTAGGCCTCAGTCAAAAAATGACTGGGATTTGAGTGATTACTCGGGGGATGTGTTCGAAAGATGCGATTACAGTGTGAAAGTTCTGAGTCAACTAAGAAGAGAGATGGATTTTGGGTCAATATGAATATGGGTTTTGATGCAAAGAACAGCTCTCATGCTCAATCTGTAACTGCTGCTAACTCGGAGGATTGCCAGTTAGCTTGCTTGAAAAACTGCTCTTGCAGTGCTTATTCATATGATGGAGGTGTGTGTTCTGTTTGGACAGGTGATATTTTGAATCTGCAGAAGCTCTCCGATGGGGATAGTAGTGGAAAAACTCTTTACATCAGGCTTGCTGCGTCTGAGTTCCCAAGCAATAGCAATAAGAAGCTGATTATTGGTATTGTTTTGGGCTCAGTTGCTGGGATATTAGCCATTTCAAGCTTGGTTGTTGTCGTCTGTTGGAATAGGCAAAGACGAGCAGCTCGATCAACCAAGGGGTTGAAGGCTCTTTGATACCATTTGGGTACAGAGAGCTTCAAACGGCTACAAAGAATTTCTCGGAGAAATTGGGGGTGGAGGTTTTGGGTCTGTCTTCAAAGGAACATTGCAGGATTCATCAGTCATCGCGGTGAAGAAGCTCGAAAGTTTTAGTCAAGGTGAGAAGCAATTCCGAACAGAAGTGAGCACGATTGGGAGTGTTCAGCATTATAACCTTGTTCGCCTTCGTGGTTTCTGCTCAGATGGGGCTAAAAAGTTACTGGTATATGATTACATGCCAAATGGCTCCTTGGATTCCCATCTTTTCCTTCGCAAGGGTTCCAAATTCTTGGATTGGAAAACTAGATACCAGATTGCGCTCGGGACAGCAAGAGGATTAGCATACCTGCATGAGAAATGTAGGGATTGCATCATTCACTGTGACATCAAGCCAGAAAACATCCTCTTAGACGCTGATTTTTGTCCTAAAATAGCAGATTTTGGTCTGGCAAAACTTGTTGGCCGGGATTTTAGTCGGGTGCTTACCACAATGAGAGGAACTAGAGGCTATCTTGCCCCAGAATGGATATCCGGGGTAGCAATAACAGCAAAAGCTGATGTTTTTAGCTACGGAATGATGTTGTTTGAAATAATATCAGGGCGTAGAAACACCGAGCAATCAATGGATGGGAAGATGAAGTTCTTTCCAACATGGGCGGCAAGCAAAATATCTGAAAGGGAAGACATTATGACGATATTAGACCCTAGGTTGGAAAGAAATGCAGACGAAGAAGAGGTTCTGAAAGTGTGCAAACTTGCTTGTTGGTGTATTCAAGACGGTGAATATAACAGGCCATCAATGGGGCAAGTTGTTCAAATACTCGAGGGCGTTTTGGATGTAAATATGCCCCCAATGCCAAGATCCCTTCAGGTGTTTGATGATAATGAGGAGCATATTGTGTTCTTCACTGAGTCATCCACGAGTCAGAGTTCACAATCACAAACTAGGGGCAATTCTTCAGCTATTTCTTCCTCAGTAAGTACCTGATTGTCTGTTGGTAGATTGAGAAAAAGCTAAACTGTTAACGCGTTTGGATAAGTGTGAACTCCTTTTATTTACCACAGTCTGAAGCCACGGCAGTAATTGATCTGCGGCCCCACTTCATCACCCCCGAAAAAAACAAAAGAACACTGCCTTTTTGTTTGGCTACATAAGGGAAATTGCTTTAAGTTTGCCTTTTTCTATTTTATTTTTGCATATAGTTTTCTTGTAAATTTGTAGGACAATTGGATGTATAGGTTCAACCTTTTAGCCTTGAACTGAGGTCAAGGATTAGCAGCATATCGATCTGTAGATGGTTTGCTAGACATAAAGAGGGAAAAATGCAATAAAACCATGACATCAAGCATGAATCTTAAGGCAGATATAAATGCTAGTCGATGTGAGTTGTGTTGTGAACCTGAAATATGATACTATATATGCATTCTGGTTTATCTTTCACCGCAATTAATGCGGGGAAAAAGTAGACTGCTAATTTCTTACCTTATTTTAACCTGCAGCAACCAACAATCACGCTGGCGCGCTCTCTCTCTCTGTCTCTCTCTCTCTCACGCTGCCACTAACACAATAATGCACGCGTCTTGAAGCACTCTCTCTCTCTCTCTCTCTCACACGCTGCCGCTAACGCAATAACGCATCTTCGGAGCTCTCTCTCTCTCTCTCTCTCTCTCTCTCTCTCTCTCTCTCTCTCTCTCTCTCTCTCTCTCTCTCTCTCTCTCTCTCCATACACGAATCAATCGAATCGCATTGTTATTACTACTGCTACTAGAACAGAAGCTACTTGACGGTACAAGTTTGAGCTTGAAGACATCTATCATCCCAATTTCGATGACAAAGTCTTTTACTCGTTGAAGGAGAAGATTTAGATCCATCAAAATTGATTGTGATAGATCTTTCACGTAGTTTGCCCCAACCGATTAAAGATGTGGGTTTAAAACTTACATGAGAATGTTAATGGAGCGAAGTTGATGCATCCAACTCAACTTCATGACTTTTCATTCAATTCAATTTTTTAGTTTGAAAAATTGTTCCTAGGAAATTATAAATTCTATTTTTGAACATCAGCTCATTACGACTCCTCTAATTATTCTATAAAAGAGAAATAATGCAATCAATCTGATTATGTTAAGTTTTAGTTTTAGCGAAATTGAAAAGATCCATGATTAACATGATCCAAGCTCGAAAACTATTGGACTTAAATCACTTATGTTGAAATGTCGAATCTCGAGTAACCTTAGTTATGAAACATTAGATAAAGAGATGACTTGTTAATTCAATCTCCAAATAACATAGAATGCAAATTGGATCCGAATTTGACCCTCTTTTAATCAAGTCACCATGACTACGTAAAGTATTGTGAGAAGTTTATGGAAAAATTTTGAGCTCAGGTGTGACTCCAAATCCAAGCAAATTTCCCTTTTTGGTATATCGTAGGGAATATTATACAATTTCCATGTTGCAAATTTTGTGGTAAAAAAATATTTTCTAACAAATCCCAATAAAAAGAGTCTTCAATATTGAAAATATGAATAATTGTTGATTATATGCTTGAATATGTAGTAACATTGATTTTGATTATGACCAACTAACTGATTGTGCATTGCATATACTTGTTTTTATCTTTGTCTTATATTTAAGGCACTAAACTTATTTGTTATCTTTCTTGTCACTAATTTCTTATTTGAGCTAAAAATCTAACTTTGATCTTTTCAAATACCATGAATATTTATCGAGTGCTTTCTTACTAAGTCTTTCCTATTTCGGATATTCATGATTTATTCTTTCCTTATTTAAGCTAATTTTACCGACCTAGATATTTATTATTTATGAGAAATTATTTCCTTAAATAGTTGCAAAATATCCTTGAGCTATCTTTACTAAAATAAAATTAAAATCTAAGTTGAATATTTTTAGTAACATTGAAAATTTGTTAGTATTATTCTCTACCAGCCTTCATCAAATAACGCTTATTTACTTAATATTATTTCTAAGATTTTGTGATATATTAATTCCTATATGAAGCTAGAATTCTTGATATTATTCTTTACAATATTATTACCTAAAATTTTGTCAATCATAATGGTATAAAATTTGGAGACAAAATCTTCTATTTTAAGAATGAATATCAAAGACCTTGATTTGACAAAAGCTGCTACCTAGAAAAAGGAGAAATAAGAATGGACGAGTTTCTAGGGTATTTTAAGCGAATATCAAGGAAGGTACATCGCAAGATGGAAGCTTTATCCAAAAAGGAAGGTACATCGGATGATTCAAGGGAAGTGACATCTATGGCAAGATTTAAGAACTTGGTAAAATCAAGCAATATCAACGTTCAATGAAAAAGAGATATCTAATAGCTAGAAGAATTTTTCAATCCATCACTCTAAGTTATTTAAGAAGTCCGAGTGCCAAGAACAAGAGATACAACCATGAGTTATCACTCGAACCTTTATGTTTGTTGACTCTTGTACCTAAATTCTCAATTGGTCTCATTGTGTGTAGCAAGTGAGTAAGTGTACTCACTTGTGAGGTTGCATTGCATTACTGAGGTGTACAGGACTGCCACAAGAGTAAGAAACTTGAGTGGTTGCCAAAGGATTAAGTGAAAAGTCCTTGTGGTGTGAAATAAGAAGATTAGCGGTCAATCCTAAGGGAAAAAACATTAGGAAATCACTAACTTTGAATGTGGTAAGTGCCAAAATCATTAACAAATCCGTGAGTTTTGTCCCTTTTTTGTTTTATGTCTTTTCCTTATTGTTTGTTGCTTCATTTTACGATCATTGATCTTTTTCGGTGTTGGTCTCGACCATGACTTTTTCATTGTTGTTACCTGGATACTAAACTTTTTCATTTTAGAAAATTTGATTAAAAGTCATCACCCTATTCACCTCCTTCTAAGGTGATTTCAGCTCCTTTGACACGTTCAATACTTTTAATTGAATTACAAATATTATTAGGCAAAAAGAATACAATACAGACAAATATGATTCCTTACTAGAGGTGAAGAACTTTAGCAAAGAACTATGTTAATTGGTGAGTAAAATGATGAAAACACCATATCGAAACAAATAAGGAGCCCTTATGCACAACCAAAAATAAGATATATTCTAAAACCCACAAAGAGTTAGGAGCAAATATGATGTCTTGGCCCACTCCATAATGGTCTAATTCCCATATATATGGCAATGATATAAGAGTCCGATATATTTAAGAAATATATATAAGTAGGAAACTATACACAAGAAAATTTGTTTAGTAAGAAAAACTATCCTAAACTAACAAAAAATATACAAAAAAATATTTCGAATATAAAATCCATTAATACTCTCCTTGTCAAGTTGGAGTGTTTAAGTACAAAAGCTACTGATAGCTTATGTTGTTGCTGCATAAAAAATAAATTAGATTGAGCGCCAAATATATTGGGTTTCACACTAGGACTTGTTATATATATCGGTTTCGAGAGTATATCTAAGGTATATCTTTGTTGACACTTGGATGCCTACAAAATACTTGAATGTTCCCAAATCTTTCAATCATAAACACTTTTTGAGATAAGTCTTAAATATGTGGTCAAAATGAGAACCATTACTTTTGCGAACCAAGTCATCCACGTTCTGAAAGTTTAGGTCTGTTTGGCTTACCTAATATGAGAGATAGACACCTTACGATTATGTTTGGTTGGTTGTAATATAATTATGTTGTAATACAATCAACAATGTAATGTAATGAAATTGGAATGCAATGCAATGTTGATTGCCTTGCCATGTTTGGTTAGTCATTGACTAATTAAATAAGGTAATGTAATCACCATTCCATTGTTATGTTTGGTTTACTTTATTTACAATATATAATAGAATTAATTTTACATCAACTACCTGAGTAAAATTAATTTTGAAGATAAAATAATCTAATATAATTTCACAATTGTCTCCCCTTTTTTTCCCTTTTTTTTATTTTTTAATGAAGAAAAATAATTTATCATTATCAATCTCTCCTTTTTATTTATTCTTCCTTTTTTTATAAAGAAAAAATAACCTATCATTCTACATAATATGATGGATCATCATCTATATACCTTTTCAAACGTGCAAAACATAGTTTTTATCATTTTAAGAAACCAATAAAAATTAAACAACTACATCCTCATTCAAATGAGTGAAACTTTGAAATTACTTGGAATTCCACCTACCTCTAATATTTTGTCATTTTAACAAAACACAAAATAAAGAAGTTTGAAGACTCGGGTATAATTAATCGACCTCTTACTTATTTTAATTCAAGACATTCATCTAAATTTAGGATTAACCAAGAAGTATCCTAAAAGAAATTCACAAGATAAAGTCATTTTGTATAACAATCAATAATTTTACATGATGAATTAGATCTTAAAAATTACTAACAAAATTCTTAAACTCGGTTACACTTCGAAAGTAAAAGCGACTCGGTCATATTAATTGAGCTTAAGCTGCTACTTAGTTCTCAAAAATTGATCCACTCATTATAGCTCGAGACATTAAAATTTCCAAAACATTTTCACATTTGATACATCACTTTCAATATGGAATTTTTCATGACATAAACTTGAATTAGTTGTGTTAATTCTATTTAAGCCGATTTATTGCACTGTAATTATTTAACTCGACAAAACTGAAAATTTTTTAAATAACTTATGCCCATTCAAGTTGAACTTATTATTTATAGTTAGGACTTATCCGAAACTTGAACATATTGAATATTAAACTTAAAAAATTTTAAATTAATAGATTAAGGATAATTGATCTTTAAATACTTTATTTAGACTAATCTTAATATAATTATAGACCAAAGTATTTTTATACTTTAAGAACCATTCTCTAATTTCTTTTTTCAGGTTTTCTAAAGAAAAAATATTTAAAAGAAAATAAAAAACAAAGGCTTAATAACTATTGAAGATACATAGACAGTAAAAGTCGGAAAACCAGGAACAACTCGGACCAAGTCGACATATTTGTTTGTCATCATTTTGGATAATTTCTAATTTATGAGTCTAACGAATTTTTCTACCAGAATTTTCACTCTGTTGGAGTTGGTTAAACAACGTGTGGAAGTTAGGACCTAGGTTCAACTGCTAATTCAAAGTTGGTACGAAACCGAGTTCTCAAACTATTCTTTGCAATAGCTAGCTGAACGAATTCTTCCAAATTGAAGACTCAATGACTTTCTCTCAAGGCAGATTATATATAAAAGCCTTGGTACAAGATTCTCACTATTGGAAAATGCACGAGCTTAACTAATATACACTTCTACCTTACAACTCGTATTTTGTAATCGTACTCTTCCTAAGTTGTAAAACTTAGTGAGAAAAGTCTTGTAAACTCTCTTTATTGTTCAAACACTTTTTAGTCTTTCCTTGACTGAGTTGATAACGTGACTTCAACTCGGTTGTCCCAAGTTGATAAGCAAATTTCAACTTGGAAGTAGTAGGTCAAATAAGGGACCTTCCGAGCAAATCTGGGTAGTCATAACCTTTGTATTGGAGGATTCAAATAGTGGATTTTTAGTACTTGTTCAAGGTGTTATGCCCCAGGAGGGTTTCCTCATAAAAATTACTTGTCTTTTTTCATCTCCTTTCGAAGTCATTATAGACTCAACTTATCCTTCGAGTAGTTAGTTCTTTTTGAACTCTAAATTTTCGCAAAAATCCTTCGACACCCTATTTACCCCCCTTTTGGGTGATTTACTGCTTTGATTGAACTTTTAATTGGTATCGGAACCTAACCTTATCTCAAAGGATCTAACACTTCAAAGGTCTAAAGATCATGACTCTGTAAAATGGAGAATTTGATGAAGGAAGGTGTTTCACAAGGCCACCAAAGTTTAAGGACTTCAACTTTGTCCACTGGAAGAAATTAATGCAATGCTTCATACACTACAAAAAAAAAGTGACTTGTTGAAACATAAATCTAGTAACATATTATATTTTCTGTTGGTACAAGATTATATTTGCAATAAATTGATCTATCTATTGGCATAAAAGTTTGAAGCTCGTGGCGCCTAAATTGATGTCAATAATTGCAACATAAATAATAAATCTGTTTGAGTTATTATTATTCCCAACAGATGAAAACTGACATGTTGGTATTATTACTACATTACCAACAATACAATTATCTTTTGGTATGGGGTTACATTAACACAATCAAAAAGGGTTTTTTGAAATACTTGAACAAATTTTTAAAAAATTTTAACATAAAGAGGGAACATTTTAATGTGAATTTTCTATTTTGAAGAATCGAGACACTGCTCCGCACCTTTCGAGTTCTATCGAAGGAATCAGGTATAAGAACTTCTCACTTATAAGGTTTTGATTCCAAGGCATTCTCTGCACTTTAGAAACTTTTCCGAGTTATATGGTATCTTTTCTAAGTGATATGGCATTTACTTCATGTACTTTTGCTTGTCTCCAAGTGACTCGGAAAACAGATATGTACTCAAGTCTGTCTTACTCGGTTCTAAGTCCCTCATCACTTAGATATATCGCATGTTGAATTGACTAGTATTTCGCTTAACCGCACTCAGGTCGGACTTCATGTTATAAGTCTTATTCCGTTAAGTTAGCGCTTCTAGTTTGAACCATGCTTAGTCTAGATCAAGTTTGTTTCACTCGATATTCGTTGTATAACTTGATTATCGCTTAGACTAACTCGGATGGAATTTTGAGTTTCATGGATATTAGACTCAGAAAATTCCATTCCTTTTCCGACTCGGATAATTAGTTGCTTAATTATCTTATTTATATTATTATCTCGTGTCTAATCGTGGACCAAAGTATTTTATACTTTGAGAACTAAAATTGATTTACTTTTGTAGGTTATTAAAACGAGGATACACTTTTTGAAATACAAAAGTAACCGGCTTCAAAACGTCAAATCACCAGCAGACATGGCTTCTCCCTTCTCCGGCCTAGCCCCGAAGATTGTGTCGTGGCTGTCTATTTCCAAATCTGGAAAACTGAAACGCCAAGCTTAACGGTGGTTTCCACCTTATCCTTCAAGACACCGTTAGTGGTTTTGGGACTTCCAAGAGAGTTAAGAACCGTTGCCCAATGTTCATATCACAACGGATACTTTCCGAGTGACTCGGAAAGTTCTTAACAACGGTCACAAAGGACTTCCGTCGAAGTTGGAGATAACGGCTATGCTCGCTTGGTCATCTATAAATAGAAGCCAACTCACAACACTTGAAGATTGCCGAACCTATTGTTAATACACGTACTTGAGCAAAGTCATTGTATTCATTCTCAATCTTCTACTTACAACTCCCACTCTATAATTCATTACTTTCGAGTTGTAAGGTCTTGTACTTAGTTACAAACACTTTCTTACTTTCGGGTAAGGTCCCTTGACTAAGTTATAAAGGTTAACTCAGCTTAGTTGTCCCTAACTGTAAGGGTTATCTCGAGTTAGGAAGTACTAGATCGGATAAGGGAATTTCGAGTCTAGGAAAACTTGTAAAGAGTTGTTTAAGGGAGCAACTCGGGTTCGGTCGATCTACGGTATTTTGTGGACTCAAAATAGTGGATTTGACTTCGTGCTTAGATTACCACGGTCCGTGGTTTTCGCCCCAAGAGGGTTTCCACGTAATCTTAGTGTCCCTACTTTCCGAGTTCATTCTAGACTCGGACAGTCTCAAAGCTTCAGCTTGATCGCTTACTTACTTTTTATTGCAATTATGAGTTCATACTTTTTTGACTCCGTTTTAGACTCGGAATCAGTTTCGTCTCTACTTTGGCAAAAGAGTTTGTTTTTCAACAAAAATTCTCCATCACCCTATTCACCCCCTCTAGGGTGACTCGGACTATCCCCGAGCAAACCTTCAATTGGTATCGAGCCTAGCCTTTCGGAAAGGATCTAACCATCCAAAGGTATAAAGATCAAATGGCGCAGAACAACGGAGAGTTCGATGAAGGAAGATCTTCCAGCAGACCGCCAAAATTCAAAGGATCAAATATCGTGCACCTGGAAGAAGCTCATGGAATGTTTCCACCTAGATCATAATGAAGATGTTTGGGAGATCATACAACAAGGAAACTATATTCCCATGAAGACGAGAGGAGTTTAGAATCATTCCCAAGACAAAGGCCGAGTTTACTCCGGGTGAAGCAGAGAAGTTCGAAAGAACTTCAAGGCAATGAACATTCCGATGTACGCCATCAGCTCGGAAGAATATAATCGAGTATCCGCCTGCGATTCAGCCAAAGAAGTGTGGGGCACACTGGTCAACATTTATGAAGGCACAAGCCAGGTCGGATAAGCGAAGATCAGTCAATATCTTCATAAATACGAGCTATTCAAGATGGAGCCGAAAAGAACATCACTCGGATGTTCATTCGATTTACCGAGATTACCAACAATCTCAAATCTCTGGGTAAGAAGATTACCCACGAGGAAATGTGCCGAAAGATACTCGAAGCCTACCAAAGAGAAGGTGGGGTCCTAAGGTGACTCGCCATAGAGGAGGCTGAGAACCTATCACTTCTAAAGCCGACGAGCTCATCGGGAAGCTTCTCACTCATGAAATCCACCTGGAAGAGGAGGATGCTGAGTGCATCACAAAAAGGAACATAGCACCGAAAGCCTCGAAACCCGAGAAGCAAATGTGAGTTCCTCCGACTCGAAGAGGATCCCATTTCACTTATTGCTAGAGGCTTCAAGAGAATGATGAAGCACAAAAGATGGGATAAAAGGCCAAAAGAAGAATTCTACAAGAAAGATAAGAGGGACGAGAAAAGGTAAGTATTCTTCTCCTTCAAAGTTATCTTTAACTATAAATTCTGGATGTTTTGAGTGTGGCAGCAAAGACCACATAGTCATAGACTCGTCCAAAGAGAAAAAGGGACAGAAAGAAGAAAAAGGCTATGATGGCAACATGGAGCGATGAGGACTCAATAGAAGATGATGAGGAGTCGGATGACTCAAAATGTTTGATGGCAATCTCGACTCGGAAGTCGAAAGAGAGTCGGACTCGGACTCAAACAATGAGGAAACAAATCCTCAAGAGGTAATTGAATACTTCCTCAAATTCTACAAAGCTAATTTAGCTAAATATATTTTTACTTTGGAAGAAAAGTCCAATTCGATTCTTCTCGTTTCAAAGAACAACTTGAGTCAATTTCGTCTCGAGAGCATCTCTTTGAAAAATGAATTCGAAAACCGAGACTTACACTCGAGAGAACTCAAGACTAATGCTCAATCCAATGAGATTGAGTCCGAGTTACTCAGAAAAGAAAATGAGCAACTAAAGCAAAAGCTCAATGAGTCTCAAGATCTGGTCTTAAAATTTACTCAAGGTCGAAAAACCTTGACATGCTCTTAGGATCTCAATGTGTCTCCTTCGAAAAGAAGCTCTTGGTTTCAACAAAGAGGAGGAATCCAATTCCTACTCGGAACTATTTAAAAAGGATTCCGAACTGTAAAATTCAGGAAAGCGGTGCATGGTCCCAATCATAAAAATGAAGGGAGGACTAAGCCCGGAGCAGTTTACAAGAAGAAACCATCTTCTTCGGTTTCCAAAGGAAATGTTTTAAAAAGAAAGAGACACGGACTCGGTTCTCTAAAGAAAAGACTCGGAATCGGACTAAACTCAAAGTCATTCAAATCGGGTTCCGGAAAACCTTCTTCCTCGAAAGGGACCACGAGTAAAGAATGTTACTGGGTTCCTTAGAGGAAGTGAGAAGGGTTAGATTGTCTCTATTTTGCAGGTCACTCGAAGAGATCAAAAGGACATTGGTACCTTGACAGTGGATATTCACACCACATGTCGGAGACTCGGGACTCTTTTTCGAGTTAGAAAAACATAAAGGAGGAAAGGTCACTTTTGGAGATGACAGCAAAGGCAAGATAGTTAGGATAGAAAAGATTGGAAAAGGATGCAATCGATCGGTCGAGTCTACCTTGTCAAAGGATTAAAGTACAATCCGCTTAGCATCTCTCAACTGTGCGATAAAGGTCAAGAGGTAAGATTCACTCGGACCAACTATTACATTTCGATGTTACCACCAAGGAGATCAAACTATCGGGTAAAAGATCAGGTAACACTTATATTATTCCTCTTTCGACCCGAGTCGAATTTATCTTGCTTAAAAGCATCTCTTCATGATGACTCATGGACATGGCATCGTAGATTAGGCCATATTAGCATGCATACTATCAAAAAATTGGCATCTCATAGTCTGGTTATGGGTTTACCTAACTGTGCTTTTGAGAAAGATAAAGTTTCTAAAGCATGCACAAGAGGAAAACAAGTCGGATCATCATTCAAATCTCTGAAGACAGCTTCCACATCCAAAGTGCTTGAGCTGCTACATATGGACTTATGTGGTAAAATCCCGCTTAAGAGTCTTGGAGGTAAATCATATATATTTGTTATTATTGATGATTATTCACGATTTACCCGGGTGTATTTTCTTAAGCACAAAAATGAAGCATTCAAGGAGTTCAGCAAGCTCTGTAGAAAAGTCCAAGTTGAGTCTCGGACTTAGATTCGGAGAATTCGAATTGACCATGGAAGGGAGTTCGGCTACTTAGAATTCTCGTAGTTTTGTGAAAAAAATGGCATCTCTCACAACTTCTCAGCACCAAGAACTCCTCAACAAAATGGAGTAGTGGAGAGAAAGAACAGAACTCTTGAAGAAATAGATGGGACGATGATGATTGAGCACAACTTACGTTACTATTTCGGGCCGAGGCGATCAACACAGCCAACTATACTCGAATAGATGCCTCATGAGACCCATATTGAAGAAAACACCCTATGAGCTCTACAAAGGGAAGAAACCAAATATTTCCTATTTCAAACCATTTGGATGTAAGTGTTTCGTTCACAACAATGGTAAGGATCACCCGACCAAGTTTGATGCTCGGTCGGATGACGGTATTTTCTCGGGTTATTCTTCTCACAACAAAGCTTATCGCATTTTCAATAAGAGAACTAACAAAGTGGAAGAAAGCATCCACGTTATATTTGATGAGCTTGAACAGGAAAGACCAAGTGAGTCTTCATACTCGGATCCGAAACTCAGCAGAGAAGATGATGAAACCGAGTCTACAAAGACTCAAGGTCAACCGAGCTTAGAATGAAGTCACTCGAACGAAGTGAGTCGGAATGAGACAACTCAAGAGCCCGCTCGTAACGAACAAGCTAATGAAGAAGATCACTCAGAAAAGCTTCGAAGATCAGGTAGCTCAGCCCACAAATCTTATGAATCGGAGAACAGGTAAAGCATTCAAGTTCACTTCTAGTCATCCACTAGAAAACATACTATCTCGATATCAACAATGGGGTAAGAACTCGTTCCTCTCTTCAAAATCTATGTGCATTCACTGCATTCATTTCATTAACCGAACCAAGAAATGCACTAGAGGCCCTAAATGAACCTGAATGGGTAGAGGCCATGCAAGAGGAACTCAATCAATTCGAAAGAAATCAAGTCTCGGACTCCGACCAAACGACCTTCCGACCACCCAACCATAGGAACCAAATGGGTTTTCAAGAACAAGCTGGATGAAGGTGGGGTGGTAGTTAAAAATAAGGCTAGACTTGTGGCTCAAGGTTACAATCAAGAAGAAGGAATTGATTGTGGGGAAACCTTTGCATCTGTCACCGTAATCGAAGCTATTAGAATTCTCGTTGGCATTTTCATCTAGCATGTCTATTAAATTGTATCAAATGGATGTTAAGTGTGCATTTCTTAATGGTTTTATTGAAGAGGAAGTCTATGTCGAGCAGCCTCCTGGTTTTGAAAACTCGGAATTTCCGGATCATGTTTTTAAACTTCAAAAGGCTCTCTATGGTCTTAAACAAGCTCCCCGAGCTTGGTATGAAAGACTCGAGCAATTTCTTAGTTCAAAATGATTTTAGAAGAGGTCAGATCAACAAGACTCTCTTTATAAAAACCAAGGGGAAAGATTTCCTTATTGTTCAAATCTATGTTGATGATATTATCTTTGGAGCTACTAATGAATTTTCGTGCCGAGAATTTTCTCGAGTTGATGAGTCGAAATTCCAAATGAGTATGATAGGAGAAATCAATTTCTTCCTTGGTTTACAAATCAAACAAGACAAAGATGGAATCTATGTCCATCAATCAAAGTATACCAAGGAGCTGCTGAAGAAATACAAACTTTAAGATGCAAAGCACGCATCTACACCCATGAGTAGTAGTATAAAACTTGACTCGCACGAGAAAGGTAAAGCAATAGATTAGAAACTCTATCGAGGTATGATTGGATCTTTGCTATATCTTACTTCCAGCCGGCCAAATATAATGTTCGGTGTTTGTTTATGCGCAAGATTCCAAGCTAATCCAAAAGAGTCACATCTTACTGCGGTGAAGAGAATATTCGGATATCCTGCAGAACTCGTAACTTAGGTCTATGGTACTCAAGAAACTCGTAACCGACCCTTACTGGATACTCGGATGCGGACTACACTGGATACAAAGTTGATAGAAAGAGCACTTCCGGAGCTTGCCAATTTCGGGTCAATCCCTAATATCTTGGCACTCAAAGAAACAAAACTCCGTAGCTCTATCTATTGCTGAAGCCGAGTATATTGTAGCTGGAGCATATTGCGCTCGATTTTATAAATAAAGCAACACTTGAGAGATCTTGGACTTTCTTTCAAATCGGTTCCAATCAAGTGTGACAATCGGAGTGCAATCAGCATCACAAAGAATCCAGTTCAAGCACTCAAAGACAAAGCATATTGAGGTCGGATATCATTTCTTATGAGACCATTCTGAGAAAGGTGATATTAAACTTGAATTCATTCCTACTAATCTTCAATTAGCTGATATATCTACTAAGCCTCTTTGTGAAGTTCAGCTTTGTTTCATTAGGAATGAGCTTGGAATGTTAAATGCATAACTATGTGTTTCTCTTTATGATAATCTCATTGCTTGATTATGTGCTATGTGCTTATGCTTTATTGCTAGCTATTAGTTCAGCTTGATTTCGTGATACCGAGCTGATAGTTGTTAGTTTTGAGTCACTCGAAATCTCAACTGAGTCGGACTCGGACTTTTGAGAAAAATGGACATCATATTTTTGAAATTATCTCTAGATCAGTGGAGAATTTCATAATATATTTTCAATTTTTTTTCTCTCGCTCTCTCGGGATCTCGTAATGAAACGCTAGCCGAAGGATTTCAAACTGCGATGAATCCTAACCATCGAAGAAGAGAACCATCACACCGGTCTAAGGTGACCGATGGACAAGCCGAGTCGAACGGAAAGTTAACGGACGTTTTTCTTTCTATATATAGCGCCTATTCATCTTCGTCTCGTTACTTCACATTTCATTTACTATCTCTCTCAAACGCAAAACTTCTCGCGAAGCTTTCTACGTCTACAGTGATCTTTGGACTTCTTCAAGCGACGTAAAGATCATCTCACATACGTTCGATCGCTCTCAATCTCTTTCTTCTACTCTTTTTCTTTCATTCTCATGAACCTACCCTCTTCTTCTCTTCCTCAAAAGTCTCATCTTTCTTTCCTCATTCTCAAAAATGCCTAGGAGAGGTAATCATCCCGACTTTCAGTGGCTCCTCCTCTAAAAGCCTCGCACCAAAAGCCAAGAAGGCTCAAGCATCTTCTAAACTCGTTGTCACCCAAAGATCTCACGCTGGACGACAAGTTCTTTCCAACCACAAAATTTTCGTGGTTGCCCCACATTCAAACCACCGGTGTATATAACTTTCTTTGTTTCAGCGAGTTCATTTACTCGAACTCATTTCGAGTTTTACACTCACCTCACTCACTCGAAGGTGTTCTAACCTCCGTGGTTCGTAATGTGACTGTTCGCATGAACACCTCTCTCCTCCACCGCCTGTTCAGGGTTTCCTCTCTTTTCGAACAAGCAACCCTATTCCTTTCACTCGAAGTCGCCGACGACTTCTTTGAAAAATACGCTAAAGAATTCCCCGAGTCACGTAAAAACTTTTCGTGACTCAGCTCAAATCGAAGCACGCTTCGTGCTTTCGCCGATGAGAACTTTCTTCTCTCAGCATTCCAGCAAGGAGAACCCCAACTCCAAGCATTTAAAATCTCTTTTGACATTCCCGAGGGCTACGAAGTAGACCTCTTTCCCTCAATAATTGAGTAGATGGCAGCTGTGCCAACTCAACTCCACACCAAGAAGAACATCCCGCTTCCCTTCGGTACTCTTCTCATCCTTGTTTTTAAACAATTCAAAGTTCCTCTCCCCTCGACCCCAACACTTCTTCCGAGGCCGCCGTTGTGGTAAGAAAAAAGGAACTCCGAGGGTATGGGTACCAGAAACTCAGCCTGGTATCCGGGTACATAACTCAAAGCCGAGGTCCTCTTCTCCACCTCCGACTCGTAAAGAAACCCCTCTCTCTCTCCCTTTCCCACCTGTTGGTGCTTCCACCTCAGGTGCCCAAAAGTCTCTCTCCGCTATTTTGTCCTCCGCTTTCATGGACAAAATCAACTCCGTGTCCTCTCGAATTCAAGGACATGCTCCGGTCATTCAGGATCGTCAATCGCCTATGGCCATAAACCAAAAAACAGCCTAGCCTCAAATTCGAGAGTAGCAAGAAATGGTTCTTGAGATGAGGGAATTGGTGAAGGAGCAAAAGGAGCTGGTCGAGCTCCTCTAGGAGAGAAGGTCCAAGGCGGCTCAGGACCATGGTGACTCGGACACATCCGAAGCGTCCTCGAGCCCGGCCCCGACCTCCTCGAAAGCGGGGAGGAAGAAAAAGCGGACAAAGAAGAAGTAGACGCCGAGGAGCTCGCGGCTGAGGCAGCTCCTTCTAGGCCAGGGGAGACACAAAAAAGGAGGAAGGACAGCTGAGGGTCAGCCCGCTCCTCAAGCTCAAGTGGCAGTACTCGGTTTAGACAGTAGTCTCGGTGGGTCGAAGATCTAGCCGTGCTACGACAACATGCAGCGAGTCGACCGAGCAGTCCCCTCCAGCCTACCGAGGTCCACAGGGAGGAACCCCTAGATCCTCTCGTTCGGGTCAGCCACTCGAGTTGAGCCATTGACGACAATCCCAGCTTCTTCCTCCGCTTCCACTCGGGCATCCCCTCTCCCTCGTAGGCGCCATGCACCGTGTCACAATTCCACGATCCGCGATTCTTCTTCTTTCGAGAGCTTTCTAC
Source organism: Talinum fruticosum (assembly GCA_021018815.1). NCBI lineage: Eukaryota > Viridiplantae > Streptophyta > Magnoliopsida > Caryophyllales > Talinaceae > Talinum > Talinum fruticosum. The sequence goes on from JAITYX010000049.1 coordinate 4,119,463, forward strand.
TTATTTCTTTTGTCCGGACATCAAATTTGTACTAACTGTTATATTCTTCCCATTTCTTTTGTTGTTTTTGCTGAAAGGCAAGGGGGAGAATATAGATAGAAAACTTGTTGTCTTGTTTAGGGGAGTTTCTTCATCTGTGTACTCTCTTTAATTTCAATGAAGTAATGCTTTCTCTTCAATTTTCTCTGTGATTATTGATTATTGCAACCATTTCGAGTTAACATTGCTTCATTGCTAAGCATATATTCTTTATGATCTGATACATTAAGCTTTCTTTACTTATCCGATTTCATGCGTAAGTATTCGAAAGCGGATCATTATCACTAACAAAGTTTCTGTCTAAGTATGGAATGCCTTTCATAAAAACGGGAGATTAAAGACTCGGACATCGCTCCGCACCTTTCCGAGTTCTATCGAAGGAATCAGGTATAACAACTTCTCACTTATAAGGTTTTGATTCCAAGGCATTCTCTCGCACTTTAGAAACTTTTCCGAGTGATATGGTATCTTCTCTAAGTGATATGGCATTTACTTCATGTGCTTTTGCTTGTTTCCAAGTGACTCGTAAAACATATATGTACTCACGTCTGTCTCACTCGCTTCGAATCCCTCATCACTTAGATATATCGCATGTTGAATTGACTAGTATTTCGCTTAACCACACTCGAGTCCGACTTCATGTTATAAGTCTTATTCTATTAAAGTCGCGCGTCTAGTCCGAACCATGCTTAGTCTAGATCAAGTTTGTTTCATTCCGATATTCGTTGTATAACTTGATTATCGCTTAGACTAACTCGGATGGAATTTTGAGTTTTATGGATATTAGACTCGTAAAATTCCATTCCTTTTCCGACTCGGATAATTAGTTGCTTAATTATCTTATTTATATTATTATCTCGTGTCTAATCGTAGACCAAAGTATTTCATACTTTGAGAACTAAAATTGATTTACTTTTGTAGGTTATTCAAACGAGGATACACTTTTGAAATACAAAAGTAACCGGCTTCAAAACGTCAAATCACCAGCAGACATGGCTTTTCCCCTTCTCCGGCCTAGCCCCGGAAGATTGTGTCGTGGCCGTCTGTTTCTAAATCTGGAAAACCGAAACGCCAAGCTTAACGGTGGTTTCCACCTTATCCTTCAAGACACCGCTAGTGGTTTTGGGACTTCCAAGAGAGTTAAGAACCGTTGCCCAACGTTCATATCACAACGGATACTTTCCGAGTGACTCGTAAAGTTCTTAACAACTGGTCACAAAGGACTTGCCGTCGAAGTTGGAGATAACGACTATGCTCGCTTGGTCATTTATAAATAGAAGCCAACTCACAAGACTTGAAGATTGCCGAACCTATTGTTAATACACGTACTTGAGAAAAGTCATTGTATTCATTCTCAATCTTCTACTTACAACTCCCACTCTGTAATTCATTACTTTCCGAGTTGTAAGGTCTTGTACTTAGTTACAAACACTTTCTTACTTTCTCGGGTAAGGTCCCTTGACTAAGTCTGTAAAGGTGAACTCAGCTTAGTTGTCCCTAACTCGTAAGGGTTATCTCAGCTAGGAAGCACTAGATCGGATAAGGGAATTTCGAGTTTAGGAAAACTTGTAAAGAGTTGTTTAAGGGAGTAACTCGAGTTCGCCGCTCACTGCTTTTTGTGGACTCAAAATAGTGGATTTGACTTCGTGCTTGGATTAGCATGGTCCGTGGTTTTCTCGCCCCAGGAGGGTTTTCACGTAATCTCAATGCCCCTACTTTCCGAGTTCATTTTAAACTCGCACAGCCTCAAAGCTTTAGCTTGATATGCTTACTTACTCTTTATTGCAATTCTAAGTTCATACTTTTCTCGACTCCGTTTTAGACTTAGAATCTAGTTCTGTCTCTACTTTGGCAAAAGAGTTTGTTTTTCAACAAAAATCCTCCATCACCCTATTCACCCCCTCTAGGTTGACTCAGCATTCTCCCCGAGCAAACCTTCATATTTCCCTTTTTTTTCACAATATTGCCCAATGTATTAGAATAATCGAAGGAAAAACAAATACCTCAAACTCCAATCTCATTTTCTTTCTTATTTCACTACTAGAAATTTATTTATTTACTACCACTTATTTATTATGACAAAGCATAAAAATCATTATAATTAGTAGACTTTAAAATCATACATGAAATTAAATTTATGAAATTTTAAGACAAATTTTATGATCGTAAAATAATTTATGTTGAGTCACAAATTGGTTAAGTAATAAACTCATTTCACCGCCTTTAATTTACTTCTTTACTTGCGTTCCTTCGCTTGCCCCCAGTCAAGCAATCATACCCTCCCTCCCCTCTCTCTAGCCTTCAACCCATCTCGTCCGATGTACTCAAATCGGAGCAACAAGTGACCGATGAAAACTTCTGCAGTGGGCAAGTCAATCTCAAGCGTCATTAAAGGGTTTTTTTGTCTATCTCTCCCCTCCTTCCCTCCTTCCTTCTTTCCTACCTTTTCGATCTAAATCAAATTTTTCAAGGTTGAAGGTTTGTTCTTGAGAGTCTAAGTCACCCTAGAGAGGGAAGGGTATATAGGGTGAGAGGAAAATTTTGTGAATTAAAAGATTTTCCACAAAGTATGGGCTCGAAAAACAGTTCTAAGTCTAAAATGAACTCAAAAAGACAGAGCACGTGAAAATTACGTGGAAACCCTCCCGGGGTAGAAAACCACGATCAATGTTAATCCATACAAGCAAGTCCAATCCACTATTTTGAATCCCCACAAGGATCGACTCTTACAAAATTGCTCCCTTAGACAATTCAATATAGAATTTCCTAGGCACGAAGTTCCCTTATTTGCCCTAGTACTTCCTAACCGAGATAAACCTTTACAATTAGGGACAACTAAGCTGAGTTAATCATTACATCTCGGTTAAAGGATATAACAGAGAAATAAAGTAAGAGTGATTACAAGACTTATTCTTTTCAACTCAAAAGTTGAAAAAGTTAAGTACAGAGTTGAAAGCTAAAAAGATTGAGAGAGTAAGATTTGAGTTTTGTTCAACAATCGTCAATCTTCTAAGTCTTGTAGGATGGCTTTTATTTATACTCAGCAGGGTAGATTAACCGTTATGATTGCATAAGTCCCTTGGAAAAAGAATCGTTGTAGATATGAACGTTGTGTTTCGATCCTTGGCTCAAAGGTGGTCCAACCCACTCTTTGTGTCCGAAATATGAGGTGGAAACAACCGCTAAACTCAAAGTTAAAGATTATCGAAATGGAAACAAACAACCCCGACACGGTGTCCGAGCCTACCTTGAAATAGTGACTTTTCGTCTACCGGTGTTTAACAGTTAGAAGCTTGTTACTTTTGCTTTTCAAAATGAGATTAAATCACTTTAATCAACCTGCAAAAGCAAATCAAAATGGTACTCAAAGTATAAAAATACTTTTGTCCAAGATTAGATAAGGATAGAAAATTAATTCAAATAATTAAGTATTTAATTATCCTTAACCCGAATAAATGGAGTTTTTTGAGTCCAATATTCAGTAGGTTCTAATTCCATTTTGTGTCTATCTTTTTGATGGATGAAGAGTTAAAATTATATAGACATAGTGCATCAAATTTGCCAAATAAATGATTTCAGTTAATAAGTCTAACTTAGAAAGATGAATTTATGCAATAATTCCTTTTCAGTATTTGCAAAGAGTCGAACTCGAATAAGTTATGCATGTGAAATTATATAGACAAGGAAACTGTTTGAGTTTTATCCGAGTGGGTCGAAACCTAGAGATAAGCGTTTTACTCAAGATATGCTTACTCGAGTAGGTCAAACAAATATGAAAACTTAAAGATAAGCTACTTATATTGTGAGAATGACTTGAATTTCAAACTATAGAGAGAGAGAAAGAGAGTTATGCCCGAGTATTCAATATCCTCCTTTTTGATGAAAGGCATTCAACAATTATAAATTAGAGTTAGAAGTTCAAATAGTTAAGCTTTCATTGCTCAAACACGAATAACTCGTTAGAATGGTTTGAGTTAGACATAAGAATATACAAGTGTAATTCATTATCGTAGCTGATTGATGCAGTAAATAAATATAAGAGGAAATAAGCAACTTATCGAGCAACATAAATAAATATAAACAGAGCTGTAAGCTATTTATTAAAGTAAAAAAATATAGAGATATAAAGAATTAGTGATGCTCATAAACATCTTAGCTTTCCTTAAACATTGCTTAAAAATGTACAAAAAAATTAAACAAACTAAAAAAATTAAATAAACTCCCTCTCAACCAACTATCTCTCCCAAATATCTCTCCCCCTATACATTTCATCGGAAAATCATTAGTAGGGAAGAGAGGAGATACGTAAATGTTAGACAAAAAAAGAAAATTGAGAAGATCAAGAGATGGGTGGATTAGTGCGTGTGGAGGAGGAGGCACAAAGTCCCCCTGCGTTTGCGCTTGTAACGTTGAGATGAAGTTGCGAGTTGTGCAATAGGCGGCCGGAGGAGAGGAGGTAATTGTTCTTGCAGAGTAGTTCTTCTTACTAAAGGTGCCGCTTCCTCCACTTCCTCTTCCGAGCTCTCGCCTTCCTCAACTTGAGTGGGATGTGCGAAGGTTGAGCTTAGGACTCGACCAACGTCCCCAACTTCCATATAGGCTGACTCAATGTGCTCCGAGGAGATAACCTTCTAAGTTAGAAAAGCTGGAACACTTTGAGGATGAGTCCGAGCCTCGTAGCTAATTCTAAGTCCTCAATAGCCTTGGATTCATGCTCTTGGAGATGGCTGATTTGGTCTTGTTGCCTCTTAATTACGTCCTTGAGCTCAATGACCAAAGCTTGACTCTAATCTATCTCGCTTCGAGTCGTGCTCGAAGCTAAGTTAGAATAGGCTTTCGAAGCTAAGTCAAAATAGGTATAAAAGCTTAGAAGGCACCAAGAGTTGATTCAAACTCTTTGGTGAGAGTAGCAAATTGTGAGGCCACCTTTTAAAGTAAATTAGTGGAAGGGATAGGCTGGGAAGATGAAGGACCACCTATTAGAAGAAGAGCTTCGGTAATCTTCTAAGTCTCGAGAAGCAGGATGAAGGAGCTCAAAATCGTGGATCCGCACACCAGGTGCGCTTCCTGGTATCCTAGATTACCTAGCTAAGCCCCGCCAATACGGATGGTTGGCTCATGAAATTTTTGAGGATCATTTGAAAGATCCACTTCAAAATGTGAAAAGATAGTGGAGAGGAGAGCTCCAAAGGGTAGAGGGGGTTTCATCTAATCTAGAGGAACAAAAGCGATTTGATCAATAATGAAATGGAAGAGGTCAACCTTATATCCCTCAAGAATGTCATAAAGGACCTTGAGAACCTTACTGTGTTGGGGTTCTCCTTGCATGGATAAAATGAGAACACATTTCTCATCAAGAAAAAGCAAAGAAGTCAGGCCTTAGACGTCATCCGAGTCACACAAAAGTTCTTTCTAGAATTTAGGATGAAGTGGACATATTTGTCGAAGAATTCATCCGAGATTTCAAGTGAAAGGGATGGGATTTGAGTGCAAAAGAGAATAAACCTTAAAGAGGTTTTAGAGAAGAGGAAGATTGATAGTGATGTTCTTCCCCGTAATAAGAGAGTAGACAACATTGTCCTCTCGTGGACATGTTTGAATCGAATTCCAAGACTAGCTCTGGGTGGATGTAATCACGTAAAAGCGTGTACTTAAAAGTGCCTCGTGTTTGAGAAGTGGTTTGATCAAGGAAATTTTGGTGGAAATGATGAATTTTTCTTCCAGGAAATAGTGTTGAGCGACAATAGAATGATTTCGCTCATCGATCGCGAGCGCCTTGCTTTTTGTGATGTCCTTCTATGGATCCTCGAGCATTCAGGTTCTAGCCTTTTCGGTGGCTGACCCTCCTTCACCAGCGCTTCCCCTCTTCGGCATGTCAAGAGAAAAAGAGAATTTGGCTTGACAGAGAAGATTGAAATGAGGGAGTAGAGAAATGAGAATGGAAAATCTGAGTCCGAAAGAGTATTTGAGTGAGCATTATGAGTTCGAGAGATGAAAGTGAGAGCGAAAATAGCAAAGTGAAAGAGTGAGGATGAACAAATGCTATTTATAAATCAAGGGTTCTCAAGGAAAAAATCCTTACCGACTCAGCTTGTAAAGAAACGTAATAACTGCAGCCTTCATTTCATGATTTCTCAACTAACCTACTTGCTATTCTCTCGTAACAAGTAATAAACAATAAAACACATAAATTCTCATGCAATCACTCAATCAATCATGCATTCAACATTCGAAGTTCATTCCGAATAAAGCAAAATTGATCTTCACTCGGAGGTTTTGTGAAGATATCAGCCTAGGTCCATCTGCAGAGACCTAGTTGTCCAAAATTACTCGTTATGTTGAACAAACCGGTCAATAAAGGAGAAACAATGAGTTTGTAGTATTTCCTATTTATAGGGGCACCCTACTAATGTATACCCTACTCAACAAAGAGGACATGTGAATGCTATTTTTTCTAACCAGGTCAAATGAACTATGACCGATTTTCTAACAGATTATGACGAATGGATTGATACTCTAACCTTAGGTATGGATTTGAAGAAAACCTCCTAGAATTTGATCAATCTGTTGCTTAGGATAAAACTAATTATCTCTTAGAGCAAATCATTAAAAAGATGGATGACTATAAAAAGGAGACTCGACCTTAGGTTCCAAAGCTTAGAGGTGACCATTAAGCACGTTTAAGAGAGACAAATTGCCAATGATACAATAATTAGGAACCCGCAAGCCCAAATGCAATCTCAACCTTTTCAGGATCCAAAAGAAAATGTGAGTGTCAAAAACACTTAATAGTAGGAAAGAGTTAGAGGAACCGAAGAAAAACATAGAGGTAGAGCTAGAATTAGAGGTTAAGGAATCCGAACTCGACCAAAACAAAGATAACGCCTCTAATACTAAGGAAATAGGTGAAAATAAAAAGATCTTTACAAGCCTATCCCACCTTTTCCTAATAGACCAATAAGCACAACTCTTGAGATAGATGAGGAAATAGAAAATATCATAGAAATATCTAGGAAGGCGTAAACAAACATTCCTCTTCTAGATACCATGAAACGGGAACCTCATTATGCTAAGTTCTTTAAAGATCTATTCAAGAACAAATTAAAATTAAAAAGGAACAAAAAGATAAGTGTGGGGAGAATACATCTACTGTTTTCCAAAAGAAATTTTTTGCTGATTGCATGTATGCAGGAGACTAAATCTGTTTAGTGTGAGAAATGCAACTGAATGATCCTTGATCCGCACGGATGTCGAGCCAAAGACGGTAAACAAAGGCGCTGGTTAGGAGGCAACCCAACATTTTTAGTGAAGTTTCTATAATTTTTGTTCTTTTATTTCATTTTGCATGCATTAGGGACAAGTGCATGAATTAAGTCTAGGGAGTGCATCCTACATTTTAATTTTATGCATCTATCTTTTATCTTATTTTTTGGAAAAAAATAAAAATTTAGTGTCTTTCTTGTAAAGAAATTCATGAACATGAATATATACTAGATTAACCTCGCTTAAACCTTTTCTCGTTTATCCGTTTGTAAGTGAGAAATTTGAGCATATTAATTGTCATTTAGAGTTGTTTGAGTTGATCCTCATATATTTCTTCAATTAGTGACGATCATAATTTTTCATTTTTATTTGATCATGTTATATGACCATGATAGAGGCAATAAATTAACTTAAACAGTTCACCTAAACTACCGAATTTAGCGTAACAACTCATTGAAAATTTAATTTTTCTTATCTTGCCTATTAAAGTTTAGAATATGTTGGTTTACCAACAAAGGACGGTTCAAGTGGTGCGGCACTTATTCGCCTTAAGCGACTTGTGTATGGAAAGGACCTATGTTGCAAGAGTTAACCCCGTTAAGGGCCGTTTACTACTCGAAACATGCCAACAATAAAAAGGAAAAAAATGTTAGTTTACGCAAGAGTTGGTGGCTCGGCACCATTTCCCCGAAGTTTAGGTCTCAAGCTGAGCCTTTATGAATGGAGTAACCCATGCTGGGAGAGTCATGCCTCTTTTGGGCCGATCAATGGCTTGAACCATACTAACGAAAAAAAAAAAGAAAAAAAGAGTATCAACTCTAGGACCTCCATTTGGATAAGTGGGAGACATGGAGTGTTATATTTCTAAAACCCTATATAGGCCTCGAATATGTGCTTGAATGGACTTAAAACAAAATAATATTTTTTAATACTTAATACTCTAATTTGATTAAATTTTAGTGTTAGTGATAGGGTTATCAATTTTAGTAGGGTTATATTAGGGCTAGACCTAAGTAAACGAAGGAAAAATGGCGAAGATCCGATAGTGGTTGTCTTCTACAGTTTAGCTTATGGATAGATCAATTTGTGTGTTAATGATAAATAATAATTTAAATGGTGGATATAGATTATACTAAGTGCTTTTTATAAATTTGATATTTTTGATATTATTTTATTTGCTTTTTAGTTATTTTACTTAGTTTGTCAATTTTTATTTACAAAGTTATAATCTTTTATTATTAATTTCGTTATCCCCCTTAAATAAGTATTTTAGGTTAGTTTTAGGAATTTTATTTTAATTATTTTTGAGTCTTTATATATTTTAATTTTTAGATTATTTTTCTGTCGCTTTTGTTATTTTTGAGTCATTTTGTTAGAAATTAGTTTTAAAATAGTTTCTTTTAGGATTTTTTGTATTTTATTTGTTTTTAGGGTTTAGATAGAGTCCTAGTTAGCTGCGATTAAATTTTATAATTTTTGAAATTGATTTGATAATTTTTCAGATTAAATTCTTGAGTTTAATTACAAGTAGGTTTTTAGTCTAAATAAATTCTTAATTTTGGTTTTAAATTTATTTTTATATTTTTAGGGTCTGGTTAGGTCAATAAAATTAGGATTAATATTTTGGATAATTTTAGTATTTATTTTCGTAATGAATTTAGTGCGAAATTTTACTTATTTAATTTTTTATTGTAGACTTTGTTTATTTTCTGCTTTAGTTTTTTATTTTATTATTCCAAAAAAGAAAGTTTTTATATTCTGTATAAATTATTTATTTAGTAGTACATAATTTTCTATGAATTATATTTATTAATTTTCTGAGTTATATTTTATATTTTGATTTTAAGAGTAATAAATTTAATTAGATTGTTAAGTTGTATTTTATACGTATTTTTAGTAGTTATTTAGTTTATATTATATAGTTTATTTAATCTAATTTGTCATATTTTGTCTATTTACAGGTAATTATCAAATAAAGTGGGGAAGAAAAGGAAAGATGTTAAAAGCAGATTTTTAACTACCGACAAGCGTTTAAGAAAAGACATGAAGTCAGTCCATAAAAATAATATGTCATAAAATATTTATTTTATGATATTTTATTTTATAAAATCTTAATTTGAATAAAAAGGAAACTAAGAAGAGAAGAAAAAAGGAGTAACCTAACTACTTCACCTCCTTGCTTCATCATATATATATATATATATATATACATGGGAGATTTACCCTTAGGTCATCTTTTAATTTATAATTGCAAGCTCAATCATCTTTTTACGCTTAACTCATTATCTAAAAATTAAAAGGACATTTATACCCTCAAACTCTCTCTCTCTCTCCTGCCATCATCTCTCTCTCCCTCCCCCACTTGTCAGTCTCTCTCTCTCCTCTTCTCAATATTACTCTCTCTCTCTCTCTCCTCTGCCCAATTCTCATGTATCTCTCTCTTAAAAAATTTTTAAATAAAAATAAAATGTATTTCATTTTAATCATATTATTTTTATAAAAATAAAAATTTTATTTTTAATTTAGATACAAAAATTAATTATTTGTGTTATAATAATTTTTAAAACTTTAATGATGAAATTATTTTACATTTAAATTTTAGTTTTATTATTCATGTCTCTTTTTATATTACTATTATGAATTTCTCTTATTATAAATAAAATTACGTTATTTTCGCACCAAAAAATAATTTATTCATTTTTATGATATAATTTTAAACAAAAGTTAAATTTCAAGTAAAATTATAATTTTAAGTTCATATTATACAATTTTTATTTTTAAGTTTTAGTTTTTTCTTATTTTGATTAAAATATTTTGATTGAGAAAATATATGTTGTTTAAATCCTAAAACCTTAATTGCTCAATCTAAAATATTAAATTAACAAAGCTAAACTTTAAACCCTAAATGTAAAATACTTATAATAATTATAATCACAGTTGACTTTACATATATTGACGTAAAAATGAATATGAAATTACGTGGATTATTAAATAAATTTTCAAGAAAGAATAAAAATTACTGTATAACATGATTACTATGTATGTCAACTATGGTTAACCATGATGTTATCCTCGGATGATAATATAGTCATCTTAGGATAACATCATGGTTAACCATGGTTGACATACATAATAATCCAGATTATACGAGTAATTTTTTATTTTATCTCGAAAATTTATTTAGGTTTATCCACATAATTTTATATTCATTTTTATGTCAATACATGTAAAGTTAACTATGATTATAATTATTATAAGTATTTTATATTTAGAGTTTAGTGTTTAATTTTATTAATTTAACATTTTATATTGAGCAATTAAGATTTAGAATTTAAATAATATATATTTTCTCAATTGAAATATTCTAATTAAAATAAGAAAAATTAAAACTTACAAATTAAAATTTTATAATATGAACTTAAAATTATAGTTTTACTTGAAATTAAATTTTGTCTAAAATTAGATCATAAATGAATACATATTTTCTTTGGTGCAAAAATAATTTAATTTATTTATAATAAGAGAGATTTATAATGGTGTTATAAAAAGAGACATGAATAATAAAATTATAATTTAAATGTAAAATAATTTTTTCATTAAGAAGTTTTAAAAGATTATCTATAATATAAATAGTTGACTTTTTATCTAAATAAAAAAATAAAATTTTTATTTTTAGAAAAATAATATGATTGATTGAAATAAAATATATATTTTTATTTTAAAGAATTATTTTAGGAGAGAGATATGTGAGAGTTACGAGGAGGGGAGAGAGAGAGACTGGGTAGAGAGAGACTAGCAAGTATAATGTGAGGGACAGTAACACACGTGATAGGAGAGAGAGGGAGAATAAAATTGAGCGTATAAATGTCCTTTTAATTTTTAAATGACAATTTAATTGTAAAAAAATGACTGAGCTTGTAATTGTAAATTAAAGAATCACCTGAGGGTAAATCTCCCTATACATCCCTTTTATCACATCAACGTAGGGGACGCCGCTTGGAACACACCAGCCTCCTATTTGCTCGCCTGGCTGCCCATCACCCCTCCTTCGTAACCCCTCTTTCGCTGCCTCCGCTGCACATCATCACCTCACTTGCTGCCCACCTTTCTATCTCACGCCATGATCATCAATCTCCTCCCATTTTTTTTTCCACCTCCTGCTTACCTTTTCTACCCCACCATCATCATATATTTTCATCACCATCTCATAATCATCTTCATCATCATCAATGTGTCACGCTAGCCATCAACATCATCGCTGATCATCATCAACGTTATCGTTCAAGTGGTCGAAGAAATTTATATCGGTAGTATTATTTAATATTGTAATTTTTTACTACTAAATATTGAATTTTTATTGTTAGATTAAAATTAAAGATGTTATTTTTATTTAGCTTACGTGTTTTAAATTACATTATGTTTGAGTAGTTTTTTATAATTAGTATAATCTACTTGAAACCATGTTAAATTAGTTATTTTGAAACAAAGTTTCAATTTTTATTGTCTTATTGATTAGATCCATGATTATATGATAATTTGATTTTAATGTTTATATTTTATGTCTAATTAATTAAAGTGCACGCTAATTAGTTTTATATGAATTCATACAATAGTTCAAAGGATTTAAGTACGTAATCGCTTGATCTTTTAGACATAAGTATCACCCTAGTTAATCATGGATAGCTCATACCCATCTCTTTTAATTAGGAAATTATCATAGATCCTTCTTAAGTCAATTTGCTAGTAGATTGGTTATTAGGTGCTAGATGATGTTTTTCTAATAGTTAATGCTCTAATTTGATTAAATTCTAATGCTAGTGCTAGGGTTATGAATATTAGTAGGGTTTATATTAGGACTAGACCTAAGTAAACTAATAACTAAGGAAAAACGGGAAGATTCGCTAGTGGTTGTCTTCTACAGCTTAGCTCATATGGGTTGATCAATTTGTGTGTTAATGATAAATAATAATTTGCATGGTGGATATAGATTATACTAAGTGTTTTTATAAATTTGATATATTTGATAATTATTTGTTTACTTTTTAGTTATTTTCTTTAGTTTGTCAATTTTTATTTATAAATTTATAGTCTTTTATTATTAATTTCGTTATCCCCCTAAAGATCAGTATTTTAGGTTATTTTTAGTAATTTTAGCTTAGTTTAATTTTGAGTCTTTATACATTTTAATTTTCAAATTATTTTTCTCTCAGCTTTTATTATTTTTGAGTCAGTTTGTTAGAAATTAGTTTAAAAATAATTTTTTAATTATTTTTTGTGTTTTATCTTCTTTTAGGGTTTAGATAGAGTCCAAGTTTGATGTGATTAAATTTTGGAAGTTTTGGAATTAATTTGATAATTTTTCAGATTTAATTCTTGAATTAAATTACCGTAGGTTTATAGTTAAATAATTTCGTAAATTCGGTTTTAAATTTTATTTTTATATTTTTAGGGTCTGGTTAGGCCTACAAAATAAGTGTTATTATTCTGGATAATTTTAGTATTTATTTTCGTAATTAATTTAGTGCAGAATTTTACTTATTTAATTTTCTGTTTTAGAATTTGTTTATTTTCTGCCTTAGTTTTCTGTTTTAATTATCATAGAAAATATCAATAAAATAGCTATGGGTTATTATAATTTTTATCTTCTGTATAAATTATTTATTTATTAGTGCATAATTTTCTGTGATTTATAGCTATTAATTTACTAGTTTATATTTTTCGTTTTGTTATAAAGAGTAGTAAATTTAATTATATTAAAGCTTGCATATTATTATATCTTTTCTCGTGCATTTGATCTCTACTTCCCTATGCTATATTGTTTATTATAAGCCTAAGTAGTGGTTTAATTTGTTACTCGTAGGACAAGCTAACATAGATTAAAGCCCGCATGTTATTATATCTTTCCTCGTGGATTCGATCCCTACTTTCCTATGCTATATTGTTAATTATAAGCCTAAATAGTGGTTTAATTTGTAACTCGTACGACAAGTTAAGACTATTCATACTCTATTCCTCACTCCTACTACATATGAACCTCGAGACCTCCATCAATTATACATCCTTTTACCTACATACACACAAACTCACAAAAACCCCTTCAATCCACCAACGTTGCATCACCGCATCCGGATACGAGATCTAGATTAGCAGGTGAGACAACCCGAGGGCACATATTCAATCCTCACAATAGTCGATTTTATTTATGTTCTCTTTATTGCTTTTCATATTGTGGACAAATGATGTATCACTTTTCGTATTTTTTTCTTTCCTTTCCGCTTTTACTTTCTTTACCACGTTCGTTACTTTTGCTTTTATCGCTTTTTTTTTCCTATGTTTGATTACTATAATTTCGGTTATCATGTTGTTATCTCGCTTGTGTTTTTCGCATTATTTTAATTCACTATTCGAACTAGTAATGACTGTCTTTTGACAGGAGGAACGGAAGGGTTTATCCCTACGTTTCATACCCTCCCCCAAATCCGATTCTCGGCTTAAAGACCGATGGACTCATTTTTAACCTCTTTTAGTCTTAGTTTTCCCATACTAAGATTGACAGAGCATTTATTTTAGTGTTGTTAGTTTTTCTTTCCTAAAACTAACTCGGCGACTTCCTTTTAATATATTTCTTCTAGATCCGCCTCCCGTTTATTTTTCGATCGAACAAGTAGAAAATTGAATTCTTGATTTGTTAGTCAAGCCGTAAGCTAAGGCTGAATTCCTTAGCTAGGGTCTCTGGCCAACGCCGGCCACCATTAGGTATAGGCCGCCTCTTGCACCGAGTGGTCTGCAGGCAAGGCTTGGGTCCAAACCGATGTTTTCACACTAGTTTGGCCCTAAAGTCCCACCGTAGAAACAAAATTCTAGCTTTTCTTGTTTTTCGCTTAAGAGATAATATCGCGGGACCTTACTAAAAATAATTGCTAAAATAAAATAATTAATAAAATCTCCATTCAAACCTCGATTTAATTCTTTTCAACTTAGTTTAATAAAACTCGGAAATCTTAATAAATGTTTCATCCCCACTTTCTAAATCACATCTTCAAAACTCCAAAATATTCTTTCCTCTTTCTAAAACCCTATGCCAAGCTTTCGTGGAGAAGCTCGGTCCTGGTCTCGGTGGGTCCGAGGCCGTGTTTCATATAGATACGAATTACCATTAATATGGCAACATGTGCAAAGGCTTCTTCAAAGTCAATGCCTCTAGTCCGGCCTTGTTTCTAACCACGTTTCCAAGCTCATGTATCTTATTCCTAAATACCCTTTTTGTACCTATGACTCGGGTGTCTTTTAGGTTTACTAATTAGAGTCCATACTCGGTTCCTTTCATATTAGGCTCGTTTATCTTGCATGACATTAATCCAATTCAGGTCTTCTAATCCATCCTCCCGATTGTTAGGTTGTATATGAGATATAAAACAAAAGAAGGCCCAAAAATTTCCGAGGGTAGATTGAGTTTGTATACCTAATTTTATGTCCGAGAGTTGATTGTCTCTTGGATGGTACGATTTATACCATAGTCCTCTTCTAGTTTCTATATGAACATCAAGGTTTGGATTCATGTAGAATTCCTCATTTGGAGGTTCAGCTACTCGGATTTTCTTGACTCGGATTAGGTTCTAAGTTGTCCCGATTTGTCAATTTTGGTATCCGACTTAGTTCTAGATTTACTCGAGATTGTAATTTGAGGTATTCTTTCTTCATCTCGTATCCCCGCTTAATGTCATATCACTAAATGATGAAGAATTGATTTTTTCATGATTATTCTCATCAAAAATAACATGAATACTTTCTTTCGCAATTTTAGGAAGCTTGTTAAACACTAGATAAGCTTTATCGACTAAGGAGTATCCAAGAAAAATACCTTTATCCGGTGATGTTCAAACTTAGATTTTTCTTACCATTGTTGTGCACAATGATATTTACCTTTGTAGAGCTCATATAAAGTCTTTTCGAAGAATGGTCTAATGAGACATTGATTAAGAACATAATTTGTTGTCTTGATTGCTTCCGCCCAAAAGTAGTAAGCAAGATCATTGCTAATCATCATGGTTCTTGAAATTTCTTCTAGGGTTGGATTCTTCCTTTCAATGACTCCATTTTGCTAAGGTGTTCTTGGAGCTGAGAAATTGTGAAATATTCTTAAATTGTCACAAAGCTCGCCAAATTTTTCATCCTCAAATTCTCCTCCATGATCGCTTCCGACTCGTACAATAGGAGTACTCTTTTCAACTTGTACCTATTCGACCAGTTTAGCAAATTCTTTAGAAGCATCATTTTTATTCCTCGTAAAAATATCAATGTAAATATGGAATAGTCATCAACTATAACATATACATATTCACTAACTTTTAAACTCTTGACTGGGATAGGACCACAAAGATCAACATGTAAAAGATTAAGATGTTTAGTAATAGAAACAGATTTGATAACTTAAATGATGCTTTGACTTGGTTACCTTTCACACAATCATCACGGACATGGTCTTTAATGTATTTACAATTTGGAAGACCTTTGACCAATTTATGCTTGGATAGTTCCTGGATGGTGTGCATATTGATATGACCTAGTCTTGTGTGCCACAAACATGATTTGTTTTCTTGAGATGCTTTAAGACAAGCAAGATTTTAAGGATGAATATTAGATAGAGGGATAATTTAAGTATTTTCAAATATGGGTCCAAAAAGTATTACCTTCTTGGTCTAAGCATTTTTCACCACATAATTAGTGGCACTAAAGGATACTTTATTACCCTTGTCACAATGTTGGGAGATACTGAGGAGATTGTGTTTTTGTCCATCAATCATATGTACCTTTTCTGTAGCATGAGTTGTACCTTTGCCAACTTTTTCATATCCAATAATTGACCTTGACTGTCATCACCAAAAATAACTTTACCAGATTTTTTGAGATGAAATTCAATGAATATGGATAAATCACTAGACATGTGTCTTGAGCATCCACTATCAAGGTACTAACAATCGATTTTCCTTTTAAGCATACCCGCACTTAGAAAAATCAAACCTTTCTACTTTCTTTAACCAAATGTCTCAGATTTATTCTTTCATGAGTGACTTGTCCTGGTGGATGCATGAGATGAGAAACATTGAAAGATTAGGTTTGTCGAATTATGGGCTGAATACATCATTTAGTATTCGCCAGGTGAAAGTCTATGGGACTTTCCTAAGGATTGGGATCCTCACCACCATGTCTTCAGGTTTGGAGATAAGGAACTATGCCCCTACTTGAAGAATTTGATGCTATACTAGGTATCCAAAGGCAGTAAAAGCATGTCTTGTCCAAGCCTTCGGAAATCATGTACGAGACTTACAAGTATCTCGCTAAAACTTAGCAATAAGAATCTAGGGTGGATTCTTATTGGAAATTAGATAAATCTAATGAATCCGATGAAACATTACCGACACATGTACGCCTATTGTGAAGCAATCGTTATCTCGAGGCGACGAGCGATCATCATTTTCCTAATAGGTGGATTCCTTCCCGTAGGAGGTCGTAGGGATGTGGCGCCAAGCAACACCGTTGAGCTTAGTCGAGCAGTTAGAAAATTAGTGTTTCTTAATACCATCAATAGTTGCTCGAGACGATCATAGATTTAGATTGGGTTGAGGCAAACTCTGAGGAAGAATTTAATGAGAGCTCCCTGTTGTTGCAGGTAAACAAATAACGACTTACGAGACCAAGCAAGTGTAGGCTGGTTGCCTCCGGCTTATGTCGAAAGACTTGATTTTCCACTCCTTTCGCTTTTCGTCGTTTTTTTTATTTTTTATTTTTGCTCCTATTGGGCCTAAAAAGTTGAATGTCATCCTTCCTAAGTTTTGATTACAAGTCATTCCGAGTGTTATAGAAACTCCCGTATAAGTTTTCATTCGTTTCGACTAGCTCGTAAAACACATTTTTGTTTCTCCTCTTACATTGATGTTTCGAGTCACTCGGACACCACTCAGATTTATCGCATGATCAAATAATCTCTCTAACACTTTTTATTTGAGTTTTGACTCGCTTATTTCAACGCCAAGTGAATTACGAGTGTTAATTACTCTTTCTAAGTCGGTTTGTATGTTTGAGAGCTATTTGTCCAGCATCAAGTCTTTATACTCGATGTTTTCACTCTTATAACTTGATCTTTCTTAGGACTCGATTCTGATGGAATTTGAGTATAATGAATATTAGACTCGTAAAATTCCACTCTTCTAGGCCTAAGATAATTATGCACTTAATTGTCTTAAGTAAATTATTATTTGTGTCTAATCTTGGACCAAAGTATTTTATACTTTGAGAACCAAAGTTATTTACTATTGTAGGTTAACCAAACAAGGCTATCTCATTTTTGAATTACAAAAGTAACCTGGCTTCAAGTCATCAATCACCAGCGAGACAAGGCTTCTCTACTTCGAACAAGGCTCGTACACTCGTGCCGTGGCCGTCTATTTCCAAAACTGGAAAACTTCTACGTTAAGCTCAACGGTGGTTTCCACCCTACTTTTCGGACATCACCAGCTGATTGGAGCACCTTTAGGAGCCAAGAACTGCTGCACAACGTTCACATCCCAACGGATATTTTCTCGAGCAACTCGAAGAGCCGTTACAACGGCTAGAGAAGACTTTTGTTTATAAACCAGTTATAACGGCTAAAATCAGCTTGATCATCTATAAATATAAGCCACTTTATAAGACTAGAAGATTTGCTCGAACTATTGTTGAAACACATTACTTAAGAAAACATCATTGTTGTCATATTCAATCTTCTATCTACAACTCCCAACTTGTAATTCATACTTTTTGAGTTGTAAAGTCTTGTAATCAGTTACATACTCTTCTTACTTTCCGAGTAAGGTCCCTTGACCGAGCTATAAGGGTTAACTTAGCTCAATTGTCCCTAGCTATAAAGGTTACCTCGGTTAGGAAGTACTACATCGGATAAGGGAATTTCGAGTCTAGGAAAACTCGTAAGGAATTGTGTAAGGGAGCAATTCTGGTTGAGTCATTCCGTTGTATTTTGAGGATTCAAAATAGTCGATTTGACTTGGTGCTTGGATTAGCACTCGTCCGTGGTTTTCCGCCCCGGAGGGTTTCCACGTAACTCGAGTTTACTCTTTTCCGAGTCCAATCTAGACTCGGATTATATTGTTCATTCTTTTCAAGATTAAAGTTTCTAAGTTTGTTAAAATGTCCTCATCACCCTATTCACCCCCTCCAGGGTGACTAACACTCTCCAAGAGCAAACCTTCATCGACCACCATGTCCGTGCTCTACCGGCCCACCACAAGCAATGGGTTGGAACAAAGAACCGAACAAAGCAAGAAAGGTAATTTTTGGGTTATTCTAGCTGAAAGTTTAAAGCTTAAAAGTGAGACACTATAGCCACGTGGTTGAGGGGGACCTAAAAATCCAAGATCATGTGCCTTTGAGCTCTGAAGGTGAACTTTGGCCATGCTACCAAGGCCGGAAAGAAGGATGGTTCCTTGAACCGGGCGAAAGATAGGGAAAATACTCATATAACCATGGCTGCAGGTTGGTAAAGCAAATAATATCCTTATCAATGAAAGATAAGATGTTTCAAAAATTAAAACAAGGGATAAAGCATACCTCATTAATCTTCCACAAGCCACATAAGGGAATGTAATTCATCAAGTCCTTCTCAGCCTTTGTGTGCTTCACCTCGGAGCATAAACCCCTTATAAGACAAGTGTAGGAGGGCATACTCCAATTAAGGTCCTTAATTTTGACCAAGACCTCTAAGTTCAACAAATAGTCAACGTATACCTTGGTAGCTTGATCCGAGAAGATGGATGTGCTTAACATGAGGCTTAGCACTATCCGGACTTCTTGTTGCAGAGTCTATCGAGCCCACAACCCAAGACTTTGAAGGCCTAAAAAGAAGAGTATATTTGAAGAAATTAGCCTCAGGAAACCGGCTAGCAATGGGATAAAAAAGGTGACGCAAATAGTCATGATTTTTATATAAGTCCCCGTCATAAACTAGCAGCTTCCCGTGAAGCCCAAACATGAAAGAATGGCAAAGTCAAGAGCAGTTGATGGTCATTTCCCAAAATGGGACATGAAAGGTGTTGGTGGTATCCCAAAACCATTAACTAATGGCTCGGGTAGGGTCACTCTCCATTCAGTCACACAAGTGGTTTAAAGTAACAAAGAAAGAACCAAACCTCACATTGTTTATGATGTGCCCCAATGGGTAGTTCTTCTCCTTGAACGTCTCGATAAATTTCCGAGATAGCACCACTACTCCGAGTAGTGCCCTTCTATGAAATGGAAATCCAACAAGACTTTAGTTAGTAGAAGTACCACTCCAAATATGCAAAATAAGAAATTCAAGATAACAAGCTTACCGAAGAAGAAATAGCAAGCGAGGAGACATGACTCTCGGCCTTCACCAAGAGGTCATTGGAACTCCACTTGTGGTGAGGGTGTCATTTTTGTTTTAAGAAGTTATCATGGACTAGGTTTTCAGCTCTTGTCCTCCTAATAGGATGAGCACGTCTTCTAGACATTTTTGAAGAAATTGTGTTCGAAAGCAAGCTAGTTTTCTCAAGACAAGAATGAGAAAACTAAAGCAAACTTAGAGTAAGCAAGAGGCGGTAAACATAAGAGTAAGTGAAGAGTGCAAAATGAACACATTAAGCTCTCTTTTTATAGGAAAACTCAGCCAAGCATGACAAGGATACAAGACAAAATGTAAAATGCAAGAGCCGACCAAGCATGGAATCCAAGAGCACGCGAGACATGGCCTACCCAAATGCTGGCCAGCGCGGCCACGAGGCCTAACCGGCGTCACCTCGACGGTAGCTTTATAGGTGTAGCTAGTGGCTAGGCTTGTGGGGTCCAATTAGGAGTGGCAAGAGGCTTCTTGGAGTCTTATGCATGCAAGTGGGTCTTTGAACCCACAATGTCAACTTTATCTGATTAAATTTTCAGTATGTATTTGATTGAATTATTCATGTAAATTACTAAACTTTCGTGCATATATGATCCAAGAACGAGTATGTCAAGTACATTAGGATTATTAGGCCAAGCTTCGGATCAATAGACGATCAAAGCTTCAGTAGAAAATCACCGAGGTTTAAGACTATGATCAAGCTAAGCTCAGGACCCTTTTACCGGACTTCGTAATGCACGCATCGGGATCAAGTCTAGGCCTTTATCTTGGAGTTCAGGTTTGACAGCAACCAATTCCGGATAATACGAATCAATTAGCATTCAAAGTAATGACCAAACGTGAGATAAGTACCCTTTAATCTCTACTTTGACCCTTCGTCTTTTAGACTCTGGCCAAAGTGGGGGCTAACCGTATACATCTAAAACATATCACTCTTATCTCTTTTATTTTCATATTTTATTTTATCATCTCGATGATAAATCCCGATCTTATTTGCGGATTCGGATCACAATCGAGTCCGATTAGCGTGATGGAGACCAAGTAAACCACAAAAGACCTTTTAGCACAAAAAAATCGACCTAATTTTCTTTAGGCCAGTCCACAAACCCATTTCTTTTCGTCGGTCCAAGCCTCGAGTCAATGCTCAATGTTAACCTTTGGTCGGCGCCGCATATCAAGCCATAGGACGTCGCATTGACCGATGTCGCGTTTCATGGAAACATTCGCCAAAACGTTGTGTTTTACTCCAAGCGTCCAACCGAGACATAAAGCTCTACTTCATAAAACGACGCCATATTTGATCGACGTCGAGTTTTAGGGGAATCTTCGCCCAAACACTGCGTTTTACTCTAGAGACCAATTGCAACACATAAATAGTTTGACCGTATGGTGTTGTTTCTTAACCGACACCGCAATTCTCTACGTTGTTCGTGATATCTCGATTTAAGGAAGATTTGGTTCAATTTTTTCTAATTTTCTCGGCTGATTTGCTGCTTCATTTTGGACAACTCGTTTAAGCTATTTCTTACGTCATTTTATGACCTAATCTTTCGCTACAAATAGAAAGTTAGGTCTCTCATTTTGGGGATGGAAATTTCGTAAGATAAACTTTGTTGAAATTTGATTAAGAGCTATTTAATGCTTTATATATTCTAATGTCTTGGTTTCCTTTTAGCTATCGTCACTACAACACCGATATTCAATTCCCTAACCTTCATCATTCTACCTTCACTAAAATTCACTAAAAGCCGTTTTTAGTTCACCACCGTCACACTTGCAGATCTGGTTTGAGATCAAGCTCAACAGGTGAGACAACATGAGGGTGCCGGATCCGCTTTAAATCCTTTACGCTTTATTTAATTTATGATATTTATCGCTTTCTATATTGTGGAGAAAAGATCTAATTTCTTTAAATACCTTCCCTTACGCTCGTAACCTTTTTATTTCTTTCGCTTTCTTTTTTTCCTTTCTTTATTGCTTTTGTTTATCGCTTTCCTATCTCGCTTTATCGCTTTCCTTGCATGTTTGGTTGATTTAATTTCACATTTAATATGTTGTGTACTTACCTGAAACACATTTCCTAAACTCACCTCTCAATTAGTAAAGGTTGTCTCGTTGACGGGTAGAATAGAAGGGCTTATCCTTACGTTTCGTACCTTCACCCCGAATCTAGATTCTTGGTTCCGAACCAATGGAGTCAAGTTTTAAACCTCTTTCAATATTAGTCTTTTCCATATTAAGATTGAAAGAGTCTTTTATTTATTTTTGTTAGTTTTTATTCCCAAAAACTAATTAGTGACTTATTTTCCTTTTCATTTCTCTTTAATCTGCTCCTTAGTATTTCTAACTTAAACGTGGCAAAAATGAGATTTTAATTTCTAATAGTTTAAGCCATGGACCGAGAGTGATCACCTTAGTCACGACCCATGGGCGACGTCGATGACGGTACGGTGCTGTTTTTGCTGGTGCCGGACGATCATCGGGTAAGGCTTTGGTCCAAGCTAATGTTTTTAAACTAGTTTGGCCCAAAAGCCTTGCAAGAGAGAGAATTTTTTTCTTACCTTTTTTTCTTATCTCCTTAAGTTGTGAAAGAATATCCCGAGGCTTCTAAATATAATTTCTATAATAAATGATTAATAAAATCACCAATCACCTTTTTTTAATCTATTTTAAATCATATTATAAAAATTGAAAATCCTAATAAGAAGTATATTCCCATTTCTAATAAACTTGCAAAAAATCATCTTTAAAAATCCTCGTTTAAAAGAGAGAGACCCGACATTCACGGGAAGCCTTGGCCTCAATCTAGGTGCCCCTCCTTAAGGAGCAGGACGTCTGGGGTTGGTGGTTCCTACATTGGTTACTAGTCAATGCTGGATCTTGCCAGCACTAGTTGATAACCGGGCTTGACTCTTGGTCCAAACCAGTTTTATCTCACTTTTTGGCTTGGAAGCCTTGTGGCATAAAGTGATTTTTAATTTTCTATTTCTTAAACTATGAATAATATCTCAAGATTTCTCTAAAAATCGATTTCTAAAATGAAAATGAGTAATAAAATCGCCAATCACCCTTTCACTTGAACTATTTTAAAAATAAATAATCATAATAAGAAGCGCACTTCATTTTCCAAATAGAATTTAAATAATAAACTTTCAAAATAATCTTAATAAAAATAAGAGAGCTAACATTCGTGGGGAAACTCATTCCGACCAGTCCCTACAAGGGGGACGGGTAGTGGTTCCTAAACTTATGTGCAATAATATAAGGTCATTCAGCGATAATTTTGTTAAATAGAAATTCCACATTAAAATGTTTCTTGTTGTGAGTTACATTGATTATAATTGAGTTGAAACATGTTTGTATGAGTTGTTGGCTGTAAAGTTGTTATTATGAATTTGATGAAGTATGATTTATTTCGATTAATTGTATCTTATTGAAAGAATTAATGAGAAAATTAGAAATATAAATGGCTAATGAAAGAAAAAGGATTGTATTATTGATATAGGACCCCACGAATTAAAGAACTTTTGAAGCTTTGACCATAGTAGTGTCTCGTCAAATTGAAGCCACGAATTATTTTTCTTTCATGAATTATTGAGAGTACATCCTTCAAATTTGAGGCCATGAATTATTTTTCTCCAAGAACATGATCGATGAATTATTTTGGATTCAAGAATTAAAGAAATGGGTCTCTAGAGTAAGACATAATTCTTGTTTCCATTTCAAACATAAGAAATGTTCATGAATGTTATTGTATGATGAATATGATTAGAAAGAACGAATGAAGTATGTTTTGGTTGAATACATGAATGATTGCTATTATGTGTTAATCTCATTTGGTAAGTCCGGTAAGTTCATGTATCTTGAATATGTATACTCTAAATTACATGCCATTGGTGAATGTTGATCTTATATGTGATTGTTAATGAACTAATGTGTAAAGTGAAATAAGGGGTTGATTTGGGTTATTCACTAGGCTCAGCGGAGCTCATGACCTCATCGACAATTTTAGGTTCACAAGCTAAACTTCATGCGCTGCTTTATGGTTTTCAGTAGAGGTTGACAAATAGATAGGTTGTTCCCGGACTTGCTACTATAATCTTATGTTTTTAAGTTTGTAATATTTGGTTGTATGTTGAACTTGAATTGTAATTTTGTATATATATACATATATATAAAAGACTA
This sequence comes from Talinum fruticosum, assembly GCA_021018815.1. Classification (NCBI taxonomy): domain Eukaryota; kingdom Viridiplantae; phylum Streptophyta; class Magnoliopsida; order Caryophyllales; family Talinaceae; genus Talinum; species Talinum fruticosum. The sequence continues at coordinate 4,143,362 of JAITYX010000049.1, forward strand.
ATGTGGATACTCCGAGCATATGGCTCGTTTAAATTATTGTTGTGGATACTCCGAGCATATGGCTCCTTAAGTTTGTTGTTGTATCTTATGCATGTGTAAGACTTTAAGAATAGGGGATTAGTCAAATTACAAATAAAATTCGACCAAAATTTTTTGGAAAATCTTTAAAAAATTAGAAAATATGTCCATCATTTAAGAGAAAGCCAATAAACCAAATTTAAGGTCTTAAATGGCCTTAAAGGTTCCTTTCGAGGATTCCCGACATGTAATATACCGACTTAGCCAGGGTAAGGTGTTACATTTATTGTCCACATCGACCTCTTAAATACATTATTAATAATCCGATGCTTTGTATGATGGGCAAAAGTATTTAAAAACAAAAGCACTTGCTCTTCTAATGGGACATAATTTTTATGATCGAACTTCTTAATTGTTCTTAGCATAGTACATAACTTAAAAAAGTATGTATATCCATTCTAGATAGTCAATGCATTTCCTATCACTCTTATGAATGAAGCCATTTTAGAAGTCAATTCTTCAATTTGTATGCTCCGATGAACAATATGACTTTGTTAAAGAGTACTTTTCTTTGTGGTAATTCAAGATATGTGAAACAATTTGAAAAAATAAGTCAACAACATTCAAAACTTCGAACCAAAATAGGACCAAGCTTGCAAATTACTTTCTTTTCTTTGTTTTCCTTATGGCTAAGTACAAAGGAGCCATAGTTGCAAATTCAGCAGAAAGCAATACTCGCTTTAGAAATATCAATAAGACCAAGCATGTGTCACTCAATTTGAAACCTATTACTATGCTCCTTGTTCAAATCCAAACCTAAATCAAAAGATGCATTTTTATCATTAGCATAAGAAATTAGATAACTACAAGCCCGATACAAGCCTCGAAGGTCTTGATTAATTACATCTTGCAATCATACATATTGCAAATTTAATTGTTTGTGTGATCTAAACTATAACAGCCCAATTACATATTGCAGTCAACATACACATTCACAATGATAGAGAAAAATAAAAAGGAATACTGGGGGGAAGAATGAAAAAGTATTCATATGTTTACGAAGATTTTTTCGAAAAGATTAAGTTATACAAAGAATTGACCTTCCTTGACTAGAGATCCTAACTCTCATAAGATATGATGATTCACCTCAAAATGTATATAAATAAAAAAAACAATAAAACCATGTTGATTTATTTTTTCTCTCAATCCAATAGACCACAATGATTTTGCTAAGGCAGTTGAAAGGACTTCAAATCTACCAATTCATATGCTACAAGGATTTTAGAAAGCATTTTCATTTCATTTCAATTTAACACAAACAAATGACTTCCAAGTACTATCATTTTTATCTTCGTAATAGCCCTAGGACAACCCTTAAGATTTGAAGAAGAAAAAAATGAAAATAGATGACTAATATTCATGAAAGTATGTTTTGAAATATCATAATGTAAGCATCTTGATTTAGAGAATTTTTTTTTTTTTTTTGCAGGGGGAGGGGTGGGACATAATGAAAATGTAAATATATGAGCCAAGACATTTAAAAAAAAACAAAAAGAAGAGGCATCAAAACATGTTTGGAGTGCCAATAATAAGCATCCTAATAGACTCTTTTTCCATCTTTTAGAAGCTCCAAAAATGTTCAACCAACATAAATGACAGACCAAAAAAATTAAAGTACCCCCAATTTCTCAATCACTTCTACATCCCAATCAAACATAACTTCAGAAGAAATTTTACTCAAAATGTCATTGGAGATCAAGAGAAGTTTAGTGAGGTTTTTGAGCTAAAATAACCCTAGAATGATGGTAGTGGTGAGCAAGTTATGAGAAATCTAGGGCTTGTAGCTTAGTACAACTAGCTAAACATAGAAGGATGCTCCAATCTAGTTAGCATAAGAAAAAGAACATATTGATGTTTAAAAGGGCAATGAGTTAGGGTAAAATCAATCCCAATTGATTTGTATTCAATTCTAACTCAACAGCTTTGGTGCAGATTGAGAACACAATAAGTATTGAACTAGTTACATTGTTTACTAATCATGAACTCTTGAAGCTCGGATAAACCCCCAATTAAGTTCCAAGAATTAATAATTAAGGAAAAATGACGATGTTTGATCATAATTAAATGCCATACAACAAATCAGGTAGATACGCACAATACAACAACAAAAACTAGATACCTCACATTCCCACTAATACACACAAACAATACACTCACTATTCAGAAATTAAGAAATTCAAACATCAAAGCAGACCCAAAAAACTTGATTTCAAACCGAGGAAAAACCACAAAACCTTGAGGTGGAGGAGGACGGAAGATTAGCCCTAAAATTCAATAACAAAAGCAATATCTTAGAAACACTTCAAATCAAAAGTTACAAATCTAGAAAGCAAGTTCAAGCTTGTGAATGGTAAAGATGAAAGCTTCTAGAGGGTGAACAAAGACAGAGAACACTATGTGAAGTAGAGAAACCCGATCGAGTGAGCAAAGAAATTGCATAGATCACTACTAAAGAAGACTACCAGAGAATGAACGAGCAATGCCATGAGTAGAGAGAAAAAGGAGAGAGAGAAAGAGAGAGAGAGAGAGAGAGAGAGCCATGGCAAGCCGCTTTTAACCGTCACTGGGAAAACGTGAAAGAGGAGAGAGAATGATAAGTTGGGAGGGGGGCATCAGGTTTCAATTGAAATGGGCCAAAATTTGATTACATTGAATGAGACAATTGGGATTGGTTAGGGAAGGCCATTTTATTCCATTGACAACTTCCTATGTTATTGTTATTGTAGGGTAATTTGATTACATAAGCCGTAGGCAAACCGTGGGTTGTGTCTTTGAGTGCCAAGATGTAAGACTGGGTCCAACAAAGACTTCATAATTCTAGTAGACTAACACCAATCCTTGCACCCAATCCAATCAATATTACAAGTAAAAGACAAGCAAACAAGGAGCAAGTACAAGATGCATTATTACGTCATTAGTAAGAGTCCCCGGTAAACCTGAAAATATGCTTGATAACAACAACATAAGTTGAAGACTCAAACTTTACTCAAGACAATTCCGAGTTCTAACAACGGAATCAGGTATAAGAATTTTTCACTTATAGAGTTTTGATTCCAAGGCATTCTCTCGTACCTTAGAAACTTTTCTCGAGTGATATAGTATTTTTCTCTAAGTGATATGACATTGACTTCACGTATTTCTTGCTTGTCTCTAAGTGACTCGGAAAACAGTATATGCACTCACGCTGTCTCACTCGCTTCCGAGTCCCTCATCACTTAGATTTATCGCATGTTGAAGTGACTAGTATTTCGCTTAACCGCACTCAGGTCCGACTTCATGTTATAAGTCCTATTCTGTTGTAGTCGGCGCTTCTAATCCGAACCATGCTTAGTCTAGATCAAGTTTGTTTCACTCGATATTCGTTGTATAACTTGATTATCTCTTAGACTAACTCGGATGGAATTTTGAGTTTCATTAATATTAGACTCAGAAAATTCCATTCCTTTTCCGACTCGGATAATTAGTCGATCAATTATCTTAATTATATTATTATCTCGTGTCTAATCTTGGACCAAAGTATTTTATACTTTGAGAACCAATTTGATTTACTTTTGTAGGTTATTCAAATGAGGATACACTTTTCAATATACAAAAGTAACCGCCTTCAAAATGTCAAATCACCAAGCAGACATGGCTTTTCCCCTTCTCCGACTTAGCCCCGTAAAATTGTGTCGTGGCCGTCTGTTTCCAAATCTGAAAACCGAAACGCCAAGCTTAACAAGTGGTTTCCACCTTATCTTTTAAGACACCGCCAGTGGTTTTGGGACTTCCAAAGAAGTTAAGAACCGTTGTCCAACGTTCATATTTCAACGGATACTTTCCGAGTGACTCGTAAAGTCGTTAACAACGATCACAAAGGACTTCCAGTCGTAAGATGGAGATAACGGCTACTCGCCCGGTCATCTATAAAAGGAAGCCAACTCACAAGACTTGAAGATTGTCGAATCTATTGTTAATACATATTTGAGCAAAAGTCATTGTATTCACTTTCAATCTTCTACTTACAACTCCCACTCGTAATTCATTATATTCCGAGTTGTAAGGTCTTGTACTTCGTTAAAATCACTTTCTTCTTACTTTCTAAGTAAGGTCCCTTGACTGAGTTCTAAAGGTTAACTCAACTTAGTTGTCCCTAGCTGTAAGAGTTATCTCAGCTAGGAAGTACTAGATCGGATAAGGGAACTTCGAGTCTAGGAATAATTTGTAAAGAGTTGTCTAAGGGATCAACTCAGGTTCAGCCAGCCTACGATATTTTGTGGACTCAAAATAGTGGATTTGACTTCGTGCTTGGATTAGCACGGTCCGTGGTTTTCTCGCCCCAGGAAGGTTTCCACGTAATCTCCGTGTATTTACTTTCCGAGTACATTCTAGACTCGGACATTTTCTCACTGCAGCTTGAATCCGCTTCCTTACTTTTTACCGAGATTCCGAGTTCATACTTTTCCGACTTTGTTTTAGACTCGTAATCGCTTCGTTTCTACTTTGGCAAAAAGAGCTCAATCTTCACGAAAATCCTCCATCACCCTATTCACCCCCTCTAAGTTTTATACTCAAACCTTCAATTGGTATCGGAGCCTAGCCTTTCGTAAAGGATCTAACCATCCAAAGGTTTAAAGATCAAATGGCTCGTAACAACGGAGAGTTGGATGAAGGAAGATCTTCCAGCAGACCACCAAAATTCAAAGGATCAAATTTCGTGCACTCGGAAGAAGCTCATGGAATGTTTCCTCCTAGATCATGATGAAGATGTTTGGGACATCATACAACAAGGAAACTACATTCCCATGAAGACAGAAGAATTTAGAATCATTCCCAACACTAAGGCCGAGTTTACTCCAGGTGAAGCAGAGAAGTTCGAAAGAACTTCAAGGCAATGAACATTCCGATGTGCGCCATCAGCTCGTAAGAATATAATCGAGTATCCGCTCGTGATTCAGCCAAAGAAGTGTGGGACACATTGGTCAACACTTATGAAGGCATAAGCCAGGTCGACAAGCGAAGATCAGTCCATATCTTTATAAATATGAGCTATTCAAGATGGAGCGTAAGAGAACATCACTCGGATGTTCATTCGATTTACCGAGATTACCAACAATCTCAAATCTTTGGGTAAGAAGATTACCCACGAGGAAATGTGCAGTAAAGATACTCGAAGCCTACCAAAGAGAAGATGGGGTCCCAAGGTGACTGCCATAGAGGAGGCTCGGAACCTATCACTTCTAAAGCCGGATAAGCTCATTGGGAAGCTTCTCACTCATGAAATCCACCTGGAAGAGGAGGATGCCGAGGGCAAGCACCAAAAAGAACATAGCACCGAAAGCCTCGAAACCCGAGAAGCAAATTTGAGTTCCTCTAACTCAAAAGAGGATCCCATGGCACTTATTGCAAGAGGTTTGAAGAGAATAATGAAGCACAAAAGATGGGATAAAAGGCCAAAAGAAGAATTCTACAAGAAAGATAAGAAGGACAGAAAGGTAAGTATTCTTCTCCTTCAAAGTTATCTTTAACTAAGAATTCTGGATGTTTTGAGTGTGGCAAGCAAAGACCATATAGTCAAAGACTGTCCAAAGAGAAAGAGGGACAGAAAGAAGAAAAAGGCTATGATGGTAACATGGAGCGATGAGGACTTATCGAAGATGACGAGGACTCATACGACTCAAAGTGTCTCGATGGCAATCTCCGACTCGGAAGCCGAAACAGAGTCGACTCGGAATCGGACAATGAGGATTCTAATCCTCAAGAGGTAATTGAATATTTCCTCAAATTCTCCAAAGTTGATTTGGCTAAATATATTTTTACTTTGGAAGAAAAGTCCAACTCGACTCTTCTTATTTCAGAGAACTACTTGAGTCAATTTCCTCCGAGAGCATATCTTTGAAGAACGAATTGGAAAACCGAGACTTACACTCGAGAGAACTTAAGACTAGAGCTCAATCCAATGAGACCGAGTCCGAGTTACACGTAAAAGAAAATGAGTAGCTAAAGCAAAAGCTCATTGAGTCTCAAGATCTTGTTTTAAAATTCACTCAAGGTCGAAAAACCATGACATGCTCTTAGGATCTCAATGTGTCTCCTTCGGAAAAGAAGGTCTTGGTTTCAACAAAGAGGAGGAATCCAATTCCTACTCGGAGCTCTTCAAAACGAATTCCGTAACCGTAAAGTTCAGGAAAGCCGAGCATGGTCCCATTCATAAAAATGAAGAGAGGACTAGGCACGGAGCAGTTTACAAGAAGAAACCATCGTCGCCAGTCTCCAAAGGAAAAGTTTTCAAAAAGAAAGAGACACAGACTCAGTTCTTTAAATAAAAGACTCAGAATCGGACTAAACCCAAAGTCATTCAAATCTGGGTTCCGAAAAACCTTCTTCCTCGTAAAAGGACCACAGTAAAGAGTGTTACTGGGTTCGTTAGAGGGAGTGAGAAGGGTTAGATTGTCTCTGTTTTGCAGATCACACAAAAGAGATCAAAAGGACATTGGTACCTTGACAATGGATGTTCACGTCACATGTCGGAGACTCGGGACCCTTTTCCGAGTTAGAAAAACATAAAGGAGGAAAGGTCACTTTTGGGGATGACAGCAAAGGCAAGGTAGTTGGGATAGGCATGATTGGAAAAGGATGCAATCTGATCAGCCCAGTTTACCTTGTCAAAGGATTAAAGTACAATCCGCTTAGCATCTCTCAACTGTGCGATAAAGGTCAAGAGGTAAGATTCACTCAGAAAAATTGTTACATTTCTAATGTTACCACCAAGGAGATCAAACTATCAGGTAAAAGATTAGGTAACACTTATATTATTCCTCTTTCCGACCCGAGTTAGAATTTATCTTGCTTAAAAGCATCTCTTCATGATGACTCACGCACAAGGCATCGTAGATTAAGCCATATTAGCATGCATACTATCAAGAAATTGGCATCTCATGGTTTGGTTAGGGGTGGACCTAACTGTGCTTTTGAAAAAGATAAAGTTTGTAAAGCTTGCACAAGAGGGAAACAAGTCGATCTTCATTCAAATCTTTGAAGACGGTTTCCACATCCAAAGTGCTTGAGCTACTGCATATGGATTTATGTGGTGAAATCCCAATTAAGAGTCTCGGAGGTAAATCATATATATTTGTTATTATTGATGATTATTCATGATTTACCTGGGTATGTTTTCTTAAGCACAAAAATGAAGCATTCAAGGAGTTCAAGCAAGCTCGCAGAAAAATCCAAGTTGAGTAGCGGACTCAGATTCAGAGAATCGAACCGACCATGGAAGAGAGTTTGATTACTCGGAATTCTCGGAGTTTTGCGACAAGAATGGAACCTCTCACAACTTCTTAGCTCCCGAACTCCTCAACAAAATGGAGTAGTAGAGAGAAAGAATAGAACTCTTGAAGAAATAGCAAGGACAATGATGATTGAGCACAACTTACCTTACTATTTCTAGGCCGAGGCAGCCAACACCGCTAACTACACTCCGAATAGATGCCTCTCAGCACCCATTCTGAAGAAAACACCTTATGAGCTCTACAAAGGGAAGAAACCAAATATTTCCTATTTCAGACCATTTGGATGTAAGTATTTCGTTCACAACAATGGTAAGGATCACCCGACCAAGTTTGATGCTCGGTCGGATGAAGGTATTTTTCTAGGTTATTCATCTCATAGCAAAGCTTATCGCATTTTTAACAAGAGAACTAACAAAGTGGAAGAAAGCATCCACGTTGTGTTTGATGAGATGAGACAGGAGAAACCAAGTGAGTCTTCATACTCGGACTTGAAGCTCAAGCAAAGAAGATGATAATGATGAACATGAGACTCAAGCTCAACCGGCTCGTAATGAAGTCACTCGTAATGAAGTGACTCGGAATGAGACAATTCAAGAGCCTCGCTTAGAACAAACAAGCTAATGAAGAAGATCATTCGGAACAAGCTTCGAAGATCAGGTAGCTCAGCCCACAAATCTTGTGAATAAGAGAACAGGTAGAGCATTCAAGTTCACTTCTAGTCATCCACTAGAAAACATACTATCTCGATATCAACAGTGGGGTAAGAACTCGTTCCTCTCTTCAAAATCTATGTGCATTCACTGCATTCATTTTATTAACCGAACCAAGAAATGCACTAGAGGCCCTAAATGAACCTGAATGGGTAGAGGCCATGCAAGAGGAATTCAATCAATTCGAAAGAAATCAAGTCTCGGACTCGACCAAACGACCTTCCGACCACCCAGCCATAGGAACCAAATGGGTTTTCAAGAACAAGCTGGATGAAGGTGGAGTGGTAGTCGAAACAAGGTTAGACTTGTGGCTCAAGGTTACAATCAAGAAGAAGGGATTGATTGTGGGGAAACCTTTGCACCTATTGCCGTAATTGAAGCTATTAGAATATTGTTGGCATTTGCATCCAGCATGTCTATTAAATTGTATCAAATGGATGTTAAGTGTGCATTTCTCAATGGTTTTATTGAAGAGGAAGTCTATGTCGAGCAGACCTCCTGGTTTTGAAAACTCGTAGTTTCCAGATTATGTTTTCAAACTCTAAAAGCTCTTTATGGTCTTAAACAAGCTCCCGAGTTTGGTATGAAAGACTCGAGCAATTTCTTGGTTCAAAATGATTTTAGAAGAGGTCAGATCGACAAGACTCTCTTTATAAAAACCAAGGGGAAAGATTTCCTTATTGTTCAAATCTATGTTGATGATATTATTTTGGAATATTGGATCGGAATAATACACACTTTGGGGTATTGGCCAAATATAATACGAACAATTTCCTTGGCTGCGAACAGTAACCAACTTTAGGGGTATTTTCCAATATCGAACGCCACCGAGTTTTATGGGCGGTAACTCGTCGGAAATCGACGTGGCAAATTTTGTTGACACGTGTACGGCGGAGTCAATTTTTAACTAAATTTATTATATTTAAATGCCACGTATGCAAGGATTTTAATTTAAAAAAAAAAAGAAAATCTCTCTCCTTCCTCTCTCTGTCTCTCTCGCTCTCGCTCGTCTCCCTCTCTCTCTCCCTGCTCTTCGCTCTCGCTATCTCCGCCTCTCTCGCTCTCGCTCGTCTCTCCTGCTCGTCTCTCCTCCGTCTCTCTCGCTCTCCTCCCTCTCTCTGTCTTTCTCTCACTTCCCCTGCTCCTCGCTCTCATCCCTCTCTCTCGAATCCCTCGCTCTCGCTCTCCTCCCTCTCTCTCCGGTAATCGCCGAATCCGACCCAATTCGAGCTTGCCTACAAACACAATAAATGAACAACGAACGAGAAGAAGAAGAAGATTATTTAGTTTTGACCGCAACTAGAAGCGAATACAACAACGAGAAGAAGAAGATTATTTAGTGCTCGACTTTTGGCCATCTTTGATCATTGATGGATGGGAGCTCGATGAGATTTTGGTTGATAGAGTAAGGCAATTTTTGGGATTTCGATCTTGAAAAGGGCAATGAGTCCGGTGGGGTTCTCCGTGTTTGTGTTGGCGATGCTTTGGCTCCATTGGCCGGTGTTGAAGGAGGGTATGCTCGGGATTGTTGTCGATTTATTTGCCGATGCCGTGGTCTTGCTCGAGTTGGAGAAGTCCGAGACTTGGGTGGAAATGAGGGAGAAACACATGCCCAATGGCCGGATAATGGTGAACTGTGGTGGGGCGAATGCGAGTGGGGGTGAGAGAGGGTGGGAGGCCAATTTAACCATTGAGGCAATATGTCGAGCACTTGGCGGGCAATTTGTGAATTGGAAAAAGATGCCTCGAGAATGAGACTCGGGAACTATCGGGCATTGATCTGGACCATTGCCGGACTTGGAAATTTGGTCCGCCGATGTGCCGGAGAAGCTTAGCTCTAGTGTCAAGCTATGGAGGCCATGTGAGCCCTAGCTTGCCATGAGTCATTACATCACAAAAGCCAAATTTGCATCACATAAAGGCATGTCATTCTCTATATCTTTAGGCTGTGCAACATGTGAATTTGTGGCATCCCTCATCATTATATTCAATTGAAACTCACCCTTCAATTGCTATAGCCAACCTCTGTTTTGCCAGTGAATGTTAATTTTTGTTTCCTAGTTCTTTCCTGCGGAGAGCAACAGAGAGAGACAAAGAGGGAGTAGGGGAAGGGAGAGAGACAGAGAGAGGGAAGAGAGCGGTAGCGAGAGAGACAGATAGAGGGAAGAGAATGGGAGCGAGAGAGACAGAGAGAGGGAGGAGAGCGAGAGCGAGAGATTTAGAGAGAGGGCTGAGAGCGAGGAGCGAGGGAAGAGAGAGAGAGACAGAGAGAGGGAGGAGAATGAGAGAGATGGAGGAGAGACGAGCGAGAGTGAGAGAGACAAAGATAGCGAGAGCGAAGAGCAGGGAGAGAGAGAGAGGGAGACGAGCGAGAGCGAGAGAGACAGAGAGAGGGAGGAGAGAGATTTTCTTCTTTTTTTAAAATTAAAATCCTTGCATACGTGGCATTTAAATATAATAAATTTAGTCAAAAAATTGACTCCGCCGTACACGTGTCAAAAAATTTGCCACGTCGGATTTCCAACGAGTTGCCGCCCATAAAACTCGGTGGCGTTCGATATTGGAAAATACCCCTAAAGTTGGTACTCGTTCGCAGCCAAGGAAATTGTTCGTATTATATTTGGCCAATACCCCCAAAGTGTGTATTATTCCGATCAAATAACCCTATTATTTTTGGAGCTACTAATGAATTTACGTGTCGAGAATTTTCCGAGTTAATGAGTCGGGAATTTCAAATGAGTATGATGGGAGAACTCAATTTCTTCCCTGGTCTACAAATCAAACAAGACAAAGATGGAATCTATGTCAATCAATCAAAATATACCAAGGAGCTGCTGAAGAAATACAAACGTCAAGATGCAAAGCACGCATCTACATCCATGAGCAAGCAGTATAAAACTTGATTCGGACGAGAAAGGTAAAGCAATAGATCGAAACTCTATCAAGGTATGATTGGATCTTTGCTATATCTTACTTCCAGCTGGCCGGATATAATATTCAGTGTTTGTTTATGCGCTTGATTCCAAGCTAATCCAAAAGAATCACATCTCACTGCGGCGAAGAGAATATTCGGATATCTTGCAGGAACTTAGAACTTAGGTCTATGGTACTCAAGAGACTCGAACCGACCCTCACTGGATACTCGAGATGCGGATTACGCTGCATACAAAGTTGATAGAAAGAGCACTTCCGGAGCTTGCTAATTTCTAGGTCAATCCCTAATATCTTGGCACTCAAAGAAGCAAAATTCAGTGGCTCTATCAACTACCGAAGCTGAGTATATTGCAGCTGGAGCATGCCGTGCTTAGATTTTATGGATCAAGCAACACTTGAGAGATCCGGACTATCTTTCAAATCTGTTCCAATCAAGTGCGATAATCAAAGTTCTATCAGCATCACAAAAATCCAGTTCAAGCACTCAAAGACAAAACATATTGAGGTCGGTATCATTTCTTAAGAGACCATTATGAGAAAGGTGATATTGAACTTGAGTTCATTCCTACTAATCTTCAACTAGCTGATATCTTTACTAAGCCTCTTGGTGAAGATCAGTTTTGTTTTATTCGCAATGAGCTTGGTATGTTAAATGCATAATCATGTGCTTTCTTATGTGAAAATATTCATATATGATTATGAGTTATGTGCGTTCAAATTGTTAATAACCATTAGATCGGTTGATTTAGTGATCCTGAGCCAATAGTTATTATTTGTGTGAAGTTTCGAGTCACTCGGAAATCTTAGCTAAGTGAGACTCGGATTTTTGAGAAAAATGCACATCAAATCTCCGGGATCATCTCTAGATAAGTGGAGAATTTCGGACTTTATTTTCAAAATCTTTTCTCTCTCTTTCTCTCTCACGAACTGTGATCAAACGCTAGCCGATGGATTTCAAACCACTTGAATCCTAACCGTTGAAGAAGAGAACCATCACATCGGTTTAAGGTGACTGATGGACGAGCCGAGTCGAACGGATAGTTAACGGGCGTTTATCTTTCTATAAATAGCGCCTATTCATCTTCGTCTCGTTACTTCACATTTCATTTACTATCTCTCTCTCATAAGCAAAACTTCTCGCGGAAGCTTTCTACGTCTACAGAGTGGTCTCTGGACATTTTCAAGCGACATAAAGATCATCTCAAGTAAGCTCGACTACTCTCAACTCTTTCTTCTACTCTTTTTCTTTCACTCTCGGTGACCTACTCTCTTCTCTTCTCTTCCTCAAAGTTTCATTCTTTTCTACTCTTCCTCACAAAATGCCTAAGAGAGGTAATCATCCCGACTTTCTTGGCTCTTCATCTAAGAAGGCACGCACCAAAAGCCAAGAAGGCTCATCTTCTTCTAAGCCGATTATCACGCAACATCTCACGCTGGACGACAAGTTCTTTCCAACCACAAAATTTTCGTGGTTGCCCCACATTCAAACTACCGGTGTATATAATTTTCTTTGTTTCAGCGAGTTCATTTACCCTGAACCCATTTCTGAGTTTTACACTCACCTTACTCACTTTGAAGGTGTTCTAACCTCCAGGGTTCGAACGTTATCGTTCGCATAAACACCTCTCTCCTCCACCGCCTGTTCAAGGTTTCCTCTCTTTTCTTGAACAGCAACCCCATTCCTTTCACTAAGGTCGCCGATGACTTCTTTGAAAAATACGCTAAAGAGTTTCCCGAGTTACGGAAAAATTTTTAGTGATTAGTTGAAGTCGAAGCACGCCTTCGTGCTTCCTACCGATGAGAACCTTTTTCTCTCAACATTCCAGCAAGGAGAACCCCAACTCTAAGCATTTAAAAGCTCTTTTTGACATTCTTGAGGGCTACAAAGTAGACCTCTTCCCCTCAATAATTGAGCGGATGGCAGTTGTGCCGACTCAACTCCAAAATAAGAAGAACACCCCTCTTCCCTTCGGTGCTCTTCTCACCCTTGTTTTTAAACAATTCAAGGTTCCTATCCCCTCGGACCCAAACGCCGCTTCGAGGCTGCCGTTCTGGTCGGCAAAAAGGAACTCCGAGGGTACGGGTATCGGGAAACTCAACCTGGTATCCGGGTACATAACTCAAAGCCGAGGCCTCCTTCTCCGCCTTAGACTCGGAAAGAAACCCCTCTCTCTCTCCCTGCCCCACCTGATGGTGCTTCCACCTTAGGTGCTTCTAAGTCTCTCTCCGCCGTTTTGTCCTCCGCTTTCTGGATAAAATTAATTCCGTGTCCTCGGATTTCAAGGACATGCTGCGGTAATTTAAAACTGTCTCATCGGACCATGACCATCAACCAGAAAATAGCCCAGTCTTAAATTCGAGAGCAAGCAAGAACTGGTTCTTGAGATGAAGGGCTTGGTGAATAAGCAAAAGGAGCTGGTCGAGCTCCTCCAGGAGAGAAGGTCCAAGGCGGCTCAGGACCATGGCGACTCGGACAGCTTCGAAGTGTCCTCGAGCCCGGCCATGACCTCCTCGAAAGCGGGGAGGAAGAAGAAGCAAACAAAGAAGAAGCGGACGTCGAGGAGCTGCATGGCTGAAGCAGCTCCTTCGAGCAAGGGGAGGCATAAAAAGAAGCAAAAGGAAGGACCACCGAGGGTCAACCTCGCTCCTCAAGCACAAGTGGCAATACTCGGCTCAAACAGTGAGTCCGAGTAGGTCGGAAGACCTAGCTGCGCTACGCCAACCGTAGCGGGTCGACCGAGCAGACCCCTCCAGCTACCGAGGCTCACGGGGAGGAACCTCTAGATCCTCGTTGTTCGGGTCAGCCACTCGTAGCCGAGCCCTCGACGGCGATCCCTGTCCTCCCTCCGCCGCGCTCAAGCACATCGTTAAGATTATATCGGCGCCGGCGTACCTCTCGTCCCTCCTCTTCCACTCGGACATCTCCCTCTCCCTCGTAGGCGCCATGCACCGTGTCACAATTCTACGATCCGCCGATTCTTCTTCGTTCGAACATTTTTCTTTTGTCCGGACATCAAATATGTACTACTTGCTATATTCTTCCTATTTTTTTGTTTTTACTGAAAGGCAAGGGGAGAATACAGATAGAAAATTTGTTGTCTTGTTTAAGGGGAGTTTCTTCATCTGTGTACTCTCTTTAATTTCAATGAATTAATGCTTTCTCTTCAACTTTCTCTCGCGATTATTGATTATTGCAACCATTTACGAGTTAACATTATTTCATTGCTAAGCATATATTCTTTATGATCCGATACATTAAGCTTGCTTTACTAATCTGATTTCATGCGCAAGTATTCAAAAGCGGATCTTTATCACTAACAAAGTTTCTGTCTAAGTATGGAATGCCTTTTATAAGAAAGGGGAGATTGAAGACTCGGACTTTACTCAAGCACAATTCCGAGTTCTAACAAACGAATCAGGTATAAGAATTTCTCACTTATAGAGTTTTGATTCTAAGGCATTCTCTCGTAGCTTAGAAGCTTTTCCGAGTGATATAGTATTTTTCTCTAAGTGATATGACATTGACTTCACGTATTTCTTGCTTGTCTCTAAGTGACTCGGAAAACAGATATGCACTCACGCTATCTCACTCAATTCCGAGTCCCTCATCACTTAGATTTATCGCATGTTGAAGTGACTAGTATTTCGCTTAACCGCACTCAGGTTTGACTTCATGTTATAAGTCCTATTCTGTTGTAGTCGGCGCTTCTAGTCCGAACCATGCTTAGTCTAGATCAAGTTTGTTTCACTCGATATTCGTTGTATAACTTGATTCTCTCTTAGACTAACTCGGATGGAATTTTGAGTTTCATGGATATTAGACTCGTAAAATTGTGTCGTGGTCGTCTGTTTCCAAATCTGGAAAACCGAAACGCCAAGCTTAACGGCGGTTTCCACCTTATCTTTTAAGACACCGCCGAGTGGTTTTGGGACTTCCAAAGAAGTTAAGAACCGTTGTCCAACGTTCATATTTCAACGGATACTTTCGAGTGACTCGGAAAGTCGTTAACAACGGTCACAAAGGACTTCCAATCGGAAGATGGAGATAATGGCTACTCTGCCTGGTCATCTATAAAAGGAAGCCAACTCACAGGACTTGAAGATTGCCGAATCTATTGTTAATAAATACGTGAGCAAAAGTCATTGTATTCACTTTCAATCTTCTACTTACAACTCCCACTCGTAATTCATTATATTCCGAGTTGTAAGGTCTTGTACTTCGTTACAATCACTTTCTTCTTACTTTCTAAGTCAGGTCCCTTGACCGAGCTGTAAAGGTTAACTCAGCTTAGTTGTCCCTAGCTGTAAGGGTTATCTCAGCTAGGAAGTACTAGATCGGATAAGGGAACTTCGAGTCTAGGAAAAACTTGTAAAGAGTTGTCGAAGGGAGCAACTCGGGTTCGGTCGGCTTACGGTATTTTGTGAACTCAAAATAGTGGATTTGACTTCGTGCTTGGATTAGCATGGTCCGCGGTTTTCTACCCCAGGAGGGTTTCCACGTAATATCTCGTGTATTTACTTTCGAGTTCATTCTAGACTCGGACATACTCGACCGCAGCTTGAATCCGCTTCCTTACTTTTTACCGAGATTCCGAGTTCATACTTTTCCGGCCTGGTTTTAGACTCGGAATCTGTTTTTGTCTCTACTTTGGCAAAAAGAGCTCAATCTTCACGAAAAGCCTCAATAACCCTATTCACCCCCTATAGGGTGACTCGGACTCTGCCCGAGCAAACCTTTATAAGTCATGCTGGGGACAAGCATAAACCGAGAAACTACATGATTACATATGGAATATTAGGATGAGTCATAGTCAAATTTTACAAAGTGCTTACCATGCTGATGTACATAGTTGACTTATCAAGCAACTCACCATCTAAGAGGGTAAGAATAGTTCCAATAAAAGAAGGAGGTTTGAAGATTTTTATATGTATGAAGATGAAACTTCCGAAGAAGATAATGGTGTATTATGTTGAGAAAAGAAAATTCTAAATAAAGAACTAAGAAAAGCACACACCAAGGAATTAATGCAACTCACCGAGGTCCTTTGTTACAAACCGATGATAAAAGAGACGATGAAAGAAGAGAGAAGGAAAAGCTAACTTTTGATGGTGTAGGACTAACTGGGATCCCTTTGGATGGTGTAGAGTCGTTAATGTCATCAGCATATAACACAAGAATGATGGTGTAGGACTAAAATCTAAAAATGAACATGAAGGGATCTAACTGGCTAAAAAGAACCATATATGAGTAAAAACTTCGAAGTGATGAAACCTAGCTTTAGTAGCTTATTTCAATCCATAAATATCCCTTTCTAAATGACACACATGATATGGAAAACAATAGCCCGCAAAGCTAGGTTTTTGTTAATACATGAAGAAAAGCATTCATAACATCAAGATGATGAATGAGCCACTTATTGGTCATATCGAAAGAGAGGACAAGGCAAATAGTGGTAGGACAAACAACACAAGATAAACTTTCATGAAAATTAATACCGCAAATTGATGATTACCAGCAACAACTAATGTAGTCTATAACATTCCACAAAACCAATATACTTATATTTGATCTTATAAATCCATATACTAGCTACAAGAATGTGATAATGAAAAAACACAAGATATGACGTGTCATTCATAATAAGGGCATAAAACTTATCAATGATAAACGCCTTCTACTAAGGATGACGAATAGCTACTTTAGACAAATAGCTTTCAAACTCAACATCCCTTGCAGACAAAGACAAGATAATTTTGGGTTTAGAGACCCTCACGTTCGACCCAGTCCGCATAGGCTAGACGTTAGCCAGGTCTACATAGGCATAACAAAAATAGGCATGTAAGAGTCAGGAGGTGCTAGACCCATTCAGCCAATGTAAAAACCAAGACCCTTACGGGCGAGGTTCTCCATGAATGTCAATTGCAAGGAGGTTTTCTTACTAAGAATTGAGGCTTTGATTTTGTTGAACTTGTTTTTTGGTTGGTGGTTTTAGAAACCGTTTTGTTTTTGAGAGTTCTAGGCAACAACAAGGCACAGTAGGTGAGACATCCGTAGTTGTTTTGATAGTAGCCAAGCTTGAGACTTGCTATAGAAATCTAACGTAGGTTTCCTATGGCGAGAACCGACTCGTGTACTGTGGTACAAGTCCTAGTCGAGTAAAGCTCGGTTGTAAGATTTGTTAAAAACTAAAAACAGCTTTGATTTTTTTGTTCAAAAACCAGAGATACGTTATTTAAGAAAAAGGACAATAAGAAGGAATGACTAGTTAGTTTTGCACAAAGACTAACAAAACATTTTTAACTTGTCTAATGTGAGCTTAAATCGATGGACAACCAAAAAGGGACAAATACCTCAAATATGGAAATTTTTTAAAAACACTCCATTGTCTTAAACAAAAGATCTTATGTTCATAGATGAAGGTACAAAATGAGGAGGGTGCTCTTCATTCTCGCCCGTTAAAAAATAGACATTACGAATTACAATGCGAAGCAAAAATTATGTTAAAACGAATCAAGCAAGCATCATGTTTAATGGAGGAAGTAAACAATCAAAATAAACATAAGAAGAAATAAAGAAAGTTGTAAATATAAATTACACTATTACATCCGACATGGGGGAATAAGCTGAAATTACATTGCCTCCAAAACCAACAAAGTGAAATAAACATTTGGAAATAAAAGCATTAAAAAACAAAAAATTGTTGGGAGGTACACCATATTTTGTGGAAAGAATTTAAAGGAGACACCATTTTAAGAATGTATTTAAAAGTGTTCATTTTGTCCAAACTATTTACAGGGGTCTTTCCGGTGTTATTTAAGTTTCGATGAATTATAAGGAAAAGATAGAAATAGCTTCATTTTCTTCGTTTTCTGTCTCCTCTATTTTTGATTGTTTATCACTGTCTTCTTCCTAATTCTTGTTTCTCCTCCTCTTCACTTCATATGCTAGCAAAACTCAAACCAAACCCACAAATTCTAACAATCAAAAAAAGAAATTGCCAAATTATGATCTTTTGTACTACTTTCGGGGTAGTGGAGCCAACTTCACATGGTGAAGTATTTGGGGTGCAAAGATTTTGCTTATTGAAGGACAAAGTTGGAGGATTGGTGATGTATTTGAGTTTTACTTGAAGAAAAAGAGAGGAGAAGGAGGAACAAGATACTGATGAAGAATTATAAATGGGAGAAATAGAAAACGAAGAAGATGAGGATATTTTCGTGTTTTTCTTATAATTTATTGGAATTTAAAAAGAATCACTGGAAATGATCCTATAAATAGTTTCCACAAAATGTAAACAATTTTGAAATACATTCTCAAAATCTCCTTTAAATAGTTTATACAAAATGTGGGGTACCTCTCGAGCAAACTTTTTGTAACACCCCAAAACACCCCTAGGAGTATTACATTGCCGAGTTCCCTAAAGGAACTACCCAGGCACTTTCGGTGTTGATTTAGCTATCTAAACTCAACTTAAAGATAATAAGGGTGGTTTTCCAAAAGAACCCGAGGTTTCCTAAAAATTTCGGCAGAGTTCTATTTGTAATGTGGACTAACCCTTAGGCTTAAAGCCCTAAAACCCTGCATAAAAAGCATAACATAACTCAACGAGCCCCATGCTCGGAGTATACAACTCAACGGCCACACGCCGGAGTCTAACCAATCATGCGATAAAACTTAAAACAATCTAAATGGTTTATCATACATCCGGTACAAACTACATGAACCAAATTACAAATACAATACTTAGAAATATAAGAAATGCACATTCGCGATTCGAATCGCTCAAGTAACCAACGAACGGCAATCAATGGAGTCCGGAATAAGCTAAGTACTGCACACTTGAGAATGCACCCTGCAACACTGGGGAAATTTGTGGGGGTGAGCAATAAACCACGAGCTCACCGGAGTCTTACACCCTTAAAATGAAAATTCTTTACACATATTACTCATAATAATGAAATCGGTGAAAACGTAATAATATAATACAAATCTATATACTTTTCAATGAAATCTCTTGAAATCATTTGCAACATAAAACTCATGACACTTCAATCATTCAAAAGCATGGATTGCAATCATTTTAGGAATGGAATGACATTAAATAAGGTGGAACCATCTCGCACTTTCTTTCAAATAGTTTCAGCCATAAACTTAAAAATTCTTTCGGGGCATTCGACGATTGAACTAGCAACAAGCGGTTCTCGGGGCGCGACCCCTAACTCAGGTTCCTGGGACCTATCTCTAGTTCCTCGTCAGGAAAGAATCAACCTCTCCGGTTGATGGGCATCCCGATACGCAAGGACCCCGTGGCCCGATACGCATGACCACCTCCTTCCTCCGGTCTAAACAATCTTAGCCCAAAATTCATTTAAACCGAAGTGATCACAATCACTTATCAAACTTGGTTTCTAACCAAGATCTCAATCAATTTATCATCGTAGAAGGCATGACACATGTGTCACCCTTCTAAATTCACTTTCTCAGATCCGCTTCACTTTCTCCAACAAGTTTCTCTTCTTGTAAAACACATTTCAAGTTCGAAAGCACTCCTCAAGAATCACACACATGTATCATTTTGCGTAAACATTTGAACTCTTTTCAAAACTAAAATTCAAGCATTATTTAGGAGCAATCATTTCACGTAAAATACAAAACTCTTCTCGAACTACTTTTGAACATCACGTAAGGCAATCACTTAACACGGATAGCCACCATTCATTGCAAGTAATCATTCTCAGCTCTTTTCCGACTATGCCTTTCTCAATCCACCACTTTAGTATGATTAATTTCATTTTCCGAGCCACAATAACCACAAGCGGACATCACCTAATTCAGCGCCCCAACTTCTCACAATTCTCTGTCTTTATTTCAATTCCTCATTCTATGTCTCTGCTCGGTGAATTCACTTCGTTTGCTTATGTCTCAACTTCTCACAACTCCCTATCTTTGCTTCAATCCTTCATTCTAGGTCTCTACTTTATAAATCAACTTCCTTTGCTCATCTTCACCATATAACACCTAATCTCACTTTATCACTTAAGTTCCTTTTTGCTAAGCTTATCTTCTAACTTAATTTCAGCTCAAGGCTTAGATAGATTCCAAACTCAACTTAACCTTACCATTCCCAGCTCGTCATTTCCTCGCCTAAAATTCCCATCGTATGTCTCTATCTCATTACTCAACTCTTGTTCGTCCATCCTTAGTTATATAACTCCTAATCACTTTTCATTATTCAGTTTTCATTAGCTTTGCTTATCTTCACACTAGTTCAACCTCGAGGATTAAAATATACTTCAAATTTAATGAACCCGACAATCACCCATTTCTCATTCCCATGTCTCAATTGTACACCCATAAACATTAATTCACATTCCTCCTTATATTTCACTCATTATTTCCCGATATTAGCAATCATTTCCCAATGCCTGCAATTTTAGTAAATCTCTAAGGCTCAATTTTAAATACTAATTCACAATCTATACCCAAACCACAACGTACTCATCCCCAACCGACCGAATTCTCGGTATGACTCACTACACCCAGGCAGCCTAACTCCCTCTCGAATTCTCGATTTCCAATTCAGCGTAAATAACTACCAATTCTCCTCAAAACTCCTAATACCACTTTCAAGCAACTACTAAACTTGTTCAATAGCATACATGTTCAATATTCACAATCATATTTAACAATCATGATAAACTCCTCAAGACTCCTAAGTCCACTTTCAGCAACTATTAAACTCGTTTACTCTCACACATATTCAATATTCACAACAAGGTTCGACAATCACAATAAATTCATTTGGGTTTCGAAAGTACTAATAGTTTAGAGTATAGGACTAACCACCTTGAATTCTAGGGTTTGGAATCGATTGAATTGCTTGTCGTCCGTGTTCTGCGTTCGGTTGTGTTCGGTTCCGGGGACTCTCACTACGGTTCGGCGTTTCGGTTCCCGCCGCCCTTGGTCTAGCCCTCATTGGCTCGCCCTCCGGTACTCCTCCCTTGCCGCCGTTCCTTTTCTCGGTTCCGGCCTCTTGAACTCTCGCTCGTCCGTCTCTGTTTCGAGCCTCTCCTCCGCCCCTCATTCCGCCCCAGTCTCTCGCTTTCTTCCTCGCTCACAGTCCGATCGCGTTGCCGGCCGTCGTTTCCGGGTCTACAGTGGTCGCCGGCCCCTCCCGAGCCTCCCGCACTGCTCGCCTCTTCTCTCTATCTCTTTCCCGCTCGGTGCTCCCTCTTCCCCCTTCCCTTGCTTTGCTTCTTTTCGTTCGCCTTCGTCCGCTGCGGCCCGCCTCGCGGCTCAGCTCGCCGGCCTCCGGCCTCTGCTCCGGTTCCCGTGCGCCCTCTCTCACCGTGTTCTTCCTTTCTCTCTTTCTTTCTACTCCGAGTCCGCGTTTTGCTTCCCTTTCTTTTCCCTTGCTCGGGCTCCCTCTACCTCTTTCCACCGAATGGCTTGGTCCATCATCCCTATTGGACCCCAATCTTCTCCTCTCGTAATCTACTTAGTGTAAGAGTAATCCTAATCCCCCTGTTTTCTTTTCTCTTTTTTTGTGTTACTCCTCATAATAATTAAACCTACACACATAGCATTATACGCATCTAGTCCGGCAGAAAATTCGGAGAAAGGAATGAATACACGCTACTAATTATAGTTACGCGATAATAATAATTCGCTCAATTAATTTTACGAATATCTAATCACGAACATAACTTGGTCATTCGACCTACTCTATTTAATCAAAGCTAAATAATTAACTTCAGCTCGTAAACTACCTAACCCAAAATTACTGGTCTTACACTTTTTAATAAAAAAACAACAAAAAATAAAATTGGTAAATGAATCAAAGCCTTCAGGTAGGCCCACATGTAAAACTCAAGTAGTGATTGAAATTCGATACAAGTAATGATGAGGGGCTTCAAGTTTTTGAGAGTGAGAGTTGTGAGAGGGAGAACAAAAATTTGAGTTTAGACAATAAGATAGTTGGGGCTCAAGAGTGTGTGAAAGGGTAAAACATGAAGTGTAGACTGAGAATGCTCAATGTGTCTTTTGAAGGTATGAGGGTTCCTTATTTATAAAAATCCTTATGTTTAGGGTTCCCTAATTTAGCCACCAAAATGGATAACACATATGAGAAGAAATCGCGATAATGTTGCCACAAAATCAGCTTGGAAATAACTACTTTCTACTGGTTAAAAACAACAACATTTTTCTTTATTTGGAACCGGCACTGTTTCCCAGCTTGGTCTAGGGGCATGAACTTGACATAATTCAGTTTGAGCTTGTGGAGAAAACTCGAGTGGGTTTGTAGTTGAGGTGTGATGAATTGTTGAACCATTTGTGGTGGGTTGCTTGTTTCGTCTTTTGGGCCAAGAACAGGCATAAAACTTTGTTTCGTCTACTCTTACACGGAGCATATAAATGAAACTAAATCTTTATGATTTTTATAGAAGTAAATAAATAAATAAGTAATAGAAACCAAGACACTTTTTGGATGTCTACAGTTAGCCCCTACTTTGACAAAGTCTCAACAAGAAGAAAAGTCAAAGTAGGCATTAGAAATGTACTTATCTGTTTGTTGGCATCACTTTGATCACCAGTTATATATTGTATGAGGTTGAATGTTGAGAATTGATCACTGGAGATGACCTAGACCTTCACGGTGGGCCTGAAGTTGACTAATGATGTCCGAAGTATGGCTAACTAATACTTGAACTTTGCTAATTAAAGTCCCGAAGCTCGATTATGGGCCTTAACTTGACCATTTAGTCTGAATTTTGGGGATAAATTTATCTTGTATAATGAAGTCTGAAGTTTTGCTATTGGCTGTAATATGATTCTCTTGAGCTTAGCCTATTAAAGTCCTAAAGCTCGACTAAAAAAATTGTATTTTAGAGAACTTTCATTTGTTTTCGCCTTCACAATACTTTGTATTTTTTTATTTTTGTGAATATTCTAATACCAATGCTTTACATGTAGCCGTGGCTCTGAGAATATTTTTGTGATTGTCACTAGTTCCTTAAACCATCTAACTTTTCCGGTCACTATGTCATGGGCTAATACCTTTCATACTTAGCAGAAGCCGGGTAACCGTCAATTCCTTCGAAGAGCTCTTAATAACGTGGCCATGGTAATATCATTAATTTATTCTCTCGTTTTTCTGCCGAAGTCCAAATTGTTACAGCAACCAGGTGGGGTGCACGAATTGTGTTTGAGAGCATGGTTGCAACAAAAAAACCTGGGTCGTGATTCTCTTCTTTAACCGAGATACGCTTAAGGTTAGTTATTTGGCTTAGCCTAGACCGTGGCAAATAATACTTGGGTCAGTTTTTCTCCTTCGGTTACATTGCGATTTTAGTTTTTGATACTTTTGTTTTTTAGGCTACCTTCAATCCATGGCAACCAGCCTAAATTTTCCTAGGAATCAGGGCCGTTCAGGTCTTTCATGACAAGCGTATTCTATTAGAAGGCCCTTTACAGTTTTATTGCTATTGGGGTGAGCGGGTTACACCACAGATTGTGCACAACTTATGACCTCTCTTTATACCAAGACATCAACCGATCGCCATTTTCTACTACTGTTCGCTACCACCCGATCTAGTTGTGGTGGTGGTAGGATGATTTTTCCTCGACCAATTTCTTGGCCAGGTGGGAACTATACACATTATCATGGTAGGATTATGACTTAGATGGTAATCTTGTACCTTTTCCAACTCATTCTATTAGATATTTTATGGAAACTAATTTATGAAACTCGTATAGGTAGTTTTGGGAGAGGTCTATAAATCGGAACTGTAGGTGGACATATCCTTACTAGGAGAGCCTCTTACCATTATACACATTTACGAGATCTTAGCGTCGAGTTCATAGGGAATCCATTTCCTCCTATTGGAGAATGGTAAGAGTCTTACCCCCTTGTATATATTTATGGTCGTGCTTAAAATGTTACCTAAGCCCCTTTTCGTGGTTACCAACAATATGAGTATGATCAATTTCGGAAGATCTCCGAGTGCTTGCAATCTTCATTGTGCTTTTTCCAGAATCTCTTCACCGACGGTTCTTTTTTATCATCGAGGGTAAAACCTCTCATCCTTTCTTTTGTCAACATTTAATTTATGTGCTAAAGATTCTTTCTTTTCTTTTCGGTGGTCGATTTGTACCTCTTCTTCGAGGGGGTCATACCAGAGTCATGAAGAAGTTGAGGTGGGTAGAGGGTTTCCTGAACAACCAAAGTCCTACTCTTCTCATAGAAAATTCGACTGTGCTTCCGGAGCTAGTTCATCTCAGTGCTCTCAAAGAAGCGATCCTAGTGCTAACTCTAGTATTCATATAGCCATGGCTGCATTCAAAGCATTTGATATGAGAATATTCGCACCATACAACGAAATAAGTGTTGAAAGTGTAAGAGCAAACCTCAATAATACTCCACAATCTGCAAATGGGCATAAAGTTATGGTTATGACCCTCTAAAGTGGTGTCACCAAAGCAAGCCTCTCATTAAGAAATTGTAATTAGGCTCCGCCCAATTTAAGTCCTTGATTTTGTCCACATCCGCTAAGTTGGTCAAGTAATGGATATGACCTCTAATATTGTTTTCTGCAAAGATGGAAACACAGCATGAGCGTAAAAATGATCCTTGTCTTTTGTTGAGGTTTTGTTGATCCCAAACTGCAAGATTCTCTATGGCATGAAAAGGACCTGATATTTGAAATCATTGGAGCTAGGGAATCTACGGGAAATTTGCCCACAGAGGTGAAGGAGAAGGGGATGATTTTAACACAATTTTTGGCTTCCCTTTTAATTAGTAGAGGCTTCTTTTTCAAAATGGCGAGAATGAGGAGCATATCTCTTTATTTTTTATCTTTACACTCGAAAATCAGATCATTGGTTTAGGCCAATGAAGTATTTTTCTAAAACCTTTCGTATTTTGAGATTTTTGTCCCTTTTGAATTGTCCAATCAAATTAGGAAAGCAAAATTATTTTGTTAGTTTTTTTTTTCCAAACCGACTGGCGACTCCTTTTATCTCTTTTTCTCTAATAATGTATCTCAATTTTTTATAGAAAATTAAATTTTTTAAAAACAAATTTATAACCAGGTTTTCTGACAAGGCCTGCTCTTGTAGCCTAGGCCGGAAAACTAATGACGGTTCTTGCCACGGGAAACCAATGTCGGTGTCCTGCCGAAATACAAGGCTTGGCTTGTGCCCGAAATAGTCTGAGCTGTTTGGCCCAATGAGTCTTGCTTCAGCTTGTTTCTAGATGGTTCCTTATGTTTTCCTATCTCATGACTTTCTAAAAAACTTCAAAAATTAAATGGTTTGGAAACCGCCAGCCAAAAATAATTTCAAAAATAATAGCCTTAATTCTTAGTAAACACACCTCCTTAAAATTGATATCGTGGGGAATGTGCACCCCATGGTTCTTGTAAGGTGACACTGATGTTCATGGAGAAGTTAAGGTGGACAGAAGGTCGTCTAAACAAGCTAGATCCTATTGTTCTCATAGGGAATCTAGTGCTAGCTCGAGTACCTATAAAACTGGTATTCTTGTTCTTTTGGTGACAAATTTTTGGCTGTAAAAGGGTGCTTGGAGGTGTGTCATTAGCTGCTCCTTATTTTTTACTCTCTCTCTTTCTTCTACTCTTCTTTACTTTCTAGTCTTCTTCCTTCTTAGAAAACTAGCAGTTTTCTCACTCAAGAAGAACTTTACTACGAAGAAATTTCATGGAGAAGACAACATCCCAATCGGAGAACAAGAGTCGCGGGTGTTCCTCAAGACGTTCTCATTGAGCAAGAGTGGCGACCATACCATGAGCATAATCTCGCTATTCTACTAATACATGTCGAACGTCATGCATCAACCAAAGTGACATCTTCAACAATAATTATATTTTCTTGTTTCTTTCATTACTGCTAGTGTGCCACTTTTCTAAGAATCCTCCTACTTTTAATTTTTGGGAGATACTGTGATGGAAGTTGGGGCCATAAGAAAATTAGTCAGTGTCATTAACAAATCAGACTTCCCTATGGTCCATGTTTTCAATTCCGTCGGTTTCAGTCCCTTTTTTCACCACTTTGATTGTGGTATCATTTCAGCTATTAGGGAACAATTTTGGGCTATTTCACGTTCCTTTTTGGTGAAATGACTATAATTCCTTTAAACTTTACTGTCCTTATGGGTTTGAACTTTTCGGGTGAGCCCTTAGGCTATGATTAGGAATTATACAAAACTATCTTCTTTTCCTTCACCTCTTTGGGCAAATTTCCCGTACGTTCCATAATTCGAACGATTTTAAATATTTGCTTATGTTTCATGCCATGGAGGATCCTGAGTTCTAGGGTTAACATTACCTCCAATAGAAAACTAGGATCATTCTCGCCCTTATGCTATGTATTTCCGTCTTTATGGATAACAATTATAGAGGTCATATCCATTATTTGACTAATTTGGCAGATTTGAACAAAATCGAGGATCTAAATTGAAGTGTGGCCATTACTACTTGCTTGATGAGAGGCTTGCATTGAGATGTCCCACAAAACATTTCCGAAGGTCAAAACCATAGCAACACGTCCTTTTGCTAATCATGGAGAATCATCAAGGGTTGTTCTCATATTCACAATACTTTATATTTAGTTATTTTGTGTGAATATTCTAATACCATGTTCTTTTTATGTAGTCATGGATCTGCGAATATTTTTCACAATTCTCACTTGGTTCCTTGAACTATCTGGTCTTTCTGATGGTCATCTTGTGGGATAAGACCTTTTATATCGAATAGGGTCATCTTCAATTCGTTTGAAGAGCTCTCTCAATGATGTCAACATGGTAATATCCTTAATTTATTCTTTTTTCTTTTTACTATTGTGGTCGAGACTGTGGACACGACCACATAGGGTCCACAGACTGTCGCCCACAACATGATTGCAACTACAAAATTGGTTCCCTGCTAAATCGATTTAAGCTTGGACAAGTTCTCTGCCTTGGCCTAAACCATGTCCAGTAACAAAAAACCCGAGCTAGTTTTGCTGCTGACGTGATGCTGTTATTTTAGTTTCTGATACTTTGTTTATTTAGACTACCTTCTATTTGTGGCAATTGGCCTAAATTTTCTTTGAGAATTAGGGAAATCCGGGTCTCGGACAACAACCTTATTCTCTTGGAAGGTCATTTTAGGCTTTGCTGGTATCCAGGTGAGTGGGTAACATCGCATATTGTGCACACTTGTTTCCTACCTTCATGCCTAGATATGCATCAATCGCTAGGGTTGAGCATCAGACCAGGGATCGAATGGGATTCAATGGGTGGCCCAAAAAATTAGGCCAAAGCTCATTTAATGTCTAAAATAGACAGTGTGTAAAGCGGATTTCCAATTAAGTGTATTATATGGTCGGGAATGGGCATGTAATCGCACTATCATTAAGCCTATCTTGGCTACTCAAGTAATCATGGTCATCTATTCGTTCTCTTTACCCTTTCTCTCTCTCTCTCTCACTCAATTCCTAGATTTGGAACGTTTCCAACTATAGAAGAATCATCCATGATTTATTACTTTTGTAACTTGTTTTGATTTGAGAGTAAAAGCATTTCCTTTATAATCACATGTAACATTTGAACGTTTTTCTCTCCGTCTCTAGCAAGTTTGTCTACTTGTTCTCTTTACTTTGAAGTTTTAATTTCATTTTTTGTTTCTGTTTTGCTCGTTATGCTTGAAACTAAATCTATGTCAGCTCCTTTGCCTATGACGAACAGAATTTTGGGTTTTTGGCATCCCTAAACCCCATAATACTGAATTTATTATCCGGGTTTCTGCTTGTTTGAAGACTTAGGTATAAGTCTCTATCTCTCTATGGTTTTTATTTCAAGTAATTCTAAGTATTTAAGAAGCACTTCTTTATGTTTTCAATTCTGTCTAACCCACTTAGAAACCATCTATTCAAGTATAACACATTTAACTAGGTTTCGACTTACTTAGACACAACTTAGAAAGATGACGTCAATAAATAATTTCTCAAACACTTTATATTTTGAGCACTCGACTTAATGTTCTAGCTGAAAATGAATTACTGCGTTAATTCCTCTTTGTAAGTCAATTTATTGAATTAAAATATTTACTTGATCGAGTTTATGCATTCTGATTATTCAATCTTAATAACTTGATCATTTAGGCTCTATTTGATTATAAGAAAATAGGTTGGAAAGAAAATTTAAATGGAAAAAAAGTGATGAGGAAAAAAGTTAAGAGGAAATTAATTTTTTTCTTATGTTTGGTTCAAGGAAAAATAAAGGGAAAAAAATTATAATCATTACATTGTCATGGAGAGCATAGACAAAATACTCAATAGCATTGATTAATTGAGAGGAGAGAGAAAATTTTTAATGGCATTTCTTAATAGAATTCTCACTCTTTTTTCATTTCTCTCTCTTTGTGAAATTTTTTTCCATTTTCCTCTCAATTTTGGAAGAAAAATATCATTCATCAAATTGACAAAATTTTCCATGAGTTTTTCCATCTAACTTTTTTTCTCTCATTTTTTCTTCAATTCAAACAAGGGAAAGAAATTGATTTTGCACAATTTTTTTCTTTCCTTCTAATTTTCTTAGAATCAAATAGAGTCTTATAGAATTGACTCAAGATTGATTTTGAATCTAATGAATATTAGACTCATAAATTTCCATTCTTTCAGGTTTTAGCACTTAATTATTTTCAAAAATTTTCCATCACCCTATTAAGCTCTCCTCTAGGGGACTTAATCTCTCTAAGAGCCAACCTTCACTGTTTAGATTTAATCTCCAAGCTCTTTTCTTGGTGGGAAAGGGGGATTCTTATGTGATTTTGTAAATAATTTGGGGAACCTTATACTTTGATTGATGAGTTCATTTTTTGTAATACACATTCCATTGTCATGTATATTGTATACATTAGTTATGGTTTGATTGGTCCCAAATTTCGGTTGATACAGATCATACTTAGAGGTTACTATTGTGATTGATTCAATCATAAATATGCATTTGAATAACAATACCATGGATATATATTGCATTTCTATATGTTCTCGCTATTGTACGGTAAAAGTTCTCTTTTTGCCCAAATTAAAAAGAGGGGTTTTGGCATAAATTACTTGTGAACAGACTAAAATACTATTTGTGCCCAAATATAGACATATTATGTATGCATAATGACAAATATGCTCAACTGTAAACAAATGATATTTTTGGTGTGACGAATTGAGAGACAGTGATAAATATCCCCATTCTTGTTTGTTGTCCCTTTTGATTGAATCATCCTAGTTCTCATCAATGTGGCTTTGCTAAATGCGATCTTAATGCTCGATGATCCGAGACTTAGGGCATGTTTGGTTAAATATAATCAAAGTGGTAATGCAATTAAATAGGTAATGGTGATTACATTACCATGTTTGGTTACAACTTTGTGATGTAATCAAAATTGCATTCTAATCACATTAACCTTTACCTATGCAATTACAATTACTTGAACATTTACTAAACAATCATGATTACATCCATCCTTATGATCAAATTTAACACACTTCTAATAATTTTTTCTCTTTCTCCCCCACCCCCCAATTTCATATCCATTTTCTCTCTCCTCCTTGGCAAGCAAAAATTTATCCATTTGATAAGAAACTAAAATTTTTTTCTTTTATTATCTTAATATATGATATGATCGTTAAATCATTAAGAGAAAATTTCAACTTTAATATTTTGGATTTAAAATTTAAGTATTCAATTAAGAAGATAAAAGAAACTTAAATTAAAATTTTTAGATCAAATTTTTTACTTGTTAACACTTATTTTTAATTCAATAAATATTTATCATAAATAAAATAATTTTAGTTTGTATTTTTTATTCATGAAAAAACTTCAAAACTGAATTATAGGATAGAAGAGATTAAAAAAGCTCAAATATAAATTTAGAGTTTAAAATTTTGTTATGTGGATAACATTTATCTTCACTACGACAAACATTTATTGCCACTAGAATAATTGAATTGATATTTTTGCCACCAAAAAATTTAAAATTAGAAAATATGATATAAAAGATTAAAAAATCTCAAATATGATTTTAATTTTAATATATTTTCATGAGGATAACATTTATCATTATTATTATATTTATTGTTATTAGAATAATATAGTTGATATTTGCAATAAAACTTGATTATTTGATAGAAAATATTTTTAAAAGCTCAAATCTAAATATGTAGCTCAAATTTTTATTTAGATAGCATTTATCTCCACTACAATAATTTAATTACTGACTTTGGTCATTGAAATAATACATTACCAATTTGATTACATTACACTTTTTATATAACTAAACATGGTAATGTAATTGTTGTCCCATTACATTACATATCTAATTACATTACATATTTGATTACTTTACACCCCTATTGCATTACATCCAACCAAACGCCACATTAGAATTAATGACTTATTGACCATCGTAAACGTATTTGTATTACTTGTTTCTTTGTTGGTTAATGGTGAGTGAAATTGGGAATTTAGTTATATAGCCATGTGAACATTTCTTCATATAGCAGTGAGAGAGAAGGGTATTTTGTGTATTTATGTAGGAGCTTTAAATATCTCTGCGCGATATAGGAGGGATTTTAAAATGCTCCCTCTTTATAGGGGCTTTTGGTCTAAAATTTCTATACTATGTTGAACCTTGGTCACAGTTAGACACAAGATGTTGGGATTTTGGTCTAGTACGAACAACATGGATGTCACATTTGATTTTGGAGATTTTGTTCATGGAATTTCTCTCGTACCTTCATTTGCATTTTCCATTTCAAGCCTAATATTTTTCTCATAGTTTACATTTTTGACATGGAAAGTGAAGCAACAACTTTATCAATCCCACCTTAAGATGGATATAGTGAATATAGTACTCAACAACGTAAAATGGAGAAGAGGTCTAAACTATAGAGAGAACTTGTAGAAGGTAAGAATACAAAAGGTGAGAAAATTACAACATGTAAGCATTGCAAAGTAGTCATGTCTAAATCCTAACAGTGGCAACCTTCACGCAAATAAATGTCCGAAATAGCCTAGTGGAGTTGAAGTTGGGAGTTGGATAGTGATGATGGTGAGGAATTCGTTTTAAGTATGAATGAACTTTTCAAAGAGATTGTGCTCTATATTGTAGAATGAGCCCACTCATTTGCAACTATTGAAGAAAAAGTTTTTAGATTGATGATGTTTATACTCGAATGCTAACTTTGTGTGATGTAGTCATTCAACAGACTATGAGAAATTTGATGTCTATGTATGTGGAAGTTATATAAAAGGATCCTAAGATTTAGAGCATTGACACCTCCTTATGATGATGAAAGTATTACTATTGAAATGTTTCTGTTTCTCAATGGAACATTGAAGATAAGATTCTAACCATCACCGTGGATAATGCCAAGTACAATGATGTGATAATATCTAATCTGAAAAAGGGTCTTGTTCACAAGAATGGGTTAATTAGTAGTTGTGTTTTCTTCTATTATCGGCGTTGTGAAATGTTGGAGAAGATTCAAAGTTGTTGAAATTGTTAGCTAGATCTTCTCATAGAAGTAAAGATTTTTATCGAGTGTGTTGAAAAGAATTTTCATTTACATGGGAAATGAAAAGTGAATTTGGACACTCAAGTTAGTTGGAATTCAACTTATAAGATGCTCAACAATGTTCTATATTGTAAGGATGTGTTTGTCTACTCGGTTTCCACTAATTCACCGTTGAAGACTCAAGTATGACTGACCTTACCTTTTACATGTTTTAAATTCAAGTCATTCATGTAAATTTAGGATTAACTAATTAGCATTCTATAAGAAATTCACAAAATATATGACTTTATTATGTGAATCATATCGGTAGAAACCACGACCTCTCGTGTTCGCCTCCGTTAGGAGGGGTAACTAGATTAGGACCGAGCTTCATCACGAATGATGGGCGGTGACTGGGCAGGTGAGTCTCGATCCATGACTTAATTGTCATAAAATAAAAATTCTTTTTTGAGATTTTCGAGTCATAAATGCCAAGGAGCGAATTAAAGGGAAATAAAATATAGAAAAATAGAGTCGCTAGTCGGTTTTAGGAATAAAAACTAACAAAAATAAATAAAAGACTCTTTCAATCATAGTATGGAAAGGTCTAAGTTTGAAAGAGGTTTAAAATTTGACTCCATCGGTCTAGAACCGAGAATCTGAATTCCGAGGCGAAGGTATGAAACATAGGGATAAGCCCTTCCGTTCCGCCCATCAAGAGACGACCTTTACTAATTTGAGAAGTGAGTTTAGGGAATGTATTTCAAGCAACCACACAACATATTAAATGCAAAATTTAAATCAACCAAGGCACGCTTAGGAAATCGATAAAAGTAGATACGAACGTAGTAAATAAAAGCAATAAAGAAACCGAAAAGAAAAGCAAAAGAAAACGAAAAGAAAATAAAAGATTACATCTGGCGTGGAGGAATTTGAAAGCTATTAAATTCTTTCTACACAATACCGAAAGCAATAAATAACGTAAACTAAATAAACTGTAAGATTTGAAGGCGGATTTGGCACCCTATGGTTTTTAACCTGCTGATCCGGGTCTCGAACCGAATTTGGAAGTGTGACGGTGGTAAACTGGAAGTTGCTTTTTGTGAGATTTTGTGAAGGTGAAAAGATTTATGTAACCGATAAAGGATTGGGGATCGAATGTGGGTAATGTAGTGAGGATTAGCCGAAAGGAGTCCAATGGATCGGAATAAAAAAATTATTCAATAACTCTTAGTCAAATTTCAGTAGAGTTTAGTAGCATAACGTATAGGAAATGGCCATATGAAAAGTAAGAGCCTAAGCTCTCTATTTATAGTGAAAGATTAGGTCACAAATTGACCTAGGGTTTAGCTTAATCGATCGTCCAAATCAAGCAAGCAAACCGACAAAAATATCGAAAAGACCGAACCAAATCCACCTTGAATCGAGATCCCGGGACAATGCCATGATACGCGTCACCGGTCAACAAACGACATCATACATTCCAACCCTCCGTCCGTGTTGCAGGTGAACTTTGGAGTAAAACGCAGCTTTTGGGGGAAAACTCCTTTGAAATGTGGCGCCAGCCAACGAGGCGTCGTTTTGTGAAAGTGAGCTCGTGTCCGAGTTGGATGCTTGGAGAAAAACACAGCGTTTTGCCAATGTTTGTCATGAAACGCAACACCGATCAATGCGACGTCGTACGGATGAAATTAGCTACGTGTTTCGATTGGACACGGAAGATTAAACGTAGAGTTTTGAGTCTAAAATAGCCCGATGCATGGCGCCGGCCAATGTTAACATTGGAGTGTTGATTCCAGCTTGGACCTACCTAAAGAAATGGGTTTTTGGACCAGCCCGAAGAAAATAACGTTTATTTTTTGGTACTAGAGGGTTTTTGTGGTTCATTGGCTTTCCATTACGCCAATCGGACTCCAAGTGTGATCCGAATTTGCAAAGAGGACTCGGAATTTCATCATCGGGCTGACAAAATAAAATACGGAAATAAAAGAGATAAGAATGACATGTTTCGGGTGTTTAGAGTTGGCCCCCACTTTGACCGAGTCTCAAAGACGGAAGGTCAAAGTAGACACTAAAGGATACTTATCTCGGTTTTGGGCATTGCTTCGAATGCTCGATTAATTTGTATGTCCGAAATTGGTCGTCGTCGAACCCGAACTCCGAGATGGGGGCCTAGACTTGATCGCATTGCGTGCGTTCTAAACTCGGTAAAAGGGTCACAAGCTTGGCTTGATCAAAGTCCTAAAGCTCGATGAATTTCTGCTAAAGCCTTAATCATTTCTTGATCCGAAGCTTTGCTTAAATAATCCGGCTATACTAACACACTCATTAGTGAATAATTATATTCACGAAAGTTTAGTATTTTACTCGAATAAATTAGTCTAAAATAGACTGAAAATCTGATCCGATAAAGATGATATTGTGCATCCAAAGTCCCAGTTGAATGCACAATGTTCAAAGGACCCACTTGCCACGCCTAATTGGACCTCACAAACCTATCCACTAGCTACTCCTGCAATGTTGTCGCCAAGAGGATGCTAGTTCGGCCTCATGGCCGGCGCCGACTATTCTTTGGCAAGGTCTTTTGTAGAGCTACTTGAGAGAAAAACAACAGCTACTCCCGAGACACTCCTTGGTTTTCATATCGCATCCCTTCTTTTAGATATAAGATAGAAGCAAAGTCATGATGATCATCCAATATTTCCGATAACTCCCGAATGACTCAGGGCATGCTCTTAGATTCAATTCTTTGTCTCCTCTTCCTTTTTGCATTTTGTCTTGTATGCTTGTCATGTTTGGCCGAATTTGCCTATAAAATAAGGGGTTGGTGTGTTCATTTTGCACACCTCACTTACTCCTCTCACTAATTCTTCTTGCTTGTTGTAACTTTGCTCATTGTTGTCATTGAGAAAACTAGTTTGGTTTTCATACACAAACTCCTCACAATGTCTAGAAGAAAAGCTCATCCTATTAGGCGCACAAGAGTCGGGAGTTTATTCCAAGACAATTTCTTGGAAAGAGAATGGTGTCCTCATGATGAGTGGCACTCTAGTGAACTCTTGGTGGAAGCCGAGAGCCGTGTCTTTTCGCTTGCTATTTCTCCTTCGATAAGCTTGTTGGCTTTGAGTTTCTTCAAATGGTGCATATTTTTCAGCGATACTCCCTTCAAGCTTCGATTTGTTTCCTATAGACCTCTTCAATCGGCCAAAGAACCTCTCAAATGTATACATCCAACGGTATTGTACTCGAACCACCCAATTTTGCTTCTTTCGCCAAGTGAACAGGCAAGTGTTCCATCACATTGAAGAACCCGGAAGGAAATATTATTTCCAATTTACAAAGTGTAATGGAAATATTTCGATGCATTTGCTCTAACTCCGCATCCCATAAAACAGATGAGCAAAGGTTCTTGAAGAATTCACTAATTTTAATGAAAGGTGCTAAAACCTCGTCCAGGAGTGCACTAAATGCTATTAGAAGAAGACTCTTTATGAAAACATGACAATCATGACTTTTCATGCTATGGATCTTAGTGGAGTTTGGGTCTACAAGGTATGAGATGTTAGAACAAGTAATCATCCGGCATTTTCAACTCTCTTGCCCATTCACATATAACCCTCTTATGCTCCAACGTCACCACATATTTTGCCTTCGGTTTGAGAATTACCATTTAGTCCATGCTTTAAATTCAACTCCTCACGATCACACAACTCTTCCAAATCTATTCTTGCCTTGATATCATCCTTTGTTTTCCTTGGAATATCCATAACAGGGTTAATTCTATTCTTAATAAAGTTCTTTTCAATGTGCATCACATCTAAGTTATGGCGAAGCAATTGATCTTTCCAATATGCAAGCTCGCAAAATATGCTTTGTTTTGTCGAATTATGATCCTTTTTGAACCCCAAAATGTTGATTTCATGTTGTTCTGTTACTTTGGGAAAGTTTTCAACCCATTGTTTTATTTCTTCCGCTGTATATCGACGAGAACCCGAATGAAATGTTTTTCCTTTTGTAAAAGTTGTGCTATTCCTTCAAAACGCATGACTTCATGGCAAAACCGCCGATGCAAATCAAACCAGGAAAATTTTCGCCCATTTCTAAGTTTTAATGCTTTTTGTTGACTCATACATACCGGGCATGACATGACACCATAAGTACTCCATCTAGATAACATACCGTATGTCGGGAAATCATTAATGGTCCACATCAACATAGCCTTCTTGGGAAAGTTTTCACCTTTTAAAATATCATATGTTTCCACACCATCTTCCCATAGTGTTTTCGACTCGTCAATAAGAGGCTGCAAATACACATCAATTTTAATTTTTTGATTTGTAGGCTCTGGTATGATGCATGTCAAGAACACATAAGGTGTTGTCATGCATAATTCTGGTGGTAGATTATAGGGCGTAACAATGATTGGCCAGATTGAATAAGACCTTGAAGGTTGGCTAAATGGATTAAATCCATCCGCGCACAAACCAAGTCTAATAATTCTAAGCTCGAGTAGGAAAATCGGGGTGAACTCTATCAAAATGTTTCCATGCTTCACCATCTAAAGGATGACAAAGGACACCATCCTCTCTTCAATTCTCATAATGCCATCTCATGTGCTCCGCTGTAGTTTTTGAAGCAAACAAGTGCTGAAGTCTTGGTATTAATGGCAAGTAATGTATCCTTGCAAATGGAGTCCTTTGACTTTTTCCTTGTCTTTGCCTTTGATGCTTCCATCTCGTATGACCACAAAACTTGCATAAATCAAGATTAATGTCCTCTTTGTAGAACAACATGCAACCTTTCCGACAACAATAAATTTTTTGAACATCCATCTTAAGATTTTTAATGACCTTCTTTGCATGGTGAATGTCATGAGGAACTCGGTTATTAAGGGGAAAAATCTCCTTCAAAAGTTGAGCAATCTCATTAAAGCAATTTTGAGGCATGCTTGTAGTAGGACTTGATGCTCAACTGTCTAACGGTGGCGGACAACTTAGTGTGAGTTTCATTTCCTTCCCATAAAGGTCGTTGGTATTTGGAGGCTCACTTGTAGAGGCTTGATTTGAGATCATGGCATCCGTGACCATATCATTCATATGGTTGATATTTGATTCTACATCGCCCGTAGTTCATATGATTGGAGCTACCTTCGTCGTTGAATATGTTTGAAGTCATACCACCATCCTCATGTAACCGAGGATCTATTTCTCTATGACTTGTCCAATACCAATAGTTTGGAAGAAAACCATATTGATAAATGGTCTAACTTAACTTCATCGGGATCCTTATACTTCGATTTTTGCATTTACGACATGGACACCTATATTCTTGATTATATACAAATTCCGATTAACTTCTATCATGTGTATCAAACTCCTTAACCCCGTCTAAAAACTCTTGTCCATACCCAACTCTACCAGGTAATAACTTACGATACATCCATCTACAATGCGTAGGCCTGTCCATATATATTCGATTGACATTTAACAATTTATTTTATTATTAGTTATTAATGAATGCATGAAGATGTTATGATTACCTTTCTTCTATAATGAACATAATATATAACTATTATGCATTGAACATATGCTTTTCTTATACATAAATTTCTTTAATTTCTATATTTTACTCTTAATTATTTATTTCATCATTAAACTAACCATACCTAATTAGCATAAATAAACTCACATAAATAAAATTCATTACATTGTTTCTTACTAATTAGTATAAAATAACTCACACGCAATTATAATTTATAAAATTATTTCAAAATTTACAACAATAATTTCATTTCTAATTTCACACAATTAACCACTATCTATTAATAATTTGTCAAATGTTCAATAAATTTATAAATAAACCACAAACAATTGCACATATATAAATCACAAATAACATTTACTTAAACTTCAACAATTTTTTCCAACACATCTAACCTCATATACTTTAAACAACACAACATCTATACATAAATCACACAATTGCACATTTTTCTTTTCAAATTCATTTAGAAACAACATTAATTTGCATCACATTACATAAAATCATCAATTTGTACTAAATTATTGAAAACCCTAAATCTTATAACAATCAACAAAACAATACCTTCAAACTAGGCGGCAGCGGCACGAGCTCCTAGGGATGAGCCAAGAGATCAATATACATCATGGATTAATTAGTAGCTCTTAGGAAAATTTCAGCGAGAATAACATTGAGGGATGAGCCATTGTAGATGGAATGCGATAGCGCGATGCAAAGGTAGGAATTCATGCGAAATGAGAGTGAAGACTCTATATTTATAGGGAGAGGTCAGGAGAACGAAATGACCTAGGGTTAGCTTTGCTAGCCGTCCAAAAGCAGCGAGCAAAATCGTGCCAAGATATCTTAAGATTGAGCCGGATAAAGGGAGAATAAAATCGGATAGAACCAAGTCTCACTGCGCCGACCACCGGGCATGCGTATGGTTTCAAGGGAGTCTCTAGGGAAAACGCTGTATTGCACTTAAAATTTTAGGGTTGTAGGCACCGGTTATTACAACTTTACAAAAATAGGAAGTTTTCATTTTTGGCAGGTTTTCATTTTTAGTAGGTTTTTATTTTTGGCACGTTTCAATTTTGGTACGGGATGCGTGCTCCTAGTCTCGAGTGGACTGTCTTGGAGCCAAAATGCAACACTTTGATGCTTCGATCATGAAATGCACCATCTAATGTCGTCTTGAGGTCTTCTGCTCCTTGTCCGCTTAGATTGAAGTGAAACGCGAGTGTTGTAAGCCCGAATTTCCTCGTAAACGGCATTGGACCCCGTTGTCTCTGGAGGTTTGGCGCGAGCTATTTATGTGGTGCTTGGGGGTTCCTTTTGGTTTATCGGCTTCCGTTGCACCAATAAGATACACTCGTGATCCAAATCCTCAAATGAAACTTGAGATTTCATCATCGAGCCAACAAATAAATAAAATAGAAAAGGCATGACACTTTTTAGGTATCTACGATATGAAATGTATAAGCACCTTCGAAGCTAAATAATAGGAATCTACGTTGAATTCTCATTAAGGACGAGGTGTATGTAATGAATCTGCTGTCGTACTTTCATCCTATGCATTGTTTGGAACATGCACATATTCAAAGACGTCGGGCCATAATCATTTTCCTCATAGGTGGTTTTCTATTAGTAGGAGGCCACGGGGACAAGGCACTCGCTGCATTGCTAAACTTCACCGAGCGGTTGGAGGACCACCGCTCACTAACTTCCAGTAATTGTCATATAAAGTATTATAGGGGTAGACCGGGTGAAGCAAATCCAAAGGAGGACTTCGCGGGCAGCCCCTTGTTATGCGAGTAAGAAAAAACGATATCCAGGAACTAGTCGGTAAGTCTATGTTGGCGACGCCCGATCAAGAACGGGTTGTCCGTGCCGGTGAGGCTAAAAGCCCTCGGCCTCGTTCAAACTCTTACTTTTTGCCTTTTTTAAATTTTTATTTTGCTCCTATTGGGCCATAAATAACAATGAATTCCACCATGCAAGACTCTAATGTGACTATCTGTTGTGTGCGAGATCTGGTTGGTGGACACCTTATGTTGGTAAAGGTACCAGTAAGACCAGGACATTCTTTTATACATTTGTTGGATCTAACAACCATAACGTACTATTTCCTTAACCGTGTAATGCGGCTAATCGACGATTGCAGGAGATCCCTTGGATTGCATCTCGCCTGCTTCTTTTGAATTATTTGTAGGTTTTGATAGGTCTAGGCGTGTTCCCATATGGCTTGATTATTATATGAACTTGCCGAGGTTGCTCAAACCTGCGGATAACCGAACTACTACAATTTCTGAATTTCATCCGGAATCGATAAAAGAGGTTGACCCAAACGACACAAGGCACTAAAGATTGGAGAACGGGACCCAAGATGATTTGTCCTGCTGCATCACCGCTTCAAATTCTCTAAGTGAACCCAAAGATAGACGAATGAGCTCGCGAGGAGGGAAGGAAAAGTTAAGGAAGTTGAGAAGAGGAGGGCTAGTAGGATTGAAGAGCTGAAGAAGTGAACCGAAGAGGGTAGCTGAGTCTAGTGATGCAAAAGGGAACAAAGTAAAGATTAACTAGGGATGAAATTAGGAAGAATTTAGGAAGAAATAAAAATTAGAGAATTTATTTAGTTTTTCCTCTTTAGAACAATTTGTTTTTCAAGTAGTATGCTTGTTTTATTTCTCTTTTTATATAGTTATGTATTTAGGTAAGTAATAGGCTTACCTTTTAGAAATAATAAAGTAAAAAGTAAGTTTTATGCTCACTTTTATGCATCATTTATTTTATCGCTCACTTAGACGAAGAAATAAAAATTGGACCGCCTAATTGGACCCTCCTTAAAATAATAATTAAGGACAAAATTCTTCCCTTAAGTGAATTGATTAATGAAGTAGACCGTTTGATTGGACCATCGAAAAATAAAATTTGAATACAAAATATAGCAAGAGGGATTTCTCGGCTCGGCGAGCCCGCAACTGTCGGTCCGGTGGTCGGCGCCAGCTAAGGAACAACCCGGTTGGCCCTAGGTTAGGTAATTACAGGAACTATTTAGTGTCATGCTAAACATATTATTTCTTTAATCGATCCAAGTTTCTATATTGAAAGATTTCTTCACCGGCCAAATGAGTCAATTTAATTATTCCTCCTAACAGTATTTGACTAAGTATGAATGGGCCTTACACTACGATAAAAGCAATAAATTAGCATCGGACAAAATCGGACGCCAAATCCGGAAAATCCGATGCTAAACGTCTTTAGCGTCGGATTAGAGTCGGATAAAATTCGACGCGAGAAGACCTCGACGCTAAAATATTTCGCGTCGGATTTACCATCCGACGCTAATTAGCGTCGAGACTTAGCGTCGGATTTAATCCGACGCTAATTAGTGTCCGACAGATATCCGATGCTATTAGCATCGGATTTTAGCTATTAGCGTCGGCGCTAATTTGCGTCCGACAATATCCGACGCTATTAGCGTCGGATTTTTGCTATTACCGTTGGATGTGTCCGACGCTAACAGCGTCGGACTCGAATCCGACGCTATTAGCGTCAGATTTTTTCTATTAGCGTCGGACTCGAATCCGACGCTAAGTTCGTTTTCTATTTTTGAACCCCGCTTCATGTTAGCGTCGGCTTTTTGTGTTTAGCGTCGGCTTTTTGACTCAAATAGCGTCGGATTTTGTGTGCGACGCTAAAATCCGACGCTAAATGTTCCATTATTTTGCCGTAACTTTTTTAACATTTGCTATTCCGTTTTTACATATATTTCTGCAAAACATTTACATAAAAGTCTGACTTCTTCTCTACACAGTAATACACGAATACACAAATATATTGTGATTCATTCTTTGCACAATCATCCACAAACCACCAAGTATTCATCATCCTAACAACGAACATTCGCAGCAGTTTATCCAACAAACCAGTTCAAAGTTCAACAAAGCAATTCAACAAACAAAGCAATTCAAAGTTCAACAAACAAACCATGCTAAGAAATTAGTTAGAACCACCAAACATCCTGTCAACTTGTGATTGGAGGTTTTGAATGCGTTTCATTGCTTCTTCCATTGCCTTTGCTGACTCTCGACCATTTTTCTTTGCTCTTCCATGGCTTTTTGATGACTCTCGGTTAATTTTCTTCGCTGATCAAGTTGTTCTTGGGTTGATTGAAGTT
Source organism: Talinum fruticosum (assembly GCA_021018815.1). NCBI lineage: Eukaryota > Viridiplantae > Streptophyta > Magnoliopsida > Caryophyllales > Talinaceae > Talinum > Talinum fruticosum. The sequence goes on from JAITYX010000049.1 coordinate 4,184,609, forward strand.
GTGATTGTAGCTGAGAATAAGCCGAGGAATTGTAGGTAGTACCTGTAGAGGATGTCGAGGCAGTAGGCTTCTCGTAGAACATTGTTGTGGAATGACCTAATCCATAGATGGTTGATTTTTGCTCCATCCACCCGACACCTCATAGTAGAGGGTCTTTGCCTCTTTGTCCCCTCCTCGAATACCACGGTCGGCTCTAACTCGCTTCATATTTTTCCTGTAAAAGGGAAAGCATCCATTGTACATTCAATATGAATATCCCCTACAATTGTCCATTTCACTTTATTTGCTTGTAAAGGTTTATGGAAATAATATTCTTACCCACAGAGATTTGGACCGGTCATCGACGAAAACCTTTCCAGATTGAGCATCATCCTTACTACGACTCTTCACAAACAATGCAAATGGAGTAGGATTCTTCCCTTCCTTGATCTAGGCATACAAAATATGCAATAAAGTTACACAAACTAAATTATGTGTATAAAATGAAAGAAAACCAAAATACTAGAGTTTATACCATTTGGACTGCGAGATCTCGCGGTTGAGACCGACCCTTGACTATGTAAACTTCCCGCTTTTGGGCCTTCTGTCCTATTCTTGAAGCATTGGGCAGATTTTTTTGAAATTCGAGAGGTAATTCTTAGCCCCTTCAACCTCTCTCGCCCTCATCCGACAACCAAGTTATTGGTTTATCATCGGGTCTTTTTCCAGCCTTGCTCGCGAAGTTCCTCAAATTTTTACCAACTTTCTTCGTCCACTCTGCATAGACTTCTTGAGAAAGTTCTGGAGCCCAAGTATACTTACCCTGTTTTACACAAATATTAACAAACATAAATTGAAAATATTAAAAACTACTCATATATATCCAATTGTTTTCAAGTTTTTTACCTCAAAAGTCCTCCACAAAAGTTGTAACTCTTCTTTAGGGAGATTTGATAAACATGTGCATTGGCCATTGTAGAAACTCTTGATATCATCTGATATAGCTCATGACAACTTCGACTTAGTGAACCTGCAACAAAATTATTAAGTTAAAAGTACCCAAAGAATACAAAAAATAAACCAAATTACTTGAGACATACCACCGGTTATCATCATCCTTTGCTAAAACTCTCTTCCTGCAAGCTGCCCCTTGTTGTGAGCTATCTCCCTGTGATGATGATGATTGAGTCTCGGACTATAGCATGATCGGCCCCAACATTGGAATCGAAACCGAAGTAGACGCACCATGATTTAGCGCAAAACCTTTTGTTCGAGGCATACTTGTATATACAACGAAGAATGTCATGCAAAGAAAATTTAAGTATATATATTCAAAAATAAATTAGTATACACAAAAAATCAAAACATAGATCAAAATCATAACATAGATCGTTTGGTTATCAATGTCATGAGATTACAATATTACTTCAAAAATCATCATCATCGTTAGCTACAATGTCATCATCAATGTCATTATACAATAAAAGATTGTCATCATCTGCCTCCCCTTCAAAATTATCATCCTCATTTTTAGCATTGAAATCGACTTCATTAGCTTCCTTTTCAATTATGTCCTCAAGTTCATTTTCAACTCCTTCTTGGACTCCTTTGAACGAGATTACAATACTGAACTGGTCCACCCACTTTAGCCTCATATGGTAAGTGCACAGGAAGATGCTCCATCACATTGAAGAAAGATGGAGGGAAGATCATCTCCATCTTACATAGTATTTCAGGGATATTTGCCTCTAATCGGAGTATATCCTCCATTCGCAAATGAGCGGTGCATAAATCCACTGAAGAATTGGCTCGGTTCCGTAAGGACTTTCCAAACATTTGGAGGCGATAATTCCCTCAATGCTATGGGTAATAATCGCTCCATAAGGATGTGACAATCATGACTTTTCAAATTATGCAACTTTGCATTTTTTCCATCAACACATCGACTTAAATTACTAGCATATCCGTCGGGTAACTTAAGTTGTTTTAGCCACTCACATAAAGCTTTTCTTGCCTCTTTGTTCATAACATATGGAGCTTACGGAATAGTTTCGGTTCGTCCTCCATCAGCATGTTCGGTAGTCCGAATGTTTAGCTTTCGACGCTTACAATGAGTGGCTAAATCCTTTCTTGCGTTTATGTCATCCTTAGTTTTTCCCTTTACATCCATGGTTGTGTTGGTTACTTAATCAAACACATTCTTTTCGACATGCATGACATCTAAATTTTGACGTATGAGAAGGTCTTTCCAATATGGCAATTCCCGAATATGCTTCGCTTTGTCCAATTATGAGACTCGAGGTAACCACCAATTGAGCCATGATAATCAACGAGTTTGGCATCGTACATATGCGATCCCATATTTGATCACCTTTAAGACGAGGAGGAGGAGGTGAATGGTCGACCTTATTTTTCAAAAAGCACTCTTGTTAAACCTAAAATGATGACCTTCGGGAAGAAATTGTCTATGGCAATCAAACCATGTGGTCTTCTTCCCATGTTTTAGTCCGAATGCTTTCGTATTTTCCATGCAATAAGGACAAGCTAATTTCCCGATGGTATCCAACCCGAAAGCATACCATATGCTGGAAAGTCACTTATTGTCCACATAACTGCTGCCTTTAACGTAAAGTTATTCTTTTTCGAAACATCATACGTTTGAAGGCCAACATCCCACAAGTGCTTCAATTCCTCATTGAGGGGTTATAAATAAACGTCAAGTTTCCCCTTAGGACTTTTTGGGCCAGGAATCAACAAAGTAAGAAACATGAATTGTCTCTTCATGCACAACCAAGGTGGTAAATTGTATGGAGTTGCAATTACGGGCCAACAGGAGTACGTCCGCCCAAAATTGCCAAATGGGGCGAAGCCATCGGTACATAAACCTAATCGAACATTACGAGGTTCGGCGGAAAATTCCTTGAAAGTGACATCAAAATGCTTCCACGCTTCACTATCACATGGATGTGCCATTGAGCCACTTTCACGTGGATTTTCATAATGCCACCTCATTTGGGCCGCTGTGCCATTCGTCGCATACAATCTTTGTAATCTCGGCCCAATTGGAAAGTATATTAGTACTTTCTTTGCAATACCTTTACCCCTCAATGTCTTCTTCTCATATCTATCGACCCCACAATGCTCACATCTATCCAAATTAATTTTATCTTTCCAATATAACATACATCCATTTGGACAAACATCAATTCTCTCATGTGGAAGTTCCAAAGCGAGCAGCGGCTTCTTTGCGAGAATAATAAGTGTCGGTCAACTCGGTATTAGGTGGACACATTTCCTTCATCAATGCCAACAAATTGTCAACAGCTCTATTTGGGAGATTAAACTCACATTTGATGTTAATGAGCCGTGAGATTACCGACAATAAGGACAAATCACACCCCTCGTACAAAGGCCTTTTAGCCGCTTCCAACATTTCAAAGAATTTTTGCATCTTCATTTGGTTCTTTATCCACACTTTCATCATCAATCCCTGTTGAGGACATAGGCCCAAATGCATCCATCAACATTTCATGCATTGATTCAACTTGTGGATTTGATGACCCTTGATTGTTCACTTCTAAATCGGGGTAAGTCTCTCCATGGTTAATCCAATGAAAACAATTAGCGCGAAACCCATGTTTATACAAATGTAATTTCACGGTATCCTCATCTAAGAAAGGCATGTTGCCATATTTACTACAAGGGCACCTCATCTTCTTCGACCTCTTGAAGCTTTCTTCTTGTTTAGCAAATGGAATAAATTCCTCTTCTATCCTACGAATGAACTCCTTATTCAAGTATTTTCCATCAAACTTTTTATACATCCACTCTCTATTTGTCTCCATTATCTGTAGATATATACGATTTTAAAATAGTTTAGTATGTTCATCTTTTAAAATTAACAATCAATCAAACTTGCGTAATGTTTTACATTGTATTTTTTCTAATGATAATTGCATGCCCTACATCTTTTTACGGGGATAAGTGGTCCTATACCCATTCAAGAATAATATAATATTAGATCGTGCAGCTACGTCCTTGTATACTTTGACAAAATTTCGGCAGCATTTCCCCTTAGTTCTCCAAGTACGATTTATAAAGATGAGATGAATAATGTCTATGGTAAAATAATTCACCGGACATTACGCACCACATATTTATAATAGTACCTAGAGAACATATGGAAATTGTCGCCTTAAATTTGTCAAAGTGTATGCAAGGATTTAGTAACTACACAACCTAATACCATATTATTCTTAAACTGTCCAACACGGACAATTCAAAAACTTGTACATAACAAAGTTTTATATCAACACCATACACATGAGAATGTGTATAACTTAGTGATATACCTTGTTATGTACAAATTTTTGAACGGGTTTTCTAAGCTTTATGAAATGCATATATATATATATAGATATATATATATATAATTAATAGCTACCTTGCATTAAAAAACAACAAACAGAAAGATATACCTTGCATTAAAAGATATGCCTTACATTACAAATTAGAAATTTGAATGATAAATAGACATGAAGTTTGATAGTTCTAATTGCAACAAAAACACGCAGACAATTCGGTTCCTTCATAGTATAGCTAGATTGAGAGATAGAGAGAGAGAGAGTACCTGATAACTACCCAACTCAGCAGAGCAACTAAATTCTTGACTCCCAAATTCTCAAATCCAAATTAACGTTACGAATTAGAAAAAAACAACAAACAAATACATCGCTTCATGTTAAAATCCATATTGGGTTGTTATTATCATTGAATAACACAATATAATATTCAATGGTTCTAATATATAGTCCAATGTTAATAACAAATACATCACTTCATGTTAAAATCCATCTCCTATTATTAATTCTTTATTTTATTTTTGGCTAAAAAGTGTATTGTTAATTAATTTTTAAATAAAAAAATTCCACCGAGAATTCCCAGTTAGATATTCAAAGCAAGGATGATCCCAAATGTGTAATTCCTTGATCAATGATGCACAAACATAGCAGAAACAGTAATGGATACCACCATTCTTCACTTGATACCCAAAATTATTTATTCAATTATATTTTCAATTTTTCAATTGATTCTTCCTTGTTCCTCTCTCCTTTATTATGATATTAAAAAAAATAATATGAATTTTTATTTTAAAAAATATAAATGGAGTAGGCAGCTAGCTACATAGTATTACTTTTTTCAAGCTACATTATTAGCAAATTAATAATGTCATTTGTAAGAATGACTCTCAACCTTCTGAATATATTCTTGTGTTCCAACTTGAAACGCAATTAAAGAAGACATTTTTATAGGACTATACATATAAAATTAGGATAAATGCAAATAGTAAGAGAAATTGATTGATAAATAGAACTTATATTACAATTACCACTGCTGCTAATACTCAATATAATTATTTCATTGAAAATTATTTAATGTTTTGACACGCACAAATATAAACTTGGTAAAATGGTCGTTCGGTTATATATAGGCAAATTCGAGTTGACAATAAACAATAGATATGTTCGGTAAACAATATTTCAATCATTTAGTTTATATATGGGCAAGTTAAATTGGCATTGAGCAATAGATATTTGCCTATATATAAATAGCCACTTCCAATATGAGTGGTTTGGCAATAAGCAGCAGAGGGGGTTGATGCCTAACCGGAAATGGGAAATTTTCAGCTAAATCTTAAAAACTTGACTCTTGTCATTTCGAAGCTTCATAAATAGGCTTCACTCCATATGCATTATGAGCTGTAAAACATTATATTTACAAAAAGCTTCATCTATGCAAATTTGCCCTCTTCTTCCAATCCTCAAGTACATTACACTATGTTCCTCCCGACTCCCATGCCCGCCCTTGAACCCTTGACCTTTGACCACACCACTAAGGTGAACGCCACGAATGCACGAGGAAGGACCCCCAACACATTGCGATGAGCCGACTCGGTAAATCCTCGGTATAAAAACAAGCGAGGACATAATCAAAAACCCATTATTTCCTTTCCACGTAAGGAAGGCAAAATTTCAGAATCAACATCATATATATGCGGATGCACATTTCTTGTGCACCTTTATGGAGTTCTTCAAAGCTTCGAGCATATTTATTTTACATATCTCGCTTTCTTCACCCCCTCTTACGCTCATTCGAGTGTCGGTTGTGTCCGATACATGGAATGTTGTGAGCATTTATTCTATTCAACCCCTCTTCTCTCTCTTTTACCAAATACAAATACAAATACTATTTTATACTTGTCAAATTGATGTCAAACTGATTTTTGTGATATATAACCAAGTACAAATACTGAATGTGAAGACCAATTGCCACCGATGATCATATTGCAATTTCGAGCACAATTTCAAGACAATGTCCATAAATATAAGCATAGGCGGACCAATTGCCATTGATGATCACACAGACTTGGAACTCCAAGTTGCACAATTGCAACGCAAAATCTCATTGATAATTGCGGCGTTAGCATCTAATGTCAATCTAAACTTAAGTTAGCTATGGCACATAACTTACATTGTTCATAAGCTAAAATTCATACTTTTAGAACTTTTAAGTTAAAATGGCATAATAATGGCTAAATCGAAGCCTCAAATCCCGATTCTCAATAACTATTTGCAACTCTCCTAGGAAAATCTCAAGAAAGGGAGACTGAGACAAGATGCACGAAGCCGGGACCGGACGAAATTATGGAAAATTCACGATTTGGAGAACCAAATGTCAAATTTCAGTAAACAAAAACATACCTAAAAATTGAAATTGCTTCCAAATGTTATGCTAAGGAGGTCGGAAATGTGAGGGAGCTCTGGGGCACCATGAACAGGAATTGGCGGCAGCGAAACGCCGGTAGAGAGTGGCGGATCGGGAGGAGGTCAAGAGGGGGATTTCGGGGCAACGATCGCTGGCCGAGAGACTTGAGAGAGAGAGATAGTGATGAAGCACGACTTAGAGAGAGAGTGACGGTGAGCAGCCGCTCGAGACGAGTGAAGACATCGCGCCAGGCGAGAGCGAAGCTGGAGCAGAGCTTCGTGTTTAGGCGAGGCATACGCCGGTGACCGAAGAAACTGGCGCCGGATGGGAGTGAAGACGCCGGTGCTTGGAGAGGAGAGAAGACGTCGGCTGCAGGAGAGGAGTGCGGTGGTGCTTGGCGTTTAGGGGAAGGATAGGAGGGAGAGAGTTAGGGATTGAAAATTGGAGTCCCGTGAAGGGGAAAGTCGTCCTTAGTTGTTAGAATTAGTCAACCTTAGCGTCGGACATAACAATCGGACGCCAATTAGAGTCGGAATTTTAATCCGACTCTAAATTCGGACGCCAATTAGCGTCCGATTCGTAATCCGACTTTAAATCGGACGCTAATAGAGTCCGATTTTTTTCGACTCAAATAGTGTCTTTTTTAAAATCCGACACTAATTTTGTCACTATTAGAGTCAGATTTTGTTGTGGTCTCTAAATTCGACGCTAATCGCGAGTTTTTTATAGTGTTACTAGTTGGGAAAAAATTTTCCTCGAGGATGCTTGAATTGACACATTGATCTCCTTTGTGACCAAATATCCAATCTATAAATTACGAGGCTTTACCTTCTTGTTAAATGCCCTTGATATACGTGCTTCGTATATTTGGACTTTACGTAAAACGTTTAAGCGTTTTTTATCTAGCAACAATAACTCTTCGTAGCGTGCCTTGGCCCATTCTACTTCAGGAAATTGACTTTTTGCAGTGATCCTTTATGAAGGAATGACGATTTCTATTTGAAGGACTGCTTCCATACCGTAGACTAGGAAGTAGGGTGTTGCTCCTGTTGAGGTTCTAATGGACGTCCAGTAGCCCCATAAAGTGAGGGAGAATTTTTCAGGCTAATCCTTATAACCAACAACCATTTTCTCTACTATCTATAAGATATTCTTGTTGGTGGCGTCGATCGCTCCATTAGTCGAGAGGAGATAGGGAGAAGACCAATGGTGTTTGATTCTGTACCTATCTACTACGTCTTTTACTTCCTTATTGAAGTGACTACCATGGTCACTAATCAATTGATCCGATACCCCATATCGACATATAATGTTACAAGTTATAAATTTTTTCACATGTTTTGAAATGAGGGTTGCATAAGAGGCTACTACTACCCACTTAATAAAGTACTCAATCACTACTAACACGAACTCGTGATCATGCGTTCCTTTAGGAGTAACTTTACCAATGATGTCAATTCCGCAAATTGAAGCGGCCAGGGAGACGCAAGTGTTATTAAAAAGGATGGTGGTTGGTGTTGCATGTTTTCATACACTTGGACACTTGTGACATCTCTTAACAAATTCATGACGAGTCTAGTACCATGATCAACCAATACTATCCTAAACTTTAAATTTCCTAAACCAACATTTAAAGACTCGGATTGTACATGTATATCATTCGAGTACTATCAAGGAATTAGGTACCAACTTCATCCCTTCTAAGTTTTAATTACAAGTCATTTTGAGTATTATAGAAACTATTCCGAGTGTTATAGAAACTTTTCTAAGTGTTACAAAATGTTTTCATCCGATTCCGATCGACTTAGAAAGCACACTCATGTTCATCAATTCACTCTAACGAGTTCCGAGTCACTCGGACATCACTCGAATTTATCGCATGATCAAACATTCACTCTAACTCTTTCAAACTAAGTTCGACTTCATATTCTAAGTTAAAGTGAATTACAGCGTTAATTGATCTTTCTAAGTCAGCATGTTTTGTTTGAAATATATTTGTCTAGATCAAGTACTCTTACTCGATATTCTCTGTCTAACTTGATCTTTACGTAGACTAACTCATATGGAATTTGAGTATAATGAATATTAGACTTAGAAAATTCCACTCTTTTAGGACTCGAGATAATTATACTCTTGATTATCTTAATTAAATTATTATCCGTGCTTGATCTTGGACCAAAGTATTTTATACTTTGAGACCTAAAATTGGTTTACTTTTGTAGGTTATCTAAATTAGGTTATCCTACTTTTGAATTAAAAAGTAGCTAGGCTTCAAGCTGTCAAATCGCCAGCGAGATAAGGCTTTTTCTACTTTTGACTAAGATCTAGACATTGTGTCGGGGTTGTCCGTTTCCAAAACCGAAAATCGTCAATGCTAAGCTCAACAAGTGGTTTCCACCCTACTTTTCGGACACCACCGAGTGGATTGGGACATCCTAAGTAGTCAAGAGCCATTGCACAACGTTCACATCTTAACGGGTCTTTTCCGAGCGACTCGGAAGAATAGCTACAACGGTCACTGAGGACTTCTAATCGGAAGATAGTCACAACAGACTAATCCGCTTGGTCATCTATAAATAGAAGCCACTTTACAAGACCCGAAGATTGCTTGAACCCATTGTTGAAATTATATTTCTTTGTATAATACTCATTCAATTTTCTACTTACAGCTCCAAGTCTATACTTAACATCTTTATGAGTTTTAAAGTCTTGTAATTAGTTACAAACTCTCTTTCTTACTCTCTAAGTAAGGTCCCTTGACTAAGTCTGTAATCGCTAACTCGGCTCGGTTGTACCTAGTCGTAAAGGTTACCTCGAGTTAGGAACTAGTAGATCAGATAAGGTAATTTCGAGTCTAGGAAAATTTTATAAGGAATTGTCCAAGGGAGCACTTCGGTCTATTGTATTTTATGGATTCAAAATAGTGGATTTGACTTGGTGCTTGGACTAGCACTTACCGTGGTTTTCTACCCTAGGAGGGTTTTCATGTAATTTTGAGTTGATACTTTTCCGAGTCCAATCTAGAATCGGTATCTGTTTCTATCTCTATTTTGTACAAAAGAGTTTAATTCTCTAAAAACCTTCCAACACCTTATTTAACCCCTGTAGGGTGACTTAGACTCTCCAGGAGCCAACCATCAGCATTCTTCTATTTATATGGGGTCCGCATTCCCTACCATGAATACAATTCATTATGTGCTCGCTTCATGTTGATTGGCACAAAGTAAGCTAATCCTCGTGTTGGTTTTCTTGTATACTGCCGTTGAATGATGAAGTACTACACTCGCTAGCATACACATGGCTTGTTGGGCTCTAGGTGTGGAGTCCGATGGGTATTCTTGGTTTTCTAAGAATCGATAGATGTCATCGTAACAAGCTGTTTTGTCAATACTAGACACTTCGAGTGCTTATATGTGTGCATGTATTGAATGAATGCCACTAGGGATATTGATCATGGACGCTAACTTGGCTAAGGCATCCGTGAATTGGTTGTCATCCCTAAGAAGGTATGTGTATGATATACTATCTATGTATTTTGCTAATTTTATCGGATACACCTGCTACGGTACCAAGGCTTCACTACGTATCTTCCACGTTTATGAAATATGTTTAATGATAACATTGGAGTCACCGAAAACCCCGATGTTCTTTGCTTCAATATCTATGGCAACATAAAGTCCCGTAATGCATGCTTCGTATTCTGCACCGTTGTTGGTGACCTCAAAATCTAACTTGACTAAAATGGGAGTGTGTGCTTCCTCCGGCGAGACTAGAACGTTCCCTAATCTAAAGCTCTTCTAATTGGAAGTGTCGTCAAAGTACATTGCCCACATATCGACCTCTACTTGTAGAATGTTTTCGTCTAGAAAGTCAAGGTGTTTGGGTTGTGATTTAGTTACTCGGTAAATAAGCTAGGAATTCCGATATTCCCTTTCCTTTGATTGCCTTTTGAAGGACAAACTTGATTTCAAATTCCAATAACATGATCGTCCACCTGCCTATCTTGCTTGCTGATAGTTAGTTGCTAAAGAATGTACTTAATGGGATCCATTGGTGTTACTACATGTACTCGTATGGGACATATATAGTGCCTGAACTTCTTGGTATCCGGACTAAACCCAACGATGTGTTCTCTAAGGGCGTATACCAAGTCGCCTAATCTAAGAATTTCTTGCTTAGATAATATACTCCACATTCTTTAGGTAGATCTTTCTTGTCGAACATGATGGTACCATCGCCACTATTTACCAATCCTACTACTTCCTCAAGTGTAGTCGAGGTTATCTTTATTGATGGTTACTACTTGAACTTTGATAATCATTTTGACTTTCTAATGCAGTATAGAGGGCACTTGCCTAATGGTTGTGTAACCAAGGGCATCCTAGAAGAAGGTTAAAGGTAGATACAATATATAGGACTTGAAAATCAATATTTTTCACTGTCCAGTCCGACATTAATCGGAGGAGTCATCGTTCGTAAAATTGTTCTTTTACGGTTATCATAAGCTCGAAGATTAGATGCTAAGGAAGAAGAGGAGATCCGTTATCCAATAAGATTAGATGGATAATTTGTTAATGCAAGTTACGAGTCAAGTAAAGGGCATTGTTGTGTTCAATGCCTTCTTCGAGTAGATCTTTCTTGTCGAACATGATGGTACCATCGCGACTATTTACCAATCCTACTACTTCCTCGGGTGTAGTAGAGGTTATCTTTATTGATGGTTACTACGTGACCTTTGATAATCATTTTGACTTTCTAATGCGAGTGTAGAGGGCACTTGCCCGATGGTTGTGTAACCAACAACATCCTAGAAGAAGGTTAAAGGTAGATACAATATATAGGACTTGAAAATCAATATATTTTCACTTGCCAGTCCGACATTAATCGGAGGAGTCATCGTTCCCTAAATTGTTCTTTTACGGTTATCATAAGCTCGAAGATTAGAAGCTAAGGAAGAAGAGGAGATGCGTTATCCACTAAGATTAGATGGATGAATTTGTTAATGCAAGTTACGATCAAGTAAAGGGCATTGTTGTGTGCAATGCCTTCTTCAGCTAGATCTTTCTTGTCGAACATGATGGTACCATCGTCACTATTTACCAATCCTACTACTTCCTCAGGTGTAGTTTCGGGAGAGACCTCAATTTTGCTAAGTACATCAATCAAGGCATGCCTATGTTTTTGTGAAGCGGATATGAGTTGCTAGATGGAGATATGAGCTTTAAGTTTTTGAAGTTGTTTCAAGATTGGTCTTCTTCTTTAGCAATTCTTTTTCCTTTGGGACTTCCTCGATCTGTTGTGGACCCATGGATATATTATGTTGTCCAAACCTCTATATCTCGAAGGTTTGCTCGTGGAGAGTCTAAATCACCCTAGAGGGAGGAGGGGTGAATACGGTGGTGAAGAAAATTAAATAATTTTTGCACCACTACAAACTAAAAGAAGGTTCTCGGTCTAGAATGGACTTAGAAAAAAATAACACGAGATATACATGGAAATCCTCTTAGGGCGAGAAAACCACGAACAGTGTTAATCCAAGCACAAAATCAAATCCACTATTTTGAATCCACAAAATACAAAGGAGTAACTTAACAAGAATTGCTCCCTTCAAAAATTCCTTACACTCGTTTTCCTAAACCCGAATTTCCCTTATCCGATCTAGTACTTCTTGGCTGTGGTAACCTTTACAATCAGGCGGAACCGAGCTGAGTTAACCCTTACGGTTCGAGTCAAGGGACCTTACTCGAAAGTAAGGAAAGAAAGTGACTAATTAGAAGACTTTACAACTCGGAAAATGTTAAGTACATAGTCGGAGTTGTAAAAAGATGATTGAATATGAAAACAATGACTTTTACTCTAGTAATGTGTTAATCTCCTATCATCTCCGAAGTGACTTCACCTCCTTTAGAATTTTCCAACTTAGAAAAGAGTCTTCAATCTCCTAACATGTGGCGTGAGCATCCACTATCTAAGTACCAATGACCTTTTGTCCTTTTCGAGTTACGTATAAGTTAGAAACACACTAACCCTTCTCACTTCCTCTAACAAACCCAGGTAACTCCCTTTACCGTGGTCCTTTTCGAGGAACAAGACTCTTGGGAACCTAAATTTGAATGACTTTGGGTTTGGTCTGATTCGGAGTCTTCCTTTTAGAAAGCCGAGTCCGTGTCTCTTTCTTTTGAAAATCTTTTCTTTTATAAACGGGTGCGAAGGTTTTCTCCTGTAAATTGATCCGGGCTCGGTCCTCCTATCATTCCTACGAATTGGACCATGCTCAGCCTTCCTCAACTTCATAGTTCTAGAATCCTTTTTGAAAAGATTTAAGTAGGAATTAGATTCCTCCTCTTCATTAAAACCAAGTCCTTCTTTCTCGAAGGAGACACATTGAGAGCTTAAAAGCATATCAAGGTTTTTGACCTTGAGTGAATTTGAAAACAAGCTCTTGAGACTCATTTAACTTTCTTTTCGGATGCTCATTTTCTCTTCTAAGTGATTCGGACTCAGCCTCATTAGCTTGAGTACTAGTCTTGAGGTCGTTCGGAGTTAGTCTAAGTTTTTCCAATTCATTTTTCAAACCATTACTCTTAGAAGTGAGAAACTCAAGTTGTTCTTTGAATTGAGAAGAATCGGAATTGGATTTTTCTTCCAAAGTATAAATATATTTCGCTAATTCAACTTTGGAGAACTTAAGAAAGTATTCAATTACCTCCCGAGGACTTGTCTCCATAGTGTCTAAGTTGTCGAGTTTGACTCGGATTCGGCTTCTCGATCTGTTAGTGCCATTAGACACTTTGAGTCATCGGAATCTTCATCTTCTTCGGATGAGTCTTCATCACTCCATATGGCCATCATAGCCTTTTTCTTCTTTCTGTCCCTCTTTCTCCTTGGACGAGTCTTTGACTATGTGATCTTTGCTGCCACATTCAAAGCAACTAGAGTTCTTAGTTAATGATAACTTTGAAGGGGAAGAGTATTTACCTTTTCTGTCCTTCTCATCTTTCTTGTAGAACTCTTCCTTTTTGTCTCTTTTCCCATTTCTTGTGCTTCATCATTCTTTTGAAGCCTCGGGCAATGAGTTTCATAGGGTCTTCTTCCGAGTCCGAAGAACTCAAACTTTCCCCTCTACTTTCTAAGGCTTTCAACGCGGTGTTCGTTTTGGTGCCGACTTTTGCATCCTCTTTTTCCAGGTGAATTTCATAGTTAAGTAGCTTCCCAATCTGTTCGTCCGGTTTTAGTTGAGAGAGGTTCTAAACTTCCTCGATGGCTGTCACCTTGGGACCCCATCTTCTCTTTGGTACACTTCTTAAAATTTTTCCGCACATTTCTTCATGGGAAATCTTTCTACCAAGAGATTTGAGATTGTTTGTAATCTCAATGAAGCGTATAAACATCCGAGTGATGTTTTCTTCGGATCCATCTTGAACAACCCATATTTGTGAAGATATTGACTTATCTTTGCCTATTTTACTTGGCTTGTTCCTTCATATGTGTTGACAAGAGTGTCCCACACATCTTGAGCTGTGTCACGGCCGACACTCTGTTGTATTCTTACGAACCGATGGCTCACATCGGAATGTTCATTGCTTTAAAGTTCTTTATGAACTTTTACGCCTCTTCAGTGGTGTAGTCGAACTTTGCTTTAGGCACGGGTCTTGTATCTTCCATCTTCATTGGAATGTAATATCCTTCTTGGATGATGCTCCAAACATCTTCATCGTTGTCCAGCGAAAGCATTCGATTAGCTTCTTTCGATCCACAAAGTTTGATCTTTTGAACTTTGGTGGTGCAGTGGAAGATCTGCCTTTATCGAACTCTCCGATGTTACGAGCCATCCGATCAATAGACCTTTGGATTATTAGATCCTTTTTGAAAGGCTAGGCTTTCATACCAATTGAAGGTTTGCTCTTGGAGAGTCTTAGTTACCCTAGAGGGGGTGAATAGGGTGATGAGGAAATTTTAGCGAACTTAGAAACTTTAAGTTTGAAAACAATGAACCGAGATAATGTGAGTCTAGATTGGACTTAGAAAAGTGTAAACTCGAGAGATATATGGAAACCCTCCTGGGCGTGAAAACCACGGACGAGTGCTAATCCAAGCATTAAGTCCATTCCAGTATTTGAATCCTCAAAATACAACGGATCGACTCAACCGGAAGAAGACCCCATGGCACTCATTGCCCGAGGCTTCAAAAGAATGATGAAGCACAAGAAATGGGAGAGCGAGACCAAAGGAAGAGCTCTACAAGAAAGATAAGAAGGACAAAAAGGTAAATACTCCTCCCCTTCAAAGTTATCTTTAACTAAGAACGCTGGTTGTTTTGAATGTGGAAGCAAAGATCACATAGTCAAGGACTGTCCAAGGAGAAAGAGGGATAGAAAGAAGAAGAAGGCTATGATGGCCACGTGGAGTGATGAAGATTCATCTCGAAGACGATGAAGATTCCGATGACTCAAAGTGTCTAATGGCATTAACGGACTCGAAAGCTGAATCCGAGTCGGACTTTTACAACTCGGGCACTAGAGAGATAAGTCCTCGGGAGTTAATTGAATACTTTCTTAAGTTCTCCAAACTTAATTTAGCTAAATATATTTATACTTTGGAAGAAAAGTCCAATTCGATTCTTCGAACTCAAAGAACGACTTGAGTCT